>BTPG01000007.1:73190787-73831564 GCA_036245525.1 Semisulcospira habei
TTTTACTGGAGTTTTTATTGCTAGAAAAAATGGCAGCCGAAAATAAACTATCAAAAATATATTACTCTCCATCAGGCTATTGGAAAGGGCAAACAGCTATTGAAAAATTACATGCCGCTGTGGGCGGAGATATAACACTCAATCAAGTCAAGCAATGGTTACAGAGACAAGCAATTTGGCAGATATATCTTCCTGCTCCAAGAAAAATAACAAGACCCCATTTTGAAAACACTACCCCAAATGACACACACCAAATGGACCTTTTGTTCTTACCACATGACACAATAAGAAAGAAACGATACAAGTATGCACTGACTGTCGTTGACATTGCTTCAAGGTACAAAGATGCTGAACCCATATCTGACAAAACAGCTACCACTGTTGCTACTGCATTAACAAAAATATATAGTCGTGGCCCTTTAAGATACCCCAGACTAGTGCAGGTTGATGACGGATCAGAATTCAAAGGTGCAGTTAATCAGTTATTTGCAAAGCATGGCGTACTGGTCAGACGCGGTATTCCAGGTGTACACAGATCACAGGCAATTGTAGAAAATTTCAATAAACAGTTGTCAGAGAGACTTTTCAGTTACCAGTATTCTAAGGAACTCATGCATGACACCCGGAACACTGAGTGGGTTAAGAGATTACCACATGTGATAAAAGCAATGAACAATGAAGGACATCCTAAGCCTGCTGATGCTATTAAATTTAAAACAATTACAGAGCCAAAAACAGGATCAACCCCAACCCCAACCCAGGCTCCAGACACAAGTTTATTTACTAAACAGGTGAGATATTTATATCAACCAGGGGAGGCTGAGAACGACGACAGACGCAGGGCAACAGACCCCATCTGGTCAACATCCGTTCATAATATAAAAAAAATAATTCCCGGCGCAGACGCATCAATATATTATCTGTATGACCTTGCACCCCAGAGGGCATTTGTCAGAGAAGAATTACAGATTATTCCCTCAGACACTGTTACTCATTTCAGTAACTAAGTCGTCAATTAATTCATCAACCAGTTCATCACAAATGTCTTCAGATAACTTGAGCCTGTAATGACCTGGTGCATAAGCTTTTTCCTTAGTGTGAAACACTCTTTTCATGTCTCCAACTGCCAGTGATTTCTTATGTGTTTGGATCATTTCAAGATTATGTTTATTTGATCTCAGTGACTTGTTTGGATAATCAGGCATCAATGCACCATCTAACACTTGCTTGTAATGTTCATGACGTATGTCTTTATTTTTTATTGCTGTTTTCTTGATACCTTTGGCTTTCGACTGACTACCTTTCTGGTGCAGTATAGAATACATTTTTGATCTCAGTCCAACATACTCAACTATAGGCACACCATTTAGTTCATCCTTAAACTTACCAGGCACTTTCTTGTTTTGTGTACTATACAGTGGATGATCTTTAGGATAGTCAGACGTGTCATACATGTGTAACTCTGTTTTCATGTCTTCGTAAAAGTCTTCAGTACACACATCAATGATCATAGAGTCAGTGTCAGTGTATAACAGACGGCAGTCAGGATATTTTGGTTTGAAGTAATCATAATAAAATTCAAGCATCAACAGTTTTGACAACTCAAGAATTGCCATACCAATGAATACTGGCTTGTCCAGTTTGACAATCTTTTTTTTGAGTGACACAGCATACAATGATGAATGAAACTCTTTGTACCCTGTGTACTGTGGCTTGCCTGTAAGTTTAATTGCACCCAATTCAGTTGTGACCAGTCTCACATCTTTTCTGTGATGAGGATTTTCCATTGTCTTGCCAAAACAGGCATTGTTCATAAGCTTAAAGAAGTCTTTGTCAAATGCAGTGTTGCCGTCTCTGGCACGCAATGTTGTGTTCTTCATTATGTAATCTTTCATGAAAGCACTCTGATCAAATTGAATTCCTCTGTGAACTTTCTTTAGTACTAACCCGTGTCTGATGTAAAACTGCAACAAGCGGTAGTGACAAACATAATTGAATTTGTCATTTAGATTTGGTACAAGTTTAGTGTCTTCTTTTTTTCCGGTCATACTCATTTTCTCAACAGCTAATGGATAATCATTATGGTAATCGTGTAGGTGTGTGGGTACTCTAGGTCTACTTCAAAGATCCAACCCTTTGTGTCGTTTCGGTCAAGATTCATAATATTGTTAGTTAACCCTGACTCTGTTACATCATACTGTGACAAATCATGCAGACAAAAGTTTTTCAAGGGCAATAATTCACACATTGCCCAGCCATACAAATTATTAGCATCAAGGTACGTAATGAATGACCTTGACCCCGGGCTTGAGGGGTCAAAGGTGTCCAGATATTTATTGTTGGCTCTGGCATAGTTATTTGCTGCAATACTAATCCCTCCTCTCAATCCGCGTTCTACCATTTCACCCATCGTACGATCAGACAACAGGTCTATAGATATCTTACTGGATTTCAAAAATGCATCCCATGTCATGCCAGGACTAGTGATGTAACAGGCTGGGTCAAGTCTGTAGTGCAACAAACCCTTTTCACGATAACTTTCAAATACATCTGCTAGCAAGCAAACGTCAGCTTTCAAGTACTGATCGTGGTAGTCACCAATAGTCTGACACCCTAACTTCCCCCACGCATCAAGTGCGTGCTGGTATTCAGAGTCAGAAATACCTTTACCATTAAGTGTGGAATAAAATTTCTCTTTTGGTGGCAGTCTTGTTTCCTCAAACACAACCCAGTGATCAATGTACTCATACGGATAGACTCCTTTCTTAATCAAGTCTGGTTCAAAATATTTACTTGTTATTGGATACTCAGTCAGTCCTTCTGCCAAACTAGCCAATCCTAAAGACAAATGTTGCATGGAGTCATAAAATGCTAATTTATCTAACCTAAAAGTCAAGTATTTTTCAGTTGTCTGGGCAATACAACTAATGTTTTTGTACGACTCATCTACAGCCTGCATGATAATGTGTGAATCATACCCTTTCAGATTGTGGAAAAAGATTGGTAACTTATATGTCTTAGGATCTGTTTTTAATTTCAAGTTACAATCACCATGTGCAGCTCCTCTGTAACGCCCAGTTATGTGATCGTGGTCACGAACTTTATCACCCTGGAGGGGTTGTTCACAAATCCAACACGTCTCAGCTGTATCAAATTTCAGTTTGTCTTCTTCTGTCATCACCAAAGGCATCTGGCATGTTGTGAGATATTGTACTACCTGACTATACAGGTGTCTCATTTCTGTTAAAAACAAACATGCTGCATTTTCACCCCTGTAGATAACAGGCTCTGAATGCAAACCGTCTGACCTAACAATAATGTATCCAAAAGAACACACCACTTGGTCACTCAACTTTATAGTCTTCGGTAATGACTCTGGAACAGGACCCTCATATGGTACAACCAATGATTCAAAATCAGCATACACTACAAACGGCAACTTTTGCTGATTCCCATAGTTCTTAAAATACACTTGACTACCAGGATCTGGGTACTTAAGTACAGTTTGTATGTCATCAGCTGACCTGCAGTGTAAAACGTGTTTGTGCGCTACGTTCATGGAGGAGAATCTTTGTAAACATCTTTTACACACTTCCTGTTTGCCATTGTGTTTTGTTGTGTGTCCATGAATTAGACGTGACATATTTCTGATAATTGTGTAGTGAAAGTTATCATTATCACCGGTAGGGCCGATTAGCAACATGTCAACATGCTTATCTTCTGACTGACCATAGGTTGGTGCCAGTGGAGATACTCTAATTGGCTGTAGCTTGTTCTCAGACTGATTATCCCACACATACACATTTACAGATATACCAGGATTTAGTTTTTCAAACAAGTCTATGTCCTCTATTTTAACAGGGAACTCAATGCCACTAAAAACGAGTTCATTTACAAATTTGGTGTAGTTAGATACACGTTCAGGTTTTGATTTTACAAAGTGTAGTTTAGCAATCACACACCACATGAAACAATAGTTGTCATTGTTCTGTATGTTGACGACAGCCTTTTTGTTCGAAACTTCTGTTGGCAGTGGCAACCATGATTTACCTAGTATAGGATGATACCTAGACTGCTTTAGTTGTAGTTCATGTACATGACCTTCGTGCCAGCCAGACCCCTTCATTCTTGCACTGTCAATTGCCTGTAGAAAGTCTGGTAATAGTCTGTCTCTAAACACGTTCTCCACCTCCGGTTCTCTTCTTGTGTTAACTGTGTGTTGTCTTGTTGATATATACGATACAATTACCTCACCGTCCACCCTAGTGAATTCGATTTTTGCAACAATCTGAATCTTCACACTGCCTGTAAGAAGATTTTGTTGTATTACAGAAAAAGAGTTTTCTATTGATTCGTAAACATTATTAGTATTGGATATGGGTAAGTTTGTTGTGTGAAACACGTTTCTTAAACTAGATGAGCCAGGGTTTTGAACATTGTCCGTCATTTTTATTTGTCCGACAAAATAATAAAATAAAAAAAATTACTGCTGTCACACCATATGTAATACTGTATTATCTGTAGTTATGATAAACAAGTCAACTACTTTTCTGGTGTTTGTCCTGCAGGTGCAAAATTACTTTATTGAACGTAACACTTTCAATATAACAATGTAGTTTTCTTATTTGATTAAATGTCTTCACACAGTACCTCAAACCAACGCAAGTGGCCACTGTTAGCATTATAAACTTTAAAAGCATTTGTCTTAAGATCAACAGTCTCATAATCATAACCTGGTAATCCATCTGAATATTCCAGAGTAACATTATATGTCGTGTATATCCTTATTGACGGTGTTGAGAGTTTAAAGCTGGGTCCAAACACACGTGTTTTTAAGTCAGTAAAGTGCATAACATCTTTGAAGCATTCTGTAACATCAAACACTTGGGTTTGTCTGTCTGTCATTTTTATTAGACAAACAAAAGAATAATTGTTATCAAGCAAAATCATGTTGTCTAGGAAATTACACTGAATAGTAACTTTTTACGTTTGCACCACTCCAGCAATATTGCCAAATAGTTTTTGAGTTTACCCCAGACAAGACTTGCCCTGTCCCAGTAGGTATAAAGCGTGGTTTCAGCATGCGCTAAAATCATGCTTTTTTTCCTGCTGCTTTTCTGCTATATTCCTGCTGGGCTATTAAATGATTTGGGTGGGCTTATAAATGGCAAGCATCACAGATTAAGAGACAACCCCTGTCACTCTAACCTGCTGAGAGTTGCCACATTCCTTCTGCCATTGAAGATAAGTAGCGGCTAATCTCTATGTTTGTTTGTTTGTCTATTTTGACAAAGGGTATTTACCCGAAATATTAATAAATTGTGTTGTACCCGTCTTTTCTAAGCGTGTTTCTTTCTCCGTTGGGTACTTCTTTGCTGAGAGACTGCCTTAAAACAATGAATGTGTCATGTTGCTTTCATTTGTATTCATTCCCCTGTTATAAACCTAATAGAACACCTTAGGCTCACCATTGTGAATACTAACAATACAGTTTTAGTCAAGACATAACGCCGGTTGGCACTCACTTGGCAGTGGGCCTGAAATGTCTTACAAATCAATTGTGATGTCATGTGTAGTGACCCTGTCCCACCTGAAGGTCTCTATGTTAAAGCAAACAAACCTCACACAGTCTATGTAATTATCTTATTATCAAATCTACCTTTCATAGAATGACCTGTTTACCCACCTGTTCGCACGCTAGCAGAAAGCCCTTTGTAAGGCGATCACAGCTCTTGACACCTGCTATTCAATTTCAATCCTGCTATGGGGAAATTCCCTTCTACCTACACTGAGTACCAAGGGTAACAACACAAACATTAGTAAGCAGACGACAGGTCTATTCAGCCAAACAAAAGAGCGACGACATTATCGCTTGAACATTATATCAAAATTTATATTCATAAATTTGGAGCCCTATGAGATCGGCAGAGTATTCGAAACTGAAATGCTAACCTATACGTTGCTCGCGGCAAATGATCACATTCAAATCCCTCAGTCTCCTCATAATGTGCCGAGAGTACAGCTGACTGAAACGTTTTACAACGGAAGTCAAGCCTGGAGTCTTGGGGGCTCTTGAGGATCTGTTGTTTATGTACTCAGACAGGTGTCTGTTTAAAGCAGTGAGTAATGTGTCTATTTTCAGCTTGAAAACGTAGTAACAGTCTAAACAAGTACACCACCCACGGGCGCGTGAACTATAGCTCGAGTCAGGCATCAGTTATGCACCCAAAAGAAATATCTTACAATCTGTGTGTGTGTGTGTGTGAGTGTGTCCGTGCGTGTGTGTGTGTGTGTGTAGTTATATGTGTCTGAGTGTGTGTCCGTGCGTGTGTGCGTAAGTGCGTGCGTGCGCGTGCGTGCGCGTGTACGTGCGTGTGCGTGAGTGCGCGTGCGTGAGTGCGCGTGCGTGCGCGTGCGTGCGCGTGTGTGTAAGATATCACTTGTTAGTTTTCCAACTGGCTGTTTTTAGTGCAGAGTATGACCTCCGTTTTGATTTCTCGGGAACCAGTCATAAGTATATATGAAGTCGACTTCACAAAGCCTTAGGCTTATTCATAGAGTGTCAGGTCTCGTGGCGCGCTACTGTGTCAGCGCGTAGCAACGATAAGGCAACACAGGTGAGCTGGCTTGCAACGCGTCGTGTCCTGCCTAGAGTACTGGCGACGGGCTGTGTTTACGTGTATAGTGGCATTGCGACATCGGTCATATGTGCTAATTAAGAGAGATATAAATACTGAGTGGATTGAAGTATTATTAACACAATGACTGAGTTAACCCCTTAAGTATTATTTTTGATTTTCATAAAAATGTGGCTGTTTAAATAATAATGATTTAGGGGTAACTTCCAATAGTATTTACTCTGTGCGGGAGACATGGAAAATGAAGGGTCAAAAACTTATAATCAAGGGGGTTAACTCAGTCATTGTGTTAATGCTGGTTCAGACCACTCAGTATTTATATCTCTTAAGGGCCACTTTTTATCGCAGATGCACTGACAACACCACCCAAATAATGTAACAATACTTAGAGTCAGTACTTTGCTAATTTATTCAGTAACAATTTAATTTAAGTTTTGAGTAAATCAAGCAATTGTAACAACAGCAGTACGTTAGAATGTTCACCCACCCCTCATCTGAAAAGTCACACAAGAATGGTGCAGTCAGTAGCGAGTGTACCAACCGTTCACAGCCAAGCATTCAATGCAGCGTTGATGCATGGGAGTACACCAGGGTTTCGAGAACATGTTGTGGGATCGCTTCCCGTTCTTGATGCAGGAACTGAGTCAGCTGGATAACGCCTTGAGGTGGGGGGTGGTTGCTGACTACACATTGCCCCAGCACGTCCCAGAGGTGCTCGATGGGAGCCAGATCAGGTGAACGAGCTGGCCACTCCATCTTCATGATGCCCCATTGCACAAGGTACTCATCCACCACAAGGGAGCGATGAGGTCGAGCGTTGTCATCCTGCAGAACAGCATTGTCGCCTATGGCTTGGAGAGCTGGCTGGATGAGGGGCTGCACAATCTCTTCACGATAGCGCAGTCTAGTCAGGGTGCCTCGGATGATGTGGAGGGGGGGTCCTGCCTTCCCTGCTGAAGCCTGCCCAGGCCATGACTGAGCCTCCTCCGTAGCGATCCACCTCTTGGACGCATCCATCTGTGAATCGCTCGCCCTGGCATCTCCAGACCCTCACCCTGCCGTCATTGAAAAACACAGTGAACCGTGACACATCAGTAAACACAACCTGAGTCCACTGGAGTCTGTTCCACCTCACATGTTGACGACACCAGGCAACCGGGCTCTGCAATCAGCTGGAGTGAGGGGTATTCTCATTGCTGCTCTGCATGAAGCCAGGCCAATTTTGCGCAGATGTCGGTAGACTGTGCTTCTGCTGACGTTAACGTTTGCAGCTTGCATCAGTTGACGTCGCAGAGTGGTTGACGTGACAGTTCGGTCGCGCAGAGCTGCCACACAGAAGTATCTGTCCTCCTTTCTGCTGGTGCAGCGCGGGCACCCTGAGCAGGGTGACGTTCTGCTCTTTCAATTTCTTGGAATCGTGCCAGCAGCCTCTGGATCACTGAATGGGACACCCCAAGACATCTCCCAACTTCTTGTCCAGAAATTCCATCCTGCAGCCATGCTAGTGCCCGACTTTGATTGACTGGCGTTAGGCTTCGTCATTGTGGCATGGTTAGGAAAGTGACAATTATGCCCCTACTGTACTGGTATTTGTAGCAAAACAGAGGTGCTCAGTGTTCAGGACTGACCCTTTAGCACGTGCATCACGACTTTACTGAGTTTTTCCACCTGCCTGCCTTTGGTACGCTTGCCAATATCGCACAGCTTTTCACAAAACTGACGATGTTTCACATGCATTTGACACGTTCATGGAAATTGATGAATTGTTGCCTATTGTTCCCTGTACACTGGACTGTCTAAGGTCAACTTTTAACCCATTTGGATCGAAAAAAGAACATTGTATTTTATTAGCATACTTGCGACAAACAATGACACAAAAAAGTGGGGTGGCCCTTAAGTTTTGACCATTAGTATAGGAATAAAATGTGTATATGTGGCTGTAATTGTCAATCTTGTAGTGTTCCAAAATGAATATCATAATATGTCATGTCATATCAGCTGACTGAAAACAGACTGTAAGTCAGACGTAACCGTCAAGAAACAGGAAGTGTTTGGGTCCTTATGTTTAATACAGTGACAAATAATAAATCAGTTGACAATGAAGCATGTCTTTCATGTCTTGTGTTGGAATGGTAGTATACCCTTATTTTGTTCTAAAGGATTTGTTGTTGGTGCCTAGATGAATCTAGATTGTCATCAACACCTCAGTGGCATTTGCAAAAGTGAACAGTGGTCGCCTAGTTTATATTCACATTGTTTTCCTTCAAAATTACTGGCTCAAAGTCATTTTGGTTGCACACTGTGCACAGCAACCTATTTCCTGAGGCTAAAGATGTGTGATCGGTGGCCATTTTGAAAATGGCCACCATGTTTGTCCGATACCCAATAAGAAGCGTGTTCATGGCTGTTTAGCCCAGTGCTAGAAATGGCCACTTAGTTTGTTCCAGGCTAGACAAGAAACTGGGTCACAAGTCCTGCTCACTCTCGCGCGCTGCCTCAGCGAGTCTCTCAGCTGTCAGGCTAGCTGATAAGCGGGCTTCCAGCTAGGCGCAGTACAGCAGGGAAAATGACTACCTTTTGTTTTTCATGACTTTCTTATTTACCGTTCAAGTGTGTGATGCCAAACTTTGTTTAAAAGCAGACATTCTGCCCAACACACCGACACCAAACACACTATAGTTGTGACAAACCAGTATCCAACAGGATAAGGTGGAAATAAAAAGAAAAAAACAGATTTCACTGTCTGTGTAGTGTTATTACACAAAATAGATGAAATTCCAACATCAATAATACAAATATGATACAAACTACATCAAAACGGATTTGCATGTGCTAGAAGTAACATGCCTAGAGTAAGTATGACTTACCAGATCAGAGATACCGTGAAAGAGGCTGGAGAGCAGAGGGTGATAATGAGGTCACTGTTGGTGCCAGTATTCTCACACACAGGCATGAAGTAGTAGCACGGATCAATGTTATCATTTCTCTCAAGTACTTCATTAAGTCTTTTTATAATATTCTTCTATAGTAAAGCACTTAGTCAGACATTACATTTTTTGTACATAAAGTTAACAAGACTGCAGGCATACGGCCCACTGACACTAAATGGTCTGGCTTAGGCCAAGAGGCCCGTGGGAGCAGAGAAGTAATTAATGAGAACACTGACAGGTGATAGCCAGAAGTCAAGTGGTATCCAAGATGCTGCATTCCTTGCTATTAGCATTAGTTTCATCCACAACTAGAGATTCTTGTTGTAAGGTTTTTAGTGGGATAAAAACATTCAGGCAGGCAGTCACGGGAATATGTGTCATACTCTCTTGTGCATTTTCTACTTTTGTGACGGAGGAGTGCTTGCTAAATGAACGCGACTTTTTGTTTAGTCCCTTTCTAGCTATAAGACTTAACGTATGTTTATGTGAGAGTTTGCATCAATTTAAATGGTGTAGATTGTGAAAATGGAGGACACCTCACATACTGTCAGTGTCCATGAATATAGACTCAATTCTCTGTGTCGAATATGTGGAAGGAGGTCAAGAAAAATGTATGACAAAAAACAGGCCATATCATGCAGTAAATACAGTGGAGTCCAGTTAACACGAACTCGCTTAACACGAATTTCCGGTTAACACGAACCGTTTTTGCATTCCCGGCCAACGGCCTTCTTATTCTGTATTAAAATTTCACTGATAACACGAAATGCTTAACACAAAATTTCGCTTAACACGAAGCTGTTTTCGGTTCCAAATCAGAGCAATTTCACTATTATCCACCTGTTTAACACGAACACAGATTATAGTCTCAAACACCGAAAACCAATTCATGAAAGGGGCACTGCACGTGTCACTCTCGTGCTGTAGTACACATGATACAGATCAGAACGAACTCTAGCCTGTGATTGGCTGAATAGCCTTCAGTTGTTGTAATCCGTCTTCTCATTGGCTAGAGTTTCTGAACTGTATTCATGCATCATTTATGTACCAATACAACCCAACACTCCCTCATTTCAATTAACCACCGATCGTGGCTACCCCAAGGTAGAACAGAAGTCGATTACGCTTGAAGTGAAAAAATAAGATTAATGAGATCCATGATTGTCTCTCTACACGGGCTGTCAATAATGCAAGACAGACTTCAATCATCGCGTTTATTAAATGACTTTGACCGTGTTGCTTTTACCAATGCGAGATCGTACTTCAGCCCGTGTTGCTTTTACTTTACTATGGATTTTACCTGATGGTTTTTACATTAAATACGTGAGCTGTACACGTCTCCTTGTCTTTTCCTAGCGAGCTGAAGGTAAGGTATGCATATTTAGTACGATAATGTGCACTTTTAACCTCGTACTCATTCATCCACGCATCTCTTACATACTTTTTCCTTGTCGGGAGGGCCGTGATCAATTTTGAGGCCATATTGGTTAACACGAAATACGTTTAATACGAAGTGATTTTCCGTGTCCCCAGAAATTCGTGTTAAGCGGACTCCACTGTATGAACAAATGATACAGACGTGTCATGGGATAAATCTCCACGAGGACAGGGCGTTAAAGATAATCCCAAAACAACACATACTTGAGTGCCACTGTGCAGACTTTATCGCACAATGGGGCTTTGGACTGGCACTTCATGGTGAGCAGGGAGGCGAAGAGACGCATGCAACAATAAACATTCTAAAGAGCAGGACATAGGGCTTGCAAATGGAAGCAGAGAAGCTCAAATTACTCAAAACACATGGCACTAGTGTCACCTGTGCTGTACTCAGTCATGCCACCTGTGAAGAAAAGAAAAAGAGTAAATGGAAGCAGGTGATTGTTATGCAGTCATTACACACACGTGCGGCTGTGTGTTGTGCTTTTTTTATATCACACCATCGAATTTCTACCGCTTTCTGTCAGACAATTAAGCTAATCTTTTATTTCTTAATCACAAAGTTGGTCGCAGTTGCTGTCGGAGGAGGTTTTGGTGTGCCAAGCAGACTGATGTGCATAGGTGTATTGAATTTCTTTATTCTGTTGTGGTCCGTTCATGTTCAAAGCAGACATTTCCAGATTAAACATTTTTGTCCTGAGAAACTATCCAAGAGTGAGATCATCTTGTTTACCACACAACAGTTATCTTTAACCTGTTTAATACCATGGCTGCATTTCCCAAAGTTTGGAGGCGTCATCTACTTGACGACTGAGTAACAGTTGTAGTAGATGGATTGACCATGATAATTCAAGGGTAGTGCCAGATTAGCTTTGTGCTTGATGTCACCAAGCTATTCTGGCACTACCCTTGAAATACCATGGTTGATCCATCTCCTGCTGTAGGGTGTTGGAGTAAAACTGAAAGTAGTGCCAAAGAACTGTGTGTCCAGTGTCGAAAGATCCATGCTACTGCTATGTGCCTGTGAGAGTACTGGCACTAACAGTGACCTCATTATCACCCTCCACTCTCCCCCCTTTCACGGTATCTCTGATCTGGTAAGTCATACTTACTCTAGGCATGTTACTTCTGTATACAAGTCCGTTTTGATGTAGTTTGTATCGCATTTGTTTTATTGATGTTGGAACTTCATCTATTTTGTGAAAAAAAACACTACACTGACAGTGAAATCTGTTTTTTTCTCTTTATTTCCACCTTATCCTGCTGGCTACTGGTTTGTCACAACTATAGTGTGTTTGGTGTCAGTGTGTTGGGCAGAATGTCCGCTTTTAAACAAACAAAGTTTTGCATCACACACTTGAACGGTAAATAAGAAAGTCATGAAAAAACAAAAGATAGTCATTTTCCCTGCTGTACTGCGCCTAGCAGGAAGCCCGCTTATCAGCTAGCCTGACAGCTGAGAGACTCGCTGAGGCAGCACGCGAGCACGACTTGTGACCCAGTTTCTCGGCTCACCTGAAACAAACTAAGTGGCCAAACTGAAACAGCCGTGCGTTATTATATCAATACTACATTATACTACGGTCTAGTTTCATTTCTCAAAAATTTGTCTCGCAACACTCATACACTTTCCTTCACTGTGCTCTCAAATATGGTATATTTAATAATTTCAAAAAAAGAGACCGAGGAAAACGTGGACAAGAAATAATTTTCATGCAAAATTCTGTACATTTTTTGTAAAATATCCTACTGGTCTGGAAATGAGCAGTGTTATTTGGCTATCCAAATATATCTTTATCTTATCGCTTGTATTAACCTCAGCAGCCTGGTACCCTATATTGTTTACCACCCCCAAACTCTAAAAAACATAGGGTGTGTGGGCACCATCTTGAAAATGGCGGCCATGCATCATTGGTATTCATGTCAACAATCACAGTCATATTCCACTATAATCAAACTAATCAAAAGTAAAAACAAAATGTTTTAACTTTCAAATGACATGATTTACCTGTGGTTAAAAAGTAATGGTGGTAAAATGGTCATTCAAGAGATGATGTCACAAAGGATTTTTTTTACCGTTCCAAGGCAAAATCTCAATGACATTCTACTGGTTTTACCAACAGGGTATTGACGGCTAGCTGTGTCCGAAATTTGGTGCCCATAAGTCGAATTTGCAGGATAATGCACTTTTCACGGCGGTACTGCCTACACTACATGGAAGTGATTCTAACAGAGAATCAGTTAAATATAGAGGGTTGTGATGGTTTTAACGCCAGACTACTATTTCTACTATTATTTTATTTATTATATGTCCTGGAGGATTCTAGTTGAATCCGCTACTCCTGGGATTTGCGTTCACTCCTGAGCCTGCACTGTCGGTGTGAGTCGTACTAGCGTGAATATAAAAATGATTTTCTTTCCTTTTCGCTGGCTTGAAATTAAATTATTTTTTGTTTTCATAATCGCTCAAGTTACGATAAAACTACACAGCATATCAAAAAATAAACTAATCAAACTTGTGTTCATGTTGACATATTGATGCTGGGAGATACTATTGGTAAAGCTGAGGATTGATTGATTGATTGATTGTACATTGCTTAACGTCCCGACAGCAACAAGGCTTTCTCAGGACGTGCCTGCACTGCTTGTGAAAAAAAAAATAAACAGAACATTGAATGTATGTCGCCAGCCGGTCAAATACATTAAATAAACCTAACACATGGGGCCTAAATAAAGCTAAGACCATTTAGCAACACACATCCAACATCAAGAGCTACAGGCAGTGCAGACAGTAGGGAGAGTTTTAAAAAGGCAAATACAGGTGAATGGACCAAGGGTAGACAGAAACACATGCCCCAGAATAGAGAGAAAAACTCACCCTGTGGGGCTGACCAGGGTGACCCTGGGAACTAAAAAGTACCTAACCCCACCCAAGTCCCCCAGGGCAGACCCGGGTGGGGGGGTAAAGCTGAGGAGTTGAAGTTGCTCCTTCAATGATGAACAGCAGTGGCATAACGACCCAAGGGGAAAGTTAATTATTACAGTTTAACACTGAGCACACATCTAGTCTGGCTGCCATTTAGTGATTTTTAGCGTAACCTAAAAAAGAATTACCTCATAATGGATCTGAGCGGTTTTTGATTCTTTGGCACCTATAGATTACGGATCCAACTGATGACACTCTGTCACTATTGAGCATTTTGATATATTCAAGATGGCAGCAAAGATGGCCGCCAAACTATAAATAAAATGCTATAAAACATGTTCCATGCAACAGAGAGTGCTAGATTTTATAGAAATAAGCAGGAAATATGATTTAGGTGACATTAAAAGACATAAGTATAATTTTGCTGTTTGTTCGCCAAGATGGCTGCCAAAACACTAAAGATGCCATAATACTTATTCTGTGCCACAAAGAGCACACATTTTGTGACAAAAGTATAAGTTAAGCAATGGGTAGTGGTGAATTACAAGCAGAAACTTGCTTTTAACACATACGTTCTGGCTCCGAGGCTCTGCTGTGGAGCCAGAACTCTGTGTGTGAAAAGCATGTCCAGGCTCGTAATTCACCACCACCCACTGCTTGATGTATTTAACCCACTGACGGATGCTCCCTTTTTCATGTCTTGCCAAGTTGATAGACTCAATACACAACCCTTTTGATTACTTAGTTGTTGTTTTATGTCTTGCCAGTTTGATAGATTCAATACACAAGCCTTTGATTACTTAGTTGTTGTTTTATGTCTTGCCAGGTTGATAGAGTCATACACAAGCCTTTTGATTACTTAGTTGTTGTTTTATGTCTTGCCAGTCTGACGGTTGGATAGACTCAATAGAGCCTACACAAGCCGTTTGATTGCATGGTTGTTGTTTTATGTCTTGCCAGTCTGACGGTTGGATAGACTCAATAGAGCCTACACAAGCCTTTTAATTTGTTAGTTTTATTTGTATAATAATCCTAAGAGGGCCTCCATAACACGAAGAGCTGCAGCTATGTCGTCAACAATTCTTTATCAATTTCTACTGTGATGTCAACAATTCTGTACTGCATTCAGCTGCAATGCTGTGTCTGATTTTAAGTCAAAAGTCTATTACTATTATAGTAATAGACTTCGGTTTACCTCCATTGTGGCTTTCGTTCCATAAGCCATCCTGGAATGCAGGGCACGGTCACCGGACACAAAAAGAACTTATGACGTCATCCGACACAGGGAACACGAATTGTACTGAAGTTATTAACATTCAGAAAAGACATGCATAAAGATCAAAGATAATTTTGCCAACAGTGGGTAAACCAGGATTGATTTAGATGAAATAAAGAAAGGCTTAAGACATAAGTTATTAATGATGACCTGTAATTAGATGCTGATTATTCAAGATGTCTGTCAATGTGGCAACCAGAATATTTAAAAACTGTACCAGAAGAAATGCTCATTTTTGCGGCAAACAGCAAGAAGTACAACTGTTGTAGCGGCTGAAATACACAATAGTTGTAAACACATTTCCTAGTGCAGTAGATAAAGCGGAGGCCTTTGTTAATATGTTTGCAGAAAGTAGTTTCACATCAAGTCTTAGGTTACCAAACACAAACCTCAGAAAACAAGAAGTAAAAGCAGATTATCAAGATCCAGTTTCTAATCATTCTCAGTATATCAATGATACAATTCAATATAATGAATTCCTAGATGTTTTACAGTCGTTTGCAAATACCTCTAGTGCAGTGGGTATAGATGGAATTTCTTACAAACTACTTTATCATTTACCTGAATTGTGGAAAAATTTACTACATAAATTTTACCCAAAATGTTGGTTTAATGGACCTCTTCCTACTATCTGGAAGCAGTCAGTAGTAGTTCCAGTACTCAAATCGGGTAATCACGTACATTGATTAGTAGTTATAGACCTATTGCACTAACATCACAAGCTTGCAAAGTAATGGAAAAGATTCTTTTAAATTGGCTATTTCATTACTGTGAAAAACAAGATATAATTCCAGTTAATCAAGCTGGTTTTCTGAAAGGTACATGTACGACAGACCATTTAGTTAAACTCACAATAACATTGAAAAACAAATTTCAAGAAGAAAAGTATATCAGCAACCTTCTTTGACGTAAAAAAGGCTTATGATATTGTTTGGCATGCTAGATTATTATACAAAATAACAGATTGGCATAACCGGGTTTATGTATGAGTACATTACAAGCTTTCTGTCTGAAAGATGTGTCTGCACCAAAGTTGGTAAAAGTTATTCTACCTTTAAGAAAATAGATATGGGTATTCCGCAGGGATCAATAATTTCACCCTTTTTATTCACTGTGTTAATTTACAACCTCCCAAAATCTCTGTAACAGGACACAACTGTGGCACAATATGCAGATGATATTGCTATATGGATAAACACTAATCTCAGAAAATGAACCCCAAAAAGAATCGTAGATCACGTTGAAAAAATTTATCAGTTAGTTATTGGAGTTTAAAGCCAAGCAGGCAACTAAGGCCATCTCACGGCGGGATGGGTAAAAATCTGGTCAGCCTGACTAAAAGAAAGGTATTAAAACAGGATGTAAATATACCTTAAAAATGTCATGCTAAAATGTCGCACAAGTCTTTAAAAGAAACGTCTACAGACTCTCAAAAAGGGCAAAATAGTGAAATTCATATAGCCTATAAATGCTCAGGAAAGCATTTGACAGCGTGGACCGAGAGACTCTGTGGAAACTCCTACGACACTACGGTGTACCCACAAAGCCCGTCCGCCTGATCAAGAGCAGCTACGATGGCATGACATGTCGCGTGATCCACGAAGGGCAGTTCACCAGGGAGCTCCAGGTCAGAACTGGTGTCAGGCAGGGGTGTCTGCTGTCTCCGTTCCTCTTCCTACTGGCCATAGACTGGGTCATGAAGATGATCACAGAGCACAGATGAAGTGGAATACAGTGGACACTGTGGACACAGCTTGACGACCTCGATTTTGCAGACGACTTGGCATTACTGTCCCACACTCATCAACAAATGCAGGACAAGACCACGAGGCTTGCTGACATCTCGTTCCAAGTGGGCCTCACCATTCACAAACAGAAAACAAAGACAATGAGGCTGAACACAACCAGGGAAGAACCAGTCTTGCTTGCTGGCACCCCGTTGGAGGAGGTGGAGTCCTTCACCTATCTCGGGAGCATCATAGACAAAAAAGGCGGCACTGATGCAGACGTTAGAGCACGAATCGGTAAAGCCAGAGCAGCCTTTCTCCAGTTGAAAAAAGTGTGGAGTTCCAGAGAGCTGTCACAATACACCAAAGTCCGGATTTTCAACTCCAACGTAAAAGCAGCTCTCCTATATGGAGCAGAGACTTGGAGATTGACAAAAACCACAGTCAACAGAGTACAGATCTTCATAAACAGTTGCCTTAGAAGAATTTTGAAAATCCACTGGCCAGAGAAGATCAGCAACGTCAGACTCTGGGAGAGAACAGAGCAGATAACAGCAGAGAATGAAATTGGGCGAAGAAGATGGGGATGGATTGGTCACAGTCTGAGAAAGCCAGCTTCCAGTATCACTAGGCAGGCATTGTCATGGAACCCCCAGGGAAAGAGGAAAAGAGGTAGGCCGAGAAACTCCTGGCATAGAGACCTCCAAGCAGATATCAAGAGACTGGGAACCACCTGGAGTAAAATAGAAGGAGAAGCACAGGACAGGAGTCGCTGGAGGTCTCTCGTCGACGGCCTATACCCGGGTAGGGGTGACAGGCGCAAGTAAGCAAGTAAGTAATGAATAAATGCTCAGATCTTGTTAAAAATATTGCATTCTCTCAAAAAATTGAAGATTTTGTCTGGGGGAACATCCCGGAACAAAACCTTCAAGGAGTCTGCTGTGAAGTGTTTATATCTTGTGTCAATTAAATCAGCACATGACAGCAAAAAGTGTCAAACTGTTACGATTGTGGTTGTGTTATCCTGTGAGAGCATACATGTGTTATTCGTAGGAAACGATCTGATATTTATCTGAGCTATCATGATTATGATTCATGTACCTTTATAGTAAGATTTTCTTCTAGTTGCGCAGAGCGGATTTCACTTCATTGATACGTTAGTTTAGTCCAGAATGTTATAGAAAGGTCGCACTGTCTAGTTCCCTCGTTTTGTATGACGTCGGTAAATACGGAACAGTTCGTAACAGTTCGCTACATTTTGTTTTTCTGTGCGCGTGAATTGAGCAGCCTTTATTTTGTTTTGTGAAAGGTCTAGATTTTTCTAGAGTAAATATATAACGTGGTGATAGGGCTACCATACTTTTATGTGTCTTCATTATACATTAGGATTTAGACCTGCAGTTAGCAGCCAAATTTTTGTAGCCTATTTTAGTGATTCCAGAAAATTCTTATTTATGAGTTTCAGTTGCGCATTTCGTTCCGATTGGTTGCATTGTATTTATTTCCGTAGATGTTCCTGGAATTTGGTAGTATATATAAGGAGGGCGCTGGGAAAGCCCGTTTGTACATTGTCTTGCTTTGTCAGCGATAGAAACACGCAGTTTATGGTAGGTACGTGGCCCGTATTGGGTGTACATTGTGTGAGACGCTGCGTATGAGAAGATTTGTGTGGACATTGCAGAAGAGACTTTGTATCAGTGTTTGTGCATTTGGAAATGCATTGTTTGGTGATCGCATCGCTGAATTAAAATATTGTTGGAACTGTTACTCCAGTATTGTCTACATCCTTAAGCCACGTGTGACGGATTGCAGCTGAACGAGGTTTATTTTAAAGAACCTTACGTGCGTGCGTCTGGTGTGTTTATCATACTATGACTACAACTCAACCACGTAACACGAACAGAAAACTGCTCATCACAGGCATAACACCATGGACGATCATCCTGTAGTAGTAAGAGTGAGTAACATACATGTGTCCGATGTGGAGCCGAGTAGGGACAGTCTCCTCACGGCGATAAGGTAGACTGTTGGACACCATAAGAAGAGCTTCATACAGCTTGTTCGCTTCCTCTTTGTCCCACTCGGGCTGCCACTCGCGGGCTATGTACGCACTAATCACAGGTTTAAAATCACTATGAGCAGTCTGTGTGTCAGGGACAGGGTCATTGCGGAAATCGTTGGCAGCAGAATCTGCAATCTTGTTGCCTTCGATGCCCACATGCCCTGGGACCCAAATAAAAATGATGTCATAATATTCCTTTATCAAGTCTGCGTAAAGCTCTCGAATCTACACAGGCAGGGTGTGGTCTGTTCCCGTGCCCTGAAGGGCCTGCAGGGCAGAAAGAGAGTCGGACAGAATCAGCTCGAGAGAGGGCTCCCCTGCCTCGGCATACAGACTAGGAACTGGAGATGTCCTGAAGGCCCCCAGACATATTCGCAGACCTTGGTGGTGGATTGTGTTCAGACGCTGTAGAACAGACTTGGAAGCAGAGCCATATACCACAGAGCCGTAATCCAGTTTGGACCGAAAAAGAGCCCAGTACAGTCGAAGTAAAACAATGCGGTCTGCACCCCAGTCAGTACGACCAATGACACGAAGATCATCAAGGGCCTTCTGACAAGAGGTTCTAAGGTAATAAATATGGTTGCAGAAGGTCAGTCTTTTGTCAAAGATGACCCCCAGAAACTTTGCCTCCAACTTTGCCTCCTCGGCCACCGTAATTGGCACTCCAGCAATACTCAGGCTAGGTTCTGGAAAAAAATTTCGTCTGGTTACTAAAATGCACACAGACTGTCTTGGAGGGTGTAACGCACGCAGACTTGCCAACAGTCGCACGTACAGACTCTCACGCAACAGACGCATACACCGCCACTGACTCAGACGGGCGCATTCATGCGGTAAAACAGCACACGGGCTCCCTTTCTAAAGTAACTTTATACAATATAAAAGAAAAGAAACACTTAAATGATTATCAAACTATACACACTTTCCCACAACCAGCATCCACATCACAAACACATCACACACTATCACGGCCAGGCTAGGCACTAGTTTCTCACTGTCTCCAACCTGTTTGATGTTATTGCCTGGTTACGTTGGTCCTTCTCACGTCTAGGCGTGCAAGTCCTTCGTTGTACGCTTCTTCCTGTCGTCCTATCTCTTTATCACGGACGTCCTCGTACTCGTACCGTAGCGCAGTTCTCGCTTTGACTCGGGTATCTCGGTCCTGATCGCTTCACTCCCTGAGTGAAGAACTGGAGGGGTGATGACCTCACGTTAGGTCTGGTGACTGACGTCTCGGCGTCCGTCGCTCCCTCTTTACAAGCACTCTGAATTCTAGGTTTCAGAGTCTTGGAATACTGGCTAGGTAACTCAAACACATCTGATCCCTCTAACAAGAAAGCCTGTACTAATGCATTTACTGCTCTGCCAGACTGAGCTTTCACCTAGAACTCACTATAACAGAACTCACTAAAACTCCCGTATTAACCATGTTTTAAAGATTTCACGTGTGCCACGGCCTCACGGACTATCGGCACAAAACAAACCATTAACAAAAACCGTACCGTATTTAACCTAATGTGTGAGCACTATGCACGAGCATAGAGCTTCATCACAGAGGGCGAGAACTTGAATCCATTGAGAGACACACACCCCTTGATGCGATCAACGCACAGCTGCAAGCGCCTCTCAAGGGACACAAGTCCTCGACCTCGTGCACACAAAGCAAAGTCGTCTACAAACAAAGAGCATTCAGAATCATCCTTGACAGCCTTTACAATGTTATTTATTTTAATGCTAAATAAAACAGGAGATAGAATGCTGCCCTGCAGGACACCCATCTCCTGTTCAAAGGAGTCAGAGAGGGTGAAGCCCACATGGACAAGGAACGACCAGTCAGACAAAAAATTGTGAATAAAAACGGGCAGGTGCCCTTTAAAACCCACAAATCAGACATTATACCATACTTCCATGTAGCGTCATATGCCTTCTCAAGATAGAAGAAAATTGCAAAGACATGCTGCTTGTTTACAAAAGCATCTCAGATAAACGACTCAAAGCAGACTAGATGGTCAGTTGTACTACAGAAGCGCCGGAAACCGCACTGGAGGTCTGTGATGAGACCCTGTGACTCAAGATGCCACACCAGGCGGGCGCTGACCAAGTGTTCCATAGTTTTACATAAACACGATGTCAAAGCGATTGACCGGTAGTTTCCCAGGTCAGAAGGATCCTTACCCGGCTTGGAGATTGGCACAACCACAGCCTGGCGCCAAGATGGCGGAAAATGACCGGTTATCCAGATATGGTTAAAGGCCTTGAGAAGTACAAGGAGCGAATCCTCAGGCAGATGTTTAGGAGCTGATAGTGGATGGTATCTAGCCCAGCAGCAGAGTCATTAGATTTCTGCATGACTTGCTGCAATTCTGAAAATGAAAAAGGGGCATTATAGTCTCCGAGTTATCCGATTTAAAATCACAAGAACAAGACTCTTGCTTCTCCTTCTCTCTCTGAAGAAGGGTGAATAATGCTCTGTCGATGAATTATGGGCAATGGTGGAGGCAAGTAAACTGGCCACAGCCTTTTTATCTGTGACCAAACTGGCACCATCTCTAAGATGGCCGACAGAAGCCAGTGCCCCTAATTCTTCAAACAGCCTTCCAGACTTTCTGCTTGCGACGGATTACGAAAAGCACGTCGCTGAGCAGATTTGTGCGTTTTTTTGGGCCTTGCGGCACTCTTCATTGAACCATGGTACTCTCGGCTTCCAAGGGACCGATGAGGAAGTTCTATGGATGGTTTCACCTGCTACGTCCAACAAAATAGAAGTAAAACAAGAAACAGGTTCTTCAGGTGACATGAACATTTCCTCTGTAATATGAGACTGACAGAGGGAGGCGAACAGAGGCCAGTTAGCTTTCTTGAGATTCCAGCGCCCCACTGGCGAATCCTCCCCACAGCTGACCGATGACAGGACTACTGGGAAGTGGTCACTACCACACAGGTCATCGTGAACCTTTCAGTCAAAGTCCAGCATGAGAGAAGGATCACACACAGTGAGGTCTAGAACAGAACTAGATCCTGAACCTGGGTTAGAGTACGTAGGTGAGCCATCATTAAAGACACATAGGTTAAGTTGAGAAAAAACATCTTCTAACATCTGACCTCTGCCATCATAGTGGTCACTACCCCAAAGGTGAGCGTGACCGTTAAAATCTCCCATGAGAATAAAGGGAGGGGGCTGCTGATCTACTAAGTTCAAAATATCATTACTACAGACCCGCAGGGATGATGGCAGGTAAATATTGCATATGGTTATGGTCTTCTTCAAGGTAACCCTAGCTGTGACGGCCTGAAGACAGGTGTCCATGCTAACGGGGCTACATAAAATTTGGCTACTAATGAGAAGAGCCACTCTGCCCGAGCGCCTCTACGAATGAGAGCCTTTTTATGTATTGCGTTAAAACCATTAAAGACACAGGGTCAGAAGTCTTCAGGTAAGTCTCCTGAAGAGATATTATTGAGGGGTTACAGAACTTGACTAAAAGACGTAATTCCTCAAAGTTAGCTTAAAAACCACGACAATTCCACTGAAGCAGAGAGTACATGATTATGTCTTATCTGGGGGTGAAGAAGTTTTCCAACCCTTTGCCTTGGAAGGGTTTGGAAGGGTTTGAAGAAACAGAGGTGGGGCTGGCTCCCGGGCCTCCTCTGGTTCTTCGGAGATGAAGGGAGTGGAACTGCCGCAGCACCAGCAACGACAACTTCCACTCCCTCCATCCGCTCCTCCAATGCAGCATATTTGTTTTGAAAGGGGACATCATTGTTCCCCTTCTGGGCCCGTGCACACAGCGGTCCCGTAGCTTTTTTAGACTTCTGTTCCTGGGCAGCATTCCTGCCGCTAGAGTTAGCGGCCTTAGAAGGCTGACCAGAGCCAGAAGCCTTTGGAGTAGCCAAACTGACAGTTTAGTTAGTTAGTTATTTGGGTTTAACGCCGAGCAGGCAACTAAGGCCATCTCACGGCGGGAAGGGTAAAAATCTGGTCAGCCAGACTAAAACAAAGGTCTTAAGACATGATGTAAATATACCTTAGAAATATGTCAGGCTAAAATGTCGCACAGATCTTTAAAGAAAACGTCGGAAGACTCTCAAAAAGGTCAAAATAATAGAAACATCATAATCTATAAATGCTCAAATCTTATTAAAAATATGGCACTCTCTCAGAAAACTGAAGATCTTGTCCGGGGGCACATCCCGGAACAAAACCTTCAAGGAGTCTGCCGTGAAATGTTTATACCTTGTATCGATTAGATCAGCACAAGACAACAAAAAGGGTTGAACAGAGTACTGCTCGTCGCAGGCATAACACCATGGATGCTCCTCCTGTTTAAGTAAATAAGAGTGCGTAACATACGTGTGGCCGATGTGGAGCCGAGCCAGGACAGTCTCCTCACGGCGGCTGCCGCAGCGATAAGGTAGACCGTCGGACAACTTAGGAAGGGCTTCATGCAGCTTGTTAGCTTCCTCTTTGTCCCACTCGGACTGCCAATCACGGGCTATGTACGCACTAACCACATGTCTAAAATCACTATAAACAGTCGGTGTGTCAGGGACAGGGTCATTGCGGGCATCGTTGGCAGCAGAATCTGCGATCCTGTTGCCTTCGATGCCCACATGCCCTGGCACCCAAATAAGAATGATATCATAATATTCCTTCATCAAGTCCGCGTGGAGCTCTCTGATCTGCACCAGCAGTGGGTGGTCATTTCCCGTGCCCTGAAGGGCCTGCAGGGCAGAAAGAGAGTCAGACAGAATCAGGAAGTTCCTTTCTCTAGATCGATAAGCATGCCTGAGTGCCAGCAGAACCGCCTGCAGTTCCGCACTAAATACAGATGAGTGGTCTGGGAGGCGGTGCTTAAATGGGCTTCTAGGATGGCGAGAGGACACTGCGGCCGCAGCCACTCTCCCATCCTCAGACTTTGACCCATCGGTATAGATGCGACAATAGCCAGGAAAAATTGAAAGCAGTTCATTGAGGCTCTGTTGGTATATGGCTGGTGGAGTAGAGTCTTTCTTGTGGGCAGTCAGGTCCAGCAAGATGTCAGGAACTGGTAAGAGCCAAGGTGGAGTGATGTGTTGCAGGGATTCCGAAACTCTGTCCAGGTCCAATCCGGCCGCCTGCAGATGAGGTCGGACATGGAAAGAAAGTGGACGGACAGCTCCCGGATGGGTATCGTAAATCTCTGCAAACGGTGGTTTAAAAACACAATCATAGGCAGGATTGTCTGGATGGGCCTTCAGTTTCAGAACGTAGCTGAGCATGAGGCGGATGCGGCGGAGCTTGAGAGAAGGCTCCCCTGCCTCGGCATACAGACTAGGAACTGGAGACGTCCTGAAGGCCCCAAGACATATCCGCAGACCCTGATGGTGAATTGTGTTCAGACGCTGTAGCACAGACTTGGAAGCTGAGCCATACACCACAGAGCCGTAATCCAGTTTGGACTGAACAAGGGCCCGGTACAGATGAAGTAAGACAGTACGGTCCGCACCCCAGTCAGTACGACCGATGACACGAAGAATGTTGAGAGCCTTCTGACAAGAGGTTCTAAGGTAATTAATATGGTTGCGGAAGGTAAGTCTTTTGTCAAAAATGACCCCCAGAAACTTTGCCTCCTCGGCCACCTTAATTGGCACTCCAGCAATGCTCAGGCTAGGTTCTGGAAAAAATTTCGTCTGGTTAGTAAAATGCACACAAACAGTCTTGGAGGGCGAGAACTTGAATCCATTGAGAGACACCCACCGCTGGATGCGATCAACGCACAGCTGCAAGCGCCTCTCAAGGGACGTAAGTCCTCGACCACGTGCGCACAAAGCAAAGTCGTCAACAAACAAAGAGCATTCAGAATCATCCTTGACGGCCTTTACAATGTTATTAATTTTAATACTAAATAAAACAGGAGATAGAATGCTGCCCTGTGGGACACCCATCTCCTGTTCAAAGGAGTCGGAGAGGGTGGAGCCCACACGGACATGGAACGACCGGTTAGTCAAAAAATTGTGAATAAAAACGGGCAGGTGCCCTTTAAAACCTATGTCCAACAAGTCAGACATTATGCCATACTTCCAGGTAGTGTCATACGCCTTCTCAAGATCGAAGAAAATTGCATAGACATGCTGCTTGTTGACAAAAGAATCTCGAATAAATGATTCAAAGCGGATTAATGGTCAGTTGTACTACAGAAGCGCCGCAAACCGCACTGGAGGTCTGTGAGGAGACCCTGTGACTCAAGATGCCACACCAGGCGGGCGCTGACCAGGCGCTCCATAGTTTTACATAAACATGATGTCAAAGCGATAGGCCGGTAGTTGCCCGGGTCGGAAGGATCCTTACCCGGCTTGGGGATCGGTACAACTACAGCCTGGCGCCAAGACGGCGGAAAATGACCAGTTCTCCAGATATGGTTAAAGGCCTTGAGAAGTACAAGGAGTGACCTCTCAGGCAGATGCGTTAGGAATTGATAGTGGACGGTATCTAGGCCAGCAGCAGAGTCATTACATTTCTGCAAAGCTTGCTGCAATTCTGATAATGTAAATGGGACATTATAATCTTCTGAGTTATCGGACTTAAAATCACAAATACGAGACTCTCGCTTCTCCTTCTCTCTCTGGAAGAAAGGTGAATAATGCTCCGTTGAAGAATTATGGGCAATGGTGGAGGCAAGCAAATTGGCCACAGCTTTTTTATCTGTAACCAAACTGGCACCATCTCTAAGATGGCCAACAGAAGCCGAGCCACCTCTGCCCCTAATTCTCCGAACAGCCTTCCATACTTTCTGGGACGGAGTCCGAGAAGTTAAAGATGAGACGAAGCGTCTCCAGGAAGCACGGCGTTCACGTTTAAAAATGTAACGGGCTTTTGCCCTCTGTCTTTTAAAGGTTAAAATATTCACTTGCGACGGATTACGGAAAGCACGTCGCTGAGCAGATTTGCGGCCTTGGGCACTCTTCGTTGAACCATGGTACTCTCGGCTTTCGAGGGACTGATGCGGAAGTTTTAGGGATGGTTTCACCCGCTATGTCCAACAAAATAGTAGTAAAAGAAGAAATAGGTTCTTCAGATGACATGACCACCTCCTCTGTAATACGAGACTGACAGAGGGAGGCGAACAGAGGCCAGTTAGCTTTCTTAAGATTCCAGCGCCCCACCGGCGGATCCTCCCCACAGCTGACCGATGACAGGACTACTCGGAAGTGGTCACTACCACACAGGTCATCGTGAACCTTCCAGTCAAAGTCCAGCATGAGAGAAGGATCACACACAGTGAGGTCTAGAACAGAACTAGATCCTGAACCTGGGTTAGAGTATGTAGGTGAACCATCGTTAAAGACACACAGGTTAAGCTGAGAAAAAACATCTTCTAACATCTGACCTCTGCCATCATAATGGTCACTACCCCAAAGGTGAGCGTGACCGTTAAAATCCCCCATGAGAATAAAGGGAGGGGGCAGTTGATCAACTAAATTAAAAAAATCATTACTACAAACCCGCAGGGATGGTGGCAGGTAAATACTGCATATGGTTATGGTCTTCTTCAAGGTAACCCGAGCTGCGACAGCCTGAAGACAGGTGTCGATGCTAACGGGGCTACATAAAATTTGGCTACTAATGAGAAGAGCCACTCCACCCGAGCGCCTCTCCGAATCAGAGCCTTTATGTATAACGTTAAAACCATTAAAGGACACAGGGTCAGAAGTCTTCAGGTAAGTCTCCTGAAGAGATATTACTGAGGGGTTATAGCACTTGACTAAAAGACGTAATTCCTCAAAGTTAGCTTGAAAACCACGACAATTCCACTGAAGCAGAGAGTCCATGGGTGCGGAGTTTTTCCCCCCTTTTTCCTTTGCCTTGGAAGGAGTCGGAGAAACAGAGGGGGGGGCCGGCTCCCGGGCCTCCTCTGGTTCTTAGGAGATGAAGGGGGTGGAGCTGCCGCAGCATCGGCAACTTCCACTCCCTCCATCTGCTCCTCCAATGCAGCATATTTGTTTTGAAGGGGGACATCAGTGTTCCCCTTCTGGGCCCGTGCGCACGGCGGTCCCATAGATTTCTTTGACTTCTGGTCCTGGGCAGCGGTCCTGCCGCTAGAGTTAGCGGCCTTAGAAGGCTGACCAGAGCCAGAAACCGTTGGTGTTGACAAACTAGCAGGTTTGGGTGGGGGCTGAGGCTTAGGGGCAGCAGAAGGCGGTGCCACCGGACCGGTAGCGTCCGCCCTCTGCGTTCCCTGGCTCCTCGTCACCACCGGAGGAGGGTTACTCTCCAGGGGTGAGAGGATCCGAGGCTCCGCCCCCAACCAAGAAGTTGGGGTTTGACAAGAGAAGTCTTTGGTGGGGCACTTGCCTGCCACCGCAGCACTGAAAGTATACACAAAGTTGTTATTTGAGTTTGGCGCCGCCTCAGCTGCACCAGGACCGTCAACCAGTTTTTTTGCGTCCGCAAAGGACAGCCCCTTCTCCACACGCACCTGCTGAATCCTGCACTCGGAGATCCAACGAGGGCACTTCTTGTCCGAAGCCATATGCGCCCCCTGGCAATTCACACACAGGGGGATGGCTGTGCAGGACTCAGCAGAGTGTCCGGGCTTAGTGCAACGGGCGCATAGAGCCTCTGCCTGGCGGCATGTCTTCTGCCCATGGCCATACTTTTGGCACTTAAAGCACCGAAGGGGGAGAGGGACGTACTTTTTCACTTTTAGGGAGTAGTAACCTCCCCAGATGGTAGTAGGAGCTGTGGGGGTGCCAAACGTCAGGATGATGGTAGGGAGACGGATCTCCCTACCACCTCGTTTGGAAATGAAGCGCCTGACGTAGGTCACCCCCTGTGACTTAAGGTTCCGTACAAGTTCATCTTCAGACAGTTCGGCCAATGCTTGATCTTTAATCACTCCTCTAGAGGAATTCATTGTTTTGTGGGGAGTGACCTCCACTGGAGTGTCTCCGATGGAGGAGAGCCTCAGTAGCCCATTTGAGTGTGCCCGGGTACGGCACTCTACCAACAAGTCACCAGACCTGAGGCGCTGGGCCTCAGGCCTGCCAACACGGCTCCTGAGGGTCTCCCCTACCAGGAAAGGGTGCAGCTTTGAAACAGGCTTCTCTTTAACTTTGCTGTGGATAATGAGAAAGTGAGGCCAGGCGGCCGCCGCCTGAGGTGTCGCTTCCTCACAGAGTCACTATCGTTCTCAATGACAATGTCGGCGGCTATGTGCCGCTTTGGTGCTAGTTTTGGTTTTTTGATAATTTCCATATTATAGTATGATAGATATTCATCCCCTGGGGGTCCCCGCCCGCCACCGAGCCCAACAAGGGAAAGTGCAATTGTCGGCGGGTCTCCAGCCGACGCACAATGGAGACTGCCCGAAAGATATACTCAAGGGGGTAAGCCCGATAGAACTGTTTGAGCCACCGCCTTCTATCAAACTGTTGAATAAAGGGGAATACTGGCGTAAAGCACCTAATCAGCATCAGAGGCTATAGCATTACTTACTTACTTTCGCCTGTCACCCCTACCCGGGTATAGGCCGTCGACGAGAGACCTCCAGCAACTCCTGTCCTGTGCTTCTCCTTCGATTCTACTCCAGGTGGTTCCCAGTCTCTTGATGTCTGCTTGGAGGTCTCGACGCCAGGAGTTTCTCGGCCTACCTCTTTTCCTCTTTCCCTGGGGGTTCCATGACAATGCCTGCCTAGTGATACTGGAAGCTGGCTTTCTCAGACTGTGACCGATCCATCCCCATCTTCTTCGCCCAATTTCATTCTCTGCTGTTATCTGCTCTGTTCTCTCCCAGAGTCTGACGTTGCTGATCTTCTCTGGCCAGTGGATTTTCAAAATTCTTCTAAGGCAACTGTTCATGAAGGTCTGTACTCTGTTGACTGTGGTTTTTGTCAATCTCCATGTCTCTGCTCCATATAGGAGAACTGCTTTTACATTGGAGTTGTAAATCCGGACTTTGGTGTGTTGTGACAGCTCTCTGGAACTCCACACTTTTTTCAACTGGAGAAAGGCTGCTCTGGCTTTACCGATTCGTGCTCTGACATCTGCATCAGTGCCGCCTTTTTTCTCTATGATGCTCCCGAGATAGGTGAAGGACTCCACATCCTCCAACAGGGTGCCAGCAAGCAAGACTGGTTCTTCCCTGGTTGCGTTCAGCCTCATTGTCTTTGTTTTCTGTTTGTGAATGGTGAGGCCCACTTGGGACGAGATGTCAGCAAGCCTCGTGGTCTTGTCCTGCATTTGTTGACGAGTGTGGGACAGTAATGCCAAGTCGTCTGCAAAATCGAGGTCGTCAAGCTGTGTCCACAGTGTCCACTGTATTCCACTTCGTCTGTGCTCTGTGGTCATCTTCATGACCCAGTCTATGGCCAGTAGGAAGAGGAACGGAGACAGCAGGCTATAGCATGGTGCTCCGTATAACAACCCGCATGTCAACAGGGGGATAGGGCTCGACGTGACAAGAGCCGATTGACTAGGCCGGTACGACTAGCCTCCAGTTTAGGCAGAAGTCAAGGCCAAAGTGGAGTGTTTCAGCCACCAGGATCCTCTTCTCCCCCGACACGGGTCTCCAAGCACGGCAAACACTTGGGATCCAAAGGACCAAAAGCTCACGCGTATTTTTAAGGACCAATCCAACATGGTAAGACCTGGGTAAGCACAGCTCCTTAAAAACCGGACCAGTGAAAAAGACTGAACAACATATCTGCTGACATCAAGTGCTAATCCTGGACAAAGATGGCACCCGTCTGCTAGCCCACTCAGTCAGGGACCGAGTGGACTACCCACCCACGCCACGTGGAGGCCGGTGCCGGGTAGGCGCCAAACTGACAGGCTTGGGTGGGGGCTGAGGCTTAGGGGCAACAGAAGGCGGTACTACCAGACCGGCAGTGTCCGCCTTCTGCGTTCCCTGGCTCATCGTCACCACCGGATGAGGGTTACTCTCCAGGGGCGAGAGGAGCCGAAGCTCCGTCCCCAACCAAGAAGTTGGGGTGTGACATGAGAAGTCTTTGGTGGGGCGCTTGCCTGCCATAGCAGCACTAAAAGTATACACAAAGGTGTTAGAGTTTGGGGCAGCCGCAGCTGCACCAGGGCCGTCAACCAGCTTTTTTGCGTCCGCAAAAGATAGCCCCTTCTAAACGCGCACCGGCTGAAATTTGCACTCGGATATCCAACAAGGGCACTTCTTGTCCGAAGCCATATGCGCCCCTTGCCAATTCACACACAGGGGGGTGGCTGTGCAGGACAGCAGAGTGTCCGGGCTTAGTGCCTCTGCCTGGCGGCATGTCTTCTACCCATGGCCATACTTTTGGAACTTAAAGCACCAGAGGGGGAGAGGGACGTACTTCTTCACTTTCAAGGAGTAATAACCTCCCCAGATGGTAGTAGGAGGGGTGGGAGTGCCAAACGTCAGGATGATGGTAGGGAGACGGATCTCCCCACCACCTCGCTTGGAAGCGAAGCGCCTGACTAAGTCACCCCCTGCGACTTAAGGTTCCGTACAAGTTCATCTTCTGACAGTTCTGCCAATGCTTGATCTTTTATCATGCCTCTTGAAGAATTCATAGTTTTGTGGGGTGTGACTTCCAAAGGAGTGTCTCCGATGGAAGAGAGCCTCAGTAGCCCTTTGGAGTGTGCCCGGGTACGGCACTCTTCCAGCAAGTCACCAGACCTGAGGTGCTGTGCATCAGGCCTGGCAACACAGCTCCTGAGGGTCTCCCCCACCATAAAATGATGCAGCTTGGAAACAGGTTTCTCTTTCACCTTGCTATGGACAATGAGGAAGTGAGGCTATACGGCCGATGCCCGAGGCATCGCTTCCTCACAGTCTGAGTCACTGTCATGTACAATGTCGGTGGCTATGTGCCGCTTCTGTGCCAGTTGTTTTTTTTTGTGTGTGTTTTCCATATTATAATAGTAGAGATATTAATCCCCCGGGGGTCCCCGCCTGCCACCGAGCCCAACAAGGGAAAGTGCAACTGTCGGCGGGTCTCCAGCTGACGCACAATAGAGACTGCCCGAAAGATATATTCAAGGGGGTAAGCCCGATTGAACCGTCTGAGCCACCGCCTTCTATCACACCAGTGAATGCAGGGGAATACTGGCATAAAGCACCTAATCAGCAGTAGAGGCTATAGCATGGTGCTCCGTATATCAACCCGCATGTCAACAGTGGGATAAGGCTCAACGTGACAAGAGCCGATTGACTAGGCCAGTACGACTAGCCTCCCGTTTAGGTATAAGTCAAGGCCAAAGTGGAGTGTTGGCACCAGTGAGCCGCAACCCAAAGGGAACCTCAGCCACCAGGATCCTCTTTTCCCCTGACACGGGTCTCCAAGCACGGCAAACACTTGGGATCCAAAGGACCAAAAGCTCACGAGTATTTTTAAGGGCAATCCAACATGGTAGGACCTGGGTTAGCACAGCTCCTTAAAAACCGAACCAGTGAAAAAGACTGAACAACATATCTGCTGACATCAAGTCCTAATCCTGGACAAAGATGGCACCCCTCTGCTAGCCCACTCAGTCAGTGACTGAGGAGACTACCCACCCACGCCACATGGAGGCCGGTGACGTGTGGGTGAAAAAATTTATCAGAATGAATTGGACAAATTATCAAACTATATGAAAGAAAATGGCCTAGAACTATCTGGGAAAAAAACATGTCTAATGCTTTTCAATAAAGGGGAAAGTGCTAAAACATTACCTAAATTATCCCTAAATGGGACGCCTTTAAACTACCAACAGTGTGTAAAGTTTTTAGGCATACATTTTACATCAAAATTATCTTGGAGAATTCACATTGAAGACATATTAAATAAGGCAAGAAAAAGACTTAACTTGTTAAAAATTATAAACTCACAACCAGGAGTCAGGACATTAAAAACTGTTTTACACCTTGGTACATCTTTAGTTCGATCAACACTTATATATGGTCAGGAAGTCTACTTTACTGCCTCAGCTACACTTCTACAGAAGCTGCAAAGCATTGATAGTATTATAGTAAGGTTTTGGGATGAGATGGGGTGGTTTAAAGTAGTGTATAATCGTGCGTGTGTCTGAGAGAGGGTGTGCTGTTGTGCATGCGCAGTGAGTCCAGTGTTTTCCTGGAGAACAGCGCTATACAAGAACTATGTATTATTATTATAGTAAAGCAGTTAAACTAGCCCTTGGAGTGTCAGTTCATACTAATACTGTAAAAACCTACAAAGAAGCAGGTATTCTGTCTTTATCTGACCAACGTAAATTAGCAAGTGCAAAATACATTGTCTGAAGCCTGTCCTTAAAAAATTCAGTAGGAGAAGACATATTTTTAGACGCAGATGTGGATTTCCCGAAGAGAGCGCAAACAATCCAGTATCTTTTACCTATAGGTAACTATGTCAAAGATGCTTTAGAAAACTGCAATTTGGATAAAGTCTATTCCAGTTTTACCAGTAACACCTACTATACCTCTGCGGGAATATATTAATGCTACTTTCGATATAGATTACACAGATTTGAAAACAGATGAGGATGTGAACGTTTTAGCAAATTTAATGAAAGAAAAATTACAGAAAACATTTTAAACATTTGAACATTTTCACAGATGGGTCCGTCTTAGATTCTTTGTTATTCCAGATCTCAAAGTAAAGAAATCTTTCTATCTCGGTAAAGGATTTTCTATATTTACGTCTGAACTGTATGCGATTCTCATGGCACTAAATTTTATTCAACTTATACCTTATGATATATTTAACGTTTTGATTTGTGTCGATTCTAAATCTGTCTTATATAGTCTAAAAAGCTGGGATTGTAACACTAGAAAAGACTTAGTATATGAAATAAAACATATTATGAGCTGTATTATGTCCAGAGGAATAGGGATTGATTTTCTTTGAATACCCTCACACTGCAGAATTTATTGGAATGAAATTTGTGACAGACAAGCAAAAAAGGGAGCTATAAATAGAGAAAACTCAGCAGTTTGTAATAATATGCAATTATCTCTACATGAAATGTCTTGGCTTGACTTCGCGGACGAAGATTTTATAGGAGTTGCCCACGACATCTGCAGGCTTGTTCGTGGCTGCGGAGGCCAATCTGGGACAGGCAGGTTCGACCGCAGTGGCTGCAGGGGAAGGTATGGCCAGGGTTCTGAGTTGCGGCATCTCTGTTTTTTCTCCTGAGCCGCTTGTCCTTAAGGCTAGCTCTGCGAGAGTCCTCAAAGGAGACAGCTGCCTTGTAAATGGTGGAGCGCCAGGTGTCACGGTCCACAGCAAGTGAGGACCACTGATGGTGGTCGACTTGGCAGGCACTAAGTGACTTTTTGAGACAGTCTTTGTATCTCTTCTTTGGTGAAATGTACTCTGTGCTAAAAAGCTTTTTTCACAAAGATGATATGAAATATACTTATCATGTTCCACCTTGTTGAAGAAAAACAGCTTCATTGATATACAAGTCAAGACTAAATTCTTGGAAAACAAAATTCGCAAAAGATATCAAATGCGAGTGCTTAAGCCCCATCTCTGTTAAACATATAATCTGTGAGTGTCCTATTACAATGAATCTGTTGACAAAAAAATAACATAACAGTTAGCAGAAAATATGTATGACATCTTACATAGAAATATTGCAATTCCAATAGTTAATATCATAATTCATAGTCCGGTGGGTAAACTATTATAATAAGTAATTTGTGTGTGTGGTTGGATTTTAATTATTGTTATTCTTTGATATTCACAAGTTGTGTGTTTGGTTGTGTTTGTTTTGTTTTTTTTTGTTTGTTTTTTGTCTAATATCCAGGGCTTCCGTTTTAGTGCGTCTGTGCGTCTATGACGCATTAAAACTCAAAATCATGTACTGAAAATGTAACTAAGGGGTAGTCAGACGCACTAAATTTCAGTGCATCTGCATCCGTGACGCATCTTCCTTGCGCCACCATGCGTAACCTAACAGAGGTAGGCGACAGTCATTCTATTTTTAGTGACGAGTTGGTTCGTTTACCCGCTCGCTTGGTCGCGGCTGCATTCTGAATCACGACTCCGGGGTCCGTGTGAGTGTAACTGGACGGGCAAACTGTGGTGTCAGCATGTTATTACAACGTGCGCGCTACATGTTGAACGCGTTACTTGCTGTGACGTCACCATTCATACTATTATGGGATACCGCATCGTGCGTTTCACTTTTGATCCTGAACGAAGTTGTAAATGGCGGAGAAAAAGCAAAGAAAGCTGGAATGCTTCAGATTCTTCAATCCGACAGGCCGTCTGATCGTCACAATGATAATCGCAGACGCTTAGAATAAAGTTGCACTTCGACACTGCGTCTCCATGGACAAGCGACACTACCAGAAATAATACCCCTGGGCTGTGTTTGGCAACGCCGCTGCGGCGATTCGCAGTTTTCAGAGTTCATGGCTGTGTGTATTTCCATGGCTAAAGCACAATGGCACACGGATGACATGTGCAATGTGCATGGAGGCGAACTCAAAAAGCAAGTCCAGAAATTTGAACAGAAGTAAGTTTGTCAGTTTTTTTTTTATCGTGGTCGATCCATCTTCTGGTACACAGGTATTAATAGGCAAAAGCTCTAAAATTTTGGGTTAAATGGGTTGAACTGACCAACGTTTAAGTACATTAGTTCTCTCTCTCTCTCTCACACACACACACACACAGAGTTTAGACAAGTCAGACTTTGGTCGTCAATCTGCATTCTCTGTTACAATATATTATCAAATGATCATACAGATAAATACATATATGTGTTTTTCAGTGAGAGAGAGATGGAGAGGGAGACAGGATTTTGCACGATAGCTCAACAGTTAAAAAATGCAGCGGAAAAGACACACACACTGTCACAACAAATTGAAAGAGGAGAGAGCGAAATGAGTTAATTTATTTTTTAAAAAAACATACAGATGATGCAGTTTTGGGCTCATGTGCGAAGCAAAAGTGAGTCTATGTTTTGGGCCAGTGGTCATCTGTCCGTTGTCTGTCGTCCGTCCGCCGTCTTCCGTGGTCAACTTTAACATTGGCATTTTCTCGGAGACTATTCAAGCCACATTCCTCAAACACCAAGCATACATTGTGGCAAGACCTTTCTAAAAACACCAAATTGAGTGACCTCTCACAAAGGTCAAGGTCACAGAGGATCAGGAGATAAGACAAAAATAGCTATATTTTGACATCATTAATTGTTTTCTCAAATACTATTCACAACTTCAAACCCAAACTTGGTACTAATATACCTGATAGTAAGACCTTTCTATACGTACTAATTTGGTTGATCTCTCTGAAAGCTCAAGGGTCACAAGAGCTCAGTAAATAGGTGAAAAATAGCCATATTTTGACAAAAGTTGTTTTTTCTCAAATACTAATCTATTCACAAATTCAAACCCAAACTTGGTACAGAGATACCTGAAGGTAAGACCTATCTATACATACTAATTTGATGACCCCTCGGAAGGTCAAGGGTCACAAGGGCTCAGGAAATAGGAGAAAAATAGCCATATTTTGACAAATATGTTTTTTCTCAAATACTATTCACAACTTTAAACCTTAACCCAAACTTGCTACAGAAATTCCTGATGGTAAGACCTATCTATGCATACTAATTTGGATGACCCCTTGGAAAAGTCAAGGGTCACAAGAGGCTGGCAAATGTGTGTAAAAAAAATGCTGATTTTTTATAAAATTGTAGGTATTGCCAAATTTTTGCAAATTTTTCAACCAAATTTGGTACAAAGATAGCTGATGTGATAAAAACTTCCTATGCATACTAATTTAGCCGACTCATCACAAAGGTCAAGGGTCACGGGGGGTTGACAAATGTGTGAAAAATGCTTACATTTTCAGAAGACGTGGATTTTGCTGCTGCAGAAGCCAGCCCTTGTCACAAAGGTCACACATGTATGTAAATCGGTCATACACATGAGCCATAATGGCATTGCCTTTCTTGTTTTTAAATAAATTTGCGGACCCTCTATTATGCACAGATGGGGATCTGTGTACCCTCTCAAATTTATACCTGGGGGTCTACAGACCCTCTAACCTGTTGTGAAAACAGAAGCCCTGAATATCGTTAGTTAGTTAATTGGGTTTAACGCCGAGCAGGCGACTAAGGCCATCTCACGGCGGGATGGGTAAAAATCTGGTCAGCCAGACTAAAAGCAAGGTCTTAAGACAAGATGTAAATATAGATTTAAAATCTCAGGCTAAAATGTTGCACGTCTTTAAAAGAAACGTCTACAGACTCTCAAAAAGGGCAAATAAAAAAATTCACATAGTCTATGAATGCTCAGATCTTGTTAAAAATATTGCATTCTCTCAAAAAATTGAAGATTTTGTCCGGGGGAACATCCCGGAACAAAACCTTCAAGGAGTCTGCTGTGAAGTGTTTATATCTGGTGTCAATTAAGTCAGCACAATACAGCAAAAAGTGTCGAACAGAAAACTGCTCATCACAGGCAAAACACCATGGACACTCATCCTGTTTAAGTAAGAGTGCGTAACATACGTGTGCCCGATGTGGAGCCGAGCAAGGACAGTCTCCTCACAGCGGCTGCCGCAGCGGAAAGGTAGACTGTCAGACAACTTACGAAGAGCTTCATGAAGCTTGTTCCCTTCCTCTTTGTCCCACTCGGACTGCCACTCTCGGGCTATGTACGCACTAATCACAGGTTTAAAATCACTATAGACAGTCTGTGTGTCAGGGACAGGGTCACTGCGGGCACCGTTGGCAGCAGAATCTGCGATTCTGTTGCCTTCGATGCCCACATGGCCTGGGACCCAAATAAAAATGATGTCATAATATTCCTTCATCAAGTCTGCGTAGAGCTCTCTAATCTGCACCAGCAGTGGATGGTCTGTTCCCGCGCCCTGAAGGGCCTGCAGGGCAGAAAGAGAGTCAGACAGAATCAGGAAGTTCCTTTCTCGAGACTGATAGGCATGCTTGAGTGACAGCAGAATTGCCTGCAGTTCTGCACTAAATACAGAGGAATGGTCAGGGAGACGGAGCTTAAATGGGCGTTTAGGATGGCGAGAGGACACTGCAGCCGCAGCCAGCCTCCCATCCTCAGACTTGGACCCATCCGTATAAAGACGACAATAGCCAGGAAAAATTGAAAGGAGTTCATTGAGGCTCTGTTGGTATATGGCTGGTGGAGTACAATCCTGCTTGTGGGCGGTCAAGTCCAGCAAGATGTCAGGAACTGGTAGTAGCCAGGGTGGAGTGACGTGTTGCAGAGATTCCGAAACTTTGTCCAGGTCCACTCCGGCCGCCTGCAGATGAGATCGGACACGGAAGGAAAGACCTTGATGGTGAATTGTGTTCAGACGCTGTAGAACAGACTTTGAAGCCAAGCCATATACCACAGAGCCGTAATCCAGTTTGGACCGAACAAGGGCCCGGTACAGTCGAAGTAAGACAATGCGGTCTGCACCCCAGTCAGTACGACCTCTTGGCTTGACTTCGCGAACGAAGATTTTATAGGAGTTGACCACCACGTCTGCAGGCTTGTTCGTGGCTGCGGAGGCCAATCCGAGACAGGCAGGTTCGACCGCAGTGGCTGCAGGGGAAGGTATGGCCAGGGTTCTGAGCTGCGGCATCTCTGTTTTTTCTCCTGAGCCGCTTGTCCTTAAGGCCAGCTCTGCGAGAGTCCTCAAAGGAGACAGCTGCCTTGTAAATGGTGGAGCGCCAGGTGTCACGGTCCGCAGCAAGCGAGGACCACTGGTGGTGGTCGATTTGGCAGGCACTAAGTGACTTCTTGAGACAGTCTTTGTATCTCTTCTTTGGTGCCCCTCTGTCACGGTGTCCAGTAGCAAGCTCGCCGAACAGTGTGATCTTTGGTAGGCAATGATCCTCCATCCTGGAGACATGCCCCGCCCAGCGGAGCTGTGTCCGCAGCAGCAAAGCCTCGATGCTCACAGTTTCAGCCTGTTCAAGGACCTCGACGTTGGTGACATAGTCACTCCAGTGAATGCCCAAGATGGTACGCAGGCAGCGCTGGTGGAAGCGTTCGAGGAGTCGTAGTTGGCTGCGGTAGAGGGCCCAGGACTCGGAACCATACAGCAGGGTGGTGAGGACCACAGCTCTGTACACGCTGATCTTGGTGCCTGTTTTCAGCTGTTGATTGTGCCACACCCGCTTGAAAAGTCGCCCGAAAGCGCTGTTCGCTTTTGCCAGCCTGCTGTCAAGCTCTTTGTCCAGCTTGGCGTCCGACGTGATAATGCAGCCAAGGTAGGTAAACTGGTGCACCGACTTTAGTTCAGACTCGCCAATGGTGATGCGAGGAGGGCGATACACTGTCTTGGGTGCCGGCTGATGGAGGACCTCTGTCTTTTTCAGACTGACCTCGAGTCCAAAGAGCTGGGCAGCATCTGCGAAGCAAGACGTGATGCGCTGCAGGGCTCTCTCTGTGTGTGCAACGAGGGCAGCATCATCAGCAAAAAGCAGCTCACGAATCAGTTGGTCTAGGGTTTTCGTGTGGGCCTGCAGTCGTCTGAGGTTGAACAGGCTGCCATCGAGACGATACCTGATGTACACTGCATCGTCATCATCGAGGTCCACTGTGGCCTGCTTCAACATCATGCTAAAAAAGATGGTGAAGAGGGTCGGTGCCAGCACGCAGCCCTGCTTTACGCCGTTGAGAATAGGGAATGGTTCTGAGAGGTTATTGTTGAGTCTGACCTGGCCTTGCTGGTCCTTGTGTAGCTGGACAATCATGTTGAGGAACTTTTAGGGACAGCCAAGTCGCTCCAGGATCTGCCACATGCCTTGCCTGCTCACAGTGTCAAACGCTTTTGTAAGGTCGACAAATGTTACGTACAGCCCTTTGTTCTGCTCGCGGCACTTCTCCTGTAGCTGTCTCAACACAAAGACCATATCGGTGGTGCTCCTGTTTGCTCTGAAGCCACACTGGCCCTCTGGGAGTTGGTCTTCAGCGATGGCAGGTACCAGCCGGTTCAGGAGCAGCCTTGCAAGGATTTTCCCAGCAATGGACAGCAGGGTAATTCCCCGATAGTTGGAACAGTCAGACTTCTCACCTTTGTTCTTGTACAGTACGACCAACGACACGAAGAATGTCGAGGGCCTTCCGACAAAAGGTTCTAAGGTAGTTAACATGGTTGCAGAAGGTCAATCTTTTGTCAAAGATGACCCCCAAAAACTTTGCCTCTTCGGCCACCTTAACTGGCACTCCAGCAATGCTCAGGCTAGGTTCTGGAAAAAATTTTGTCAGGTTAGTAAAATGCACACAGACTGTCTTGGAGGGCGAGAACCTGAATCCATTGAGAGACACCCACCCCTGGATGCGATCAACGCACAGCTGCAAGCGCCTCTCAAGGGACGCAAGTCCTCGACCTCGTGCACACAAAGCAAAGTCGTCCACAAACAAAGAGCATTCAGAATCATCTTTGACGGCCTTTACAATGTTATTTATTTTAATGCTAAATAAAACAGGAGATAGAATACTGCCCTGCGGGACACCCATCTCCTGTTCAAAGGAGTCGGAGAGGGTGGAGCCCACACGGACATGGAACGACCTGTTGGACAAAAAATTGTGAATAAAAACGGGCAGATGCCCTTTAAAACCCATGTCCGACAAATCAGACATTATACCAGGCTTCCAGGTAGTGTCATATGCCTTTTCAAGATCAAAGAAAACTGCATAGACATGCTGCTTGTTGACAAAAGCAACTCGGATAAAAGACTCAAAGCGAACTAGATGGTCAGTTGTACTACGGAAGCGCCGGAAACCACACTGGAGGTCTGTGATGAGACCCTGTGACTCAAGATGCCACATCAGTCGGGCGTTGACCAAGCGTTCCATAGTTTTACATAAACACGATGTCAAAGCTATTGGCTGGAAGTTGCCCGGGTCGGAAGGATCCTTACCCGGCTTGGGAATTGGCACAACTACAGCCTGGCGCCAAGATGGCGGAAAAAAAACGGTTATCCAGATATGGTTAAAGGCCTTGAGAAGTACAAGGAGTGAATCAGACAGATGTGTTAGGAGCTGATAGTGGATGGTATCTAATCCAGCAGCAGAGTCAGTACATTTCTGCATGGCGTGCTGCAATTCTGAAAACGTACAAGGGGCATTATAGTCTTCCGAGTTATCCGATATAAAATCACAAGTACAAGATTCTCGCTTCTCCTTCTCTCTCTGGAAGAAAGGTGAATAATGCTCCGTTGAAGAATTATGGGCAATGGTGGAGGCAAGCAAATTGGCCACAGCCTTTTTATCTGTGACTAAACTGGCACCATCTCTAAGATGGCCGACAGAAGCCGAGCCACCCCTGCCCCTAACTCTTCGAACAGCCTTCCAGACTTTTTGGGATGGAGTCCTAGAAGATAAAGATGAGATGAAGCGTCTCCAGGAAGCACGGCGATCGCGTTTAAAAATGTAACGGGCTTTCGCCCGCTGTCTTTTAAATGTTAAAATATTTGCTTGCGACGGATTACGAAAAGCACGTCGCTGAGCAGATTTGCGCATTGTTTGGGCCTTGCGGCACTCTTCACTGAACCACGGCAGTTCACCCTTCTTAGAATTCCTCTGTTTAGTTGGGCTCTGTGCCAGCCGTGACCCACTTCACTGATAAGTGCGCGCGGGTCATAGCAGGCTCCAGCCTAGCTGCTGGCGGGAAGCGTTGTGCTCTTTGTTCCCTGTTGAAGTCTGTCAGGCATGTGATACGTTTAGTCTGTTTATAACTTATTATTACCGTGTCTAAAAAGTTTCAATCGTAAATATCATTATGTAATACTATGCTTGAAATTGTCCTCTTCAAGCTCATATAAGTTTGGTTTGATGAGCTCTTTGAATTCTGTGCTTATGACTTGATTACAACGTGTGTAGTTTGAGGAACTTTCCTTCCGCTGTAGACAGCAGTGCTTGTGTGTAAATGACTTGTTTTCTGTGCCGGATGTATCACTCCAATGTGTACCCTTATCTGATGCATATAATGTAAAGTATAGCGTGTTAAAGCCATGGAGAATGAACATTCCTTTCCAAGACATTTGGAAGCCGTGAATTCTTTGTGTAGACTTTGTGGTAGAAGGTCTAGGCGAGCAGTCAAAGACAAAAACAAATCCGTGTTTCTGTGCACTAAATACACCAGTGATATATTTTCGTGTTACAACGTTGATGTGCTCAACGACCAGGAAGAGAAGCATTCTAAAACAATTTGTTGCATGTGTCGTGCAAAGCTTGTCAAATTAAGAAAACAAGTGGAGCGCACAGGCTGTACAGACATTCACAAAACGTGTGATTTTTCGGTAACATTTAATGAAACTCTTTCTGTTGATGACTGTCAGTCATGCTCTTGCAACCGTGAATATCTTGAAAAGGAAGGCTTGGGCACAGAGAGATCCTTCTGACAGAGCATTTGGCTTTGGTTTCTCCACATTTTTCATCAGGTATTCACAGACTGTCACTCGTCCAAAAAATGAAACTGATCGGCCTATCAAGTTTAGACACAGCATCATAGTGACCATGTAGACACACTCATTTTAAGCTATTTTAATGACACTAAGCCGGAACTGAATCTCTTAACAGCAAACAGTAAACCACTGCTTTGTGCATTGTTTTTAAACTGTGCTAAAATTGTGATATTGTTAAAAACATTGACTATATTGGTGAAATTTGCATACTTCATGTCGGCGTGCTCTGAATGGATTACCGTTTTCACTTGGCCCACCAAACCGGCTTTAGCAGGACTCAGGTATGTGGTTCATGAAGATTTTAGCATGGGATATGCCAGTTAAGACATCTGTTGACAGCACTGACTTTGTCTGAACTTTCCAAAAACTTCAGTTTTTGAACTGTGATGCGATGAAAAGTATGATAAACTAACAGAAGGCGGCATCTAATCCGTCTCCTACTGATACTTTGAGCCAGTGCATGACAAACATCCATGCAGATTACCCCAGCATGTTTGGTGTCCAAAGATAGTACAATTTCTCCTCTACAAGACGAAGTATGTTCAAATAATCACTCACAACTGCAGGTGTATTAATTCCGGTTTACAGACAGCATCTGTAATTTACAGTTTATTCGCCGATGTATGCAGCAGAGGCTAAGAGCTAATCGGGGTTAAGCACAGTAGTACTGTAAACAAAGACGGCTGCTGCGCTATTCGCATCTCCAGTGGAAGCGAGACCGCATAGCTGGTGCCTTATCAGTGATGGTATTTAGCGCGCTGATAGTAAGGGGAAGGAGGCTGCCTCGCTATCTCAGTGCTCTCGCGAAGCCGATCTCTAAGTGTGCTGGCGCTCGCCGGCAGGCATAGAGCTGAAAACTAAAGAGCATAGGCTAAACTGCCGTGGAACCATGCTACTCTCAGCTTCAAATGGAGTGATGTGGAAGTTGTAGGGATGGTTTCACCTGCAACCTCCAACAAAATAGATGTAAAACAAGAAACAGGTTCTTCAGCTGACATGACCACCTCCTCTTAAGACGAGACTGACAGAGGGAGGCGAACAGAGACCAGTTAGCTTTCTTGAGATTCCAGCGCCCCACCGGCGAATCCTCCTCACAGCTGACCGATGACAGGACTACTGGGAAGTGGTCACTACCACACAGGTTGTCGTGAACCTTCCAGTCAAAGTCCAGCATGAGAGAAGGATCACACACAGTGAGGTCTAGAACAGAACTAGATCCGGAACCTGAGTTAGAGTATGTAGGTGAGCCATCGTTAAAGACACATAGGTTAAGTTGAGAAAAAACATCTTCTAACATCTGACCTCTGCCATCATAGTGGTCACTACCCCAAAGGTGAGCGTGACCGTTAAAATCCCCCATGAGAATAAAGGGAGGGGGCAGTTGATCTACTAAGTTAAAAATATCATTGCTACAGACCCGCAGTGATGGTGGCAGGTAAATACTGCATATGGTTATGGTCTTCTTTAAGGTAACCCGAGCTGCGACAGCCTGAAGACAGGTGTCGATGCTAACGGGGCTACATAAAATTTGGCTACTAATGAGAAGAGCCGCTCCACCCGAGCGCCTCTCCGAATCAGAGCCTTTATGTATAACATTAAAACCATTAAAGGACACAGGGTCAGAAGTCTTCAGGGAAGTCTCCTGAAGAGATATTACTGAGGGGTTATAGAACTTGACTAAAAGTTGTATTTCCTCAAAGTTAGCTTGAAAACCACGACAATTCCACTGAAGCAAAGAGTACATGATTAAGTCTTATCTGGGGGTAAGGAGTTCCCCCCCCCCCCCCCCCCTTTTCCTTTACCTTGGAAGGAGTTGAAGAAACAGAGGGGGGCCGGCTCCCGGGCCTCCTCTGGTTCTTCGGAGATGAAGGAGGTGGAGCCGCCGCAGCATCAGCAACAACAACCTCCACTCCCTCCATCTGCTCCTCCAGTCAGCATATTTGTTTTGAAGGGGGACATCAGTGTTCCCCTTCTGGCCCCGTGCGCACAGCGGTCCCATAGATTTTTTAGACCCCTGGTCCTGGGCAGCGTTCGTGCCGCTAGAGTTAGCGGTCTTAGAAGGATGACCAGAGCCAGAAGCCTTTGGAGTTGACTGACTAACAGGTTTGGGTGGGGGCTGAGGCTTAGGGGCAACAGAAGGCGGCACTACCGGACCGGCAGTGTCCGCCTTCTGCGTTCCCTGGCTCCTCTTCACCACCGGAGGAGGGTTACTCTCCAGGTTAGTTATTTGGGTTTAACGCCGAGCAGGCAACTAAGGCCATCTCACGGCGGGAAGGGTAAAAATCTGGTCAGCCAGACTAAAAGAAAGGTCTTAAGACATGATGTAAATATACCTTAAAAAATATGTCAGGCTAAAATGTCGCACAGGTCTTTAAAGAAAACATCGGAAGACTCTCAAAAAGGTCAAAATAATAGAAACATCATAATCTATAAACGCTCAAATCTTATTAAAAATATGGCACTCTCTCAGAAAACTGAAGATCTTGTCCGGGGGCACATCCTGGAACAAAACCTTCAAGGAGTCTGCCATGAAATGTTTATACCTTGTGTCGATTAGATCAGCACAAGACAACAAAAAGTGTTGAACAGAGTACTGCTCGTCGCAGGCATAACACCATGGACGCTCCTCCTGTTTAAGTAAATAAGAGGCGTAACATACGTGTGGCCGATGTGGAGCCGAGCCAGGACAGTCTCCTCACGGCGGCTGCCGCAGCGATAAGGTAGACCGTCGGACAACTTAGGAAGGGCTTCATGCAGCTTGTTAGCTTCCTCTTTGTCCCACTCGGACTGCCACTCACGGGCTATTACTAGCACTAGCCACATGTCTAAAATCACTATAAACAGTCTGTGTGTCAGGGACAGGGTCATTGCGGGCATCGTTGGCAGCAGAATTTGTGATCCTGTTGCCTTCGATGCCCACATGCCCTGGCACCCAAATAAAAATGACATCATAATATTCCTTCATCAAGTCCGCGTGGAGCTCTCTGATCTGCACCAGCAGTGGGTGGTCATTTCCCGTGCCCTGAAGGGCCTGCAGGGCAGAAAGAGAGTCAGACAGAATCAGGAAGTTCCTTTCTCTAGATCGATAAGCATGCCTGAGTGCCAGCAGAACCGCCTGCAGTTCCGCACTAAATACAGATGAGTGGTCTGGGAGTGAGTGAGTATAGATTGCTTTACGTCCTGAAAGCGACAAAGGCCTTCTCAGGACGTGCCTGCGCTAAATGAAGAAAAGAACTGCAAGAAGCGCAGACAGGAGGGAGAATTTCAAAAGAAAAATACAGATGAATGGACCAGAAAGACAGAAATACAAACCCCCAAAAGAGTAGAACCCACCTTGCAGGGGTTAGACAAGGTGACCCTAGGAACTAAAAAGTAGACAACCCCACAAAGATCCCCTATGGCAGACCCGGTGGGGTAAGAGTGGTCTGGGAGGCGGTGCTTAAATGGGCGTCTAGGATGGCGAGAGGACACTGCGGCCGCAGCCACTCTCCCATCCTCAGACTTTGACCCATCGGTATAGATGTGACAATAGCCAGGAAAAATTGAAAGCAGTTCATTGAGGCTCTGTTGGTATATGGCTGGTGGAGTAGAGTCTTTCTTGTGGGCAGTCAAGTCCAGCAAGATGTCAGGAACTGGTAAGAGCCAAGGTGGAGTGATGTGTTGTAGGGATTCCGAAACTCTGTCCAGGTCCAATCCGGCCGCCTGCAGATGAGGTCGGACACGGAAAGAAAGTGGACGGACAGCTCCCGGATGGGTATCGTAAATCTCTGCAAACGATGGTTTAAAAACACAATCATAGGCACGATTGTCTGGATGGGCCTTCAGTTTCAGAACGTAGCTGAGCATGAGGCGGATGCGGCGGAGCTTGAGAGAAGGCTCCCCTGCCTCGGCATACAGACTAGGAACTGGAGACGTCCTGAAGGCCCCAAGACATATCCGCAGACCCTGATGGTGAATTGTGTTCAGACGCTGTAGCACAGACTTGGAAGCTGAGCCATACACCACAGAGCCGTAATCCAGTTTGGACCGAACAAGGGCCCAGTACAGACGAAGTAAGACAGTACGGTACGCACCCCAGTCAGTACGACCGACAACACGAAGAATGTCGAGAGCCTTCTGACAAGAGGTTCTAAGGTAATTAATATGGTTGCGGAAGGTAAGTCTTTTGTCAAAAATGACCCCCAGAAACTCTGCCTCCTCGGCTACCTTAATTGGCACTCCAGCAATGCTCAGGCTAGGTTCTGGAAAAAATTTCGTCTGGTTAGTAAAATGCACACAGTCTTGGAGGGCGAGAACTTGAATCCATTGAGAGACACCCATCGCTGGATGCGATCAACGCACAGCTGCAAGCGCCTCTCAAGGGACGCAAGTCCTCGACCACGTGCGCACAAAGCAAAGTCGTCAACAAACAAAGAGCATTCAGAATCATCCTTGACGGCCTTTACAATGTTATTAATTTTTACTCTCCAGGGGCGAGATGAGCCGAGGCTCCGCCCCCAACCAAGAAGTTGGGGTTTGACATGAAAAGTCTTTCGTGGGCCGCTTGCCTGCCACCGCTGCACTAAAAGTATACACTGAGGTGTTAGAGGTTGGGGCAGCCGCAGCTGCACCAGGGCCTTTAACCAGTTTTTTGGCATCCAGAAAGGACAGCCCCTTCTCCACACGCACCTGCTGAATCTTGCACTCGGATATCCAACGCATTTCTTATCCGAAGCCATATGCGCCCCCTGGCAATTCACACATAGGGGGGTGGCTGTGCAGGACTCAGCAGAGTGTCCGGGCTTAGTGCAACGGGCGCATGAAGCCTCTGCCTGACGGCATGTCTTCTGCCCATGGCCATACTTTTGGCACTTAAAGCACCGGAGGGGGAGAGGGACGTACTTTTTCACTCTCAAGGAGTAGTAACCTCCCCAGATGGTAATAGGAGGGGTGGGGGTGCCAAACGTCAGGATGATGGTAGGGAGACGGATCTCCCCATCACCTCGCTTGGAAGCGAAGCGCCCGACGTAAGTCACCCCCTGAGACTTAAGGTTCCGTACAAGTTCATCTTCTGACAGTTCAGCCAAAGCTTGATCTTTGATTACGCCTCTTGACGAATTCATAGTTTTGTGGGGTGTGACCTCTACCGGAGTGTCTCCGATGGAAGAGAGCCTCAGTAGCCCGCTGGAGTGTGCCCGGGTACGGCACTCCACCATCAAGTCACCAGACCTGAGGCGCTGGGCGTCAGGCCTGCCAACACGGCTCCTGAGGGTATCCCCCACCAGAAAAGGATGCAGCTTGGTAACTGGTTTCTCCTTCACCTTGCTATGGACAATGAGGAAGCGAGGCCATACGGCTGACGCCTGAGGCGTCGCTTCCTCATAGTCCCGAGTCACTGTCATTTTCAATGTTGGTGGCTATGTGCCGCTTCTGTGCAAGTTTGGGTTTTTTGGTTTTTTCCATATTATATTAGTAGAGATATTCATCCCCCGGGGGTCCCCGCCTGCCACCGAGCCCAACAAGGGAAAGTGCAAATGTCGGCGGGTCTCCAGCCGACGCACAATGGAGACTGCCCGAAAGATATACTGAAGGGGGTAAGCCCAATTGAACCCTTTGAGCCACCGCCTTCTATCACACTGTTGAATGCAGGGGAATATTGGCGTAAAGCACCTAATCAGCAGCAGAGGCTATAGCATGGTGCTCAGCATAGCAACCCGCATGTCAACAGTGGGATAGGGCTCAACGTGACAAGAGCCGATTGACTAGGCCGGTACGACTAGCCTCCCGTTTAGGTAGAAGTCAAGGCCGAAGTGGAGTGTTGGCACCAGTGAGCCGCAGCTCAAAGGGAACCTCAGCCACCAGGATCCTCTTCTCCCCCGACACGGGTCTCCAAGCACGGCAAACACTTGGGGTCCAAAGGACCAAAAAGTCACGAGTATTTTTAAGGACCAATCCAACATGGTACGACCTGGGTTAGCACAGCTCCTTAAAAACCGGACCAGTGAAAAAGACTGAACAACATATCTGCTGACATCAAGTCCTAATCCTGGACAAAGATGGCACCCGTCTGCTAGCCCACTCAGTCAGTGACTGAGGAGACTACCCACCCACGCCACGTGGAGGCCGTTGCCCAGTGGGCGCCCTGAATATCACCAATATGTGAAAAGACTTTAAATAAAATCCTGATCTTGATCCTGATCCTGACAATAGTTGTAACATTTGGTTGGGTGTACATTATCCAGTATGACACCCAAGGTGGCTGTCGGTGGCTAGCATGATTTAAAAGGTTTAATTGATTGATTGTACATTGCTTAACGTCCCGACAGCAACAAGGCTTTCTCAGGACGTGCCTGCACTGCTTGTGAAAAAAACCCAAAAAAAAACAGAACATTGAATGTATGTTGCCAGCCGGTCAAATACGTTAAATAAACCTAACACATGGGGCCTAAATAAAGCTAAGACCATTTAGCAACACACATCCAATATCAAGAGCTACAGGCAGTGCAGACAGTAGGGAGAGTTTTAAAAAGGCAAATACAGGTGAATGGACAAAGGGTAGACAGAAACACATGCCCCAGAATAGAGAGAAAAACCCACCCTGTGGGGATGACCAGGGTGACCCTGGGAACTAAAAAATACCTAACCCCACCCAAGTCCCCCAGGGCAGACCCGGGTGGGGTGATTTAAAAGGGACATCGGCTCTCTGTTACACCAGTTATAATGCAGACACTTTTTCTAATCAAAACAGAAAATGTTATCAGAGGTAAAGACACTGATAGTTTGGTACGTGACAGTAAATAAGAAGTATTTCTAGACTTTCTAGTAATTAGTATGTGCACGTTTTTAGTCTTTTAGTTCAGCTTCGTGTATATGTGCTGCTGCTGACGCCTTGAATCTGTTCACTTTATCTTATGAATTATGAACAAGTGAACCCAAAGCCGTACATGCCTTGAAGAATGTGTTTTCTCATACAAACACACCTAGTGCAATTTGTGATGAGGTACGTCTGTTTGTGATCGACGCAGTGATCATGCAGGCACTGTCCAGTTCAAATTGTCTAACAATTTAGACACAAGTGCCATCATGGTGGGGCTCACTTCGTTGCTAATTGTCTCCATGTCACTTCTGGTTCTGTAGGCACTCTTTGCTTTGCTGCAAACTACTTTTGCTGCCTTTCCAACAGAGAAGTTATCTTCCTTCAGCTTGACAAGACCTTTTGCTTTATCACAAAATTTGAGTATGTTAGCAACAAAACCAGAAGATCCTCCTGGAAATATGTGATTAGCCCTTGCCGCAGGTGTGGTCTTGATAATCTCTTTGTTTATCGAATAGTTTCTATTTCTGAGTCCGTGCAGTATTCACATATCTTGGTACCATTCACTTGACTCCTCGCGCTGGGACCATATGGCGTTGAGGCGCGTCCCCTGGGGGGTGGATAGGGGGGTCCCTCGCGAGAGGGGTGCACCGAATGAAATAAGGTGCCGTGAACCAACATGGTCTAAGGGAAGGTGACACTGACAGAAAACCCCTGGTCCTCCTAGTAAGGGGGTTGGGCGTGGGGGTAGCTTCCCCACCCTACAAAAAAGGAAATAGCTACAAAAACGCCGACGAAAAGACAAACAGGAGGAGGAAGGTTCTTCTACCAGAAGATTTATGACGTCCTGTGGTGAAAGCCGGAAGTCTTCGGAAGCCACAGGACCGAGCCGCCTCTCTCTATCCAAGGACACAACCATGGGCACATGGAACGTCAAGACCATGTACTAGAGCAGCAAGGCCGCCCAGATAGCAGCGGAAATGCAAAAGTACAACCTTTCCCTGCTAGGTATCAGTGAAGCCAGATGGACGCAGTCTGGCCAGAAAAGGCTGTTAAGTGGGGAGATGATTCTGTATTCAGGTCATGAAGAAGAGAATGCCCCCCATACAGAAGGAGTAGCATTCATGCTGTCACCAGTGGCACAGAGAGCGCTGATGGGCTGGGAACCTCTTGGGCCAAGAATTATCACAGCAGCCTTTAGAACCAAGAAAAAGCTCAAGCTGAACGTCATCCAGTGTTATGCGCCCACTAATGACAGTGACGAGGAAGAGAAACAAGAGTTCTACAACCGACTCCAGAGTGCCGTGGACAAATGTGTGGAGCGAGACATCACCATCGTCATGGGCGATTTTAATGCCAAAATAGGGGAGGACAACACCGGATACGAAGAGATGATGGGGAGACAGGGACTAGGGGAGATGAGTGAGAACGGGGAGAGGTTTGTAGACTTTTGTGCTCTAAACAGACTTGTCATTGGAGGCAGCATCTTCCCACACAGAAGAATACACAAAGCAATGTGGGTCTCACCTGACCATACTACAGAGAACCAAATAGACCATATCTGCATTATCAAGAAATTTAGAAGATCCCTTCAAGATGTTCGAGTGAGGAGGGGAGCAGATATCGCCTCAGACCACCATCTGCTCACCTTAAGAATAAAGCTCAAGTTAAAGAAAAGCCGCACAGAGACAACAAGAAGACAGCGCTATAATGTAGGCCTCCTGAGAGAGACTGGAGTGAGAGAAGAGTTCAAACTGGTGCTGTCCAACCGGTTTCAAGCGCTACAGGAGCTAGTAAATGAAGAGGAGGCGGTCACCACAGAGCAGCAGTGGAAGGCAGTTAGAGAGGTGCTGAACTCAACCTGCAAAGACACTGCAGGGTTCAGGAAACACCATCACAAAGACTGGCTGTCCGCACAGACCTTGAAGAAGATAGAAGTGAGGAAGCAGAAGAAAGCAGTTGTCAACAACAGTCGCACGAGAGCAACCAAAGCAAGGGCACAGGAGGAATACTCAGAAGCCAACCGCGAGGTGAAGAGGAGTATCAGGGCAGACAAGAGGGCCTACACAGACAGCCTGGCAGCAGAGGCAGAAAAGGCAGCAGGCAGCGGCAACATGAAACAGCTCTACGACATTACCAGAAAATTGTCGGGCAAGTATGGCCATACAGAAAGACCAGTAAAAGACAAGGAAGGCAAGCCTATTGCAGACAGAGCAGACCAACTCGACAGATGGGCCGAGTATTTTGAAGAGTTACTGAACAGACCCAGCCCACCCGACCCCACAGACATCCAGCCAGCAGAGACCGACCTACCCATCAGCTGTGACAGACCCAGCCGGGAAGAGATCAGAAGAGCAGTGGCATTTTTGAAGAACAGCAAAGCAGCAGGGCCAGATGGCATCCCAGCGGAGTCTCTGAAAGCAGACCTAGAGACAACAGTAGAGATGCTGTAACCACTGTTTGGAAAGATCTGGGAAGAGGAGGTGATGCCGGCTGACTGGAAGGAGGGGTACCTAATCAAGCTTCCCAAGAAAGGTGATCTCAGCAAGTGTTCCAACTATAGAGAAATCACCTTGCTGTCAGTACCAGGAAAGGTCTTCAACAGGATCATCCTGGAGAGAATGAAGAGCTCCGTTGACCCCCAGCTGAGAGACCAGCAAGCAGGATTTAGGAAACACTGATCATGTACAGACCAGATCGCCACTCTCCGCATCATCGTGGAACAGTCTCTGGAGTGGAGCTCCCCGCTGTACGTCAACTTTGTGGATTACGAGAAAGCATTTGACAGCGTGGACTGACAGACTCTGTGGAAACTCCTACGACACTACGGTGTACCCACAAAGCTCGTCCGCCTGATCAAGAGCAGCTACGATGGCATGACATGTCGCGTGATCCACGAAGGGCAGTTCACCAGGTCAGAACTGGTGTCAGGCAGGGGTGTCTGCTGTCTCCGTTCCTCTTCCTGCTGGCCATAGACTGGGTCATGAAGAGGACCACAGAGCAGAGAAGAAGCGGAATACAGTTGACACTGTGGACACAGCTTGACGACCTCGATTTTGCAGATGACTTGGCATTACTGTCCCACACTCATCAACAAATGCAGGACAAGACCACGAGGCTTGCTGACATCTCGTCCCAAGTGGGCCTCACCATCCACAAACAGAAAACAAAGACAATGAGGCTGAATGCAACCAGGGAAGAACCAGTCTTGCTTGCTGGCACCCCGTTGGAGGAGGTGGAGTCCTTCACCTATTTCGGGAGCATCATAGACAAAAAAGGCGGCACTGATGCAGATGTCAGAGCACGAATCGGTAAAGCCAGAGCAGCCTTTCTCCAGTTGAAAAAAGTGTGGAGTTCCAGAGAGCTGTCACAAAACACCAAAGTCCGGATTTTCAACTCCAACGTAAAAGCAGTTCTCCTATATGGAGCAGAGACTTGGAGATTGACGAAAACCACTGTCAACAGAGTACAGATCTTCATGACAAAAACCACTGTCAACAGAGTACAGATCTTCATAAACAGTTGCCTTAGAAGAATTTTGAAAATCCACTGGCCAGAGAAGATCAGCAACATCAGACTCTGGGAGAGAACAGAGCAGATAACAGCAGAGAATGAAATTGGACGAAGAAGATGGGGATGGATTGGTCAGTCTGAGAAAGCCAGCTTCCAGTATCACAGGCAGGCATTGTCATGGAATCCCCAGGGAAAGAGGAAAAGAGGTAGGCCGAGAAACTCCTGGCGTCGAGACCTCCAAGCAGACATCAAGAGAATGGGAACCACCTGGAGTAAAATCGAAGGAGAAGCACAGGACAGGAGTCGCTGGAGGTCTCTCGTCGACGGCCTATACCCGGGTAGGGGTGAAAGGCGTAAGTAAGTAAAGTATTCACTTGACTCTGCAGTCCTTATGGTACCGCCCCTTTGCACCATGTAGATCTGTTAAGGCACCCTGAAGTCAAACATGTACTTCTTGTACCGCCCCATTGCAGCATGTAGATCTGTTAAGGCATCCTTAAGTCAAACATGTACTTCTTGTACCAGCCCTTTAAACCATGTAGATCTGTTAAGGCATCCTGAAGTCAAACATGTACTTCTTGTGCCCATTTTTCTGTCATTTCCTTTGCTGCAAGCTTTGACAATGGCCTCTGAAATATTTGTGTGGCCCACGGTCTGCCATTCTACACACATGCCAGAATCCTTGGGATCTTTGATAAACAGGCATTCCTATCCAAATAAAATGCAACTTTTGTGAAAATCCAAAAGTTGAATATGGGGATCTTCTAACCTTTTTCAGAGGTGATGATTGTTTCAGAATTTGGGTAGTCATGCATTTTGTGTTTCAGATGATGACTGAGAAGTAAGTTAGTTAAGTTTAACACCGAGCAGGCAACTGAGGCCATCTCACGGCGGGAAAAGAAGATGTGTAAGTAGACACAATCACGGTGACAGTGCATATAAGGACAGTGTTAGAAGTGGTAAACATCGGTTCAAGTTCTTCATGCAGGTCATCTTGTCACAGTCATCAGACAATTTTATGATTTCTATCTGGGCCGCATTTGGTGGTTGGAACGTGTGCGGACTGCTGGCACTGATATGAAGATGCATGTTTTTAGTCACATTTCTGCTTGTTACTATAGTTTGTGCTTTAGAACTGAACAGTACAAAAAACACGATGTTGACTTATGACTAGTATGGGTTTCCATACTTTTTTTACAGTAGCGGTACCATCTCGCACAGGCACAAGTGCATTTCTCTTTAGCTCAAACTTCATAACTGATCATATCCAACCACAATTATTTACGTGTACAATACAGACTACATCAATATTATTCAGTACATTTTAGAACATGACATTGATAATAGGCGTAACTGAGAAATAATGGCGGAACTGCGAGTAGAGAGCTATCCGGGGCGCCGCAAAAAATAATGACATCAGTGCCGCAATCATCCTCATAATATTAACAACAAAGAGTTAGTTAGTTATTTGGGTTTAACGCCGAGCAGGCGACTAAGGCCATCTCACGGCGGAATGGGTAAAAATCTGGTCAGCCAGACTAAAAGCAAGGTCTTAAGACAAGATGTAAATTTATCTTAAAAATATGTCAGGCTAAAATGTCGCACGAGTCTTTAAAAGAAATGTCTACAGACTCTCAAAAAGGGCAAAATAAAGAAATTCACAGTCTATGAATGCTCAGATCTGGTAAAAAAATATTGCATTCTCTCAAGACATTGAAGATTTTGTCCGGGGGAACATCCCGGAACAAAACCTTCAAGGAGTCTGCTGTGAAGTGTTTATATCTCGTGTCAATTAGATCAGCACAATACAGCAAAAAGTGTCAAACAGAAAACTGCTCATTACAGGCAAAACACCATGGACGCTCATCCTGTTTAAGTAAGTAAGAGTGCGTAACATACGTGTGCCCAATGTGGAGCCGAGCAAGGACAGTCTCCTCACGGCGGCTGCCGCAGCGGAAAGATAGACTGTCGGACACCGTAGGAAGAGCTTCATACAGCTTGTTCCCTCCCTCTTTGTCCTACTCGGACTGCCACTCTCGGGCTATGTACGCATTAATCACAGGTTTAAAATCACTATAAACAGTCTGTGTGTCAGGGACAGGGTCACTGCGGGCACCGTTGGCAGCAGAATCTGCGATTCTGTTGCCTTCGATGCCCACATGGCCTGGGACCCAAATAAAAATGATGTCATAATATTCCTTCATCAAGTCTGTGTAGAGCTCTCTAATCTGCACCAGCAGTGGGTGGTCTGTTCCCGCGCCCTGAAGAATCAGGAAGTTCCTTTTCCGAGACTGATAGGCATGCTTGAGTGCCAGCAGAATTGCCTGCAGTTCTGCACTAAAAACGGAGGAATGGTCAGGGAGGCGTAGCTTAAATGGGCGTCTAGGATGGCGAGCGGACACTGCAGCCGCAGCTACTCTCCCATCCTCAGACTTGGACCCATCCGTATAAAGACAACAATAGCCAGGAAAAATTGAAAGGAGTTCATTGAGGCTCTGGTGGTATATGGCTGGTGGAGTACAATCCTTCTTGTGGGCGGTCAAGTCCAGCAAGATGTCAGGAACTGGTAGTAGCCAGGGTGGAGTGATGTGCTGCAGAGATTCTGAAACTTTGTCCAGGTCCACCCCGGCCACCTGCAGATGAGGTCGGACACGGAATGAAAGTGGACGGACAGCTCCCGGATGGGCATCGTAAATCTCTGAAAATGACGGGTTAAAAACACAATCATAGGCAGGATTGTCTGGATGGGCCTTCAGCTTCAGAACGTAGCTGAGCATGAGGCGGATGCGGCGGAGCCTGAGAGAAGGCTCCCCTGCCTCGGCATACAGACTAGGAACTGGAAATGTCCTGAAGGCTCACAGACATATTCGCAGACCTTGATGGTGAATTGTGTTCAGACGCTGTAAAACAGGCTTGGAAGCCAAGCCATATACCACAGAGCCGTAATCTAATTTGGACCGAACAAGGGCCGGTACAGTCGAAGTAAGACAATGCGGTCTGCACCCCAGTCAGTACGACCAATGACACGAAGAATGTCGAGGGCCTTCCGACAAGAGGTTCTAAGGTAGTGAACATGGTTGCAGAAGGTCAAAGATGACCCCCAAAAACTTTGCCTCTTCGGTCACCTTAATTCGCACTCCAGCAATGCTCAGGCTAGGGTTTGGAAAAAATTTCGTCTGGTTAGTAAAATGCACACAGACTGTCTTGGAGGGCGAGAAACTGAATCCGTTGAGAGACACCCAACCCTGGATGCGATCAATGCACAGCTGGAAGCGCCTCTCAAGGGACGCAAGCCCTCGACCTCGTGCACACAAAGCAAAGTCGTCCACAAACAGAGCATTCAGAATCATCCTTGACGGCCTTTACAATGTTATTAATTTTAATACTAAATAAAACAGGAGATAAAATGCTGCCCTGCGGGACACCCATCTCCTGTTCAAAGGAGTCGGAGAGGGTGGAGCCCACACGGACATGGAATGACCGATGAGACAAAAAATTGTGAATAAAAACGGGCAGGTGCCCTTTAAAACCCATGTCCGACCATACTTCCATGTAGTGTCATATGCCTTATCAAGATCGAAGAAAACTGCATAGACATGCTGCTTGTTGACAAAAGCATCTCGGATATAAGACTCAAAGCGGACTAGAAGGTCAGTTGTACTATGGAAGCGCCGGAAACCGCACTGGAGGTCTGTGATGAGACCCTGTGACTCAAGATGCCACACCAGGCGGGCGTTGATCAAGCGTTCCATAGTTTACCATAAACATGATGTCGAAGTGATTGGCCAATAGTTGCCCGTGTCGTAAGGATCTTTACCCAGCTTGGGGATTGGCACAACCACAGCCTGACGCCAAGATGGCGGAAAATGACCAGCTATCCAGATACGGTTAAAGGCCTTGAGAAGTACAAGGAGTGAATCCTCAGGCAGATGTGTTAGGAGCTGATAGTGGATGGTATCTAATCCAGCAGCAGAGTCAGTACATTTCTGCATGGCTTGCTGCAACTCTGAAAACGGAAAAAGGGGCATTATAGTCTTCCGAGTTATCCGATATAAAATCACAAGTACAAGACTCTCGCTTCTCATTCTCTCTCTGGAAGAAAGGTGAATAATGCTCTGTTGAAGAATGATGGGCAATGGTGGAGGCAAGCAAATTGGCCACAGCCTTTTTATCCGTGACCAAACTGGCACCATCTCTAAGATGGCCGATAGAAGCCGAGCCACCCCTGCCCCTAATTCTTCGAACAGCCTTCCAGACGTTTTGGGATGGAGTCCTAGAAGATAAAGATGAGACGAAGCTTCTCCAGGAAGCCCGGCGTTCACATTTAAAAATGTAACGGGCTTTCGCCCTCTGTCTTTTAAAATCTTCAAATATTTGCTTGCGACGGATCGCGAAAAGCACGTCACTGAGCAGATTTGCACATTTTTGGGGCCTTGCGGCACTCTTCATTGAACCACGGTACTCTCGGCTTCCGAGGGAGTGATGTGTTAGTTAGTTAGTTATTTGGGTTTAACGCCGAGCAGGCAACTAAGGCCATCTCACGGCGGGAAGGGTAAAAATCTGGTCAGCCAGACTAAAAGAAAGGTCTTAAGACATGATGTAAATATACCTAAAAAATATGTCAGGCTAAAATGTCGCACAGGTCTTTAAAGAAAACGTCGGAAGACTCTCAAAAAGGTCAAAATAATAGAAACATCATAATCTATAAACGCTCAAATCTTATTAAAAATATGGCACTCTCTCAGAAAACTGAAGATCTTGTCCGGGGGCACATCCCGGAACAAAACCTTCAAGGAGTCTGCCGTGAAATGTTTATACCTTGTGTCGATTAGATCAGCACAAGACAACAAAAAGTGTTGAACAGAGTACTGCTCGTCGCAGGCATAACACCATGGACGCTCCTCCTGTTTAAGTAAATAAGAGTGCGTAACATACGTGTGGCCGATGTGGAGCCGAGCCAGGACAGTCTCCTCACGGCGGCTGCCGCAGCGATAAGGTAGACCGTCGGACAACTTAGGAAGGGCTTCATGCAGCTTGTTAGCTTCCTCTTTGTCCCACTCGGACTGCCACTCACGGGCTATGTACGCACTAGCCACATGTCTAAAATCACTATAAACAGTCTGTGTGTCAGGGACAGGGTCATTGCGGGCATCGTTGGCAGCAGAATCTGCGATCCTGTTGCCTTCGATGCCCACATGCCCTGGCACCCAAATAAAAATGATATCATAATATTCCTTCATCAAGTCCGCGTGGAGCTCTCTGATCTGCACCAGCAGTGGGTGGTCATTTCCCGTGCCCTGAAGGGCCTGCAGGGCAGAAAGAGAGTCAGACAGAATCAGGAAGTTCCTTTCTCTAGATCGATAAGCATGCCTGAGTGCCAGCAGAACCGCCTGCAGTTCCGCACTAAATACAGATGAGTGGTCTGGGAGGCGGTGCTTAAATGGGCGTCTAGGATGGCGAGAGGACACTGCGGCCGCAGCCACTCTCCCATCCTCAGACTTTGACCCATCGGTATAGATGCGACAATAGCCAGGAAAAATTGAAAGCAGTTCATTGAGGCTCTGTTAGTATATGGCTGGTGGAGTAGAGTCTTTCTTGTGGGCAGTCAAGTCCAGCAAGATGTCAGGAACTGGTAAGAGCCAAGGTGGAGTGATGTGTTGCAGGGATTCCGAAACTCTGTCCAGGTCCAATCCGGCCGCCTGCAGATGAGGTCGGACACGGAAAGAAAGTGGACGGACAGCTCCCGGATGGGTATCGTAAATCTCTGCAAACGATGGTTTAAAAACACAATCATAGGCACGATTGTCTGGATGGGCCTTCAGTTTCAGAACGTAGCTGAGCATGAGGCGGATGCGGCGGAGCTTGAGAGAAGGCTCCCCTGCCTCGGCATACAGACTAGGAACTGGAGACGTCCTGAAGGCCCCAAGACATATCCGCAGACCCTGATGGTGAATTGTGTTCAGACGCTGTAGCACAGACTTGGAAGCTGAGCCATACACCACAGAGCCGTAATCCAGTTTGGACCGAACAAGGGCCCGGTACAGACGAAGTAAGACAGTACGGTCCGCACCCCAGTCAGTATGACCGACGACACGAAGAATGTCGAGAGCCTTCTGACAAGAGGTTCTAAGGTAATTAATATGGTTGCGGAAGGTAAGTCTTTTGTCAAAAATGACCCCCAGAAACTTTGCCTCCTCGGCCACCTTAATTGGCACTCCAGCAATGCTCAGGCTAGGTTCTGGAAAAAATTTCGTCTGGTTAGTAAAATGCACACAAACAGTCTTGGAGGGCGAGAACTTGAATCCATTGAGAGACACCCACCGCTGGATGCGATCAACGCACAGCTGCAAGCGCCTCTCAAGGGACGCAAGTCCTCAACCACGTGCGCACAAAGCAAAGTCGTCAACGAACAAAGAGCATTCAGAATCATCTTTGACGGCCTTTACAATGTTATTAATTTTAATACTAAATAAAACAGGAGATAGAATGCTGCCCTGTGGGACACCCATCTCCTGTTCAAAGGAGTCGGAGAGGGTGGAGCCCACACGGACATGGAACGACCGGTTAGTCAAAATATTGTGAATAAAAACGGGCAGGTGCCCTTTAAAACCCATGTCCAACAAGTCAGACATTATGCCATACTTCCAGGTAGTGTCATACGCCTTCTCAAAATCGAAGAAAATTGCATAGACATGCTGCTTGTTGACAAAAGAATTTCGAATAAATGATTCAAAGCGGACTAAATGGTCAGTTGTACTACGGAAGCGCCGCAAACCGCACTGGAGGTCTGTGAGGAGACCCTGTGACTCAAGATGCCACACCAGGCGGGCGTTGACCAGGCGCTCCATAGTTTTACATAAACATGATGTCAAAGCGATAGGCCGGTAGTTGCCCGGGTCGGAAGGATCCTTACCCGGCTTGGGGATCGGTACAACCACAGCCTGGCCCCAAGACGGCGGAAAATGACCAGTTCTCCAGATATGGTTAAAGGCCTTGAGAAGTACAAGGAGTGACCTCTTAGGCAGATGCGTTAGGAATTGATAGTGGACGGTATCTAGGCCAGCAGCAGAGTCATTACATTTCTGCAAAACTTGCTGCAATTCTGATAATGTAAACGGGACATTATAGTCTTCTGATTTATCGGACTTAAAATCACAAATACGAGACTCTCGTTTCTCCTTCTCTCTCTGGAAGAAAGGTGAATAATGCTCCGTTGAAGAATTATGGGCAATGGTGGAGGCAAGCAAATTGGCCACAGCTTTTTTATCTGTAACCAAACTGGCACCATCTCTAAGATGGCCAACAGAAGCCGAGCCACCTCTGCCCCTAATTCTCCGAACAGCCTTCCATACTTTCTGGGACGGAGTCCGAGAAGTTAAAGATGAGACGAAGCATCTCCAGGAAGCACGGCGTTCACGTTTAAAAATGTAACGGGCTTTCGCCCTCTGTCTTTTAAAGGTTAAAATATTCACTTGCGACGAATTACGGAAAGCACGTCGCTGTGCAGATTTGCGCGCTATTTGGGCCTTGTGGCACTCTTCGTTGAACTATGGTACTCTCGGCTTTCGAGGGACTGATGCGGAAGTTTTAGGGATGGTTTCACCCGCTACGTCCAACAAAATAATAGTAAAAGAAGAAATAGGTTCTTCAGATGACATGACCACCTCCTCTGTAATACGAGACTGACAGAGGGAGGCGAACAGAGGCCAGTTAGCTTTCTTAAGATTCCAGCGCCCCACCGGCGGATCCTCCCCACAGCTGACCGATGACAGGACTACTGGGAAGTGGTCACTACCACACAGGTCATCGTGAACCTTCCAGTCAAAGTCCAGCATGAGAGAAGGATCACACACAGTGAGGTCTAGAACAGAACTAGATCCTGAACCTGGGTTAGAGTATGTAGGTGAACCATCGTTAAAGACACATAGGTTAAAAGTTGAGAAAAAACATCTTCTAACATCTGACCTCTGCCATCATAGTGGTCACTACCCCAAAGGTGAGCGTGACTGTTAAAATCCCCCATGAGAATAAATTGATTGATTGATTGATTGTACATTGCTTAACGTCCCGACAGCAACAAGGCTTTCTCAGGACGTGCCTGCACTGCTTGTGAAAAAAAAACAACTAAACAGAACATTGAATGTATGTCGCCAGCCGGTCAAATACATTAAATAAACCTAACACATGGGGCCTAAATAAAGCTAAAACCATTTAGCAACACACATCCAATATCAAGAGCTACAGGCAGTGCAGACAGTAGGGAGAGTTTTAAAAAGGCAAATACAGGTGAATGGACAAAGGGTAGACAGAAACACATGCCCCAGAATAGAGAGAAAAACCCACCCTGTGGGGCTGACCAGGGTGACCCTGGGAACTAAAAAATACCTAACCCCACCCAAGTCCCCCAGGGCAGACCCGGGTGGGGCCCATGAGAATAAAGGGAGGGGGCAGTTGATCAACTAAATTCAAAAAATCATTACTACAGACCCGCAGGGATGGTGGCAGGTAAATACTGCATATGGTTATGGTCTTCTTCAAGGTAACCCGAGCTGCGACAGCCTGAAGACAGATGTCGATGCTAACGGGGCTACATAAAATTTGGCTACTAATGAGAAGAGCCACTCCACCCGAGCGCCTCTCCGAATCAGAGCCTTTATGTATAGTGTTAAAACCATTAAAGGACACAGGGTCAGAAGTCTTCAGGTAAGTCTCCTGAAGAGATATTACTGAGGGGTTATAGCACTTGACTAAAAAACGTAATTCCTCAAAGTTAGCTTGAAAACCACGACAATTCCACTGAAGCAGAGAGTCCATGATTATGTCTTATCTGGGGGTGCGGAGTTTTTCCCCCCTTTTTCCTTTGCCTTGGAAGGAGTCGGAGAAACAGAGGGGGGCCGGCTCCCGGGCCTCCTCTGGTTCTTAGGAGATGAAGGGGGTGGAGCTGCCGCATCATCGGCAACTTCCACTCCCTCCATCTGCTCCTCCAATGCAGCATATTTGTTTTGAAGGGGGACATCAGTGTTCCCCTTCTGGGCCCGTGCGCACGGCGGTCCCATAGATTTCTTTGACTTCTGGTCCTGGGCAGCGGTCCTGCCGCTAGAGTTAGCGGCCTTAGAAGGCTGACCAGAGCCAGAAACCTTTGGTGTTGACAAACTAGCAGGTTTGGGTGGGGGCTGAGGCTTAGGGGCAGCAGAAGGCGGTGCCACCGGACCGGTAGCGTCCACCCTCTGTGTTCCCTGGCTCCTCGTCACCACTGGAGGAGGGTTACTCTCCAGGGGTGATAGGATCCGAGGCTCCGCCCCCAACCAAGAAGTTGGGGTTTGACAAGAGAAGTCTTTGGTGGGGCGCCTGCCTGCCACCGCAGCACTGAAAGTATACACAAAGTTGTTATTTGAGTTTGGCGCCGCCTCAGCTGCACCAGGACCGTCAACCAGTTTTTTTGCGTCCGCAAAGGACGGCCCCTTCTCCACACGCACCTGCTGAATCCTGCACTCGGAGATCCAACGAGGGCACTTCTTGTCCGAAGCCATATGCGCCCCCTGGCAATTCACACACAGGGGGATGGCTGTGCAGGACACAGCAGAGTGTCCGGGCTTAGTGCAACGGGCGCATAGAGCCTCTGCCTGGCAGCATGTCTTCTGCCCATGGCCATACTTTTGGCACTTAAAGCACCGAAGGGGGAGAGGGCGGTACTTTTTCACTTTTAGGGAGTAGTAACCTCCCCAGATGGTAGTAGGAGCTGTGGGGGTGCCAAACGTCAGGATGATGGTAGGGAGACGGATCTCCCTACCACCTCGTTTGGAAATGAAGCGCCTGACGTAGGTCACCCCCTGTGACTTAAGGTTCCGTACAAGTTCATCTTCAGACAGTTCGGCCAATGCTTGATCTTTAATCACTCCTCTAGAGGAATTCATTGTTTTGTGGGGAGTGACCTCCACTGGAGTGTCTCCGATGGAGGAGAGCCTCAGTAGCCCATTGGAGTGTGCCGGGGTACGGCACTCTACCAACAAGTCACCAGACCTGAGGTGCTGGGCCTCAGGCCTGCCAACGCGGCTCCTGAGGGTCTCCCCTACCAGGAAAGGGTGCAGCTTTGAAACAGGCTTCTCTTTAACTTTGCTGTGGATAATGAGAAAGCGACGCCAGGCGGCCGACGCCTGAGGTGTCGCTTCCTCACAGTCAGAGTCACTATCGTTCTCAATGACAATGTCGGCGGCTATGTGCCGCTTTGGTGCTAGTTTTGGTTTTTTGATATTTTCCATATTATAGTATGATAGATATTCATCCCCCGGGGGTCCCCGCCCGCCACTGAGCCCAACAAGGCAAAGTGCAATTGTCGGCGGGTCTCCAGCCGACGCACAATGGAGACTGCCCGAAAGATATACTCAAGGGGGTAAGCCCGATTGAACCGTTTGAGCCACCGCCTTCTATCACACTGTTGAATACAGGGGAATACTGGCGTAAAGCACCTAATCAGCATCAGAGGCTATAGCATGGTGCTCCGTATAACAACCCGCATGTCAACAGGGGGATAGGGCTCGACATGACAAGAGCCGATTGACTAGGCCGGTACGACTAGCCTCCCGTTTAGGCAGAAGTCAAGGCCAAAGTGGAGTGTTTCAGCCACCAGGATCCTCTTCTCCCCCGACACGGGTCTCCAAGCACGGCAAACACTTGGGATCCAAAGGACCAAAAGCTCACGCGTATTTTTAAGGACCAATCCAACATGGTAAGACCTGGGTAAGCACAGCTCCTTAAAAACCGGACCAGTGAAAAAGACTGAACAACATATCTGCTGACATCAAGTGCTAATCCTGGACAAAGATGGCACCCGTCTGCTAGCCCACTCAGTCAGGGACCGAGTGGACTACCCACCCACGCCACGTGGAGGCCGGTGCCGGGTAGGCCGGGAGTGATGTGGAAGTTCTAGGGATGGTTTCACCTGCTACGTCCAACAAAATAGAAGTAAAACAAGAAACAGGTTTTTCAGCTGACATGACCACCTCCACTGTAATACGAGACTGACAGAGGGAGGCGAACAGAGGCCAGTTCGCTTTCGTGAGATTCCAGCGTCCCACTGGTGAATCCTCCTCACAGCTGACCGATGACAGGACTACTGGGAAGTGGTCACTACCACACAGATCGTCGTGAACCTTCCAGTCAAAGCCCAGCATGAGAGAAGGATCACACACAGTGAGGTCTAGAACAGAACTAGAGCCTGAACCTGAGTTCAAGTACGTAGGTGAGCCATCGTTAAAGACACATAGGTTAAGTTGAGAAAAAACATCTTCTAACATCTGACCTCTGCCATCATAGTGGTCACTACCCCAAAGGTGAGCGTGACCTTTAAAATCCCCCATGAGAATAAAGGGAGGGGGCAGCTGATCTACTAAGTGAAAAATATCAGTACTACAGACCCGCAGGGATGGTGGCAGGTAAACACTGCAAATGGTTATTGTCTTTTTCAAGGCAACCCGAGCTGCGACAGCCTGAAGACAGGTGTCGATGCTAACGGGGCTACATAAAATTTGGCTACTAATGAAAAGAGCCACTCCACCCGAGCGCCTCTCTGAATCAGAGCCTTTGTGTATAGCGTGAAAACCATTAACCTTTTGACAACGGAACACACATATGTGCTCGCCAAGCAAAGCTCCGTTGCCGACGGGACGCACACATATGTGCGCTGGCCTTGTTTCCCACTGCCGACGAGGCGCACACATCTGTGCGTTGGATACCAGTTTAACAGGCAATACCGGCAGTATGGTCTAAGGGAAGCAACCTACTATAATATGTCAAGCACTCATTTCGGTACTTGTAGAGTGACTTTTCTTGTTTGTATGGGCTGTTTTTTTTGTTGTTGTTTTTTCCATATTATAATAGTAGAGAGATATTCATCCCCCGGGGGTCCCCGCCCGCCACCAAACCCAACAAGGGAAAGTGCAACTGTTGGCGGGTCTCCAGCCGACGCACAATGGAGACTGCCCGAAAGATATACTCAAGGGGGTAAGCCCGATTGAACCGTCTGAGTTACCGCCTTCTATCACACTGTTGAATGCAGGGGAATACTGGCATAAAGCACCTAATCAGCAGCTGAGGCTATAGCATGGTGCTCCGTATATCAACCCGCATGTCAACAGTGGGATAGGGCTCAACGTGACAAGAGCCGATTGACTAGGCCAGTACGACTAGCCTCTCGTTTAGGTAGAAGTCTAGGCCAAAGTGGAGTGTTTCAGCCACTAGGATCCTCTTCTCCCCCGACACGGGTCTCCAAGCACGGCAAACACTTGGGATCCAAAGGACCAAAAGCTCACGTGTATTTTTAAGGACCAATCCAACATGGTAAGACATGGGTTAGCACAGCTCCTCAAAAACCGGACCAGTGAAAAAGACTGAACAACATATCTGCTGACATCAAGTCCTAAGCCTGGACAAAGCCCCCTCTGCTAGCCCACTCAGTCAGTGACTGAGGAGACTACCCACCCACGCCACGTGGAGGCCGGTGCCGAGTGGGCAACAACAACAAAGAAAAGGTACTTAGAAAAAGTAATTTGAACACATATTAATTAGACCCGCAATAGCATGGAAAAGATTGACAGCAGCGCATGATAATGTGCCATGCCATGCCACTAATCATGGGCCGCTGTTGCAGACTTTCACCGGTCAATCAAGAAATCATCTGCAGGAAATACAAGATATAAGATATAAACTGGTGCTGACCTATTTGTCTTGCATATCGTGAAACTAAATAGACTAAACAAATCCTAATGTCCAAAAGTGATGTACTGTGGAACAATGTTTACGTACTGCTCCCTCGCTGCTAGTGGTCCCAGATCTTTGGTAATTCAACCCCAAGGAACCCACGCCATCCGAGGAATGTAATGTTATGTACTGCCCACTCGCTGGTAGTGGTCTGAAATCTTTGGTAATTCAACCCCAAGGAACCCAAGCCATCGGAGGAACGTAGGCACAAAATGATACCAGCAAGAGACTTGAATTCTCGTGAGCCTCCTCGTCTGCGGTGGCTCATGAGGATCTGTGTCTCTTGTAGTTAGATGGGTTTTGTTTCTCAATTGCTCGAAAACCGAATAAAGGCGCTCACTGAAATTTGCGCACAGTCAAACCGGCACTAATGGCAAATTCAGATGCGATCATTATAATTATATCAAATTCTGTGTAATATGTTTTTGAAATTGTTTGATGAGATGCGGATCACGATTAGGACACCAAATATTAAAAAACCTTCAAAAGTTTTATTATGGAGACTTCAGTAGCAGCTGCAAGAGATTCATTTCTTTCTATGGTGATCACAACACTGAGGTTTACCAGTAGCGCCGCCTAAATAAAACCGGTATTATTATTATTATTATTAGCTCCAACCCCGCCGACACAGGAACTGAGCATCAATCGTCACTTTCAGTCTGATCACATACACGGGCAGGAGTCGTCAAGAGACGTAGATTCTTATAAGCTCCCGCACCAGCCGAAGCTCATGAGATTCTATGCGTCTTGCAGATGCTGGATGTCTTGCAGATGCTTTCGTTACAGGATGGTGTATGGTGTACCGCGTAGGCTAAAACCAAAGCTCATGAGATTCTATGCGTCTTGCAGATGCTGGGCGTCTTGCCGATGCTTTCAGTACAGGATGGTGTATGGCATACCACATAAGTTAAAACCCAACAGCGAGTTTATTTTTTTTCTTTAATTAATTTTAATGAAAAATGCTCAAGGATGACAGAGTGTCATCAGGTGGATATGTAATCTGTACGCATCAAAGAAGTGAAAACCGCTGAAAACATTTATGTGGACGTTTGAAAGGGGTGTCAGACACTTCTTCCAGACTAATCTAGGGCCATCTGATAGTGGCTGGCGGGGATGGGGGTGGTGGGGGGGGGGGGGGGGGGGGGGGGGGGAGTAGAGATCTGCCACCTCTGGACTTCGTATGGCCAACGTATCCCTCGGCAATGCTCCCTTTTTTATTTGGTCCTACCGAAACAATGTAAACTTGAGATTAACAAATCATCAGGCAACCTAAATTGTTTCCTACCCATCTTTTTACAAGCCATGTGAGTAGAAACACTGCCACTTTCTGTGCATGGAAAAAACTATTCTTAGTGACAAAGAGAAGAACAGAAATGTCTTTCTGTACAACACTGTGCAGATGCACCAAACAGTGATCAAGGATGTCAGTGTCAACATTCTTGGTCATAGCTTAGCAGAAGTGCTCCAGAACAGCATGGCTACAAATGCCCTCAGCTTTCTTTTCTTAAAAAACACAGGCATTATGCACATATTTTCCCACTGTTGGCACATGGTCTTTTGATCTTTACATCTCTTCTTAACTAAAGGAGTACAATTTGTATCACCTTGTGTCTCTATGTACATATGTGACTTACAAATCATGTATGTAAATCGTGTTCCTAGACACATCCATGAGTATGTTCCAAGATTTTGTGTCCATGCTACCTCAATTTGAGTGCATGCTCGATTGAGAATGTGGTAAAAGTTGGAAAACATACATCACTGAGCATTTTCGTCATTACGGTCACCAAGAAGACTGTTTCCTGCATTGTCTTGCTTATTTTATTTCTTTGGTTGTTGCTCACAAACTCTAGTCTTCAATTACACTTGCAACTATGAGCAGGCATAGTTGCATTTCACTCTTCTGGTTCCTCGGCAGAGCTTCACAGCCAGAACTTCTCTGATAAAGGAATTAAACTGACATGAGAGACTTACGGCCAGCTGTTTCTTGATATGTTCACTGGCTATTTTATCCACATTGTTGACAATGGGTCCCTCTGTGGCCTGTCGCATGCGTTCCCCCAGGCCTCGCAGATACGGCAGGGTGCATGTCCGAATCACCTGCATACAGTATAATACATTTGTAACCTGAAGCCTTCACTCTCAGAACACAAATGGTCACAGCACAGAACACATGTACCCTTAACTCATTCACCATGAACTGTGCCTACTTTGTGGTGATGACGTACTGTGCCAATATGCATGGTGATATTTAACAAAAATGGCAAAGGCCTCATGGCATGCAAGACTGATCAGCATACATTACCTGACCTTCTGGGACTTTGACCTCTCAGGCAGATCACTCATAACAGCAGGTGTTTAAATGTCAAATGGCAATAGCACCTGCAAAATCCTATGTGCATTATTCATGCATTTCTTGACCTCCCTTGGCCACTGATCTTCAAAGACAGCAATTTTTATCACACAGCAGGTATTGGCAACCAAAATTTTGTATTAGTTTGCATTGTACATGACAGTGACGTAGCTGACAGTAAACAAAGCAAAACACGAAATGAATTATGGTGATTCAATAATCCATTCTAGAGATATAGCGCAAAAAGTACCGTTTAAAATGTCTTTGTTCTGACCCTAAATCATCGAAGTGGGGAAAATGGCAAATTTATGCTCCCGTATGACTCAGACTATAAGCCGCACAGAGTCCAAACCAGGTACACACACTCTGACCACTGTGTAGATTATTATGTCTAATTTTTTTCTGGGCCTGTACTACAAACACATATCCTATGGCAGGCCATTAAAACACCAATTTTTTAAAAAGAGCAACATCTTTTTAGTGTGAGCACTGGGTGGCAGTCTTCAAAAGTTATTTATCTCCTATACTATTTAATCATCTAACTTAAAATCTGGCCACAATACAGTGTGTAAGAAAACCTCTGCAAATACAGTGTGTAAGAAAACCTCTGCGTTTGTGTGATCTATATGGTGGTCAAGGTCACATAAGTCAAAATATTTTTAATAAACAAGAAAGGCAAAGCCCTTATGGCTCATGTGTATGACCGATCCACATGTGTGACAATAAGTAAAGGAATGGCTTCTGCACTAACAAAATCCATGTTTTCTCAAAATTTAATAAGTTTTCACACATCTGTGAAACCCCCATGACCCTTGACCTTTGCAATGAGTCGACTAAATTAGGATCCATTGGAAGGTCTTATCATCAGCTGCCTTTGTGCCAAATCTGATTGAAAAGTTTCCAAAAATGTTGATAATAACTACAATTATTGGTATTTTATACACATTTGTCAACCTCTTGTGACCCATGACCTTTTCTGAGGGGTTATCCAAATTAGTACGCATAGATACGTCTTACCATCAGGTATCTCTGTAGCAAGTTTGGGTTTGAAGTTGCGAATAGTAATTGAGAAAAAAAAATTCTTGTCAAAATATGGCTATTTTTTACCTATTTCCTGAGCTCTTGTGACCCTTGACCTTTCCGAGGGGTCTTCCAAATTAGCATGCATAGATATGTCTTACCATCAGGTATCTCTGCAGCAAGTTTGGGTTTGGAGTTGTGAATAGTAATTGAGAAAAAACATTTTTTGTCAAAATATGGCAATTTTGAACTTATTTACTGAGCGCTTGTGACCCTTGACCTTTCCAAGGGGTCATCCAAATTAGTATGCATAGATAGGTCTTACCATCAGGTATCTCTGTAGCAAGTTTGGGTTTGAAGTTGTGAATAGTATTTGAGAAAAAATAAATCCAAAACAGCTATTTTTTATATAGTTCCTGATCCCTTGTGACCTTGACCTTGGTGAGGTCACTGAAATTGGTATGTTCAGAAAGGTCTTGCCACAAAGCATCCTTGGGCCAAGTTTGAAGACTCTAGCTTGAACAGTCTCCAAGAAAATGCAGTTAAAGTTTTCCATGGACTATGGACGACAGACGACGGACGGACGACCACTGGCCCAGAACATACTCACTTTTGCTTCGAACGTGAGCCAAAAATAAGCTTGCCTTAAGATGTTAACCCTTTCAGCCGAGCAAACCGCTTTAGCGGTTGGCAGTCTCGTATACCATACAGCTGGGCAAACCACTAGAGCACTTTGAGTGTTTTGTATCATGCGTCCGATGACACGCGAGCCTCGCTGTGCATGCAGTGACCTCGCCCTTCGCACTGACACATCCTGTTTACACTACGGTATGCGGTTGGTTTTGTGGTGACAGCGCTGGAATTACCGTTGAAATGGTAAGTGGAAGTGTAGATGTTTGGAGTGATAAAGTTTTGTGTTTGGAGACATGGTTTCAAAAGCAGCTTAGCTTTGATTTATCAGGACGTGTTCCCACCTACCACGTGGCAACATAACCACATGTTGGCAGTGTCAGCCGGAGCTATTGTCGGTTGTTGACAATGGCAATGACTTACAACCTGATTCCGATGCTGAATTCTGAGGATCTAAATGATATTTCGTTATTCTGATGGCACACCTTGGTGCACCCGTAAGTCACTGTGGACACCAACGACACACACTGGTCACATGTGTAGTGCGTGTACAGTCCTTGCTACACTGGTACTCCCAATCGATCATGTACGAGACAATATGCATACACTTTGATCATCATCCACTGCGGCTTCTTACATGTCGTCTAGCTTGTGGATATACCATATCCGTGGCAGGTGTAAACAATGACATCTGGTGACAAGGTAGGGGCCTTATGGTGTATCAGTAAGCTGGACATGAATGGACACTGATGTGTAATAGATGCCCTATTTAGTGATATGTTAGCTAACCGCGACCTGTCATGCACAAAACACTTTTTTTTCCAAGTTTATTGTCACCTGTCACTATTTTTTTCATCACCAGGCATCATGACACATGTGACACAGTGTAGTCAGATCCATATAACAATAGTCCATCCAATGGCAAATAAGTACACAAGGTAGTAAATTATTTTTTACGAATAGTTCACAGTGCACACCCGTTTTCAACAGAAATTTCTCAAATAAAGTCAGGGCTGAAGAGTATAATTATAAACTTCTTATATAATCAGGGATGAAAAGGTTAACACTGATCTGGAAGCCTAACCCAGATACCTTACAGTAAAACACATTATTCTTCAAATGCAATGTTTGAAAACATTTTACAATGATCAAGGTCGCAAGGTCGCTTTACACTTTTTTGAGTCTTTCTCTTTGGAAGAAAGCAAGTAGTGTCAGTGTTGGGAATAGAGTCCGATCCCACTGAGCTTGTGTACGGTGTTCTCCAAGGCTCTGTTTTGGGGCTGATCCTTTTCACCATGTATATACCTAGCCTTTATCTAGTGTCTTCAAATGTCACTCTGTTTCTCACCATTTTTATGCTGATGACACAGAGCTGTAGGCCAGTGCTCAATGCAAATATGTTAGACAGATGTTCCAGTCTTTCGAGTCCTGTGTCACAGACGTTCAGAATTGGACCACACAGAACAAATTGCAAATGAATAGTGGCAAAACTGAGGCCTTAAGATTTTCTTGTTCAACCTCCACTGATCTCCCAGACTCAATCAGGGTTGGTCAGAACAGTATTCCCTTTTCCGAGTTGGCTCGTAATCTTGGTGTTATCTTTGACAATAGGCTGACCATGAGAGAGTATGTCAACAAGGTTTGCCAATGTTCCTTCTCTGAATTGAGAAAGATCAGTTCAATTCGACACCTTCTCACTACCGAAGCAACTAAAACGCTTGTTATTTCCCTTGTTCTTTCACGCATTGATTTTGGTGATTCCCTTTTGGCTGGTGTTCCTCAGAATCTTGTTGATAAACTTCAAAGAGTTATGAACTGCTCTGCCCGACTAATTTACAGAGTACCGAAACATGAGCACATAACACCCTTACATGTTGACCTGCACTGGCTGCCTGTATCTCAAAGAATTGTGTACAAGGTCTCTGTCATTTGTTACAATGCTATTACCGGTTCTGCTCCCCCATATTGGTCCGACCTGGTTCATATTTACACGCCTTCAAGATCCCTCCATTCAGCATCAGACACGCGTATTTTCAGGGTTCCTAGGCGAATGAAGTCTAGCCAGGGCCAGCGTGCCTTTTCTTATTTCGGTCCAGTCACCTGGAACGACCTTCCAGCCCATGTCAGACATGCCCCAACTCTGTCTGCTTTTAAATCACTGCTCAAGACCTATCTGTTTTCTTATGCATACAGTTAGCTACATTTTCAGTGCAGTAGCAATCTTTAGCAGTAACTGTTCTTGTAACATTCTTTGTGTATGTGTGAGTGTGAGCTTTTGATATATGTCACTTTAGTTTTGTAACATTTATTGTAGCGTTTTCTTTCTTGTACTTTTTGTTCTGTGATTTTTGATCCTGTAAAGCGCTTAGAGCACCATTCATTTGGAGGTTACGCGCTATATAAATGTACATTATTATTATTATTAGAGGACATCCAATGCTTGAATAAGGGTCAATATGTGTCAAAGTTTGAGACTACATAGTTACATCTCCTGACGTGCATATTAATTCAGCTTGGAGCTTGAATAACATTTCTGTATATTCAAATCTGTCCTACATGCAGCTCAAGGTCAAGCAATGTGTGAAAAGTTGTTACAGTTTGTCTGTGACTGCAGTCTTAAAAGGGCTCTGTGGCCAAATAAAGATTAACATGATATACGCTCTGTTTTTAAAAGGGCTTTCTGATAGGTTTAACCCCAAGTGCAGGCCAAGGTCACAGATCAGCAAATTTGTCCAAATAAACATGGGGCGGTCCGTGGCACAGTGGTTAAGGCGCCTGCCACCAATGCTAAAGGTGCGAGGTTCGATTCCGGGTTCCGGCGTTAATTCGGGCGGACCATCGGGGGTTCTTTCTCCGGGTACTCCGGCTCTTCCTCCCCCTCCACTTTGGTATCAGTTTCAGCCAACTTAATAAAATTTCAAATACAAAACGATTTCCAAATACCGTCAGTAGCTCGCTTGAGCTTGCCCTTAACACCACGTGAATGTTCTGTGTTTACGTACAGTGTGTGAGTGAATGCATGTGATTCACGTGAGCGTGCTTGTTGGGTTCAGTTCGCGGCTACATTCTGCGCATTGAGTTATATTATAAATATGAGAAATGCGCCATATAAATGCTATGCATTATTATTTTATTATTATGATTTTTCATCATTTGAGTGTTCAAGAATACTTCGCTAATTTCCTGCAGTGGTGACTACACTAGAACCTTGCATGAACAGTCACCTCTGTTGCCAAGAAAAAGTGAACATATACAGCAGGTGACCGTTCACGGGAGGTTTGATAGAAACAGACCTAGGCGTGCTTGTTAAACTCAGATAAGAACATATCAAAATGCTACTTCCATCAACCTCTTCACGCTTCTGTGCAGTGTGATACATGTACTAGTGACACCGATGTTTCATTATCTTCAGTGATGAAAGAAAATAAAACTGTTCGTGAATACTCACAAACCAGATAGGTGAGGCTAGCGCTGGCAGAATTGTATACAAACCAAGGGGAATCACAGCGCTGGACAGACGAACAGTTAGATCCCCTGCCCCCGCCTATCAGGCACCCAATCGCCAGCCCACAGAGAAATACGCAGGTATAGAACAAGACGATTATTTCCATCCTCTTGTTCTCTAAGAGGATGGAAATGATCGTCTTGTTCTATACCTGCGTATTTCTCTGTGGGCTGGCGATTGGGTGCCTGATAGGCGGGGGCAGGGGATCCAACTGTCTGTCCAGCGCTGTTTGAGAATACTAGTAAGGGAGGGAGAAAGAGCGATGCATGTTGATGTGTATCGCTGCCGTCTTTGTGTCTTAAACAAAATAACAGGAAAGGATGGGAAGCAGAGTAAGAAGGGGGTGGCACGGACATGAGCATATTATCCCGATAATTACCGAGCAGATGCAAAATGCATTTCCCTTTTTTTCTGGCCTGTGTCACCATTTTCTTTTCCTCACCATTTTTTCCTCAGCTAAGCACCCGTGTGTGTAGTATGGAATCATTAATACTGACTTTACAGTTTTTGGCCGGCACATACAAACTGCTAATACAAACTGGTAAGCTAATACAAACTGGTAAGTCATTCATTTCAGTACTAACTGACCACCACTAATTTAGTTTTGATACCACGATTTATTGACTAAGGAGCTGTGGAATTCATAGATCTCCTGAAGAAGCAAATGTTCTGGATATGTATCAGTCTTCAAAAATTACAAACACAAAGACATGCGCATTGGCGCATGTACACACTAGATTCTCATGAGCCCCTGCAGTCCGCTGGGGCACAGGAATCGGAATGTCAGTCCACAGGCCTCGAAGTCAGTCTCAGCACTGTTATACAATACACACTGTATTCGTGTAAGAGTGTAGGAATGGTCATGTAGGACTGTGGTACAGACACACGCATTTGCGCAGGTACACCCTCAATTCTCATGAGCCCCTTCAATCTGCAGGGGCGCATGAGAGTTTTTGCAAAGTCAGCGCCCGGGGCAAAAGAGCAGTCAAATTTTGGTCAAGGCAGAAAATTATGTGACCGCACAGTAAACTGACTTGAAAAAGAGATGTGCACATGGTTGGATAGATAGCGCAACATTTCACACAGCTGCCAAGCTGACGGCACGTCCGTTACTGCGTAATGACAGAACGTCTGGGCTTTGTCTCAGTGTGTGGCGGCCGGCTAGATGTCAAGCGAGCTGTCATTGACCCATTGCGCATGACGGCTTCACGCCAGCCTGGCCGTGGCCATACATTTTTGATGTTTTTGGCTCCAATATGCTGACTGTTGGCAGTGTTCTGCAGGTGACCATACAATCAAGGTAATTTATATAGAAAAACATCATCTGTACATTGTGAAAGTGACCGCAAATGGCAGGTGACCGCAAAATTCGGTGACCATTCAAAAGAGGTTCTACTGTATATACGATAACTGTTCATATACACATGTCCATGTCTGTGACCTAGAGGTGGGATTAAGGTCATAGTTAATTTTATTCATATTTCATAGTCTGTATATAGTTTGCCGCAGGTCGTGTTTCAGTGCAGGTGTTCGGAACATTCATAAAACACTAGCAGAACACACATGAAAACTTTACAAGTGTCATCCAGAACTACATTTTATCCAACCACAGATTACATCCTTCCGCCTTGAAAGTGGAAGGTTTTACTGAGTCACATTGTTTGCTACATTGGTTTTTGTGTTTCTCATTCGATTTTACATGGAGTTTAAGCGCTGATATCCCTCACTTAAAATGGACCGAGAGGAAGATTTGCCCTTCTACCTTCCAGGTCAAGGTCGAGGCTACATGTTTTGTGGTTCCTATTGTTGTAAATTACTTCGCGCATAGCATGTCTTTAAAAATACTGGGCCATGTTTGACACAATGATAGTTCATCCTGGAAAAAGTGCAAGGTCATGAACTCAGCAGCCATATTTGTTGCAATAAATATGTAAATGCTAACTGATTTGCTCCAAATTTTAAATTATATATTTTAAATTATATACATTATTATCAAGAAGAAATGTAATGTCATGAAAAAGAAAAGTGTCACAAAAAACCCACAAGATCACTGCAAAGGTGGCCAGCTTTGTGCAAATATTATCTGTCAGTCTCTATCTTCTTTCAAAACACAACTTAAGACACACCTGTTCAGAATGGCTTTTGAACTGTAACGTACAAATGTACTATTGATTGCATCTGTCCAGGACCAGAGTGCTGTTTTAATTTTAAGAACATCTAGTTGGCTTTGTTGTTAGTTGTGTTGTGTACTTCATTTTGTTTGCACTCGGTCTTTTTAAGAACATTTCATTGTTTATTATCATGACTGTGTTGTGGTGCCCTCTTTCCTTTTGCTCGCCATACTGATTGTGTAATGTCTGCCGACTGTACATGTACAGTTGGTGACACTGCTCAGGCAGGTTGTGAGGTGGGTGGAGGAGAGTGCACACTGCATCACATCACATGCTTTGTAAAGCACTTTGAGACTAGCAATGGTTGGTTGGTTGTACATTGCTTAACGTCCCGACAGCAACAAGACTTTCTCAGGACGTGCCTGCACTGCTTGTGAAAAAAAAACTAAACAGAATATTGAATGTATGTCACCAGCCGGTCTAATACGCTAAATAAACCTAAGACCATTTAGCAAAAAACATCCAAAATCAAAAGCTACAGGCAGCGCAGACAGTAGAGAGACTTTAAACAAGGAAAATACAGGTGAATGGACCAAGGGTAGACAGAAACACAGAATAGAGGGGAAAACCCACCCTGTGGGGCTGACTAGGGTGACCCTGGGAACTAAAAAGTAGTTAACCCCACCCAAGTCCCCCATGGCAGACCCGGGTGGGGGGAGACTAGCAATGGGGATTTAGCGCTACATAAAAACCCACTATTATTATTTATTATCATTATTTACACAAGATAAAAATGCCTTTGTACCAGTTCAACTGATATTGACTTTGTCAACAGGAAAGAGGAAGATAATTCTGAGATCTTGGGCAATCACTCAAGATGAGAAACCATTCAGCTGGTTAGGATGGCATTTTAGGTGATGACTGTCAATGATAAAGATTACTTCAATCAGATTAATGACTGAAATGTAAGTTGGTACCGCCACGGATTCATAATTCATTCTGAGATTCATGAATTTAAAAAAATAACATTCAAGATTCACAATGGAAAAAAACAATGACCACTTTTTCACTGCCTCAAAAAACTCTGACAAGAGGTGGGGATGGAGGGTGGGGATGGAGGTGGGAGTGAGGTTCATGAGGAATGAAACTGTGGGTCTACTGCTCAAGACATGTTCGAGTCCAGGGCAGTGATAAAGCGAATACCCGAGCTGGCAAAGCAGAGGTCACAAGGGCTATCGATAGGCAGGTCTGAGGTGGTAAGAAACCAGAGAAAACATTTCCAGGAACAGAGCCAAGGGCACCACACAGTCGATCGCCTCCAGAGCAGAGATGTGGATAAAAGCAGCGGGTGGTGGGCAGACTTGAAAGGACATGAAAGATCCATAGTAAACCAGACTAATATTGATAGTCTGTAGGGGCCTCTTTGCACCAATAAACATATTTTATGGTATAAGGGCGACACCTGTTAAATAGTGGGATGCATAGAATTAGAAGCTGCCTACCGAGTAGCAGATGATGCAAGTAACTGAGGAGAACCCCTCTGGGGGCAATAGAAATTAACCAATCCAGGAACAACCGTAGTGTGTGTGCGCAGTAGAATTGCGCACTTTACAACCTTTGTCTCTGACAATTAGAAACAAAACAAAGTGAAAGCAGCGAGTTGTTTGACTTTTGTCAACCTTCCTTTTCACATCTGCGACGTCAGGTCACACAGCATGGGTGGGTCACGTGATCATGCACCTTTATCTACCACACATAATTGTCGATTGTCATTGCTGCTCTCATCCTACTATTCAAAATAATGACATGAGTCATGAAACAAAACTAACAGCTGCTGGGGAAACCCCAGGGGATACAATCAAATTGTACGCTATGTACATACGCAACCGACCATTCAAGAATTTGAGTGTCTGGAACTGACCTTACTATTTTCATTCATAAATGAGCCCTTGGGAAAATGGCAACTGCAACTGCAAGTAGTGACGATCAGGAGAAATTAGATGTGATTTTGAGAGAGGTTGAAAAATATGAAAGAGAAGACCTGGGTGAGTTGGATATTGATGTAGGTGGAGAGTCTAACGAGGAATTTGATGCTGAAAGTGACCCAGACAATGATGTGACTCTGGCGTGTTTACAGACAAAATGGTGGAGACCGTAACCGCGACACCCGTTAGGAAATTTGTCGAGCCAACAAGGCCAAGGCACGATTTTCTTGATAGGGCAAAATCTTTGGAATATTTCTTTTTGTTTCTTCCTCAGAGATTTTATGAAACAGCAGTGGAGGAAACCAACCGTTATGCCCAGCAAAAAATAGCGGCAAAGGGTACGCCTGACCCGCTTTGGGAACCGACCACAACTGCCCAAATGCAGGCGTACGTTTCAATCCTCATCATGATGGGAATAAAGTGTCAGCCGCGTTTGTGTTGTTATTGGTCTTTGGACCCATGTTTCAATGACCTGTGGATCAGTAGCGTCATGCCAAAAACATGGTTTTTGAAGAAAAACCAGTATTTTCACCTTCATGACACCAGTGTCACACCTGGCCACAACAGCCCAGACTATGACCCCTTGTACAAGGTCCGACCGTTCATCGACCTCATCCACCCACTATTCCAACACAAGACATGATCGGCTACAAAGGGCGCATGACAATGGACCCCGGACAGACGACAGATGGCCCATTACTTTTGCTATCACATGTGAGCCAAAAAAGTGAAATACTACATTTTCTTTACTTCAGGATTTACTTCTAAAATGCCATGCCATCGTTTCTTGGCAAAATTTTGCATCAAGTAAAATTAACCTACATAAATTGTACACTTTATGTACATAACATCAAAAAAAAAAGCATATAACAATGCTAAAATTATTTGTTGTTAGTTTTTTTAATTATAGAACATGTACATTTATGTCATAATCAAGTTTGCAAAGCTCATTTTCTCTTAATTTGGTGTCCATTCAACTGCCGACGCTAGGTGGTCATGTGCTACCTCCCCTTCTGGGAGTAAAACAAAATGTATAAATATCAAATCTTTTGCTGATTCGTATGCATGGTAGTCTCAAGTATTAAATAACACATCATGAGCTTTCTACTCAAAACTGTTAAAAGTCACATAACTGGGCCATGTTTTTGAGAACTACCCACATTTTTTTTCTTTGCATAAACGAGTGTAAACCCTGTCATAACAGTACTTCGAATGTGGCCACTTAGTGTTAGATTAAGAAAAACCCACCTCTTGCCCCATCTCTCCAAGTCCTGCCAGGGCCCCATATTGTGTGGCAAGGGCTACTTTCTCATTCTGCAGAGCATTGACAAACATCTTGGTGGTGCGCGCCTGAATGTTGTTACTGTTGCTGCTGAAGTTCCTGGCAACAAACACACACGCACATGACAGGGACAGACTTACACCATGATCACTCCCTCAATGGGAGGATGTGGATAGGGCCAATCCTTGCCAGCCGACAGCTCAAAACTTGTAAGCACACATACAACTGCAGACTATACTAACTTTTGTTTAACCCATCCCACCCAGCCCTGATACAATACAGGAGATGGATCAACCATGACAGCTGTGGTACAAGAAGAACTAACAAGTTATTCAAGCACCACCATTAAACTATCATGGTCATTTTATCTTTTGAACTGGTATGTAGACCTAGGAGGATAACTTTCAAATTTGAGAATTTTTACCTCAGGGCTTAAAGTGTTAACCTAGGAGACAAGAAAAGAAAAGTTCTAAGAGAGAGAATAGAGAATGTACTTTCCTTGACCAATTTTTTTTGTCTTCATTATTTTACGTTTTTTGATAACAAACGCTCATTATGACCACTCCGCCCATTCTTTCCCGGACCTACTCTATCTTACTCGGTGAAAATAAAGATTTCCAAAACCAATGCCATTCATGACTAAAGCAAAAATTAACACCTGAGTTAATTAATATATCAATGATATAACAAAGTACAATTCTAAGACAATGACCCATTGTCTTAATTAACTCTAATAATTAAACTAATTAAGGTCATTAACTTCCACATAGCCGTTTCTCTCAAATCAAACCATATTCTGATAGTGCACTCTGTAAATAAACTAAAGGCATTTTCCACACACCCTGTCAGAGTTGATTTCTCAATTAGAACTTTACGTTACTAACAAGTTGCAACTAACTATTGGAAACCTGCAGAGGTAACCTTTAAGTGAGTTGTCATAAGAACTTATTAATTACTTATCATAAGAACCTATTAATTACTCACCCTAAGTTGAACTTGACTCCAGTCCCAAGATACTTAGTCAATTTTACCAAGATACAAGGACAATAAAAAAAAAACCTTTTTTTTCTCAATAATACTCTGGTGGTGGAGCGGATGGGGCTAAATAATCAGGCACAAGTGGTGTAAATGACATGTCATCTCTCTCCGAAGCATATGACAAAAATATTGATTGATTACCAAATCTGATTTTTATTTGTTTAAAAGATTGTGTAGTTTTTCTGTGGTTTCCTGAACACCGATCTTTTTTCCTTCCACTAAAATACTAGCCTTTAGTTCTTCAACATTTACGGGAGATTGGCTACGCATTTTATTCTGGATTTCGGATTTTTGTTTCTTGTAATTGTTTAAATCATCCTGCACTCTCTTAAATTCAATATCGTCAATAAAATTATCGTCCAATGCCTTACTTATAATAAGTTTCATACTACTCAACTTTGCTCCAGCGAGCGTACTCAACGCTTCATGTTTCTGCAACTTTGTATGAAATATTTTGTTAAGGGCTTCCAAACCAAAGCAGCCCAGGCATGTAGCAACGCTAACACCCTCAATTGCAATTACAATTAAACTTCCAACTCCCGTGGCAAAAAGAACAATACCCCCCCCCCCCCCCCCCACAGAACATCCAGCAGAAACTGTACCAACAGCCATAGATGTGTTTTGTACAAAATTGAAAACTGTCTTATACCGTCATTTTGTACCTTGAGTATTTTGCTTCCTCACTTTCCAAATATTTAATTGCTTCTGTAATATTTATTAATCGGAATGCGTCTGCCTGTAATATTTTATCTGATGCAATTGGCACATGCGGATCAGGCGCAAGCGACGACACAGACTCAAGCGTCGGTAGTTGCGGATATAAGTTTACCATTTTTTTTTTATTCACAAATATTTTTTATTTAATCAGTGATTACATTTTGCAACTCATCAAAAGTATACAATTTGCTGGCATAATAAAATGAAACAAGATCTATGTGATCAAGTTTTATAAAATTTAGAAAAACAAAAGTTATTTTGTCGACTAATATCGACAGCTGGAATACTGCTCGAAACCTCAAAAATATCAACATTTTTTCTTATAGCAATAAAAACTTTTGTTGATTCTGTCAATGTGTCATCCCATGTAAGTTTTATTCCCTGCGCAATATTTGCCTCTTTGGCAGAAGAAACAGATCTCATGATAATTTCAAATACTATTGTCGCTTCTCTTGCGATGGTAAAGTTTGCTGGTACAAACACAATTTTTGCATCTGTTCTATTTTTTCTATGCGTAAGAAGATACCGTCGTCTCTCATACTCTTGTACTTTTAGTTTATCTCTGCTATTGTTGTCTTGTGCAAAACTTGGAACAAGGCTTACAATCAATGGCCCAGAGTTAACAACTTTCCTAAATACTAAGGCTCCTTCATCATCAGTGTATACATAAGGACTAATAAATTCCAACTTTATGTCCCAGTCAATTGTGGGTGGTGGAACAGGTACAGGCGAAACCACCCATTTATTACCCACATGTATTAAGTTGTAGGGTACGTTATTTACAGGAGTAGGGACAGTGACATCACGAAGCTGACCAAGTTTAGGAATCGGCCTCTCTGTTCTGTCCTTCATGTCATCTATTACTTTTCTCTTGTACATACCAAAAGAATCCAGTTCAAAACAATACACCTCGCCCACCTCCCCCTCCTCCTCAAAATCCTGGACATCTGCCAAATCATTCAACTCTGTTACAGGACACGCGACTGGTATGATTCTCAGCTTTGGACCAGCACTCATTTTATAAACAAAAATAAAATTATTTAACTTCCAACACAACACTAAAATCATGCATTACAACTGGTTTGTCATCTTGATTAGTTACAGATATACACAGTGACTCAAAGAAACTGGAACCTAATTTCTTAAACTGTAAATTAGGAAATCTAACAGCCACACTTTCACAATAGGGTGCAGTTCCAGTCGGCAAGCATCTCAACAAAGTTGAAGGTTTTCCATTGTGAACATTCTCAGTCGTGTTTAGTTCTTTCAAATGAACATTTAGTATTTTATGTACTGCCAAATTTACAGGATATTTTCCAGTTACTTTAAGTTTATTTGTCTTCGATGTCATTATATTAGAAAAAACATCATCACCATCCATTATAAACCAATCTTCATCCAAATAATAACCAAGTAAATATGCAAATTTAATTGATATTTTTAACCAATCTTGTTTCGAAGATTCTAATGTAACAAGTATGTTAGCTGGATTTAAAGTTGCCTTAATATTAAATTTACTTTGAAACCATTCAGCTATAGTACAAAAGTCATAATACCCAGGTGGTAAAGCTTCAGTTACACCACCAAAAATTACTTTATAATTTATATCATCTGTTACATTAAACCATTTTACAATGTAAAACATTTCATGGATAGCTACAGCCTTGCTACCATCTCAATTATCAATCCCATTAGTTAACCACACTGGTTTGCTTGTGTCAAGATTTGTTAAGTAATAAACATTTTTATTATCTCATAAAAAAGACCCCACCCGGGTCTGCCCTGGGGGACTTGGGTGGGGTTAGGTATTTTTTAGTTCCCAGGGTCACCCTGGTCAGCCCCACAGGGTGGGTTTTTCTCTCTATTCTGGGGCATGTGTTTCTGTCTACCCTTGGTCCATTCACCTGTATTTGCCTTTTTAAAACTCTCCCTACTGTCTGCACTGCCTGTAGCTCTTGATATTGGATGTGTGTTGCTAAATGGTCTTGGCTTTATTTAGGCCCCATGTGTTAGGTTTATTTAATGTATTTGACCGGCTGGCGACATACATTCAATGTTCTGTTTATTTATTTATTTTTTTTTTTTCACAAGCAGTGCAGGCACGTCCTGAGAAAGCCTTGTTGCTGTCGGGACGTTAAGCAATGTACAATCAATCAATCAATCAATCATAAAAAAGAACATGATGGAATTTAAATCGCCAACAAGTGTCACTACAAACGCATTTCAATTTAACGTGAATGCTAAGTATATAATGTTGCCCCAACTTATGAACAGAAAATAATTCAACTAAATCAGCTTGACATAGCTGTGTCGGAACAAGATTTATTCCAAGTGAAAGTACCCAACCCCTTTGATCATTACATAAACCCTCCAATAACAGACGATGCTACTGCAAGAAAGTGGTCATCAAGCCCACTACAGATGTTCCAAAACCAACTTAACTTTGCTATACTGTGTTCAACTACAGGCTGCGGTGTTTCATTTACAGACCATTTGAATCACTCAAACAAACTGATTAGGTCTGTGTATCGTTTCCACACGTATTACCAGCTTAGAAGAATACTGTCAGAACTACCTACTGAATCTAGTTTCAACAGGTATAACAACCCCATGGATATGAAAGTGTTTGAACATATTTGTAATGAATTTAACATCAGTCCCCGTGCCGGGTATGACTTTACACAAAAACTTGATGATCACCATGGCATGGGTACATTGTATTACGCTATGAGTCACAGACAATACCCGCAAGATTACTACCTTGGTTACACTTCATTCTCATCAAAATCACAAGTCTGGTTAGGATCAATAGAACAGAAACAGTCTAATGCCTGGACCACATTTATTTTAGACAAAGGTGACGGGTTTACTCAAGCGGGAGTCGAGCGCGTAAATGAGTCTATCAGAACATATGTGTGGTGTTTACTAGGTGCACAATCACTAACAAAATCAAACATTTTGAATGGAAGTGGAAAGTTCAATTCACAAAAACAGTTTCTTGCTAATCTAGAAGACTCGATCAACTCCGTGGTTGATCTCCCATCAAGCATACAACGCTATCAAGACGTACTCAGATATGCTAGATCAAAAGTTGACTTTGTAGTTGGCATTGGGTTATACTAGGTAGTGGCAGCCTCGCCAGTTGGCTACCATCAAGCATAAAATCACTGCATTTTGTGCCAACTTCAACTCAAAGTTATCATGCATCTACTGCACCGATTGTTTTCATTTTTATGTCAAAATAATAAACGTCCTTTCCTCTTTCCAATGATCATAATATGATATATGTTTTGTTCGTGTGAAAAAACTGCAAAAATAAACTTTAAAGCATGTGTTTCGGCTCGCGCGAGCCGCAGGCCGACTTCCCGGCATTTGCTTCGCGTAAGCGCCTACACGATCCCTCCATTCAACAAGCCAGCAGATTTACCACACACACGCTACACAGCTATATTTAGTATCAAAATGTGGGTCATGATGTCAGCTTCAAACTGGTATAAGGTGTTTGATGATTTTTCTATACACACATGAAATATTGTAGTTTTTCCACAAAAATAAGGACACATTTTCGTTTTTTTAGCAAAACAAAACGTATAAAAACGCACATCTGGGTACCATTTTGTAGAGGAACGTCAAATCTATCGAATGGTGTTAGAGGCTAAATTATGCAAATGTGGTGGAAAATCTGCTTGAGGAATTTCCCACTCACGTTGCGCGCGACTTCTTCTGACCGCAATTCAAAATGGCGACGACTGAAGACAAACCGGTACTTCCACTTTCGAGGAAATTGCAAGAAAACTACGTAAGTAAAAGCTTAATCGCTTTGCAGATTTATGCTATATTGTCATTTGTATGGTTTAGATGCTATTTTGTTTATTATTCTTCGGAATTCTTGCATACACATCCTTCTATCACTGCGTTTAGCCTCACTGATCATCGCATCTTTCTTTGGATGGAAAGTGCCATTAAATATAGGAAAATACTTCACTACAGAAGTCAGTTAGCTTTACTAGCTGCTTAGTAATGTATTTGTAAATGCATTTATCACTTTCCTATTTAATTTCAAAAGTCGATGCTCATCTGTTATGGTTATATTCAAGTTTAACTGTCGGGCATCGAAGCGAGTGATAATAGCCAGGGGCAGATAATTTGATGAGCGACTATGCGGCATTGACAAAATAGGTCTCAGAGCGGCCAGTATTTCATCATTTATCTTCGTTTCTTTCGTCGAGATAAATAATTAGTCACACTCAGCATGATCAAAATACCCTGCTTTTTATTTTTCTTTACTCTAGGCCTAATTAAATCTTCCTCCTCAAAAGATGTTTAAGGTAAACAATGACATGAGTACTGTTTGTGTAAAGAGCCATACTCAGTCATCATGATATTGATAGTGAACTGCCAGTATTTTTTTAACTGATTAACATTATATTTAACAAAACAACCTCCAGTATTTTTAAACTGATTAACATTATATTTAACTAAACAACCTCCTTTGTTTTAGGTGGTGATGAGGCGTACACTGTACTCAAGAAAGTCTTCCTAGCCAAAGGGAGGGGGAGGTGCCCTGACCTGCCCACCTTCAGTGCACTGGATAACTCAATTCTTCTTCAAGTTTATCTTCTGAAAGAAGAGTGTGACAAGACTTCTGATGATGCACCAGCATTTCTTTTGAACCTTTTTCCGGACTTGACAGAGAGTCATCAGAGATGTTTGATGTCTGAGACAAAGCTGAACTGGGAAAAGCAGAACACTATACAACTGCAAGAGGATTTTATGAAGAAGCGTCATGACATGACATGTAGGACCACACCTACACCAACTTGGCATCATCAGACAGCAACTTTTGACAGGCGATTGCCACCTGGCATCACTACAGTCGCCAACAAAAGGCTTACTTCTTGACCTAGAGTCATTTAGAAAATGTGAAGGCTCTAAATTCGAAATGATGTATAGGTGGTGGTTCAGATTGACCCAGCAGACTGTGACCGCTGCAGCAATGAGGAGGAGGGTTGTAAAAGTGGGCAACTTTAAGAATCGACTCATTGGCCTGAAAAAGGGGAATGTAGATGCATTTTTGGCGGAAACACTGGATTCTAGCATTGTGGCAGCGTCTAATCCAGCAGAACTAGGTAACACCACCACGACATTGGATTCTGAAAGAAAAAGCATGACACTGACCATTCAGCAGGTGGGTACATTTCAAGAACACTCTGCTGTAGTGTGCATTTTTGTTCAGTGCTGATTGTATTGCTCAAGCAGTGAGCTGGTTTCATTGGTCCTTACATCTGTCCTTTGACTGTGCAGACTGTCTCGCAAGGTTCAGATCAAGCCGAGCTGCTATTTTAGACATAATAATATATTCGTCAATATAATTATAACGTACATTATTTCCAGGTGTCTCATTACATGTTTTCTGTTCATAATCATAGCTGAATATCCTTTTTTTCCTCCGTGCCAAGTGGCCTCAAAATCTGTATACTGGTTAAAGTTTTTCAGTCATATTTGTGCTTTCAACATGTTGTTGGTGATACTTTTATTTTATTTGTAGCATGTTCAACATGAATGACAGGATGTATGGAAGTGATTTTAATTAATATTGCAGCAGAATATATATTTTGACTTGTGTCCAAACCGCATGAAAATCCATTAAGGCGTTCAGAAATTATGCTAATTTTCGTGTTGCGCATTGTTGCTCATGTCCGCGATATGTCATTTTGAGCATTTTCTGGACTTTGGCACCTTCTATCAGAACAGTTTATGTATATTACAGTCTGAAAAAAAATAGGCTTACTTTTTGTATATATATTTGTTAAAATCATCTCAGAAAAGGTTATTTCAAGCGAAAGATTGTTCACACTATGGTCACAAAGTTGGACTTCTGTGCAATGTCAACTCGGCTCCGATTGATTTTTTTCCATTTTTAGCACCTCGTTGTACATCATTGTACTGCATTATGGTTTTCATATTTGTTTCTGATACTCTCCTGATAATACAGATTGTGAAATAAAAAGATGAAGCCTGTATCTTCTTAAGTGTCTCTGTATCTCTTGTCTGAAAATGGCTTTTCTTTAGGTTGGCGGCCCACGGACGATTGATTGATTGATTGTACATTGCTTAACGTCCCGACAGCAACAAGGCTTTCTCAGGACGTGCCTGCACTGCTTGTAAAAAAAAAAACAACTAAACAGAACATTGAATGTATGTCGCCAACCGGTCAAATACGTTAAATAAACCTAACACATGGGGCCTAAATAAAGCTAAGACCATCTAGCAACACACATCCAACATCAAGAGCTACAGGCAGTGCAGACAGTAGGGAGAGTTTTAAAAAGGCAAATACAGGTGAATGGACAAAGGGTAGACAGAAACACATGCCCCAGAATAGAGAGAAAAACCCACCCTGTGGGGCTGACCAGGGTGACCCTGGGAACTAAAAAATACCTAACCCCACCCAAGTCCCCCAGGGCAGACCCGGGTGGGGTGGCCCACGGACGAAAGCCTAAAAGTTTAAAATGTTGTATCTCAGGAACTAATCAACATATTTACAAAATCTTTTTTGCTGTTTGTTTGTTTCTTAATGCTCTATTAATAAAACAATGTAAGGAAGGTCTCAAGTTATAATGAAATTTTGGCTGCCACTACCTAGTTATACATGTTGCCATCTGATCTTCAACTCCAAATGGGTACAATAACAAATTATAATAACAAAATAATAGTTGCCGGTGCTGGTAAAAAATTTGAACTCAATCAGACTGTGAACTTTGGAGCAACAACCACACACCAACAGACAATAAAACCATTATTAATGCCAGTACAGACTGTATCAGCCCCGGCCTTGACACCAGCACCCATACAACCAGTACAGTCAACCCCGTATCCAACACCATTACCAAACACACATGAGTCAGAGAGAACAGCATTGTCAATAGGTCTAACTGGATTAGGGGTTTTACTTCTTTACCTGTTTCATTAAATAACCCACCATTAACCCTCCTACTGTCACCAAAAATATCCACACATTTTCTGCCATAAAGCCAACTACCTTTGCCGCTGTACTAATCATCCAACTGACAACTGTGCCTATTATGCCAGGCAATGCATCCATTGCTTTTACAACCAATTTCTTAAGCAAGTCTGATATGTGTGATAAATGTTTCTTTACCCACGACTGTAAATCTTTTAGGTCAGTGGGAGCTGGTGGAGTGCTACCACCACCACCACCACCAGAGACAGCCAACACGACAGTACTGATAATAAATCCAAGAGCAAAAATTAAACTTGCAATTGTAATACCCTGTTCTCTGAAAAGTGTTTTCAATCTTTCAGCCAATGTTGTGTCTTAGTGAAGTATTTTCTGAATAGTTTCTCTAATCCTGTTGATCCCCACCCGGGTCTGCCCTGGGGGACTTGGGTGGGGTTAGGTATTTTTTAGTTCCCAGGGTCACCCTGGTCAGCCCCACAGGGTGGGTTTTTCTCTCTATTCTGGGGCATGTGTTTCTGTCTACCCTTTGTCCATTCACCTGTATTTGCCTTTTTAAAATTCTCCCTACTGTCTGCACTGCCTGTAGCTCTTGATATTGGATGTGTGTTGCTAAATGGTCTTAGCTTTATTTAGGCCCCATGTTGTAGGTTTATTTAACGTATTTGACCGGCTGGCGACATACATTCAATTTTCTGTTTTTTTTTTTTTTCACAAGCAGTGCAGGCACGTCCTGAGAAAGCCTTGTTGCTGTCGGGACGTTAAGCAATGTACAATCAAATCTAATCCTGTTGACCTGCGTTTTCAGTTTTTCTCTTCCAATACTAATCGTTTCTAACCTTCCTGATCTTTCTATCTGCAAATCATTTAATCTGTGTTGGATTCTTTCTTTGATTTCTGTGTCAAGATTCCCATTGTCTGCTCTAGCCAGTTTCTCTTTTTCATGTTCTATGTGTTTATCAAGCTCACCCAGTTTTGCTACATTGTTTACCATCTCACCTCTGATTGACTGCAGTGATTTATCCAAGCCCATAATCTCTCGCATTGACAAATGTCTATTGTTTTCATAGCGTCATTTATTTGACCTTTAGTAAATGAAATTTCTTGTATCACTGTGTTTGCTATTTCTGGCAGGCTTGTTACTGCTGCCATTTCAATTTCTTGCCCTGTTGGCAACTTTGTTTGCGTGTCGTGAAGCACAGTAGCAAGTTGTGGTGTCAACTTCTTATTAGTACCAACACCAAGGTAACGCTGCAGTGCTGCCTCACCACCTACATCAGTTTTGATTGTACTTAAAGCTCTAAACTTAGCAGGGCTATTTTATGGGTTAGATACACTTTCCCTCTGTCTGTATTTACAAATAAGTGACCTTTATCATATTCAAACTGATTAGGATCTATTACATCTGGGCGCTCTCTAACACTGTCATAAAATGAGTTTACTTTGTCTTTTAACAGTTCGTGATACATACTACTAGTTACCATTCCAGTCATATCTGTGATACTAGTATCTGAGACATTCATGTCATCCATTTCAATATCTTCATGATTAAATCCTCCTGCTGCCATTGTTTTTATTAATTTAATATATTTTATTGTGCATAATAAAATGACATCGTCTTATGGATCAAAGTTAGACCCATATAGAAAACTACATGAGCCTCTTGGTGTTAAGGGCATTAGACAATCAATCGTCATCACAAACAATCCAAGTACTATAGACCAGAACCAAACACAGTCAAGTTTCCAAACCTAGGTCCCAGTGACGTTATTGTTCCTGGCACTGCACACCTTGCATTTAATATTGAACTATCATCAGACGCAGACGTAAACAGAACACTAGTTAACAATCTAGGCAGAGCAATTATTAGAACTATCAAAGTAAAACTTGAAGGACAGGAAGTGTTTATTCTTGACGATGCTGATGTGTTCTACTGCTACAAAGATTTATGGCTCACAAGAGAAGAAAGAGAAGACCGTATTTATCAAGGCATACAGTCTGATAATGTTGGAAAACTTCGAATCGATGCCAGAGACAAAACAACTACTACCGCCAAGGACGTTATTATGGCCGAAACATACAGAACTCGATTCTACATTCCACTTGAGTTTGAAATTCTGACAGCGCATTTGCCTTATTACCAAGGAGCACTGAATGACCGTCTGAGCTATGAACTAACATTCAATGACTACTCCAAAATTATAAAATCATCTGATCTCAATGCGACATATAAGATCTCTAACATTTCCTTGGAATATGAAATTGTCACACACACTGATTTAGCCAGACTCATTCAAAATCAGTACCAGTCAAGACTTCCAATTTATTATGACCGGGTGATTAGACATAGTTTAATGCATAAAGACAAAAGCGACCCAATGTGGAACATAAACATGAACACATCTGCTAGGTCACTGAAAGGTATACTTATGTTGTTTGTTGAACCAGCGGCTCCATACAAACGGCATTCAGAAAAATTCCACAATCCAAAAATCACACATTTATCTTGTACAATCGAAGGCCACCCTAATCAAGTGTATGCTTCTGGAATCCTACCTTATCAACACTACGACGAGATCACAAAGTATTCTGCGGGTGGAAGGATTAGAGATAAACCAGCAAACATTGCATGTAAAGATCTACATCAGTCAATACCTGACAAATAAGTATGCACTTTGGCTAGACCTGTGTAGTACAGACGATGACTACCTACATGGGTCAGGTCGAACTGTTGAAAACGGCAGTGATGGAATTACAATCCAGATACAAAAAAAGGTTGAAAAAGCAAAAGCAATAAATATATATTTGTACCTGATTTATGATGCACAACTCAATATTGTTGAAAGCAGACTAAGTGGACACTTGTATTAAATTATATTGTGTATTAAAATGAACTTGATGACACTCAACCCACACTGTGGCTTATTTTGTGGTGCCACAGGGTGTGGTAAAACTGAATTTGTACTTAATCTATTACAAACAAGATACATCCATCATTTTGAAAACATTGTAATATTTTGTCCTACAATCAAACACAACAAAGCTTATCACAACCGATTATTCATTTGGACTGACAGCAACATTTACTTAGTTGACCCTGAGAAAAAACTGAATGACTACCTACAGTATTTTTACAAGCAATTTGAAGGACAGCCAACCCTGTTTATTGTTGTTGACTGCTCTGCAGAGAAAGACATTGTCAAGAAGAGAAACATATTAGCAGAACTTGCTTTCAGTGGCAGACACGCAAATGTCAGTGTATGGATTCTCACTCAGAAATATAATGCTGTACTAAAAGATTTTCGAGAGCAACTAAAGTTTATCTGTTTGTTTTACTGTAAAGATCGTGACAGCTTTGAAGACTGTCTCAGAGAGAACGATGTCATACCAAATAAACATGAACGGGATGATGTAAAAAATAAACTGAAATCAACTAAGCATTTAAAGCTTATTTTAAAGACAGATCAGCCCACAGGGTATGGGTTAGTGAATTAATTTATACATTTGTTTGTCCAATAAAAATGACGGACGGGCAAATCATGCAAGTGATTGATATCTCACACTGTTTCAAAGATGTTGAGCACTTTACTGACTTAATATCATCACCCAAACAGACACACATAAGCTTTTCAGCACCAGTGGAGATATATGCAACAAATAGTGTGACTTTGGATTATGTTGATGAGCTTCCAGATGTGGAGTGCATGACAATTGATTTAAAGACACCTACTTTTAAAGTTAATGATACCAACTATAGACGCCAGGGCTGGCTAGAGGAACTTTGTTATAACATATTTAAACAACTGCGCAAACTAAATGTTTATATTAACAGTGTTATAGTTAATAAAGTGGTATTGCACATGCAGCGCCAGCATAGTCAACGTTAATATTTTTTATTTTATTATTTTGTCCGTCAAATAAAAATGACGGACAATACACAAAGCCCATCAGGCTTCGACAAAGCCAACCAAGCTTAAGAAACGTGTTTCACACAACAGACTTGCCTATATCTAATAGTAACAATGTCTATGAATCGATAGAAAACTCTTTTTCTGTCATACAAGATAATCTTCTTACAGGTAGTGTAAAGATTCATTGATTGTACATTGCTTAACGTCCTGACAGCAACAAGGCTTTCTCAGGACGTGCCTGCACTGCTTGTGAAAAAAAAAACTAAACAGAAAATTGAATGTATGTCGCCAGCCGGTCAAATACGTTAAATAAACCTACAACATGGGGCCTAAATAAAGCTAAGACCATTTAGCAACACACATCCAATATCAAGAGCTACAGGCAGTGCAGACAGTAGGGAGAGTTTTAAAAAGGCAAATACAGGTGAATGGACAAAGGGTAGACAGAAACACATGCCCCAGAATAGAGAGGAAAACCCACCCTGTGGGGCTGACCAGGGTGACCCTGGGAACTAAAAAATGCCTAACCCCACCCAAGTCCCCCAGGGCAGACCCGGGTGTAAAGATTCAGGTTGTTGCGAAAATAGAATTTACTAGAGTAGACGTGAAGTGATTGTATCTTATATATCAACAAGACAACACACAGTTAACACAAGAAGAGAATTGGAGAATGTGTTTAGAGATAGACTATTACCAGACTTTCTCGAAGCAATTGACAAAGCAAAAATGAAGGGGTCTGGTTGGCACGAAGGTCGTGTACATGAACTACAATTAAAACAGTCAAGGTATCATCCTATATTAGGTAAATCATGGTTACCACTGCCAACAGAGGTTGCAAACAAAAAGGCTGTCGTCAATATACAGAACAATGACCACTATTGTTTCATGTGGTGTGTGCTTGCTAAACTACACTTTGTAAAATCAAAACCTGAACGTGTATCTAACTACAACAAATTAGTTCGTCAGCGGTGAGAGATTCAATATCTTCTGTTATGTATTGTTTTCCGAGATAATTGATTGATTGTACATTGCTTAACGTCCCGACAGCAACAAGGCTTTCTCAGGACGTGCCTGCACTGCTTGTGAAAAAAAAAATAAACAGAAAATTGAATGTATGTCGCCAGCCGGTCAAATACATTAAATAAACCTACAACATGGGGCCTAAATAAAACTAAGACCATTTAGCAACACACATCCAACATCAAGAGCTACAGGCAGTGCAGACAGTTGGGAGAGTTTTAAAAAGACAAATACAGGTGAATGGACCCAGGGTAGACAGAAACACATGCCCCAGAATAGAAAGGAAACCCACCCTGTGGGTTGATTGATTGATTGTACATTGCTTAACGTCCCGACAGCAACAAGGCTTTCTCAGGACGTGCCTGCACTGCTCGTGAAAAAAACTAAACAGAACATTGAATGTATGTCGCCAGCCGGTCAAATATGTTAAATAAACCTAACACATGGGGCCTAAATAAAGCTAAGACCATTTAGCAACACACATCCAATATCAAGAGCTACAGGCAGTGCAGACAGTAGGGAGAGTTTTAAAAAGGCAAATACAGGTGAATGGACAAAGGGTAGACAGAAACACATGCCCCAGAATAGAGAGAAAACCCCACCCTGTGGGGCTGACCAGGGTGACCCTGGGAACTAAAAAGTACCTAACCCCACCCAAGTCCCCCAGGGCAGACCCGGGTGGGGAGGTTTTCCGAGATAAGCTTTTGATTTGCCTGAAACAACTACAGAGAAAAGACGCTGTTTTTTAGAGTCTAAATCTTTGTTTTCTACAGCGCTGATATCGTTTAGAAGAAGTAATTCGTCTTGATTCATTTTATAATGTAATTTAAAAGAAAAACAAAAAACAAAATTGCAGGTAACTTTGAAATATGTTATCAAGCAAAATGTTTTTCTAGAAAATTACGTAACAGTAACTTTATACGTTACCACCACTCAGTTATATAGTCAGTAACTTTTTAAGTTTACCCCAAAGACGACCTTGACTGTTCCAGTAGGCATAAAACGTGGTTACAGCTGGAATACAGCATGCGCTAAAATCATGCTTTTTCCTGCTGCCTTCCTGCTGTTTTCAGCTGTATTCATGCTGGGCTATTAAATGATTTGGATGGGTTTATGAATGACATGCTTCACAGATTTCAACTGCAGTGTCATGTACATTGACCCTGTCCCTTAAAGCGAACATACCTGACAGAGTACTGTCGATTGACTTTGCACTAAATTCACTCAGCACCCTAACCAAGTGAGAGCCAAGTGGGACATCATACGTTACATACAGGTTGCCACACCATACGCGGCATGTGCCGCACCATACGCGGCATGGGTGCGGCGTGTATGGCGACATGTGTGGCAATGTCATACACCATAGAGCACAAAAAAGATGTAGTCAAACCTCCACACAACAGAACCTGTTCGATCAAACTTGAGTGAGAACTAAAATAAAATAGACACGCCAGGTTTTTTTCTCTCATTAAAATATGCATAAAGTTTTGAAAAGACCGAGATCATTTTTCAGCCACAGGCATGACCGGATAGGACTAATCCTTGCCAGTTAGTGCAAATTTTACCGGATGATATGTTATAATGTATGCACAGGACTATTTACCGGTTGAGATGTTATGACGTCTGCTCTGTAAACCGGTAAGTTGTGTGGGCTGTGCATGTGTTGTTTGTTTGTTTGTTTGTGTGTGTGTGTGTGTGTGTGTGTGTGTGTGTGTGTGTGTGTGTGTGTGTGTGTGTGTGTGTGTGTGTCTGTGTGTGTGTTTAAAAGTTCCACTTGGTCCCGACCTGATCAGGGTGCTGGTTGTGTTAAATCGATCTATGTAAGCAGGTAATTGCTTTTCTAAAAGCACTCGGATCGTGTGTTCTTTTCATGCACAGATAAGCCAGTAGCAACGGGTTGTGTGCAGGTACATAGAAACGCTGCAGCCACAGACATATAAACTAATTTAGAGAGATTAACAAGTGAGAGAGTTGGTATGTGTGTGTGTGTGTGTGTGTGTGTGTATGTGTGTCTGTTCGTGTGTCTGTGTGTCTGTTTGTATGTCTGTTCATTTGTATGTGTGTGTATGTGTGTGTGTGTGTGTGTATGTGTGTGTGTGTATGTGTGTGTGTGTTACCTACCTCTAACAAAATCTGTTTTACTCAAGATATAGTATATGTCATTTATTTCAGAGATCGCACCACTGATTTAGGCTTGTACAAAATCAGATGAGATCTTCTGGTCGCACTATTCAACATGGTCCCTAATTGATTTTCTGAAAAGCCAGACGTACAACTCTTTACCAGCACATGCTAGTACAGGCATTGACAAGTTTTGAACACAGCCTGCACTGAGCTGTTTTCAAAAGAGGTTTTCAATAGAGTTGCACTGAGCCATCTTTTGTTAACAAGTCACGACGACCTGTCCCCCACTCTGACTGCACTGAAAATAGTCAGTTTGTCTTGTCATGCGTGAACTAGAATTTTATGTGTGGGAAACAGCTTGTGAGTTTTTCAGAAATCGACTCTGACAGTATTGAGAGACAAAGAAGACTAATTTTCTAATTATTGGGGTGTGTAAAATGTCTTAGTTTATTTACGGAGTGCACTATCAGAATATGGTTTGATTTGAGAAAAACGGTTATGTGGAAGTTAATGACCTTAATTAGTTTAATTATTAGAGTTAATTAAGACAATGGGTCATTGTCTTAGAATTGTACTTTGTTATATCATTGATATATTAATTAACTCAGGTGTTAATTTTTGCTTTAGTCATGAATGGCATTGGTTTTGGAAATCTTTATTTTCACCGAGTAAGATAGAGTAGATCCGGAAAAAAATGGGCGGAGCGGTCATAATGAGCGTTTGTTATCAAAAAACGTAAAATAATGAAGACAAAAAAAATTGGTCAAGGAAAGTACATTCTCTATTCTCTTAAGAGATCTAAGTTCTACAGAGACCTCAGAACTCTTCTTGAGATATACCCAAGTTGCTGCCTAGCAAATTCAACAAAGAATGAGTGTTTAAGGTTACTGGATGTGAATCACTTGCTTGCAGATAGTGGCCATGAGTCGTGCAGCAAAGTCACGCAGAGCCCAGTGGTTGTCCATATCCGGCCGCAGACACAGCTGTCGGCTGATGATGCATGTCCCCACAGCTGGGATCAGCTCATGCAGCTGTTAAATAAAGGAAATTTATATAAATAAAGAATGGAAAAGCCCTTAATGCTCACATGCATAAGAAGTCCACACAGATAATCTGACATTTGTAACCCTGACCTTTCCAATCGGTCAATGAAATAAATAATTGTTCAAGTGCCTTAAGTCAAGGGTCTGACTAATACCATGAAATTCACAACTTCTAAAAATGTATGCATTTTTCAAAGGTTTATTGACCTTCGCAAAATGAAACTGGTACGTTTAGAAACAAGAATTCATTGGAGTCCTGAACTTTCAGTTCTCATTATTATATGTGTAATAATCAGAATTTCTACAATATGGACTACTTTCAAGCCAGGGTTTAGCAAAGCATAAGTATGATTGTACATTGCTTAACGTCCCGACAGCAACAAGGCTTTCTCAGGACGTGCCTGCACTGCTTGTGAAAAAAAAAACTAAACAGAACATTGAATGTATGTCGCCAGCCGGTCAAATACATTAAATAAACCTAACACATGGGGCCTAAATAAAGCTAAGACCATTTAGCAACACACATCCAATATCAAGAGCTACAGGCAGTGCAGACAGTAGGGAGAGTTTTAAAAAGGCAAATACAGGTGAATGGATTGATTGATTGATTGTACATTGCTTAACGTCCCAACAGCAACAAGGCTTTCTCAGGACGTCCCTGCACTGCTTGTGAAAAAATAAAAAAGAAACAGAACATTGAATGTATGTCGCCAGCCGGTCAAATACGTTAAATAAACCTAACACATGGGGCCTAAATAAAGCTAAGACCATTTAGCAACACACATCCAATATCAAGAGCTACAGGCAGTGCAGACAGTAGGGAGAGTTTTAAAAAGGCAAATACAGGTGAATGGACAAAGGATAGACAGAAACACATGCCCCAGAATAGAGATTGATTGTACATTGCTTAACGTCCCGACAGCAACAAGGCTTTCTCAGGACGTGCCTGCACTGCTTGTGAAAAAATAAAATAAACAGAACATTGAATGTATGTCGCCATCCGGTCAAATACGTTAAATAAACCTAACACATGGGGCCTAAATAAAGCTAAGACCATTTAGTAACACACATCCAATATCAAGAGCTACAGGCAGTGCAGACAGTAGGGAGAATTTTAAAAAGGCAAATACAGGTGAACGGACCTCGGGTAGACAGAAACACATGCCCCAGAATAGAGAGAAAAACTCACCCTGTGGGGCTGACCAGTGTGACCCTGGGAACTAAAAAGTACCCAACCCCACCCAGGTCCCCCAGGGCAGACCCGGGTGGGGGACCAGAATAGAGAGAAAAACCCATCCTGTGGGGCTGACCAGGGTGACCCTGGGAACCAGGTGAATGGACCTCGGGTAGACAGAAACACATGCCCCAGAATAGAGTGAAAAACTCACCCTGTGGTGCTGACCAGGGTGACCTTGGGAACTAAAAAGTACCTAACCCCACCCAAGTCCCCCAGGGCAGACCCGGGTGGGGGGCATAAGTATGAGGGTATTTCACAGATCACAGATTATGTAACAAAGGTCGGCTGTATGGGTGTGAACACAAACTCCGACTCTTGGTATAGGGTATGAAGACATAAAAAGTCTGCAAAGAGTGTCATTACATACTTTATTCAAGGCTGGGGGTATGCTCTCTGTATCAGTACAATGCAGTCCAACAAAGTGTTATTTTTTATATACTCAGCAAACAAAGCCACACAAAGCAACGGGAGCCCTAGAGACTAGATTTTGTAAAGCGAAAGCTGATTGGTCACACAAACAGTGAATAAAAAAGCTTGTTTTCATTCCTAAGACAATGACAGAGAAAGGTACAAACAAGCCAGGTATGCAGTACTAAAAGCAATTAAGACTGCCAAGCGCAACTTCAGATACAGACTAGAACAGAAAATCGCAGCTAGTAACCCTAGAGATATTTGGCAAGGCCTCAAAGACATTACAAACTATAAACCAGCTTCCAAGACTGCTGATGTTACAGATGCGTCTCTTCCAGACACTCTGAATGACTTTTATAGTCGTTTTGACAAAAAGAATATGACCCCACCTCCTTCTGTGGAGAGGAGTCATACTGAGAACCCACCTTTCATTATTCTAGACGCCGATGTCAGGTGCATGTTTCAGCGTCTAGACAGCAGGAAAGCTGCCGGTCCAGATAACATTTCTCCACGCTTACTCAGAAACTGTGCGGACCAGCTCTCGGGCGTCTTTACTGACATTTTCAACATGTCTCTCTCTCAGTGCACTGTTCCTCAGTGTTTCAAAAGGTCCACCATCATTCCTGTTCCGAAAAAATCCAAAGTGTCCTCCCTAAATGACTACAGACCGGTCACTCTGACCTCAGTTGTCATGAAGACGCTTGAGCGCCTCGTCCTCCGGTTTCTGAGAACATTTACCGACCCTCCGCTGGATTGTTTTCAATTCGCGTATCGCGAAAAACGTTCCGTGGAGGATGCGGTGTCACTTGGTTTGTTTTATGTTTTACAACACCTTGAAATCCCAAACACCTATGCCAGAATTTTATTTGTTGATTACAGTTCTGCTTTTAACACCATTGTTCCATCCAAATTGTACCAGAAGATCCAGCAAATCGGAGTTCCAGAGACATTGTGCCTCTGGACCCTCGATTTCCTGTTGATGAGACCACAGGTCGTTAAAATTGGTGGAAATGTGTCATCCACCCTCACTTTATCCACGGGCACGCCTCAGGGGTGCGTGCTCTCCCCTATGCTCTACTCCCTGTTTACTTATGACTGTGCTTCATGCCATGCCAGTACTAAAGTTCTGAAATTTGCAGATGACACCACAGTGGAAGGGTGCATTACAAACTCAGACGAATCCGCTTACCGTAGTCAGGTTGAGACTCTAATTAGTTGGTGTAATAACAACAACCTTGAACTGAACTCTGGCAAAACAAAAGAAATGATTGTGGACTTTAGAAAGAAACAGTCCCCTCCCCCTCCCCCTCTTGTGATCAATAGTGAAATCATTGAAACAGTCCAGAACTTTAAGTTTCTTGGCACTACCCTGTCATTGTTCCTGAAGTGGGAGGAAAACACTCGCCTTATCGTCCAAAAAGCACAGCAGCGCTTGTTCTTCCTGCGACGTCTGAAAAGTTTCGGTCTCGGTGCCCACATGTTGATGCAATTCTACCGAGCTGTGATTGAGAGCGTGCTCACCTTTTCGATCACGGTTTGGTATGGTTCCATCACGGCCAAAGAGAAAATCAGGCTGAGTAGGGTGGTCAAGACCGCTTCAAAAATCATAGGCAGAGATCTTCCTAGCCTGGACTCACTGTACCAGCAGCGTCTCTTACGTAGAGCACGTCTTATCTCCAGTGATTCCACCCACCCCGGCAATGAGCTTTTTCAAATTTTACCATCAGGGCGCAGGTACAGGTCCATCAGTACCAGGACCAGCAGATTCCGCAACAGTTTTTTCCCTCTTGCTGTTCACGCTCTCTCTGATCAACCGGACTAATTGGAGAGAGCGCGAGTGGCGAGTGAGAATGATTGTGTACAGTCAGTTTTTAACTGTATCAGATGTCTCTCTCTCTCTCTCTCTCTCTGTGTGTGTGTGTGTGTGTGTGTGTGTGTGTGTGTGTGTGTGTGTGTGTGTGTGTGTGTGTGTGTGTTTAGTCTTAGTAACTGACATCAAGACAAATTCCAATGTTTTTATTGTTTTGTACATGGAAACATATGGCAATAAACCATCTTATCTTATCTAAGTCACACCACCAATCCCTTTAGCACAAACCTTACCACGTGACCTCAAACAAAAACCCTTGAAGCAAATGACGACAGACTTTCATGTATTTTTTTATGCGCTTTGGATACCAGATTCATTCCATTAAATGAGAATCAAACTGTTCTAAAAGACTCAGTTATGTTCAAAACAACACTGCAGTTGTTTGTGGCACACATATGCAACTATGCATTCCGTAATGAAACTTTAAAGAAAGAACCTTTGTGGTATCAAAAGCACACTGGCATCCTATTAAATACGTTAATTGTTAACGGTGGTTTGCTACACAGACCCTTGAATAAACCATAGTACCCCTCAGGCCTTTGGCCTACGGGGTACAATGGTTAATTTGACCTCCCTATATAGACCCTTATCGTCCTGAGGCAGGTTAAATTAAGCATTGTACCCTTCAGACAAGAAGTCAGAGTCCTGTGGCATGATTAGACATTACGACTGGGAACTTCCTTGGCTGCAGTGGATGGCCTAGTCTTTTTTCGTGCTCCGATGTGCCCTATACACAGTGCACTCCTGTACTGCCTTCCTGGACGTTGAATCCCCCTGTTGATTTCTTCCGCCCTGTCTGCCGGAACAGTTTTCACAAGCTAGGGTGAGCAAGTCTCTAACTCACTGAGGGTTTGAGACCCTCGGCTACACTCACCTGGTTTAGCCCCAACAGTCTAAGCAGTTTGCCGGGGTGTGGCCACTGCGCATGCTACAGCAACTTGGAGCCACAGGTGAGAGCTGAGTGCCAGGTGGGGACCAAAGGTGGATGAACTGCTTCCAATGGAAGCACAACATGGGAAGAACAGACTATGCCACAAGATTTTATAGATGCTACAGTTGTCTCCCTCTTCAAAAACAGAGGCAATGAAACATGTCGGTAATGTTTTTTGAGGAAACAAAGGCTGTTGCAACTACCAAGGTATCTCTCCCCCGTCCATTGTTGGGAAGATTCTTGCACAAGTCCTCCTAAACCGCCTGCTCAGCTCTGTCTCAGAGGAATCTGAAGACTGTCGAGCACTTCAAATACTTTGGCAGCATCATCTCTTGGGACGGTTCTCTCGACAGAAATAGCAGCTCAAATCAGCAAGGCCAGCCAGTCACTGGGTCGCCTGCGCACTCGTGTGATAAACCACAGAAGCATCAGACTGTCAACGAAGATCAAAGTGTACAAAGCAGTTGTACTCACAAGCCTTTTGTATGGCTGCGAGTCCTGGACACTGTACAGGAAGCACATCAAACAGCTTGAACGTTGCCACACGAGATCGTTGCGGTCACTCACGGACATCAAATGGCGGGACAGGGTGACAAACCTAGATGTTTTGGACAGGGCTGGGCTAATCAGCATCAAGGCCATGATACTAAAGGCGCACCTTCGCTGGACAGGCCATGTGATACGCATGGACAGCTCCCATATCCCATGCCACCTTCTCGATGGAACACTTGCACATGGCCACTGAAACCAGGGCAACCAAAGAAGAGATAGAAGGAATGTTTAAAAGGCAGCCTCAAGCACTGTGGCATCCCTGCAAGAAAACATGAGACCCATGCACAGGACAGAACAAGCTGGTGTGCTGCGATAAAGGAGGCTTGTTTCACGTTTGAAAGCAGCCAGCGGGATCAAGACACCAGTGCCAGAGAATGCAGGAAGGTCTCAACATACACACCTGCCACGATGTCGTTCCAGTGCTCCCACTGCCCCTGAGTGTGCACCTTCAAGACTGGACTTGCCAGCCACACCCAGGCCCAATTTCAAAGAATGCACAACTGACATCATCAACCCCAATGGTCAACCGACGATGATGATGACGATGATCCCTCAGGCCTTCAGACTTCTGGGTACAATGGTTAATTTGACCTCCGCCAGGCCTACAAGGGTCTGTGTAGCAAACCAATGTAACCAATAATTTATATTATTTATTGAATAAGTAATGACATTGCCATGCATCAATTCAACTGCCATTAAGTCTTCATGTAAAGGTACCGAACCCCCTATAAACAAGAATGGCAAAGCTCTTTAAGGCTCACATGCATGACTGATCCACACAATTAATCTGACCTTTATGACCTTGACATTTTTCATGACAGTTCACTGAGATAATCAAGTGTTCTACAATAAACAAAAAGTTGGCTTTTGAACCTGAGAAGTACATGTTTTCTCAAATTTACGTTTATTTTACTTTTGTCAACCTCCCATGACCCCACTTTTGTGAGCAGTGAACCAAATTAGTATGCATAAAAAGGTTTTATCATCAGCTACCTTTCTGCTAAACTTGGTCAAAACAAGACTGTAGGCAGACCTGCCTACATCTTCATGTGGTTGTCAGGAAGATTTGGGAAAACTCTCAGTAAGATTTGCAAAACTGCTAGTAAGATTATAGTTCAACTGGGCGATAGACTTTGCTTACAGGGGCCGAAAAATCAAACAGGGGGGGGGGGGGGGGGGGGGGGGGGGGGCGACAGAAAAATCAAATGGGGGGAGGTAGGGGGGTTCGGGGGGGGGGGGGGGGGGGGGGGGGGGGCGGGGCGGGGTTAACAATTAACACAGCAGACCTTGCTTCCAGAGGCCAGGGCTTAGCTGTTCCCTGTTGTCAGTGTTTTTATTATTAAGTGTTGCATACACACACATATCATTAAAAATTAAAAAAAAACGAATTATACAGACATTCATCCGCTTCTGTTTCATCGTCTGTTTCGTGTACTCGTTTTGGAGGCATGATTTCGCGCCGACCATGAACCTCAAACTTACAAAGTGAAGCGATCCCATCCACTAGAATGAACGCGAAAAAAGACACGCTTTCCAATTGGCTAGACAAAATTATAGGTCAGCACACAGTAGCCAATCATGACCAGGCTTACTACTACTGGCAGAAATGGCACAAACTGTCTTTTTGCCAAAACAAACCCCAAAATACTGTAAAAAGCTACCATAGAAAATTGATACATGACCGGAAGAGTGTTAAAAAAAACACCCAAACTCGTAAGAAATACCAGTCTAGCAACAAAGTACTGCAGCTGGATGAGTGGGGAAACGCATCCCCTCCTCCCCTACACGCGTCTCCGCAACACGTTGACGGCTAACATAAACACCAGCTGCAAGCCCGTCGAGTTTAATCAGTAAACTAAGGCCTGCTAGTGCCGGGCAGCCACCACCTTCCGCATTTAAACAGCATAGATTCTCATAAGCAGATAGTTAATTTATAGAGGAGGCGTTTGTTACATTTGTGCCAGGATTTACAGCTGTGCTCACTATAGTGAGAGAATCATTGCTGTTGAATGTGCGTCTGCAGCAAAGCTTTCTGATATGTACGACGGAGGCACATGCGTAATTGTGATGAGGGTTCAGTTCAGTTCACAGTTATTGCATCTTGAAATATGCAGCTGTGTTCCTCAGTTCAGTACTGCTGAAGACAGCATTAGAGTTGAAGAGAGACCAACCAACCCGGCGATCGGTCCTCTCCAGCCAAAAAACGAAAACCTCGCCGTGCACACAGTTTGTTCTCCGATGTATAAAACTGATCAGAGTACTTGATCACGCTTTCCAATGACGTTAATGAAGGTACACACGCATACATGCACACACTCACACAAGTAAGCGTGCTTAAAATATCGTGCAGGAGCACCAGCGGTCTACAGCATATGTTAAAGAAAACATTTTGCAATACTTTTCAATGCGACATGTCGTGAAATTAAAGCAAATATCAACACTATTATATCTGGTATCAATTCCTTGAAAAGCGGGCACGACTATGACCAAATTAGTAGAGGTCATATATAACTTGCGCTTTCATTAGCGTCGTTTGGGCGGTAACCCCTTCATCACAAAGTTCACACCTAGCGACTCAATCGCATAAGGAGCACAATATAATACAATGTTGATGTACATCGTTGTTATGTGCCGATAATATGACATAATGCCCGACACAAACGCTGTGGATCCGACGCACTATAGTAGCGCAATAAAACCACCGAGAAAGAAGTAAGAAAACCAATACATGAACTAATACATAACTAACACTTTAACTCAACTATGAAGAACAGTTTCAAAATGTCTTGAGTGCTTTGGTCCAAGGGTTATGATGAAAGGTGACCACCATTATGCCGTAAACCGCCATATCTCGGTGTATGAGTGCAAAGTTTGTTACTAATTCAGTATCTTCAGTGTTATATTCACAAAAGTCCATAGTTCAATGTTGCGTCTGAAGAACTCCCTGTCTCCTGACCAGCTCCATATGTTCTACTTGTTACTGTTTCTGCAATTATAAAAGTTCAAACATAAGAACAAAGGCAGTCGTTAGCTCGAACAAAATTTTCTTGTACGATCATGTACAAGCTACAATAACTGTCACGGCTCAATCGACGTTAGAATAAACCTTTTGGAACCGTAACGATTGAAGGCACACTATTTTTATAATGTTCCAACTTTGACAATTCTTCATTGCCATTATGATTACAACCGGTTTAATATGTCCTTTTCAACAAAATAATACCCAAATTTCTGTGTTTGCTAGTCTAGTGTAATGTACACGTTATTGTGTTTCTGGCTGATGTGACACTTTCTCGTGTTATTGTTTCGTCGTATACACGTATAATAAGTATTTTATTCACAACTCTTGGTACAAAATTAAGCAGTGATAGAGTACCTTTGGAGTAGATGTCACTGGCTTTATTATTCGACGCTCGCCTTTTTGTGGGGTGTCTTGCATGTGGCGTTTCGATCCTTGTCTGCTGGCCCGAAGAATCAAGCCCTGAACGACAGCTTTTGGAATTTGAAGAAGGTCCTGCTTGACTTCAACTCTCATTTCGGAGTCAGAGTTGTAGTCTACTTGGCCATCAGCTCGTTAACAAGGCATCCAGAAGACAGGAAATCTGGCAAACTAGAGGCGTGGTCGCCGGCAGTGAACAGATATGCGATCTGTAGGTCGATGAGATCTGCGATGAGATGTAACACTGGTACTGGTGGCATCCACAACTGTTCGTTATTGAAGGTAGACCTTTTGGGGTCTTTAATACTGTACTCTCTGACCGACTCAACTGACAGTTGAGAGGGGTTGCAGCGCGGTGGACAGTATAAGGTTTTCATCAACTCCAAGTACCTTTCTTTGTCGATGGATCCACCTGTGTACTATAACCTTTATCGCCATCTGCCACAAAGGAGAACAATGTGTGATAGTAACGCTGGGATAAGACAGTCTGTAGTACTTTTGCATGAGAAATATTGAAAAAAGTTGGCAGGAAATCATTACCACCCATGCACAAGGTTATGGCAACCTTTAACCCAGCGTCTTTTCCATATTTCTTCTCTAGTGTTTCAACGATACCCGTGATGTTGTAGGTGTCGTAAAGTCCCTTGGTCTTCTGTAGCACGACATGAACGGGGTGTATGAATGAACCATCCGATTTCCTTGGCCACCTGTTGCTGACGACAAAGAGATGAATTGGAACAGCGTCTATGTCTGCAGAGCTCACTAAAGAAATGATGCTCTCTCCTGGTCTGACGTCTGGCACAACATCAACCAGCCAGTCCAGCTGCGTCATCTCGCTGTCAATGTCGATGATGACATCCTTTCAGATATCCACCTGGCCGATGTTTGCTGCCCATTACGTACTTTAGGCTTGTTTATGCTATATTGGTCTAGTGTGCCTGGTTGCAGCATGGTCACGCCATGGCACACATCTGAATGGCATCGCTGTATAGTGATTTGAATGGCTTCTGCAATATCATTCTTTTCGTTAGTAGGCGTTGACGGACTCAAGTGTTGAGATTCAACAAAAACATGTATTCCTCTATTTTCGCCACACCCAGAGGAAGGACAGCAGTCGCTGCTTGAAACCCGAGCGTTTTCGTCAATCGCAGCAAACACGTTGCTATATACAGATTGGGTGATGATTTCAGGAAAGTGCCGGTCATTTTGACCATAAAAACATAAGCCATGCACAACACGTCCAACAGACTGGCGTTTATTCTCGGTCCTGATGGACCTGGTGCACATCTTTGCCATAGTCACCTTTGAGTGTTTGACAAGTCTCCCAGTATAGCCATTTTTTTCGACACAGTTCCTCATATTCAAAAGTGACGCAGTTCTCGTTCTCTTTGTGAAAGTGATACTCAAACAGCGAGATCTTTTCCCATTGTAAGGACGAAAAGCACGCTTTGTAGTTTGTATTTATTGTCTTCAGCTCTGATATATCTGTTGCGGAGTGCACAGGAAAAAAATCGTCAACTTTCTTGTCATGCAAAGAACTTGCAGCGATCGAGTCATATAGATCTTTGATCGTTTTCACACCAGACAACACTTTGTGGGGCATTGATGCAGCTGCCGGGTTCACAATGCAGTTCCTCAGCTCCCTGGCAACTAAGCTGCAAATTGCGAGTGCCTCAGAATTACTGAAAATGAATTTCAAAGCTGCCTCCACAGTTATTTTCTTGCATTCCAGACCCACGCCATCTCTGAATTCTGACGCTTTCTTGAATTTTCGAACATGATTGTCTCTTCTTATTAAATTTGTGGCAGTGTCCGATTTTTTGATGTTATCTCTAAGAAACTGTAAAAATTCCTCAAACGAAAGCCAAACACCATCTCCATCTTCGTAGACGTTAAGGTGTGAAATAGTTGGTAAGCTCCTGAAAGACATCGATGCACGTTATGATGCACTAAAATAAAAAGAGAAGAAGAGGGATTGGTATCACAGATATTTTTGGTATGACAAATATAACAATTTTATAAAATCATTAAATACTTTTTTACTTTTTAAAAATCATTAAGATACTTAAAAACTGAATTGTGATTTTTGCACACACACAAATTGCAACATAACTGCATTAGAATTCTGTGAAGAAATACTGAACGTGACGTGTGCAGTGTGCAAATGAGTGAAGTATGCAATCCCTTTTGCAGATAAGACGATAGTTGAAACCGTAGTGATTACATTATTAGAAATTGTGTGTAAAATTTTACCTCATACAAACAGTAGCAACCTTCATATAACAACAAACGCTGAAGCTTCAACTAAATTAAAAAGAAAAACCCAACAATAACAAAACAACATAAGAACATTATTGTAGAGCATCACAGATTCCCATGACTGATTTACCACAGTATGCAACGTTATGGCAGGGAATTGCAATGAAAAGCGTGAAATAAGCATGCAATCAAAAGTAACAAGACCACTACATAAGCGAGATCTTTTAAATGCTAAAAAATTCAAACTTACGGTTGTCCCAGCGATTGATGACACATCCGGTAGGAAGTGATAAATAATTACGAGGTCAGTAAGGCAGGTAAGTGGACGAAGACTGTGCGGGCTTTCGCTCCCAGCGGTTAAATAATCACCCACGCGATCACTCTCCGGGGGTCACGAAATGGTCAGCAATGGACCATTTAAAGTGAAAATTTGAGTTTGTTGCACACCACTGAGAAAAACAACAGTAACTAACGAATGACAAAACATAGCAACCTTCGATTTAATCCATACGACAGCAAAATTTAAATGCTAACTATGATACAATCTTTGATTTACAGGGAGACCTTGGAATTCATTGTAAAGTACGATGTTTCAGACTAAAAGGTTGTGCAGTTGTGAAACCTAATGGTACATGGGTCTTGAGATTTAACAGGCAAGTGTATTTGAAACCGCCGTCAGCATATTTCAGCTTCAGGAATACAGACGTAAATGGCAGTGCAATTACTTCTAAATATTTCCTTAAGCCCTTGAAACCTGCTTATTATTTTTGTTATTTACGTCGATAACCAGGAAGGGGGACGCTCTTTTATTGGACTGTGATTACGAACTGTCAGTACCACTCACATCACACATCAATGGCGAACTCTACTTCTCTGTTACATTAACACGCATAGATAACGCCACGAGTGCATGACCCTTCCTACGTTTGCTGTATGCCCTTTGGCCAAATGGGAGGGAGCTGTTCTCAGTCTGCCTACTCCAACATTGTTTTAGCTGCATGACTCACTCGGGTGACATTTAACAGCTGTGCTTCCAACTTGCGACAAGTCGCTGGCTAGGACTTCGTCGCTGAACTGATACGGCGAAATCGTAAGAGTAGGCAGGTCTGTGTAGGTATGCAAGACTCACATATTTCTCAAGGTAGAGCGTGTGGTTGTCAAGCAGGGACTTGACCATGCGCATGAGGTAGATGAGCAGGGCCAGGTTGTTCTGCACCACGTTAATCTTTACCTGGACAGCACCATGCAAAACACACATCACCACGCAAGACACACATCACACAACACCAGAAAAAACACAATACCACACAAACTATGCATAACACAACACCACACAAAACATAACACCACACAAAATACACATTACCAGTGTTCTCATTAGCTGGAATTTGCCAGTATTTGGCTGGCTGGCAGGCATACCTGGCTGGCAATTTTGAAACTGTCCAGCCACTTTGGCTGGCAGTGGTATTTGCAAGCTGTCATGTGTGTTAGAACATCGAAGCACGTTGTGCACATCGCTTTGACAATACCTGGCTTTCAGAATACCTGGTGCGCGTCAATTACACACTTAACCCATGCAGTGTCCTACAAGCAAGAAAAATTAAAAACCCTCGATGGCTGTCAGCAAGAGGCATAGATTCTCATAAGCCTCTGCAGCCTGCAAGAACACATGAGAATCTACTTTCCCTAGTTGCAAATGGGTATGACTGACTGTTGCTGTTTGCACCTTCCATCTGCAAAGTTGAAATCACAAGGGAAACAGATTCATATCAGGCTCTTTAGAGGCAGGGGCTCATGAGAATCTATACTGCTCATTGGCCAATGCTGTTCCACTAAAAATAGGCTCCTACAGTACAACTGTTCCACCATCTTTCTTTTAAGATGTATTTTTAATCAATCCATTCTAATTTTCCAAAACAGTATGAAGGTCCTAAAATGTTTCATGCATTTAGCCTTTATGTCATAACAATGTTATCAGCACAACCCCTTACACAGACAACCAATATGACAAGCCTATCATTGTGTACAGTGTCATGCAAATAATAACGTCATGACCTGAAGCTTATAATAACACATTCGGTTTCATTTATAATGACATGTTCTATGCTGATGCTATTGGTCTTCTTCAGAATGGCTGGCTATCTCATTCCTTCACAAGTATCTTTGGTTTTTATTATTATCAATTAATTAATTAATCAGAGGAAAAACATGTTTGCAAAACATACTTTTTATCACTGGCACCTAGACTTTATTTCAAAGTTCAATTTCAAGACAAAAAAAAATCAACTTTCTTAAATTTTGCCTTACTTTGATCAGAAGGCTGCACTGTGAAATGGACAAACGTGTTAGTTATTGGGGTTTAATACCTAGCAGGCTACTAAGGCCATCTTCTGGCGGCAACATTCTTAACAAATTTGGAAATCGAAACAACTGTAATTATTAGTGTATCAGCCATACTGTATCAATACAATGAAACTGTGTTTTTCACCTGTCTGTGAGTGATACAATCTAAAGTAATAACCACTACAGAATTCTGATTATTTTCATTATTTTGAAGTTGTAATTTCAGGGTTTACTTTGCACTGGGTTGTCGTTGTCTGTGTTCCAGCAGCAGAGGAATTAGCTCTTAAACTCCCAGAACTAAATGTCACTTACTTCTGCGAGTTTAGGAGTTAAGCCTGCTGGTGTGCTTACCCCTTCTGCAACGAATGTGATGAAACGCGGCAACATCTGATGCAGACCAGGATCTGAGGCCAGACTCTGTAATGCTTCCTGTGTCAGAACAGATAGGTGGGAAAGTAGTATGTCAAATCCCAGCATTCCACAGAGATTACACAGACAGTATAAAAAATTAAAAAAAACAGTTAAAATCTATTCCAACAACAAATTTTGGATCACAAAGCACATCAAGAAGGTCTTAAACAGAAAGAAAAAAGTGTTTGAAGACAAGGACAAAGAAGAGTTATGGAGAGTACAAAGAGAACGGAAAGGGGAGCTTAGAAAGGGGAAGGAAAAATATAGAAAAAGAAAGAAAACAGTTTGAGATGGTTAACATGAAATGGGTGTGGGAGGGTATGAATCCGATGGGTGGGAACAAGAAGCAAACAAGAAAGGCAAAGCCATTATGGCTCATGTGTATGACCTATTTACATATCTGTGACCTTTGTGACAATAAGTAAAGGGCCGGCTTCTGCACTAGGAAAATCCATGTTTTCTCAAAATGTAAGAATTTTTCACACATCTGTCAACCCGCCGTGACCCTTGACCTTTGCAATGAGTTGACTAAATTAGTATGCATAGGAAGGTCTTATCACCAGCTACCTTTGTGCCAAATTTGATTGAAAAATTTACAAAAACGTTGATAAGATTAAAAAAAAATGAAAAGAAAAGGGGAGACTGCCAGTGCTAATATTTTAGGAAGGTTACAAAGTAAAGTAGATAATAGCACTGTCAGGGGAGAGAAATGTGCATGATCAACCAGTGATCATAGATCTACTGTGGCCAAAGCACACCAAACAAAAAGAGATAGGAAAGAGAGGGGGCGCTACCCCTTTTGGTAGGTTCTCTTTTAGGGTGCATGGAAATTTGGCTCTAGGTGGTGGCATGGAATGTATGCCCCTGCAGACACCACAGTAAAATGTGGTTGTCTTTGCAGGTAGGCAGAAATTCCTGCCTCCTCCAGTATCGCCGATGGTGTGCTGACGAGGTCGTCAAGACCGAAACAGCTGTCCACACTGGCTAAATATCTGGACCCCCCTCGGGGGGACCTAGATTTAAATTTCCATGCACTGAGCGGCTGGAACAGTGGGATATGTGATACGCCCCCCTTTGGGGGGGCTTCCATATGCATTGCTTTCAGTCACTTTTTTTAGCGCCCCCTCTCTTTCCTATCTCTTTTTTTTTTTGTGTGCTTTGGCCACAGTAGATCTGTGATCACTGGTCGATCATGCACATATCTCTCCCCTGACAGTGCTATTATCTACTTTACTTTGTAACCTTCCGTTGATAAGATAGATAGATAGAGATAGATAGATAGATAGATAGAACTTTAGATAGATAGAAGAACATTAGATAGATAGATAGATAGATAGATAGATAGATAGATAGATAGAAGAACTTTATTATTGCCATATGTAATCATACATTAGGAAATCGTTGCGGTGCTGTGCAACTTGAAAAGAACATAAAACACATCAAAATATAATTAAGCTACTCACACACATACATTCACTCACATATACCCGTATGCCTTAGTAACTATTGTGGTCTAAACGTAAAGGCTATAAACACCATTTCACAGTGACACAAATCACAGGACATATCATAATATAAAAAACACGTCACTTGCATCATAGACATAGACACGGCTGTGCAGTTAGCCCGATTTCCTACTCTTTAGTTTGGCCAGCCAGATGCTGCTGTAGTATGCGGCAGCCACTCCCCACTGTGAGAAGGCTATCTAGGTCACTGTTTGGCATCAACTATTCCTTCTATAATCTCTGTTACGGACTACTGATGTGTGGTGTGTTATGCCCGTGTTTAATGTTCTCTATCTCCTCTCCATCAGTCTTCTACATACATCTGACAGCAGATGCACACATTTGTAGGGTAATGGCAGAGCACTCCCTTCTAGCACCATGAACAGGTCTTCCAGTCTGCCTGACCAGGCATGCGCTAATGATTATTTGCCTCAACACCCGGCTACTGCCACCGATGGCTTATCTTGCACTCAGTGGCACCTACCATTTTATCAAAATTGGCATTTCACACACATGTCGACCTCTTGTTACCCTTGACCTTTCTGAGGGGTCATCCAAATTAGTATGCATAGATAGGTCTTACCATCAGGTATTTCTGTGCCAAATTTGCGTATGAAATTGTGAATAGTATCTGAGAAAAAACATTTTTTGTCAAAATATTTCCTGAGCTCTCGTGACCCTTGACCTTTCTGAGGGATCAACCAAATTAGTATGCATAGAAAGGTCTTCCCATCAGGTATCTCTGTAGCAAGTTTGTGTTTGAAGTTGTGAATAGTATTTGAGAAAAAACATCTTTTGTCAAAATATGGCCATTTTTTGTCTACAGTATTGAAAATACGGTAGACTTTAGGATGGGGCTGGTTGGAGCGCGTTCCGTAGAATGCAAAGGACATATCAGGCGGGCAGGGCTCATTACTTACGCCTGTCACCCCTACCCGGGTATAGGCCGTCGACGAGAGACCTCCAGCAACTCCTGTCCTGTGCTTCTCCTTCGATTCTACTCCAGGTGGTTCCCAGTCTCTTGATGTCTGCTTGGAGGTCTCGACGCCAGGAGTTTCTCGGCCTACCTCTTTTCCTCTTTCCCTGGGGGTTCCATGACAATGCCTGCCTAGTGATACTGGAAGCTGGCTTTCTCAGACTGTGACCGATCCATCCCCATCTTCTTCGCCCAATTTCATTCTCTGCTGTTATCTGCTCTGTTCTCTCCAGAGTCTGACGTTGCTGATCTTCTCTGGCCAGTGGATTTTCAAAATTCTTCTAAGGCAACTGTTCATGAAGGTCTGTACTCTGTTGACTGTGGTTTTTGTCAATCTCCATGTCTCTGCTCCATATAGGAGAACTGCTTTTACATTGGAGTTGAAAATCCGGACTTTGGTGTGTTGTGACAGCTCTCTGGAACTCCACACTTTTTTCAACTGGAGAAAGGCTGCTCTGGCTTTACCGATTCGTGCTCTGACATCTGCATCAGTGCCGCCTTTTTTGTCTATGATGCTCCCGAGGGGCAGGGCTCATGGTGTCACCAAAAAATAAAAGAGGATAAAAATAATGTCACGTCTAGCCACTCTAACCTTGCTGTTGAATGTCGTTTTGGCGCAAAGCGCCGTATGTGCGTATGTATGTAAACACGAGAATCTGCAATATTACTCTACGCACAAACTTGAAACTTATCAAAATACTATATTAAGTGGGGGGCTAAGAGAGCCCCCCCCCCCCCCCCCCCCCCCCACTTATTGTACAGTGTAATTGGATGTCTCATTGTAGACATATAAGACCGTTTATAGAAAGTTGCTTAACCCAGATTAAAGGCCACAATTTTGATTATATGCACTTGAAATTTTGGATATGGCTTGTTTGTAGAAACACATTGGATGAGTTTGTTAGCCAGCTTTGTACCTCTTCAACTTTTTCGAAAATAAAAGTTCAATGCGGGAAAAAAATTCAGAAGTAAGACTCCTTGATTTCATCAGAAGAATCAAACAGTGACGGTGACGTAAAACGACCAAACGCGTCAGTGTTTTATACAATGTTTGGCCTAATTGACGCAAATCACCAGCATGTCAGTGTCTTACATTAAGGAAGACAGTCTCTATGCTTTTGTATGATATTTGCGAACATATTGTGGAAAAGGTGGAATATGCATGCAAGCTCATACAAAAGAGACTTTGTGTGCATGGGCCATTCCACCTTATTCTTCAAAATGTCTGTGGCTACGCCAGCCAAGAGAACGCATAACCGGTAGGAAGCGCCGTGTCTGCTGTCTGTGTTTGTGTGTGCCATTCTGCCGTTTGTGTGTGCCATTGCCGTGCAGATCAGGCGGGGGAGGGAGATTAAAGGGATATACTGAATGAGTTCATAATCCAGCGTTGTACTTTTTCAACTTTTTCAATAATAATTAATTCATTTTTGCAAGTTTTGGGGCCACTATTTACTCCCACCAAACAGTCAGCCCTACAAGAGGCTGTGTGAAACAAATCAGTCAGCTCTGGAAAAGCGTGCCTTTCGGATGAGCGACGTGAATCATCAAATTTGTAACAGTGTACACAGCGTTGTGAGACCAGCAATGCCATGACGTGAAGCTTATAGTGACGTCATTTTGCTGCTCGTGCTATTGTTCTTCTTCAGAATTCCTATCGCTACTCCAGCCCACAGAACGTAATAATGGCGGGAAGCGCTGTATGTCCATCTTTATTTGTGCACGCCGGCGTGTGTGTTGATCAGAAGTTGGCTTAGAGAGGAGAGAAATGGATCAGAAGAATAAGCTTAAAAATATGAACAACTCTGAATGTTCCTAAAAGAAAAAACATGTGAGCTACAAAGAATACGGTAGACTTTAGGATGAAATTCTCATCTTGTTACCTATTTCCTGAGCTCTTGTGACCCTTGACCTTACCGAGGGCTCATCCAAATTAGCATGCATAGATAGGTCTTACCATCAGGTATCGCTGTAGCAAGTTTGGGTTTGAAGTTGTGAATAGTATTTGATGATGGCGGATGGATGAAGAACAGATGACCACTGGCCCAGAACATACTCCATTTTGCTTCGCATGTAAGCCAAAAATGCAGGTATCATCAAGACTGAATCTTCTTGGTATATTTAGAGTATTATGTCAATGTCTGCGTGGTGACAGAGTTACTTCTTTTACATCACTGCCAATCTGACTTTCTCTAGAAGTCAAGGTTTTTAAGGCCAGCTTGGAACATGAAAAATCGACCAAAATAGTGTTTTATGTGTTTTACATAACAAAGATTTTCATTGGTCAGATTTACACAGCGAGTGAGAGAATGGCTCGAAACAGCCAATCAGAAGTCTCCTTGTAAACTGTCATGGCGGCTTCCAAACTGAACTGCATGGCGCTTGTTTGAAACACGTTGTGTCGAAAGCGGAAGTTCCAAGCGATTTGTGTATACCCCATCGTCTTCATCACCTCAAAACCATGGGGAAAAGAAAGCAACAGTCTGCCTACAAATGCAGAAAACGTCGATTCATTGGAAATATGTACACTCGGAAGCAAACCAGTGCTGTGTCTGAAGCAAGTGATAGTTGCAGGGAGGATGATCCTGCTCACACTGACAGCGTTCTTCAAGCAGACGACACATCAACTACAAACCATCTACCATCAGCATCGTCATCAAAACTGCAAGATAATGGTGATATTGAAGAAGAATTCGACCCCAGTAATGCTCTTACACATATAAAGTTACAGGACCCCAAAAAACATTGAACTTTAACATGACCGTCTTTGGTAGGTAACTGTTTTCTATGGTCATTGCCTACTGCTGAACTTTGGGCTCCGTTTTCTCTATTTTGTGTTTCCCACTATTAGATTCACCATTTCCCAAATATCTCAAAAAGTATTTTTCAGATTGAGCTGAATTTTGGCAGAGATGTCCAGAACACTCAGAGCTGCAAAATGACCTATTTTCTATCACATGTGTATGTAAGCAGCAAATTTATAAAATTGGTAGTTTTAGGAATTTCTAGTGTACCAAATTTCACATTTTTTGTCAGAATTCATTTTTTTCCTTTGGTCATTCTCTAGTTTGTCCAGTCATGGAGTATGATCATTAGAAAGTGACTACTCACAGATCTCCTGGATTCATCCGGCCCCACACACGATTCTGTGATCTCCTTGTAGTACAGCTGCTGCTCCTGTCAATACACAGTACATAATGCACACACAGAGTTTATTCTAAAAATTCAAGCACATGGGTCATTGACCCCAGAGTACAAATCCAGTGGATCATTTCTTAAACTGGATGGGTCCAGCATTGTTAAAGCATTTCCAATTATTTCCCATTATAGATGACAAATGTTTCACGTTGGCCGATATCATTCGGGTGCGAATTTAATGTTTCACGTTGGCCGATATCATTTGGGTGCAAATTTAATGTGATGCAGAAATAAACAAAAAACAAAGGGATGTGCTAAAATGCCCGATTGGAACAGCAGACATGCAGTTAAAGTCCCATTAATTTTTGGCTCACGTGCAAGTACAAGTGTGTGGTCGTCTATCCGTCCGTCCGTCATCTGGCATCCGGTAGCCGTGGTGAACTTTAACGTTGGCATTTTCTCGGAGACTATTTAAAACATACCAATTTCTATGACCTCTCTCAAAGATCAAGTGTCACAAGAGATCAGGAAACATGCCCAAAATAGCCATATCTTGACAAAAGATGTTTTTTTTTCTCAAATACTGTTCATAACTTCAGACCTAACCATGGTACAGAGATACCTGATAGTAAGACCTTCCTACGCATACTAATTTTGATGACCCCATGGAAAGGTAAAGGGTCACAATAGATCAGGGAATAGGTCATAAATAGCTATTTCTTGACAAAAATAGCTTTTTCTCGAATACTATTTACAACTTCAAACTTGGTCCATAAATATCTGACCTTCCTATGCATGCTAACTTGAATGACACCTAGAAAAGGTCAAGGTCACAAGAGTTCAGCAAATGATGTTGACAAAAAGTAGAATTGTAGCTGATAACACCACTTTTGCACAGCTTTACAACCAAATTTGGCAGAAAGGTAGGTTATAAGACTTTTCTATGCATACTATTTTGGTTTGCTACTCGCAAAGGTCAAGGGTCATGGGATGTTGACAAACGTATGAAAAATGCATAAATTTTGAGAATACATAGATTTTGCAAGTACAAAAGCCACTGCCAACCCTTTACTTAAGGTAGAACTGGATCATTCATGCAAGTGTGCCTTAAGGGCTTTGACATTCTTGTTTTAAGAAGCCATCAACGTCCAATCATATTTTCATGATCTCGGTGTCTCACAACCCCTGCCGTGTCAGGCAAGCCCCACTCATTGACTAAGCTCTGAGATGCGATGCTTCCCACTACTAACTACACAACACACTCATTCTCGGCATGTGCTGAGGTATTTTTATATCAGTGGCTCCATCCAGCCTCTGCTTGAATAGGATATTAGTCTGCTTCAGAGTTTTAAATAGGTCACTTTCAATCAAATGTTGTCATACCCATAGTCTACAATGTTATCATGAGCAACGTACTGAAATCACTTGAGGTGAAGCTACATGACTGTCAAGTTTTTTGTTGTTCCTATTTAAAAATAGGAGCAACTTTCAGATGGGGCTCATAGGAGCACATTCAATAGCATGCACATGATGTAATGGGTCAGCGGGCCACAAATTCTGGCAAAAAGGTAACAAGATAAAAATAAATCACATCCAACTACATAAACCTTGCTGGAAAACATATTTAGCGCCTAGCACTGTGTGTGTATGTGTGTATGTGACACTGACAGCAACTAGTGCCGGTGTTTGTGGATGGAAAAGCTTGAAAGGTTGGAAATTTGCCCACAAGGATTCTCCCGAGGCAGTTTTGGGGGATATTTAATTAAAGTAAACATTGACGAGAAAATGATTGTTTCACAAAAAACGGATGACCCACAGTTGAGTGATGGTGATTTTTCTTATTCTCACTAGATATTTTGCATAAAGCTAGATTAAAGAATGACACTGCATGAATTCACTAGCCAGGATTGTACCTCTTCAACTTCTTGAGTGATAATTACATGTAATTCATTCATGACAAAAATACAGTTAAGAAAAATTTTTAAAATCTGCAGACAGTAAATATAGTAAAACCACCAAATTTTACAGTTACCTGGTTATTATGGTCAAGGATGATGTTTACTATATAAAGTACCTTGATTTTACAGCCACCTGCTGAACGCAGCCGATGGTCAGCGTATCAGAGAGAAAAAATACCTGAAATTTACGGCCACGGCCAGACTGGCGAGGAAAAACCATCACGCACGATGGATCAATGACAGCTCGCTTGACACCTAGTCAGCCGCCACAAACTTTGACAAAAAGAAGACATTGTCCCATTACGCTATGATGGACCTGCCATCGGCTTGCCAGATGTGTGCGGTCAGTAACAAAGGTTGCGCTTACCTATCCGACCATGTTCACAACTTGGTTTACTTGGCGGTCACGCAATCTTCCGAGGTGACCAAAAATCGACTGCTATTTTACCCCAGCCACCAACTTGTTAGAAATTTTTATGCACCCCTGCAGATGGAAGGTGCTCAGGAGAATTGAGTGAATATGTGCGCGAACAGGCGTCTGTACTACAGGCCTACAAATCCATCTCAGCACTCTTACACTACCAGGTATATGGTGTGTATTGTATAAACAGTGCTGAGATTGACTAGTAGGCCTGTGGATTGACATTCTGACTCATGCGCCCCTGCAGACTCTCTTAAGAGAGTGATGCTTGTCAGGAACATTCCCTTCTTCAGGAAATCTATGAATTCCACGGTTCATAAATCAAGAAATCACGGCATCAAAACAGAGTCAGTACATACTAAACTGAATGACTTGCCAGTTTCTATGCATTGGCCACACACTGTGAAGAGCCAGTACCAACGATTCCATCATGATGCTACACATGCAGGTGTTTAGCAGCCGAGGGAAAAAAATAGTATGAGAAAAAAAGGGTAACAAATAGGCCTTAAAAGAAGTGCAACACATTTAGCCTTCAGTAATCGTCGGGACAAAAAGGTGACCAGATACTGACCCTGGCTCATGTCAGTGCCATCCTCTCCTTACTCCACCTCCTCCTTCCCTGTTTGCTTAAGACAAGAACACGGCAGCGACACATATCGAAACGCGTCACTATTTCTCCCTCCCTTACTAGCACACTCAAACATGGTTATTTTCTTTCATCACTGAAGATAACAAACCATTGGCGTCACTAGTACATGCATCACACTTTACAGAAGCATGAAGCAGTCGATGGAGGTCCCGTTTGGTGTAAACATTGATGAAAAATCCATATGCTCCTATCTGAGTGTCACAAGTCTAGGTCCGAGTTTCCATCAAACCTCTCATGAACAGTCACCTGCTGTATGCAGCCACATTGATTTTTTAGCAACAGTTTTTTTAGTTTTTTGGGGCGGTCCGTAGCGCTGTGGTTAAGGCGCCTGCCACCAATGCTAAGGGTGCGAGGTTCGATTACGGGTTCCAGCGTCGGATTTTTCTCCTCTAGCAAGTGTCACCGTTAATTCGGGCGGACCGTCGGGGGTTCTTTCTCCGGGTACTCTGGCTCTTCCTCCCCCTCCACTTTGGTATCAGCTTCAGCCCACTTAATCAAATTTCAAATACAAACGATTTTGAATTTCCAAAAACTTCAGTAGCTCGCTTGAGCTTGCCTTTAGCACCACATGAATGTTCTGTGTTTATGTACAGTGTGTGAGTGAATGCGCATGATTCATGTGAGCGTGCTTGTTGGGTTCAGTTCGCGGCGGCGCTTTGAGCCGATTTTCAATTGGGATAAAGCGCCTATTTAATGCGCTTATTATTATTATTATTAACAAGGGTGACCGCTCATTGGAGATTCTACTGTAAAATCAATTTTGCCTTTATTTTACCCCTAGGAGATGTCATCAAGCATGCCTTCAAGGGTACTGAAATTGAAGTACTTGTTTACGATAACAAAAGCAAAGCCCTTATGGCTCACGTTTATGACCGATCCACACGTCTGACAATAAGTAAAGGGATGGCTTCTGCACTAACAAAATCCATGTTTTCTCAAAATTTAATCACTTTTCACACTTCTGTAAAACCCCCATGAACCTATGCAATGAGTCAACTAAATTAGGATACATAGGAAGGACTTATCATAAGCTACCTTTGTGCCAAATTTGATTGAAAAGTTTGCAAAAATGTTGATAACTACAATTATTGGCATTTTATACACATTTGTCAACCTCTTGTGACCCTTGACCTTTTCCAAGGGGTCATCCAAATAAGTATGCATAGATAGGTCTTACCATCAGGTATCTCTGTACCAAGTTTGGGTTTGAAGTTATGAATTGAGAAAAAAACATTTCTTGTCAAAATATGGATATTTTTTACCTATTTTCTGAGCTCCTGTGACCCTTGACCTTTCCGAGGGGTCATCTAAATTAGTATGCATAGACGGGGGTGGCCAAATCCCATTTCCCATTTCCCGGGGCAAGAAAAAAATATCGCCGGGAAAGTTACATTCCAAAGGCAGTTTGCCTGCGGAAAAGATTTTTAAATATATAAAAATTACAAAACGCGATCGCAAAACTCAAAACATGCAGACAGTTGACTTCGCCAGCTAAATCTGTCGTCTGCTTCAGCAAAACAAAACTCCAAGCCAGTTGCTTCCCTTACAATGCTGCCGTAGCTTCTCAAAGACGTGCTATTTGACTGATGCATGTCTTCAGGTGAAGCCAATGACAGTGCTGAAACTTCCACACGAACAGAAACACATGGTAGTGTACATTATATTTCTGCTTGCAATTTGCGAGCAAGATAATATTTGTGGGGGAAAGATAATAATAATAATAATAATAATAAGCGCATTAAATAGGCGCTTTATCCCAATTGAAAATCGGCTCAAAGATGAAAATGACATGTTGCTTGCCCGGGGCAGGATGATAATTAAAAAAATTGGCCACGCCTGACTGATAGGTCTTACTATCAGGTACCTCTGTAGCAAATTTGGGTTTGGAGTTGTAAATAGTAATTGAGAAAAACATTTCTTGTCAAAGTATGGCTATTTTTTTACCTATTTCCTGAGTTCTTGTGACCCTTGATCTTTCCGAGGGGTCATCCAAATTAGTATGCATAGATAGGTCTTACCATCAGGTATTTCTGTAGCAAGTTCGAGTTTGAAGATGTGAATAGTATTTTCGAAAAAAAACATCTTTTGTCAAAATATGGCGATTTTGGACCTATTTCTTGAGCTCTTGGGACCCTTGACCTTTCCAAGGGATCAACCAAATTAGTATGCATAGAAAGGTCTTACCATCAGGTATCTTTGTACCAAGTTTGAGCTTGAAGTTGTGAATAGTATTTGAAAAAAAACATCTTTTGTCCAAATATAGCTATTTTGGACCTATTTCCTAAGCTCTTGTGACCCTTGACCTTTCCGAGGGATCAAGCAAATTAGTGTATGTACAGTGCAGTCCGCTTAACACGAATTTCTGGGGACATGGAAAATCACTTCGTGTTAACCGTATTTCATGTTAACCAATATGGCCTCAAAATTGATCACGGCCCTCAAGGAGAAAGTGTGTAAGACATGTGCGTGAATGAGTACCAGGTTAAAAGTGCACATTATCGTACTTTCTATGCATACCTTCAGCTCGCTAGGAAAACACAAGGAAACGTGTACAGCTCGAGTATTTAATGTAAATCAATCAGGTAAAATCCATACTAAGTTACAATCCTCAGGTAAAAGCAACACAGGCTGAATTACAATCACGCATCGGTAAAAGGGTTGTGTTGGTACACGAATGATACAACATGAATACAGTAAAAAAAATGCTAGCCAATGAGAAGACAGATTACAACAGCCGAAGGCTATTCAGCCAATCACAGACTAGAGTTCGCTCTGATCTGTCATGTGTACTTCCACAGCGCGAGAGCGACACGTGAATTGGTTTTCGGTGAATGGAATCTGTGTTCGTGTTAAACAGGTGAATAATAGTAAAATTGCCCTGGTTGGGAACCGAAACCAGCTTCGTGTAAAGCGAAATTTTGTGTTAAGCATTTCGTGTTATCAGTGAAATTTTAATACAGAATAAGAAGGCCGTCGGCCGGGAATGCAAAAACGGTTTGTGTTAACCGGAATTTCGTGTAAAGCGAGTTCGTGTTAACTGGACTCCACTGTATAAAGGTCTTACCATCAGGTATATTTGTACCAAGTTTGGGTTTGAAGTTTATTAATTATAATAATAATAATTAATAATAATAATTACGGTATTTATAATGCGCTTATCTTATAATAATTATAACTCTTAAGCGCGCACTCACAACTCGCACACGCATGCGCACGCTTTAGACAATGACTCGCGTAACACAAATAGTGAAAATACATTACGACGGTCAGCTTGGGGTGGGGAGCGTGGTGATATAGTGCTAGAACTGTTGAAAGAGGCGAGTTTTGAGGGCGGATTGGAAGGAGGAGAGCGAGTGTTTCTGACGGAGAGAGAGTGGGAGAGTGTTCCATGATTGATTGATTGTACATTGCTTAACGTCCCGACAGCAACAAGGCTTTCTCAGGACGTGCCTGCACTGCTTGTGAAAAAAAAACTAAACAGAAAATTGAATGTATGTCGCCAGCCGGTCAAATACGTTAAATAAACCTACAACATGGGGCCTAAATAAAGCTAAGACCATTTAGCAACACACATCCAATATCAAGAGCTACAGGCAGTGCAGACAGTAGGGAGAGTTTTAAAAAGGCAAATACAGGTGAATGGACAAAGGGTAGACAGAAACACATGCCCCAGAATAGAGAGAAAAACCCACCCTGTGGGGCTGACCAGGGTGACCCTGGGAACTAAAAAATACCTAACCCCACCCAAGTCCCCCAGGGCAGACCCGGGTGGGGGTGGACTGGAAGGAGGAGAGAGAGTGTTTCTGACGGAGAGAGAGTGGGAGAGTGTTCCAGGTGGATGGACCGTATACTGAAAAGGAGCGGGGGCCGAAAGTGCTGAGTTTGGTGCGGGGGATGAGGAGGTGGAGAGGGTCGGAGGCGGAGCGGAGGGAGCGGGGAGGAGTGTAGGAGTGAAGTAAGTTGGAGAGATAGGTAGGAGTGGTGTAGTTGTTCAGGGATTTGTAGCAGAGAGACAGAATTTTGTATTGGATTCGTTGGGGGATGGGAAGCCAGTGAAGGAGCTTGAGCAGGGGAGTGATGTGGTCGGATGTTTTCTTTCTGAGGACGAGGCGGGCAGCATTGTTCTGGACGCGCTGGAGAGTGAGTGTGGTGGAGTGAGGAAGGCTGGAAAGGAGAGAGTTGCAGTAGTCAATGCAAGATAAGATGAGAGAGACAGCGAGTTTGGTGGCAGCTTCGGTAGTGAGGTATTTTCTGATCCGACTGATGCGGCGGAGGTGGAAATAACATGCCTGGGCCGTGGCGGAGACGAAGCTGGTCATGGAAAGAGAGGAATCGAGGATAACGCCAAGCTTCTTGACCGAGTCAGAGAGGGATTGATTGATTGATTGTACATTGCTTAACGTCCCGACAGCAACAAGGCTTTCTCAGGACGTGCCTGCACTGCTTGTGAAAAAAAAAAACTAAACAGAAAATTGAATGTATGTCGCCAGCCGGTCAAATACGTTAAATAAACCTACAACATGGGGCCTAAATAAAGCTAAGACCATTTAGCAACACACATCCAATATCAAGAGCTACAGGCAGTGCAGACTGTAGGGAGAGTTTTAAAAAGGTAAATACAGGTGAATGGACAAAGGGTAGACAGAAACACATGCCCCAGAATAGAGAGAAAAACCCACCCTGTGGGGCTGACCAGGGTGACCCTGGGAACTAAAAAATACCTAACCCCACCCAAGTCCCCCAAGGCAGACCCGGGTGGGGTGAGTCAGAGAGGGAGATGGGGGTGCTGTCGAGTTGAAGGTGCAAAGAGGGAGGGAGCTGGGAAAGTTTCTGGCGAGTGCCTACCAGCATGGCTTCCGTTTTGTCGTCGTTCAGTTTAAGCTTGTTTGCTGTCATCCAGTTTTTCACGTCTTCATAGCAGTCAGCCGTGCAAGTCAGTAGTGTCTGAGTGTTGTCGAGTTTGTCTTTGTCTAGTAGTTGTGAGTCGTCAGCGTAGAGGTGGTGGTGTATGTGGTGAGACTGGATGATGTTGGACAGGGGGGAGGTGTAGAGTGTGAAAAGGACCGGGCCCAGGACGGACCCCCGTGGAACGCCGCAGGAGAGCCTGACTGGGTTGGAGGAGACGCCGTCGATGGTGACGGACTGCTGTCTGTCAAAGAGGTAGGAGAGAAACCAGGAGTGAGCAGAGTCAGTGATGCCAAAGGAGTGGTGAAGGCGGTGGAGGAGGATAGAGTGGTCTATGGTGTCGAAGGCGGCAGAGAGATCGAGTAGCGTAAGAAGGGAGATGTTGCCCGAGTCAGTGGAGAGAAGCAGGTCGTTAAGGATATGTAGAAGGGCTGTTTCAGTGCTGTGATGTTTGCGATAGGCAGACTGGAAGGGACTGAGGAGGTTGTTGTCGGCGAGGTGGAGGTCGAGTTGGTTGAGGACAACTTTCTCAAGAAGCTTGGACAGGAAAGGGAGATTGAAGACTGGGCAGTAGTTCTTGAGTTCGTTTGGGTCGAGGTTGTGTTTTTTGAGGAGAGGACGGACGATGGCGGACTTGAAGATATCGGGGACGGAGCCATTCGCTAGAGATGTGTTGATGATGTCGGTAATGAAGGGCAAAAGTTTTGGGAGGCCGTCCCGGTAGAGGGAAGCTGGGAGGGGGTCTAGTTCGCAGGTTTTGAAAGGCATGGACTTTATGGTCTTGAGGACTTCATCCTGAGAGACGGGGCGGAAGGATGGGAGGGGAGTGCCGGAAAAGGGGGGTCAGGAAGGCAAGGCGGAGAAGGCAGAGTGTCGAGTGTGTTGCGCAGAGTTTGGACTTTGTTGGAGAAATAGGAGGAAAAAGCGGACGGAAGTTCTTCTTTGCTGTGTGTGTTGGGAAGAGGAGAGTCTTTAGAAGTGCCTAGGAGTGTGTTCATGGTAGCGTAGAGGGTTTTGGAAGAAGTGGATTCCAGGATTTTGTTTTGAAGGTGTTTGCGTTTGGAGTCGGAGATCATTCTGCAGACTTTGGATCTGGTGGTTTGGAAGATCTCTCTGTGAACGGTGAGGTCAGATGAGCGCCAGCAGAGAAGGAAGAATGTGTCTTACAAAAGCACCAAATTTATTTATGCCGCATTGATCACAAAAATCGCGACATTTTGACAATGTCCCCTCCATTCACTACGCGACCGCCACCCCATCTTTAATTCACCCCAGTGATTTCAAATAAACGCAAGTTTGTCAATGCGGCATTAATAAATTTGGTTCTTTTGTAAGACACATTCTTCCTTCTCTATAAGCATTGACCTCAGCACCCGAGCTAAACAGTATATCAACGATGTATGCGTGTTCATTCTGAAATGCGTAGTTTATTGATCACGTCGGCTTGCCGCTAGCCTAAGCCCCGTATGCCACACGTTGTGGAAATTCCCAATAAACAATCGTAGCGCCGCCATACACACACACGCGTGCTCTTACGCCAGTAAAAAGACAATGGTGTACACGCTCACTAGGTATATTTTCTCAATCAGAATAAGGCGGCAACCAAATCTGCTTAATACTATAGCCTTATACACACACAGTGACTACACACAGTGACTGCACAGGGAGCTAACCTTTGGTTATAGGCAAAACAACATTGGAGCAGTTACTTCCCTTTGAAATCATAATTTATAGCATGCTTTCCGCTTTCGTCGCTCATTACTGAGAAAAGATACAAAATTACTATCATTTCTAATTAAAAACACTGCATCAACCCACTAAAACAACACTAATTTGTCTAATAACAATGTTCTTGGCCCTGGCCCGGCTCAATCGACTGTATTATTAGCCCGGTAAACTCGCTACATACCTGTAAAAATCAATCATCTAGTTCCGGTGGCGATTTCACAACTTCCTGTTGGGAATCGATTATAGTTATAAGCCCAAAAATAACTGCCTCTCTCGGCCACCGCCGGTGGCTGGGGTGATTTCAGCCGCATGTCACACACTTAAGAGAAATTCTTGGCGCAATTTATTCTTACGTGTGTGATATGGGTTCGAATCTCCTCGGGGTCTCAAATTCTTTCGTTTCGTAAAATAACTCGTCTTTGAGGCCCCATCTGGGGAGTGACGAATCCCTAATAATTAGACCCAAAATAAGTCCGGACAAATAAATAATTAGCTGTAGGACCTACAGTAAACAAATTACCGGGCCCGGCTAATAAATAAAATAAATTGTGCGCGCACAGGTAAAAAAGGGGGGGGGGGGGGGAAGGGGTGGATAAGGGGGGAAAGGGGAAGGGAAAGGGGGGTAAGGGGTGGGGTGTGTGTGTGTCTATCTGTCTGTCTGTCCGTCCTTCCTTCCCTTGTCTCGTCTGGGCGACGGAACGCCATATCCAATTCCCAATGCCTCTTCAAGAGAGGCATGTGTGATCCTCTCTTGAAAAGGCCCATTGGGAATTGGATAAAACAGACGGGACTTTTGTTAAAAAAAAGTTTATTTTAATAACTCACGGCTCATATATCATCTTATATATATCAGAATTAATCTGTGCATGCATGCCATGATTCTGTTTACAAGTCTGTGAACTATGTGGAGCTCATGCGATCATGTCCCATGTCATACCACTGAAATGCGGGTCTGTGTATGTGTGAGTGCATGTGTCAGTATGTGTGTATGTGTTTATGCACGTATGTGTGTTTACCTGTTTACGTGTGTGTGTCTGTATGTGTTTACTTGTGCGTGTGTCTATATGTGTTTACATGTGCGTGCGTGTCTGTATGTGTTTTTCTTTTTCGTGCGTGTATGTATGTCTATTAGAGATAGAAGAAAAGACATTCCAAGAATATTTTTACCATTGTCTATGTGCCAATAGCCCAAAACATAATTATTTAAATAATAACCACACACACACACTCACTCACACACACACACATACATACACACAAACCAAACAAAACAAAAAAACAACATTGTTATATGCACTTGATAACAATTTTTTTTAAGTAACCTACAGATACCTGATAACAAATTTCCAAAGTCAGTTATAACTGTCAAATAACTTTTTAAGTTCCTATAAATTAGTTATAGTGACTTAAAATATCAACTTATAAGAACTTAAACATAACAAATTGTAAGTTCCTGACTTAAGTCACAACTTACTTACTTACTTACGCCTGTCACCCCTACCTGGGTATAGGCCGTCGACGAGAGACCTCCAGCAACTCCTGTCCTGTGCTTCTCCTTCGATTCTACTCCAGGTGGTTCCCAGTCTCTTGATGTCTGCTTGAAGGTCTCGACGCCAGGAGTTTCTCGGCCTACCTCTTTTCCTCTTTCCCTGGGGGTTCCATGACAATGCCTGCCTAGTGATACTGGAAGCTGGCTTTCTCAGACTGTGACCGATCCATCCCCATCTTCTTCGCCCAATTTCATTCTCTGCTGTTATCTGCTCTGTTCTCTCCCAGAGTCTGACATTGCTGATCTTCTCTGGCCAGTGGATTTTCAAAATTCTTCTAAGGCAACTGTTCATGAAGGTCTGTACTCTGTTGACTGTGGTTTTTGTCAATCTCCATGTCTCTGCTCCATATAGGAGAACTGCTTTTACATTGGAGTTGAAAATCCGGACTTTGGTGTGTTGTGACAGCTCTCTGGAACTCCACACTTTTTTCAACTGGAGAAAGGCTGCTCTGGCTTTACCGATTCGTGCTCTGACATCTGCATCAGTGCCGCCTTTTTTGTCTATGATGCTCCCGAGATAGGTGAAGGACTCCACCTCCTCCAACGGGGTGCCAGCAAGCAAGACTGGTTCTTCCCTGGTTGCGTTCAGCCTCATTGTCTTTGTTTTCTGTTTGTGAATGGTGAGGCCCACTTGGGACGAGATGTCAGCAAGCCTCGTGGTCTTGTCCTGCATTTGTTGATGAGTGTGGGACAGTAATGCCAAGTCGTCTGCAAAATCGAGGTCGTCAAGCTGTGTCCACAGTGTCCACTGTATTCCACTTCGTCTGTGCTCTGTGGTCATCTTCATGACCCAGTCTATGGCCAGTAGGAAGAGGAACGGAGACAGCAGACACCCCTGCCTGACACCAGTTCTGACCTGGAGCTCTCTGGTGAACTGCCCTTCGTGGATCACGCGACATGTCATGCCATCATAGCTGCTCTTGATCAGGCGGACGAGCTTTGTGGGTACACCGTAGTGTCGTAGGAGTTTCCACAGAGTCTCTCGGTCCACGCTGTCAAATGCTTTCTCATAATCCACAAAGTTGACGTACAGCGGGGAGCTCCACTTGACGTACAGCGGGGAGCTCCACTCCAGAGACTGTTCCACGATGATGCGGAGAGTGGCGATCTGGTCTGTACATGATCGGTTCTTCCTGAATCCTGCTTGCTGGTCTCTCAGCTGGGGGTCAACGGAGCTCTTCATTCTTTCTAGGATGATCCTGTTGAAGACCTTTCCTGGTACTGACAGCAAGGTGATTCCTCTGTAGTTGGAACACTTGCTGAGGTCGCCTTTCTTCGGAAGCTTGATTAGGTACCCCTCCTTCCAGTCAGCCGGCATCACCTCCTCTTCCCAGATCTTTCCAAACAGTGGGTACAGCATCTCAACTGTTGTCTCTAGGTCTGCTTTCAGAGACTCCGCTGGGATGCCATCTGGCCCTGCTGCTTTGCCATTCTTCAAAAATGCCACTGCTTTTCTGATCTCTTCCCGGCTGGGTCTGTCACAGCTGATGGGTAGGTTGGTCTCTGCCGGCTGGATGTCGGGGGGGTCGGGTGGGCTAGGTCTGTTCGGTAACTCTTCAAAATACTCGGCCCATCTGTCGAGTTGGTCTGCTCTGTCTGCAATAGGCTTGCCTTCTTTGTCTTTTACTGGTCTTTCTGTATGGCCATACTTACCCGACAATCTTCTGGTAATGTCGTAGAGCTGTTTCATGTTGCCGCTGCCTGCTGCCTTTTCTGCCTCTGCTGCCAGGCTGTCTGTGTAGGCCCTCTTGTCTGCCCTGATACTCCTCTTCACCTCGCGGTTGGCTTCCGAGTATTCCCCCTGTGCCCTTACTTTGGCTGCTCTCGTGCGACTGATGTTGACCGCTGCTTTCTTCTGCTTCCTCGCTTCTATCTTCTTCAAGGTCTGTGCCGACAGCCAGTCCTTGTGGTGGTGTTTCCTGAACCCTACAGTGTCTTTGCAGGTTGAGTTCAGCGCCTCTCTAACTGCCTTCCACTGCTGCTCTGTGGTGACCGCTTCCTCTTCATTTACTAGCTCCTGTAGCGCTTGAAACCGGTTGGACAGCACCAGTTTGAACTCTTCTCTAACTCCAGTTTCTCTCAGGAGGCCTACATTATAGCGCTGTCTTCTTGTTGTCTCTGTGCGGCTTTTCTTTAGCTTGAGCTTCATTCTTAAGGTAAGCAGGTGGTGGTCTGAGGCGACATCTGCTCCCCTCCTCACTCGAACATCTTGAAGGGATCTTCTGAATTTCTTGCTAATGCAGATATGGTCTATTTGGTTCTCTGTTGTATGGTCAGGTGAGACCCAAGTTGCTTTGTGTATTCTTCTGTGTGGGAAGATGCTGCCTCCAATGACAAGTCGGTTTAGAGCACAAAAGTCTACAAACCTCTCCCCGTTCTCACTTATCTCCGAGCCTAGTCCCTGTCTCCCCATCACCTCTTCGTATCCGGTGTTGTCCTCCCCTATTTTGGCATTAAAATCGCCCATGACGATGGTGATGTCTTGCTCCGCACATTTGTCCACGGCACTCTGGAGTCGGTCGTAGAACTCTTGTTTCTCTTCCTCGTCACTGTCATTGGTGGGCGCATAACACTGGATGACGTTCAGCTTGAGCTTTTTCTTGGTTCTAAAGGCTGCTGTTATAATTCTTGGCCCAAGAGGTTCCCAGCACATCAGCGCTCTCTGTGCCACTGGTGACAGCATGAGTGCTACTCCTTCTGTATGGGGGGCATTCTCCTCTTCATGACCTGAATACAGAATCATCTCCCCACTTAACAGCCTTTTCTGGCCAGACTGGGGGTGCTACTCCTTGGGGGGCATTCTCCTCTTCATGACCTGAATACAGAATCATCTCCCCACTTAACAGCCTTTTCTGGCCAGACTGCGTCCATCTGGCTTCACTGATGCCTAGCAGGGAAAGGTTGTACTTTTGCATTTCCGCTGCTATCTGGGCGGCCTTGCCGCTCTGGTACATGGTCTTGACGTTCCATGTGCCCATGGTTGTATCCCTGGATAGAGAGAGGCGGCTCGGTCCTGTGGCTTCCGAAGACTTCCGGCTTTCACCACAGGACGTCATAAGTCTTCTAGTAGAAGAACCTTCCTCCTCCAGGAAAGGAATTACTGTTAGTCTTTTCGTCGGCGTTTTTGTAGCTATTTCCTTTTTTGCAGGGTGGGGAAGCTACCCCCACGCCCAACCCCCTTACTAGGAGGACCAGGGGTTTTCTGTCGGGGTCACCTTCCCTTAGACCATGTTGGTTCACGGCACCTTATTTCATTCGGTGCACCCCTCTCACGAGGGACCCCCTATCCACCACCCAGGGGACGCGCCTCAACGCCGTATGGTCCCAGCGCGAGGAAGTCACAACTTACTCGGACAGATTTGACAAGATACAAGGGCAACAAAAAAACTTTTTTTAGTAATAGTCGGGTGGTGGTGGTGGAGCTGATGGGGTTATATGAGCAGGCAAGGCATCTCTTTGCGAAGTGTAATGAAAAAATAATAAATGATTACCAAATCTGATCTTTATTTGTTTAAAAGATTTTGTAATTTTTCCGTGGTTTCCTGAATTCCGATCTGTTTTCCCCTCTCTAAAAAACTGGCCTTTAGTTCATCAATATTCACGGGGGATTGACTACGCATCTTATTTTGTATTTCAGACTTTTGTTGTTTGTAATTATTTAAATCATCCTGCACTCTCTTAAATTCATCGTCATCAATAAAATTGTCCTGCAACGCTTTACTTATAATAAGTTTCATACTACTAAGTTTTACACCAGCCAGGGTACTCAATGCTTCATGTTTTTGTAATTTTGTGTGAAATCTCTTGTTAATGCCTTCAAATCAAAGCATGCCAGTCCTGTGGCAATGCTAGCTCCTTCAAGACCAACACCAATTAAACTACCAATTCCAGATGTTATCAAAACAATACCTCCTACAGATACCTCCTGGGCGGTCCGTGGCGCAGTGGTTAAGGCGCCTGCCACCAATGCTAAAGGTGCGAGGTTGGATTACGGGTTCCTGCGTCGGATTTTTCTCCTCTAGTAAGTGTCACCGTTAATTTGGGCGGACCGTCGGGGGTTCTTTCTCCGGGTACTCCGGCTCTTCCTCCCCCTCCACTTTGGTATCAGTTTCAGCCCACTTAATCAAATTTCAAATACAAACGACTTTGAATTTCCAAAAACTACAGTAGCTCGCTTGAGCTTGCCCTTAGCACCACGTGAATGTTCTGTGTTTATGTACAGTGTGTGAGTGAATGCGCGTGTTTTACGTGAGCGTGCTTGTTGGGTTCAGTTCGCGGCGGCGCTTTGAGCCGATTTTCAATTGGGATAAAGCGCCTATTTAATGCGCTTATTATTATTATTATTATAATCCGGCTGAAACTGCACCATATTTGTGTTTTGAACAGAATTAAAAACGGTCTTATACCGTCTCTTACATCTGGAGTATTTTACCTCCTCTCCTTCCAAATATTTCAATGCATCTGTATTATTTATTAATCTGAATGCGTCTGCCTGTAATGTTTTATCAAGTGCAATTGTCTCAATCGACACAGTATCAGTCGTCGGTAGTTGCGGATACAAGTTCACCATTTTTTATTGACAAATATTCTTTATTTAATCAGTGATTACATTTTGCAACTCGTCAAAAGTATACAATTTGCTGGCATAATAAAACGAAACAAGATCAATGTGTTCAAGGTTTATGTAACTCAGACGAACAAAAGTTGTTTTGTCAACTACCACCTTAACAGCGGGAATACTGCTTGAAACCTCTATATCAACCCCTTTTTTAATAGCAATAAAGACCTTTGATGATTCTTGCATAGAGTCATCCCAAGTTAGTTTTATTCCCTGTGCTATATCTGCCTCTTTTACAGAAGCAACAGATCTCATGATAATTTCAAATACTACTGTTGCTTCTTTTGCCATGGCAAAGTTTGCTGGTGAAAACACAACTTCTGTATCTGTTCTATTTTTTCTATGCGTAAGAAGATATCTCCCTTTTTCATACTCTTGCACCTTTAGTTTTTCCCTGCTATTGTTGTCTGGGGCAAAGCTTGGAACAAGACTTACAATCAGCGGACCAGAGTTAACAACTTTTCTAAACACTAATGCACCTTCATCATCAGTATATACATCTCTTCTCTTGGCTTGACTTCGCGAACGAAGATTTTATAGGAGTTGCCCACGACGTCTACAGGCTTTTTCGTGGCTGCGGAGGCCAATCCGGGACAGGCAGGTTTGACCGCAGTGGCTGCAGAGGGAGGTATGGCCAGGGTTCTGAGTTGCGGCATCTCTGTTTTTTCTCCTGAGCCGCTTGTCCTTAAGGCTAGCTCTGCGAAAGTCCTCAAAGGAGACAGCTGCCTTGTAAATGGTGGAGCGTCAGGTGTCACGGTCCACAGCAAGCGAAGACCACTGGTGGTGGTCGATTTGGCAGGCACTAAGTGACTTCTTGAGACAGTCTTTGTATCTCTTCTTTGGTGCCTCTCTGTCACGGTGTCCAGTAGCAAGCTCGCCGAACAGGGTGATCTTTGGTAGGCAATGATCCTCCATCCTGGAGACATGCCCCGCCCAGCGGAGCTGTGTCCGCAGCAGCAAAGCCTCGATGCTCACAGTTTCAGCCTGTTCAAGGACCTCGACGTTGGTGACATAGTCACTCCAGTGAATGCCCAGGATGGTGCGCAGGCAGCGCTGGTGGAAGCGTTCGAGGAGTCGTAGTTGGCTGCGGTAGAGGGCCCAGGATTCAGAACCATACAGCAGGGTGGTGAGGACCACAGCTCTGTACACGCTGATCTTGGTGCCTGTTTTCAGCTGTTGATTGTGCCACACCCACTCGAAAAGTCGCCCGAAAGCGCTGTTCGCTTTTGCCAGCCTGCTGTCAAGCTCCTTGTCCAGCTTGGCGTCCGACGTGATAATGCAGCCAAGGTAAGCAAACTGTGCACTGACTTTAGTTCAGACTCGCCAATAGTGATGTGAGGAGAGTGATACACTGTCTTGGGTGCCGGCTGATGGAGGACTTCTGTCTTTTTCAGACTGAGATTCGAGTCCAAAGAGCTGGGCAGCGTCTGCGAAGCAGGACGTGATGCGCTGCAGGGCTCTCTCTGTGTGTGCAACGAGGGCAGCATCATCAGCAAAAAGCAGCTCACGAATTAGTTGGTCTAGGGTTTTCGTGTGGGCCTGCAGTCGTCTGAGGTTGAACAGGCTGCCATCGAGATGATACCTGATGTACACTGCAACGTCAACATCAAGGTCCACTGTGGCCTGCTTCAACATCATGCTAAAAAAGATGGTGAAGAGGGTCGGTGCCAGCACGCAGCCCTGCTTTACGCCGTTGAGAATAGGGAATGTTTCTGAGATGTCATTGTTGAGTCTGACCTGGCCTTGCTGGTCCTCGTGTAGCTGGACAATCATGCTGAGGAACTTTGGGGGAACAGCCAAGTCGCTCCAGGATCTGCCACATGCCTTGCCTGCTCACAGTGTCGAACGCTTTTGTTAGGTTGACAAACGTTACGTACAGCCCTTTGTTCTGCTCGCAGCACTTCTCCTGAAGCTGTCTCAGCACAAAGACCATATCGGTGGTGCTCCTGTTTGCTCTGAAGCCACACTGGCCCTCTGGGAGGTGGTCTTCAGCGATGGCACGTACCAGCCGATTCAGGAGCAGCCTTGCAAGAATTTTCCCAGCAATGGACAGCAGGGTGATTCCCCAAAAGTTGGAACAGTCAGACTTCTCGCCTTTGTTCTTGTACAGGGTGATAACGACAGCATCACGGAGATCTTTTGGTAGTGTTCCTTCCTCCCAGCAGCAGAGAAAGAGGTCATGGAGCTTGTTGTGCAGTGCTGTGCCTCCATGTTTCCAGATCTCTGGTGGTATTCCATCAATGCCTGCTGCTTTGCCACTCTTGAGCTGGTGGATGGCTGTGAGGGTCTCTTCAGCGGTGGGCGGTTGGTTCGTCCAATTCAACCTTTACTGGGAGTTGTGGGATTTGTAGGACGACTACTTCTTGAACAGTGCGCTCAGCGCTGAAGAGGCTCTGAAAGTACTCCGACCAGCGGTTCAAGATGGATGTATTATCTGTGAGGAGTGCCTGGCCATTCGCGCTTCGCATGGGACTTTGTACCAGGTGCCTGGGGCCATACACTGCTTTCAGTGCTTCATAGAATCCCCTGTAGTCACCACTGTCAGCGCAAAGCTGGGTCCTCTGTGCAAGTCTGGTCCACCACTCATTCTGGAGAACTCTGAGCTTGCGCTGGAGACTGCTGCAGACGAGGCGGAAGGCAGACTTCTTCACAGGGCAGGAAGGCTGGGCTAGGTGGGCCTGATGGGCGGCTCTTTTTTTTGCTAGGTGTTCCTGGATCTCAACATCGTTTTCGTCAAACCAGTCTTTGTTCTTCTTTCTAGCAAAACCCAAGACTTCTGCAGAGGATTTTGCAATAGCAGTTTTCAGTTATTCCCAGAGTGTTTCAGGGGAGGAGTCTGCTGGGTTCGCTGTGTCTTTGAGCCTGTGCTGTAAATCTGTCTGAAAGGCAGCTTTCACGTCGTCACGCTGAAGACTGGCAACATCAAGCTTTTTCTTGGGGGGCCCCCATTTCATCGGTTTTGGCTTGACGTGAAGCCTGAGTTTGCAGCGGACAAGGCGGTGGTCAGTGTGGCACTCTGCGCTGGGCATCACTCTGGTGAGGAGGACATCACTGCGGTCCCTTTGACGCACTAGGACATAATCGATAAGGTGCCAGTGTTTGGAGCGAGGATGCATCCAGGTGGTCTTTCGACTGTCCTTTTGCTGAAAAGTAGTGTTGGTGATGACCAGTTGCTGCTCTGCACAGAACTCCAACAGTAGGCGGCCATTGTCATTGCAGTTCCCGACGCCATGCTTGCCGAGGACTCCTTTCCAGGCTTCAGAGTCCTGGCCCACTCTGGCGTTGAAGTCGCCAAGGATGATGACTATATACATAAGGACTAATAAATTCAAACTTTATGTCCCAGTCAATTGTTGGCGGTGGTGCAGGTACAGGAGAAACTACCCACTTATTACCCACATATGTGTGACAACTGTTTTTTTACCCACGCCTGTAAATCTTTTGGGTCTGATGGAGTTGAAGGTGTTGGAGGAAAAGCACTACCCCCGGGTCCCCCAGAGACAGCCAACACAACAGTACTGATAATAAATCCAAGAGCAGTAATTAAACTTGCAATTGTAATACCCTGCTCTCTGAAAAGTGTTTTCAATCTCTCAGCCAATGTTGTGTCTTCATGAAGTATTTTCTGAATAGTTTCTATAATCCTGTTGACCTGTGTTTTCAGTTTTTCTCTTCCAATACTAATCGCTTCTAACCTTCCTGACCTTTCTATATACAAATCATTTATCTGTGTTGTATTCTTTCTTTTACTTCTGTGTCAAGATTCTCCTCATCAGCAGTTGCTAATTTTCCCTTTTCTCTTTCTATTTGATTATCAAGCTCACCCAGTTTTGCAACATTATTTACCATCTGTAGAGTGTTCATGGAGAAGTAGTACCTTTGACTTTTCAGCCAGCAGCGCCTCTTGGGGCAGGCGGGAGCAATGATCTTTACATGGCACTCAACTCTCACAGCTGGCTCCAGGTCCTTTACCTAGCCACACCCCGGTAACCGCTTCTGCTGGCGGGCGAAACGTTGTGAGGGGCTGACGCGTCTCTCAGTCAGTTGAAATACTTGGAGAGGAGATGGGCGCCGCCAAGTTCGCCTAAGCCCATTGAAAGGACTGATGGACAAGCAACAGAATAAGAATAACATGCCGGATCGGTCGGGGCCCGGATCACCAACGACCGCGCACCCCATTGGAGGTCTCCAGGGTGGGGGCGACAAGTGTGTTACTGGAACCAAACCCACCATCAAGCTGCCCACGCAAGGAATAACTATCAGAACTTGGAACGTTCGCACACTCTACCAGTGCGGCAAAGTGAAGGAACTCGCCCACGAGTTGAAGCGCTATCGCTGGGACATTGTAGGACTTGCAGAAGTTCGATGGACAGGCTTCGGAGAAACAACAGATGATGAAGGCCATAAAATCTGGTTCAGCGGAAAAGAAACCAAGCACGAACATGGCGTAGCTTTTATCGTAAGGAAAGAGGTGGCTGGAACTGTCATCAGCTGCACCCCCGTGTCAAGCAGACTAATCTCCATCCGCATCTCCACCCGACCGCACAACATCACTATCATTCAAGTATACGCTCCAACAGCAGATCATGATGATGAAGAATTAGAAGAATTTTACGAACAACTGGACAACATCATCAAGAAAACACCTAAGAAAGACATTCTGACTGTCCTCGGTGACTGGAATGCAAAGATCGGCCCTGACGCCTACCAACAATGGGCAGGAACAGCTGGCAAGTTTGGCCTTGGAGAAACAAACGACAGAGGCCTGCGACTTTTAGAGTTCGCACAGAGTCACCGTCTCACCGTTGCTAATACCCTCCATCCACACAAGAAGTCAAGAACAGTGACATGGCAATCGCCAGGAGGCCTGGTCCATAACCAGATTGACTTCATATTGCTTCCTCGACGATTCAAATCCAGCGTTAACAAAGCACAAACGAGGTCCTTTCCTGGCGCTGATATTGGCAGCGACCACAACCTCGTCCTTACTAGCCTCAAGTTGAAGCTGGCATTGAAACGAGATAGCAAGAGCCCTCGCATCAGATTCGACCTCCAGAATCTAAAAGACCCGGAAGTAGAAGAGCTCTTCCAAGCCCAGGTGGGAGGCAGATTTGCAGCCTTGGCTACTTTGGACTGCGACGTAGACACCCTTGCTGGAAATATAAAAGAGGTGTTACTTTCTACAGCAGAAGAAGTGCTGGGGAAGCAGAGGAAGCGCAAACAGCCCTGGGTCACCGATGACATCCTCGATCTCTGTGATGAGAGGAGAGCCTGGAAGAAAAAGAGAGGCCAAGACCTCACATCAGCAAACAAGTACAGACTTGTCAACAAGAAGATCAGGAAGAGGATGAAAGAAGCCAAAGAAGATTGGATTGAAGACCAGTGTTGTAGCGTGGAAGAGGGCATGGCAAACGGCAACAGCAAGAAGGCTTATGAAACGCTAAGGACCCTCACCAAGACTCAACAGCGAACAGCCACAGTCATCGAAGACAGCAGCGGCCAACTCCTTACGGAAAACACTGCTGTACTAAACAGATGGACTGAGTACTGCCGAGACTTGTATAACTACAAGGCTGAGCCAGACACCAGCATCCTCCAAAACAACCAGGCTGGGGCCAGGAAGGCTGAAGACCTGCCAGTGTTAGCTGAAGAGGTGGAAGCAGCCGTACGCGGCCTGAAGGGAGGAAAGTCTCCAGGTGTAGACAACGTACCTGCTGAACTGTTGAAACATGGAGGAGAAGTAACAACGAAGGTCCTCACTACACTCTGTCAAAAGATCTGGGAGCAAAAGAAATGGCCAGTAGAATGGACACAGTCTCTAGTGATCCCGCTCCCCAAGAAAGGAAACCTGAAACAGTGCCAGAACTACAGAACTATCAGTCTGATAAGTCACCCTAGCAAAGTAATGCTTAGAATCATTCTCAACCGCCTCAAAACTTTCGCCGAGGAACTGCTGGCAGAAGAACAGGCTGGCTTCAGAGTTGGAAGAAGCACTGTAGAGCAGATTTTCAACTGCCGCGTCCTGATCGAGAAACATCTGCAGCATCAGCGCGAACTCTACCACAACTTCATTGATTTCAGGAAAGCATTTGATCGCGTCTGGCACGACGGACTCTGGCAAGTCATGAGATCGTTCAACATAGAGGAGGGACTGATCCAAATGATAGAAGCGCTTTACAAGAACGCCTGCAGCGCGGTTCTACTTAACAATCAGTCAGGCGAGTTCTTCAGGACGACGATCGGTGTCCGTCAAGGATGCCTGCTCTCTCCTGTCCTTTTCAACATATTCCTGGAGAAGATCATGCAGAAAACCCTCCACGACCACCATACTTCAATCTCTATTGGTGGCAGATCCCTGTGCAATCTTCGATTCGCAGACGACATTGACCTCATGGCAGGCAGCAATAGTCAGCTCCAAAACCTGACAGACAAACTTTCAACTAGCGCAGGGTCTTATGGCATGGAGATCAGTACGGATAAAAGCAAAGTGATGATCAACACCACAAGCGACAGCAGCAGCAACATTCACATGAACGGCCAGAAGCTAGAAGAGGTCAATAGCTTCAAGTACTTGGGAGCCACCCTGTCCAAAGACGGTAGTTGCATAGCAGAGATCCGTATCAGGATAGGTACAGCAACATCCGCAATGGCCAGGCTGGACAGGATATGGCGAAGTAACTCCATCAGCTTCACCATCAAGTACAGGCTTTACAAGTCCCTCGTAGTGTCTATTCTACTCTATGGCTGTGAGACTTGGACACTGCTTGCAGACTCAGAAAAGAAAATCCAGGCCTTTGAGAACAAGTGCCTGAGGAAGTTGCTCCGCATCTCGTACCGCGAGCACAAGACCCACGAATATGTACGGAGCATCGTCACTTCCCTGGTGGGCCCACATGAACCCCTTCTGGCAACCGTGAACGGCGCAAGCTTGCTTGGTTTGGCCACGTGACCCGACACAACACCTTGTCCAAGACTATCCTCCAGGGCACTCTCGAAGGAAGTCGTCGGCGAGGTCGTCAGAGAAAGAGTTGGGTCGCAAACATAAAAGAATGGACCGAACTCGAGATGCCAGACTTGCTTGCCACCGCCCAAAATAGAACTCGGTGGAGAGCACTGTCTGTTGCTGCTGTCTTTCAGTCCCCCCAACGCCCAGTTCGGGCAAGGGACTGATGATGATGATGATTACCATCTCACCTCTGATTGTCTGCAATGATTTATCCAAACCCTTTATCTCCCGCATTGACAAAGGTGGGTCATCTATTGTTTTCATTACTTCATCAGTAAATGAGGTTTCTTGTATTGCCGTGTTTGCTATTTCTAGCAGTCTTTTTACTTCCGTCATTTCAATATCTTGTCCTGTTGGCAATCTTGTTTGCGTGTCATGGAGCACAGTAGCAAGTCTCGGTGTTAACTTTTTACTAGTACCAACACCAAGGTAACGCTGCAGTGCTGCCTCACCACCGACATCAGTTTTGACTGTACTTAAAGATCTAAACTTAGCAGGGTTGTTTTTATGTGTTAGATGCACTTTACCTCTGTCAACAGTATTTAAATACAAATGACCCTTGCCATCAAGTTCAAACTGATTCGGATCTATGTTGTATGGGCGATCACCAACATGATCATAAAAAGAGTTTACTTTGCATTGTAAAAGTTCATGACGTAAACTGTAAGTATTTCTTGTACCAGTCATATCTGTCATATCTGTTGCACTGGTATCATAGTCATCCATGACATCCATTTCAATATCATCATGATTAAATCCTCCTGCTGCCATTGTTTTTATTAATTTAATATTTTTGATTTTTGCATAATAAAAATGACACAGTCCTACGGATCAAAGTTAGACCTGTACAGAAAACTACGTGAGCCTTTTGGTGTTAAGGGCATTAGACAATCAATCGTCATCACAAACAATCCAAGTACTATAGACCAGAACCAAACCCTTACTGTCAAGTTTCCAAACCTGGGTCCCAATGATGTTATTGTTCCTGGCACTGCCCACCTTGCATTTAATATTGAACTTTCATCAGAATCAGACGTAAACAGAACACTAGTTGACAATCTTGGCAGAGCAATTGTTAAGACTATTAAAGTAAAACTTGAAGGACAGGAAGTGTTTAGTCTTGACGATGCTGATGTGTTTTACTGCTACAAAGACCTTTGGCTCACACAAGAAGAAAGAGAAGATCGTGTTTACCAAGGCATACAGTCCTCAAACGTTGCTAAACTTAGAATCGATGCGGCAGACAAATCAACATCTGCAATTGAGGACGTTATATTAGCAGATAAATACGGTAATAGATTTTACATTCCACTTGAATTTGAAATCCTGACAACACACTTGCCTTATTACCAAGGAGCACTGAATGACCGTCGTTTTGAACTAACTTTTAATGACTGTGCAAAAGTTATCAAAACAACTGACCCAGACGCAACATACAAGATCTCAAACATATCCCTGGAATACGAAATTGTCACACACACTGAACTTGCCAGACTAATTCAAAATCAATATCAGTCAAGACTTCCAATTTATTATGACCGTGTGATAAGACACAGTACAATACCCAAGGACAAAGCTGATACAATGTGGAACATAAACCTTAACACACCTGCCAGGTCACTGAAGGAATACTGATGTTATTTATTGAACCAAAAAATCCATTCAAAAGAGATTCAGAAAAATTTTACAATCCAAAGATTACACATTTATCCTGTACGATTGAAGGTCGACCTAATCAAGTGTACGCATCGGGTATGCTGCCATATCAACACTATGACGAGATCACAAAATGGGCGGGTGGAAGACTTAGAGAAAAACCGCCAAACATGGCGTGCAAAGATTTACATCTGTATGACGTAAGAATTGGACAATACCTGACAGAAAAATATGCACTTTGGCTAGACCTGCGCAGTACGGATGATGACTTTTTACATGGGTCAGGACGTACTGTTGAAAACGGCAGTGACGGAATAACAATTCAGATACAAAAAAAGACTGAAACAGAAGGAGCAATAAACATATATTTGTATCTGATTTATGACGCACAACTCAATATTGCAGACAGTAGACTAAGTGGACACTTGTATTAAATTATATTCTGTATTAAAATGAACCGGAGCTTAATGACACTCGACCCACACTGTGGATTGTTTTGTGGGGCCACAGGTTGTGGGAAAACTGAATTTGTACTTGATGTCTTACAAACAAGATACATCCACCATTTTGAAAACATTGTAATATTCTGTCCTACAATCAAACACAACAAAGCTTATCACAACCGTTTATTTATTTGGACTGACAGCAACATATATTTAGTCGACCCTGAGAAAAAACTGAATGACTACCTGCTGTATTTTTACAAACAATTTGAAGGACAGACAACTTTGTTTATTGTTGATGACTGCTCTGCAGAAAAAGACATTGTTAAGAAGAGAAACACACTGGCAGAACTGGCATTTAGTGGCAGACACGCAAATATCAGTGTATGGATTCTCACTCAAAAATATAATGCTGTACTGAAAGATTATCGAGAACAGTTAAAGTTTATCTGTTTGTTTTACTGTAAGGATCGTGACAGCTTTGAAGACTGTCTCAGAGAGAATGATGTAATACCAAATAAACATGAACGAGACTGTGTGAAAAATAAACTGAAATCAACTAAGCATTTAAAACTTATTTTAAAGACAGATCAGCCCACAGGGTATGGGTTAGTAAATTAATTTATACTTTTGTTTTCTCCATAAAAAAATGACAGACGGACAAACTATTGATATCACAGACTGCTTCAAAGATGTTATGCACTTTAATCAGATAAGAACACCTCCCAAACAGCCTGACATAAACCTCTTAAAACCGCTTGCGCCAACAGCAATATATTTGTCATATAAGATGACTTTAGATTATGTTGATGAGCATCCAAATGTGGAGTGTTTGACAGTTGATTTTAGGACACCCACTTTAAGAGTTAAAAATAATAACCACCAGGACTGGTTTGAGATACTTTGTGAACAAATATTTCAACAATTACGTAAACTAAATGTTTATATTAACAGTGTTACAGTCAATAAAGTGGTATTACACAAGGTGTAATTTTTCTATTATTATTTTGTCGGACAAATAAAAATGACGGACAATGCTCAAGGTTTAAGAAACGTGTTTCACACAGCAGACTTGCCTATATCTAATAGTAACAAGGTTTATGAATCGATTGAAAACTCTTTTTCTGTCATACAAGATAATCTTCTTACAGGCAGTGTAAAGATTCAGATTGTTGCAGAAATAGAATTTACTAGAGTAGACGGTGAAGTGATTGTATCGTATATATCGACAAGACAACACACAATTAACACAAGAAGAGAATTGGAAAACGTGTTTAGACAAAGACTATTGCCTGACTTTCTAGAAGCAATTGACAGAGCAAAAATGAAGGGGTCTGGTTGGCAAGAAGGTCATGTACATGAACTACAATTGAAACAGTCAAGGTATCATCCTATATTAGGTAAGTCATGGATACCATTGCCTATTGAGGTTGCAAACAAAAAGGCTGTCGTCAATATACAGAACAATGATAATTTATGTTTTATGTGGTGTGTGCTTGCTAAACTGCATTATGTAAAAACAAGACCTGATCGAGTATCTAACTACAACAAATTTGTAAATGAACTCAATTTCAGCAGTATAGATTTCCCTGTTAAGGTAGAAGACATAGATCTGTTTGAACAATTAAATCCTGGCATATCTGTAAATGTGTATGTATGGGATAATGACTCTGTTGACAAGATACAACCCATTAGAGTATCACCACTTGCTCCAACCTATGGACAGTCAGAAGATAAACATGCTGACATGTTATTAATTGGTGATGATGATAATTTTCACTACACAATTATCAGAAGTATGTCACGTCTAATTCGCAGTATTGTTTCAAAATATGTTAGTAAACAGGAAGTGTGTAAGAGATGTTTACAAAGGTTTTCCTCTATTTCAGTAGCACACAAACATGTTTTGCACTGTAGATCAGCTGATGATATACAAACAATACTTAAATATCCAGATCCTGGTAGTCAAGTATTTTTTAAGAACTATAGTAATCAGCAAAAGCTATCATTTGTCGTGTATGCTGATTTTGAATCACTGGTTGTTCCGTATGAAGGTCCTGTTCCAGAATCATTACCAAAGACAGTAAAATTGAGTGACCAAGTGGTGTGTTCTTTCGGATATATTCTTGTTAAGTCAGACGGTCAGCATACCGAGCCTGTTATCTACAGAGGGGAAAATAGATTGATTGATTGATTGTACATTGCTTAACGTCCCGACAGCAACAAGGCTTTCTCAGGACGTGCCTGCACTGCTTGTCAAAAAAACTAAACAGAACATTGAATGTATGTCGCCAGCCGGTCCAATACAGTAAATAAACCTAACACATGGGGCCTAAATAAAGCTAAGACCATTTAGCAACACACATCCAATTTCAAGAGCTACAGGCAGTGCAGACAGTAGGGAGAGTTTGAAAAAGGCAAATACAGGTGAATGGACCAAGGGTAGACAGAAACACATGCCCCAGAATAGAGAGAAAAACCCACCCTGTGGGGCTGACCAGGGTGACCCTGGGAACTAAACAATACCTAACCCCACCCAAGTCCCCCAGGGCAGACCCGGGTGGGGAGGGGAAAATAGAGCATGTCTGTTTTTAACAGAAATGAGACAACTGTATAGTCAGGTGGTACAGTATCTAGAAAACAATCAGATGCCTGTGATGATGACAGAAGAAGATAAACTAAATTTTGATACATCTTTGACATGTTGGATTTGTGAAAAACACCTACAGGGTGATAAAGTTCGTGACCATGATCACATAACTGGACGGTACAGAGGTGCTGCACATAACAAGTGTAATTTATTATTAAAAATAGATCCTAAGACATATGACTAAATGACAAAAGGTGGGGTGCTGGGAGGGTGTTCATGAAAGTTGTAATAAAAACAGTATGTTAACATCTGAAACCCGTGTTTTCCTGTGGTTTGTGTGGCAAAATGAATGTACTGATAGTGGGGATCACTGCAAGCCGCAATGTTTAGTATTTTGTTCTACACGTGAAATATTGTACAAAATTGTCGTAAAAATCAAGGCGTCGAAAACGGACATTGCGTAGGTGGCCCTCAACGAAGATGTCGTGCTCAGCCTAGGTTTGATTAAAGCGCTGGAAATGAAGCATGTGATCAAAAGATACATCGATTAACATAAACAAACTTGCCGAATGGATCGAAATTGCTTGATGCGTTTTTTCTGGCCGTTGAAATTTTCCGTGTCACACGTCAAACCTCGTTGTAAGACCGCCGTCGCAACTGCGAGTGCGCTTTTTTTTATAAACGGTGTGGGTTAGAGATTCCAAGAAGGTGTCATTGTGTACTCTCGACTACGATTGTGAGTCATTATTAAGTTAAAAGTATTGAGCGTATCCTTATCTGTTTATTTAATCGCGATTATTGCCGTCCAGAAGATGTGTTGTAATATTTGACATTCGAAACCCACTCCAAAATATTCCTTCGCATTGCGAAGATATCGCAATATCGATGGTATTCACTTCCGGTACCCACGGCCGTTATACGTTGGCTTGTGGTCGCATGCATTTCGCACGAGTTTTGCTGTTGATGAAAAACGGTCAGCACCTGAAGGTATGTCATAATATAAATTCCTTGTTTTGACGTGTGACATATTTGACGACCGACACCAAAACGTGCAGTATATTGTACAAATATCTTCAAAGCGGGTTTTGTCGTTCATTTGATTTTGGTCAGCTTCATACAGTAAGCCCAGGAAAGTCTGATTCTGACGACAAAACAATGAATAGAGAAATGGTTTCCTTCCTTTCTTACAACAAAGGCGTTTGTGGTAATTTTGACATTTGACACATTTTTGTTGTCATTTTGACGCTCGACACCAAGGTATTATTATGCGTTAGGTTGGCGCGTTGTTTTATAAAATGTCTACCCGCGAGATGGTTGAGTAAAACTTTCGGTATGTATGCCGTACATTTGAACTAATGATGTAGGATTTTGTTGACTATGGGGTGAATTATTCTTTTGTTTGTGCCGAAATGGTGTCGCACGTCAATATGACAACACGTGGTGACGGGGAAAAACAATTAATTTTAACTGAATACAAAGGAAACCAGCATTAAGGTGGCACATGGCGTGCAAAATCGTCATTTTTTTCTTCAAAACATTGTTCGAAAACTGTTTGACCTATTATTCTGAAATTTGGCACATAAAACAAAGACAGCATAATGAATGTTCACACCAAGTTTAATCATCCTAGCTCATATAATTCATAAGTTATGACATAATCACTAAAAAAAATGGGTAGCGATTTTGCCCCCTACACCATTACATAATGAGCAGCCTGTTCACCATCTAAAATGGTTTGAAATGAAGGAAAAGGATTATACTACACAATAAAGCATGATAACTGTCCTTGTGATGCATGGAAATGTCTCTGGTCATGTGTCATATTGTTGCCAAGAAAAAAAATTCATAGCATGACTTGATCAACCTAATGGATCACAGAAACCACTAAAGGTACAATTTTCTAACTAGTCTTATTGTGTTCAGCAACTATTTTTACATCTGTGTGCAAAATTTCAGCTTGATATCTTTATCCAAAGCAACATTTTTTCAGGGGGCAAAATCATCGCTGTTGCAAAAAAAGCATGTTTTCAGAAAATTGACTTCAAAGTTGGAGACAGGTAAACAGTTTGTCTATAAGTCAAATTGTTCATTGTAAACACTTGGAATGGTTCCTGTGGAAACTAAGAGAGTCTGTACTGACACTGGAACAGTCTCTAAGCACACAGAGAGTTTAGAAGGCTCCAGGATTATACTGCACTCCCTCCCGTCCCCTGAGACGAACGCGTTCTTGGCAGTGAAGGTAAACATCGTCAATCTTCTTGCGACGAGCTCCTGCATGGAGAGTCTTCTGGTAGTGCTGCCAGGTCTTCAGGTGGATTGGGGGAGGCATGTTCAGCATTCTCCAAAAACAGGAAAGCTGGGTGAAGCCAATGGCATTCATAGCAGCAGCAGTCACCAGGCGCCGGTTTATTTCGTAGCCAGTGTACACGGTGCCCGTCTTCTGTGATGTCATCACTTCACTGATGATGGTGCCACAACCCGTGCATTGCACTTTCAGCTGGCAAGAGGTCCCCATCCTTGCAGATTTGTCTTCAAAAAGGCAATACTGAAAAATAAACAGAGAAAAATCCTTTAGTACGATATACATGAAAAGTCATGGTACTCTTACCCAATGTCACCAAGTCACAAACACAAACAAGTAAGCAGTAATGAGGAAACTTCACTTACCGATTGCTCACAAGTATCACACTGTACAGGAGAGAAGAGCTGGTTTAACTTTCCGGGTTGATGATAATATTTATTGCCTCAATGGGTGCAGCTTCACCGGTCTCTTTTTCACGATCGTCTTGAAAAAAATTCCGAAGTTTCTTGACGGAAGCAACTTCTGCCGATGTCAAAGCCGTCACAGTCGCATCGATAGCCGCACTCTCTGCAGCTGCATTCGGTGACTGCTGCTTTTTCTGTTTGCTCCTCTTTCTCTTCTTGCCGTACTGGTGCTTAGTAGCCCATTTGGTCCCCTTTTTTGGGTCATTTCTGTCGCACTACATTGAGTTTATGACAAGACTGTCGCACACGGCTTGATAACGACGCCATTTTGAGTTATTACAAACACGCGTGTTGCCGAGGACGGAAACTGCCGAAGTGCTCTTCGGCCGTGATCACGCGCTGCGCCGTGCGCCGCCGGCCAATCAGAAACTTCCATTCAAACGGATGACGGAAGCGCTTATGTTCCGAGGGTTTCGATTGGTTGTAAGCTGCTCTGATAGGCCTCGGGTTTTCTCTTCGTGTGTCTCCGTATCGCATTCTTTGTTTCCGAAACAGACCTCAAAAGTAGGCCAAGACCGTGACCTTTCCACTCGTACCAAACACATGGGGGTTCTTTCAAAGGGACATGCCGTAACCAGGCACTCAAAATTGAGTTTTTGACGGCCACGTTAGTTTTTCTTTTCACTTCCAGCGATAGATACATCACTAAAACATCCAAAATAGGGGTATAAATCAATAAAATGGACAAAACCAATCACACACATGCATAATACAGACATCGTAGGACCCATTTCTGGGTCAAACTGGAAACACATTTTTGAACGATTTTTGACGAAAATTACATGCCGTGTGCCACCTTAACCTCTTTAACCCTAAAACCACTTGCATCTCAGTTCAGCGGTGCTCTATGAGGTTTATAGGGTTAAACTTTGATACTCATGGTTGTATTTGATAGAGATATAAACATAGCAGTGCTACATTGTATCATTTATCATTAGATGCGTCAACAGTGATATGTAAGTAGTATCTGCTTGTGTTTATACAGTCTAGTCCTGAAATAGTCAACCTGTTGAAATCGAATAAGGGCATACTGAATGACGTGTTTCCTTGATTTTTGAAAATAGGTCCACTATGACGAAGCCCAAACAACCACCTTTGATGACTAATGCTGAAAGGTGTCGGAGGCGGAGATTGAAGCTGGCAGAAACGAATCCTGAGCGCTTTCAACAAGAGAAAGACGAAAATAAAGAAAGGGCCCGAAAGAATCAACAGAAAGCAAAAACACCAGAGCAACTTCAACGACATCGTGAAAAGGCATTGGAGCGCCAGAAACGATATCTGTAAGTAACGTTTGATTATACTTTGACATTTGTGTGTGTGTGTGTGTGTGTGTGTGTGTGTGTGTGTGTGTGTGTGTGTGTGTGTGTGTGTGTGTGTGTGTGTGTGTGTGTGACGTCATTCATATAAGTTCAAAGACCGAATGAAGGGAGTGTCCATCTTGTTTGTAATATTTTCTAGTGATAATCTGTTCAGGTATCATTCATGGCGGAGCATATCATACTATAGGTCTTTTGACCAGGTCACAAAAATCGTAATAGGAAATTTTGGAAAATACTCGGTCTAGATTCTCACCAGCTGATCGCGCGAACAAAAAGTCAGTAAGTCAATTGGCCAGGTGGTTGCAAAAACGATGCGTCATTTCAGATTTGTATGCGTCAGTGACCGCAAAACCGACGCCAAAAATGATCCCTTCTGTCTTGCCCTTTTATGAAAACTGAGCGTTAGGTACTGTTGGCTTAGAGGACCTGATTACGTCCGGTAGACTATAGGTGGGTGTGTATGTGTGTTTAGGGCAAAGAAGGCAGCAGAAGAGGCAGCACGAAGAACGAGGCTAGATGTTGATAAGGAAGTCAAAAAGAAAGAGGCCAATCAACTGGCAGTCCAGAAACATCGCTCCCAACAATCCGCCCAAAAACAGCGCAGAGTTCGGGACAAGCGCATGGCATATTACTATCAGAAGAAGGTTGTGAGAGAGGCAGGTCCTATGGAGCAGCAGCGCAACAACAGCAAAGCCACTCAGAGAGTGTCAGGGTGCCCCTACCCCACCACTGAGAGCTTTAAAAGAGCTGTTAGGCGTGTGAAGGAACAGTTGAGGGCCAGGGGTGTCAGGCTGGCTTACCTTTGTAAAGGAGTGCTGAAGAGCGCAGATAAGGTAGCCCAGCAGACACTTCGGGAACTAAATGTTTCCTTCAACACTCCAGAAAAGAAGTCCCCGAGGAAGACGCTGGCAGAACATGTCAGCAATATCAATGCAAAGCGGGATGTGTCGACTCTGAGTCACAAGAGATGCCTTGCCCAAGCCTTTCAGAATGCTGACAGCTCATCCTACAAGGAAATTGGCCTCTCACGCAAGCTTATTCGGGCGTCCAAGACTGGCAAGCTGTACCGGCGAAAAAAGAATGGCTTGCAGCAACTGGTGCAGAATTTCTACGTGGACCAGTCATCTGCAGATCCTTGCCAGTCGCACAAGAAGAGGCAGCTTCTGAAGCCAGTCAAAGAAGTCTACAGGGACTTTAAGAAGAGTCACCCCTCTGCGAAAGTGTCTCTGCGGACGTTTTATCGTCTGAAGCCTAAGAATGTTGCATATGTGGGGCGGGCAAAATGTCGTCAGTGCCTGTGTGAAATTTGCCTGAACCCAAAACTTAAGCTTCAGACGATAAATCGTCATCTTGTGAGAAAGTGTGCGTGTGTCAGAGATCTGTTAGTGGAAAGTGTGTGCAAGTTTGATGCAGAGCCAAACCGTGAGTGTGTGGAAAGAAAGTGTAGAGTGTGTGGAATTGAGCGAGTGAAGAGGCGATTGTTGGGTGAGCTTGACGTGAGATTGGAAGAGCAAGTGGGCTGGTCAAAGTGGCAGCATGTAAAAGAGGGCAAGTCCAACAGGATGGATAAGGTGACGAAAAAGGGCAGTGTAAGGGAGTGTGTTGATGAGTTGTGTGAAGAGCTTGGGCCACTGTATGCACATGTTTTTGTTGCCGAGTGGCAGCGAAAACAGGTGCATGACCTGAAAGAAGATCTGCCACCAGGCTGGGCACTGGTCACTTGTGATTTTGCAGAGAATTTCCTCTGCAAATTCCAAGATGAACCCCAGAGTGCCCACTGGGCATACAAACAGGTAACTCTTTTACCTGCTGTGATTTATTACAGATGCCCGCACTGTCCAGAGCTGAAGAGGGACGAGATCGCCTTCTTCAGTGATGATCTTGTAAAAGATGCACACATATCCCAGGTCTGCATTGACAGAGTGGTAGAGATGCTATCTGCAGACTTGGGGCCGGTTCTGAAGAAGGTGATCTTGGCCAGTGATGGATGTGCAGCACAATTCAAATCGAAGCTGCCATTCCTCTTGTTTTCAAGGATGTCTGTACCTGGGGTGTCCATTGAAAAGGTATTCTTTGGCTCCAGGCACGGCAAGAATGACAGTGACTGGTCAGGCGGTGCAATTAAGAGGGCAGTCACAAGAGACCTGGCCAAAGGGGCTGTTTGTGTGAGATCTGCAGCTGACATGTATCAGCACTGCGTGGAAACACTGTCTGTCTCTGGTACACAAGGTTCCTGTCAACATAAGACAAGGAAGTTTGTGTACCTGGGGGAGTCGGATGTTGTCCGCACTGTGACGTCGAGCAGTGTCGCAACAGTTGTTGGCTGCAGAAAGATTCACCACATACGGTCACTTGGCCCAGGTCTCTTGGCGACCAGGGAGCTGTCCTGTTTTTCCACTCCGTGCAAGGCAGCACAATACGAATTGTGCAGGTCACCTGATGTCCCTCCATGGAGGATTATCCAGATGAGGTTTGACAGGAAGGAGATGTAGCCTGTGTCAGATTCACAGTCTGAGGAGGATGGGGAGCTTGATGTCTCCTTACGCTCTTCAGGCCTTGACTCTGACAGTGAGGCAGACTTTGACAATACCATGGATGTCGACGCCGATGCAGAGAACAGCAGTGAATCCGACATCGAGTCGATCAACCCTGGTAACTCCTGCGCTGAACTGAACGAGGCTTTATTGGCTGACTCGAGCACCATTGCTGGTGACAGCGAGAATCCCCGTCAGTCAATATATACTGACGTTCTGTTTGACTTTGAGCGTTTATAGTTTTTTCATGCGACAAGATTGTCTCTGGCCTCATGCTCCTCATATGATGACCTGCAGACGAGATCGGCTGGGCTGAAAGAGGACATGGCGCAATTTATGTTGCCTGAAGGCCACGACCAATTTCAGGACAAGGCAGACGATTTCCGATCTGTCCAGTTGCTGCAGCCAGATATGAGGGGCAGGTGTCGACCACTTGCTGTGGAAGGTGATGGATTTTTTTTTTAAAGGGCGTAGAGTCTTTTACTGTTTGGCGGTGAGGACCACCACACTGAACTCCGTGTCCGTGTGGTTGTCACCATGTGCCTACAGGAAAGATTATTCCTTGATGGCCAGAACTGGTGTGCACCATCAGACAACCTCGCGGCAGGGCATGTGATTCGTGTTGCAGTGCTGACACCTTCTGCATCCACGGCTACACCAGAGGATGCTTTCAGGAATGAATGCATGGCAGTGGTTGGGAATGCTGTCTACACAGGTTTGGGGCAGTTCTTTGCTGCCTCGTTGCCCTGAACAGGGCTGTGCAATCAGTCTTTCCACCACTTGGATGGCCAGTATATAAAAAGCACTGCAACAGGATCATCCGTGCGCCTGGCTGCACAAACAACACGACGCTGACAGTGATGTGGTCTTCGTCCAGGGACGCCATAGTTGCGGAACACTGGACCTCCAACCATTTCGTTCCCATGGCCATCCTTAGGAAGCCATGTCAGTGTCCTGTTATAGGAAACACCTCCATGATCAGGTGGTCAGGTGTTGATTATCCCTGTCAGGTGTTGGAGACGGATAAACTCCTAGGAGTAGTCTGTGTGCACTTCATGTCAAAAGCCAGAAATGGCCTGTGGTGCTGGAGTGTAGCAGACTACTCTTGGGAGCCGCAGAGTTCTCTTGTGAGGGAAGTCACCCTTAGGTTAATGAACATGGTGTCCACACAAAGGCGCAAGCTGTTCAAAGTTTGTTAGCACTGTTGACTTCAGACCTGAAAGATGTTACCGCAGGTTACATTGACTCGGTGGCCTTTGTGCGTGAATGTTTAGTTCAGATTGGTCCACGATGAAGTGCCACCTCCAGCCCATGCCGTTAGCACAGGTTACAGTGACTCGGTGGACTTAGTTGGATAATGTTTTGTTCCGATTGGTCCATAATTTAATGTTTGCGTCATTTTCTGTTTGTGTCAGTCTGGTGATGTTGAAAACAAGACCCATGTTGTGATTTGTTGTAATAATGACGCGCGACACATTTTTGAAAATCATCTTTTTCCTGAAATATATGTCTTCTTTTTGGAATACTTACATATAGCTTGTCTTGTTTTGTGTGTGTTGAATGTGCAGATTAGTTCTATTAAAATAAAACGTATGATTGGGCCTGGTGGCAAATTGTTAAAAATCTGACTGGTGTCGTATGTCAAACATTACAACATTACATGTCCATAAATTATGTTCAGGGTGTGGACATCAGACGGAGATGATAGCATTACATTTCGGCATGCTATAAGGTATATAAAAACAGTATCTTGGGTCTGCAGCATTTTACCACACAAATATTGTATGTGCATTTATGTTGTAATGTTTGACACGCGACACTTCAGACATTCCAACATATAAACTAAGATATTTCAAAAAACAAGCTTTTGATTATCTTTTGCTTCCACACACTCATGCTTGGTATTGAGAGGTTTCAGACAGTACCACAGAGAACTCTTTCATGCAGGGTTTATTTTTCAACCCCTTGTCCTAAATCAGAGTCCCACCTTTTGTCATAGAGTCATATAAGTTGCCAATCTTTTTTCACAATCTCAGGGGGTATGATTCACATATTATCATGCGTGCTGTGGATGAGTCTTACAAAAAAATTAGTTGCATTGCACAGACAACTGAGAAATACTTTTAGACTGGACAACAAATTAGTGTTTTATGACTCCATGCAACATTTGTCTTTAGGTCTTGCCAGTCTGGCAGATGGACTGACATCGTTTCCAATAACAAGTAAATATTTTGAGCCAGACTTAATTAAGAAAGGAGTGTATCCGTACGAGTACATCAGTGACTAGGTTGTGTTTGAGGAAACAAGACTGCCTCCAAAAGAGAAATTTTATTCTACACTTAATGGTAAAGGTATTTCTGACTCTGATTATCAACATGCACTTGATGCGTGGGATAAATTAGGGTGATTACCATGACCAGTACTTGAAAGCCGACGTTTGTTTGCTAGCAGACGTATTTGAAAGTTGCCGTGAAAAGGGTCTATTACACTACAGTCTTGACCCTGCTTGCTACATAACTAGTCCTGGATGACATGGGATGCTCTTTTAAAATCCAGTAAGATATTTATTGACCTGTTGTCTGATCGTACGATGGGTGAAATGGTGGAACGTGGATTGAGGGGTGGTATTAGTATTGCAGCGAACAACTATACCAGAGCAAATAATAAATATCTAGACGACCCGGACCTTGACTTTGACCCCTCAAGGTCAAGGTCATTCATTACATACTTGGACGCTAACAATTTGTATGGATATGCGATGTGTGAGTTATTGCCCTTGAAAAACTTTTGTCTGTATGATTTGTCACAGTGTGACATAACACAGTTAACAAACAATATTATGAGTCATGACCGGAACGACGCGAAGGGTTGGATCTTTGAAGTCGACCTAGAGTACCCGCACCATCTACATGATTACCACAATGATTATCCATTGGCTGTTGAGAAAATGAGTATGACGGGGAAAAAAGAAGACACTAAACTTGTGCCGAATTTAAATGACAAATTCAATTACGTTTGTCACTATCGCTTGCTGCATCAGACATGTTGCCTCCAAAGAAAGTTCACAGAGGTATTCAATTTGACCAGAGTGCTTTCATGAAAGATTACATAATGAAGAACACAGCATTATGTGCCAGGGATGGCAACACTGCATTCGACAAAGACTTCTTTAAACTTATGAACAATGCCTGTTTTGGCAAGACAATGGAAAATCCTCATCACCGCAAAGCTGTGAGACTTGTTACAACTGAATCAGGTGCAATTAAACTTACAGGTAAGCCACAGTACACGGGGTATAAAGAGTTTCATTCGTCATTGTATGCAGTGTCACTCAAAAAAAAGATTGTTAAACTGGACAAGCCAGTATTTATTGGTATGGCAATTCTTGAGTTATCAAAATTATTGATGCTTGAATTTTATTATGATTACTTTAAACCAAAGTATCCTGACTGTCGTCTACTATACACAGACACTGACTCTATGATTATAGACGTGTGTACTGAAGACTTTTATGAAGACATGAAAACAGAACTACACATGTATGACACGTCTGACTACCCTAAGGATCATCCATTGTACAGCACACAAAACAAGACAGTGCCTGGAAAGTTTAAAGACGAACTAAATGGTGTGCCAATTGTTGAGTACGTTGGACTGAGATCAAAAATGTATTCTATACTGCACCAGAAGGGTAGTCAGTCAAAATCCAAAGGAATAAAAAAAAACAGCGATAAAAAATAAAGACATCCGTCATGAACATTATAAGCAAGTGTTAGATGGTGCATTAATGCCTGATTATCCAAACAAATCACTGAGATCAAATAGACACAATCTTGAAATAATCCAAACACATAAAAAGTCACTTGCAGTTGGGGACACGAAACGAGTGTTTCATAGTAAGGAGAAGGCTTATGCGCCTGGGCACTACAGACTTAAGTTATCTGAAGACATTTGTGACGAACTGATTGACGAGTTAGTTACTGAAATGAGTAACAGTGTCTGGGGGGATATCTGTAATTCTTCTCTGGCAAATGCCCTCTGTGGGGCAGGCTCATACAGGTAATAAATCGGTGGACTGCCGGGGACTACTTTTTTTATATTGTGTACAGATGTCGACCAGATGGGGTCTGTTGCTCTGCGCCTGACATCATTTTCGGCCTCTCCGGGTTGATATAAATATCTTACTTGTTTTGTAAATAAACTTGTGTCTGGTACTTTTGTTTTTATTTCTGACCCTGACGGCATTGTTTTCAATTTAATAGCATCTGTGGGTTTTACATGGCCTTCAATATTCATTGCTTTTATCACATGTGGCAATCTCATAACCCACTCAGTGTTACGCATGTCATTAGGTAGTGGCAGCCTCGCCAGTAGGCTACCATCAAGCATAAAATCGCTGCATTTTGTGCCAACTTCAACTCAAATTTATCATGCATCTACTGCACCGATTGTTTTCATTCTTATGTCAAAATAATATACGTCCTTTCCACTTTCCAATGATGATAATATGATATATGTTTTGTTTGTGTGAAAAAACTGAAAAAATAAACTTTAAAGCATGTGTTTCGGCTTGCGCGAGCCGCAAGCTGACTTCCCGGCGTTTGCTTCGCGTAAGCGCCTACACGATCCCTCCATTCAACAAGCCAGCAGATTTACCACACACACGCTACACAGCTATATTTAGTATCAAAATGTGGGTCATGATGTCAGCTTCAAACTGGTATAAGGTGTTTGGTGATTTTTGTATACACACATGAAATATTGTAGTTTTTCCACAAAAATAAGAACAAATTTTCGTTTTTTTAGCAAAACAGAACGTATAAAAACACACATCTGGGTACCATTTTGTAGAGGAACGTCAAATCTATCGAATGGTGTTAGAGGCTAAATTATGCAAATGTGGTGGAAAATCTGCTTGAGGAATTTCCCACTCACGTTGCGCGCGACTTCTTCTGACCGCAATTCAAAATGGCGACGACTGAAGACGAACCGGTACTTCCACTTTCGAGGAAATTGCAAGAAAACTACGTAAGTAAAAGCTTAATCGCTTTGCAGATTTATGCTATATTGTCATTTGTATGGTTTAGAAACTATTTCGTTTATTATTCTTCGGAATTCTTGCATACACATCCTTCTATCACTGCGTTCAGCCTCATTGATCATCGCATCTTTCTTTGGATGGAAAGTGCCATTGAATATAGGAAAATACTTCACTACAGAAGTCAGTTAGCTTTATTAGCTGCTTAGTAATGTATTTGTAAATGCATTTATCACTTTCCTATTTAATTTCAAACGTCGATGCTCATCTGTTATGGTTATATTCAAGTTTAACTGTCGGGCATCGAAGCGAGTGATAACAGCCAGGGGCAGATAATTTGATGAACGACTATGCGACATTGACAAAATAGGTCTCAGAGCGGCCAGTATTTCATCATTTCTCTTCGGTTTTTTTGTTGAGATAAATAATTAGTCACACTCAGCATGATCAAAATACCCTGCTTTTTATTTTTCTTTACTCTAGGCCTAATTAAATCTTCCTCCTCAAAAGATGTTTAAGGTAAACAATGACAATAGTACTGTTTGTGTAAAGAGCCATACTCAGTCATCATGTTGATAGTGAACCGCCAGTATTATTTAACTGATTAACATTATATTTAACAAAACAACCTCCAGTATTTTTAAACTGATTAACATTATATTTAACTAAACAACCTCCTTTGTTTTAGGTGGTGATGAGGCGTACACTGTACTCAAGAAAGTCTTCCTAGCCAAAGGGAGGGGGAGGCGCCCTGACCTGCCCACCTTCAGTGCACTGGATAACTCACTTCTTCAAGTTTATCTTCTGAATGAAGAGTGTGACAAGACTTTTGATGACGCACCAGCATTTTTTTGGAACCTTTTTCCGGACTTGACAGAGAGTCGTCTGAGATGTTTGGTGCCTGAGACAAAGCTAAACTGGGAAAAGCAGAACACTATACAACTGCAAGAGGATTTTATGAAGAAGCGTCATGACACGACGTGTAGGACCACACCTACACCAACTTGGCATCACCAGACAGCAACTTTTGACAGGCGATTGCCACCTGGCATCACTACAGTCGCCAACAAAAGGCTTACTTCTTGACCTGGAGTCATTTAGAAAATGCGAAGGCTCTAAATTCGAAATGATGTGTAGGTGGTGGTTCAGATTGACCCAGCAGACTGTGACTGCTGCAGCAATGAGGAAGAGGGTTGTAAAAGTGTGCAACTTTAAGAATCGACTCATTCGCTGAAAAAGGGGAATGTAGATTCGTTTTGGGCGGAAACACTGGATTCTAGCATTGTGGCAGCGTTTAATCCAGCAGAACTAGGTAACACCACCACGACATTGGATTCTGAAAGAAAAGGCATGACACTGACCATTCAGCAGTTGGGGAAGGAGCTGACCAGTGTGCGGCATCGCATTAAAGAAGTGGAGCAGGAAAATAAAACACTTAATATCAAGTTTCAGGCTGAAATGAGGACTTTGCAGCAAGTTTTAACCAAAAGGACACATCAGCTGAGTCTTGTTAAAGTGAGATTAGAGGGACTCCAGATCAACCACGACAGCATCACAGCTCGCTTGAGACAGTATACGAAAGGGACACTTTCCAGAAACTAAACCATACGGCAAACAAAGTGATGAAGCTTCAAGAAAGTGTCGATGATGCAACTACTTTTGCCGCAAACATCGGAGACCATTACCAACATTTCAAAAACACTCTGCTGTAGTGTGCATTTTTGTTCAGTGCTGATTGCATTGCTCAAGCAGTGAGCTGGTTTCATTGGTCCTTACATCTGTCCTTTGACTGTGCAGACTGTCTCGCAAGGTTCAGATCAAGCCGAGCTGCTATTTTAGACATATATATTCATCAATATAATTATGACGTACATTATTTCCAGGTGTCTCTTTACATCTTTTTTTCTGTTCATAATCATAACTGAATATCCTTTTTTTCCTCTGTGCTAAATGGCCTCAAAATCTGCATCCTGGTTAAAGTTTTTCAGTCATATTTGTGCTTTCAACATGTTGTCGATGATACTTTTATTTTATTTGTAGCATGTTCAACATGAATGACATGATGTATGAAAGTGATTTTCTCTAATATTGCAGCAGAATATATATTCTGACTTGTGTCCAAACCGCATGAAAATCCATCAAGGCGTTCAGAAGTTATGCTAATTTTTGTGTTGCGCGTCGTTGCTCATGTCCGCGGCATGTCATTTTGAGCATTTTCTGGACTTTGGCACATTCTATCAGAACGGTTTATGTATATTACAGTCTGAAAAAAAATAGGCTTACTATTTGTATATATATTTGTTAAAATCATCTCACAAAAGGTTATTTTAAGCGAAAGATTGTTCACAATATGGTCACAAAGTTGGACTTCTGTGCAATGTCAACTCGGCTCCGATTTATTTTTTTCCATTTTTAGCAACTCGTTGCACATCATTGTACTGCATTATGGTTTTCATATTTGTTTCTGATACTTTCCTGATAATACAGATTGTGAAATAAAAAGATGAAGCCTGTATCTTCTTAAGTGTCTCTGTACCCCCTGTCTGAAAATGGCTTTTCATTAGGTTGGCGGGCCACGGACGAAAGCCTAAAAGTTTAAAATGTCGTATCTCAGGAACTAATCAACATATTTACAAAATCTTTTTTGCTGTTTGTTTGTTTCTTAATGCTCTATTAATAAAACAATGTAAGGAAGGTCTCAAGTTATAATGAAATTTTGGCTGCCACTACCTAATGTCATGCATGAGTTCCTTAGAATACTGGTAACTGAAAAGTCTCTCTGATAATTGCTTATTGAAGTTCTCAACAATTGCCTGTGATCTGTGTATGCCAGGAATGATTGATTGTATTGATTGTACATTGCTTAACGTCCCGACAGCAACAAGGCTTTCTCAGGACGTGCCTGCACTGCTTGTGAAAAAAAAAACAAAAAAAAAACCAGAACATTGAATGTATGTCGCCAGCCGGTCAAATACGTTAAATAAACCTAACACATGGGGCCTAAATAAAGCTAAGACCATTTAGCAACACGCATCCAATATCAAGAGCTACAGGCAGTGCAGACAGTAGGGAGAGTTTTAAAAAGGCAAATACAGGTGAATGGACAAAGGGTAGACAGAAACACATGCCCCAGAATAGAGAGAAAAACCCACCCTGTGGGGCTGACCAGGGTGACCCTGGGAACTAAAAAATACCTAACCCCACCCAAGTCCCCCAGGGCAGAGTATGCCAGGAATGCCTCGCCGCACAAGCACATTATGCTTTGCAAATAATTGATTAACTGCACCTTTAAATTCAGATCCATCATCGACCTGCACAAGCCTGGGAAATTTTAAAGGGCCTCGACTATATATTTTTGATAATGCAGTTGCAACAGTAATAGCGTTCTTGTCAGTTATGGGTTCGGCGTCCTTGTACCTTGAAGCAATGTCGACAACTGTTAATGCATATTTGTAATGCTTTTTTCTTATTGTATCATGGGGTAGAAACAGGAGGTCCATTTGATGGGCGTCATTTGGTATAGTGTTTTCAAAATGAGTTAGTTATTTGGGTTTAACGCCGAGCAGGCAACTAAGGCCATCTCACGGCGGGAAGGGTAAAAATCTGGTCAGCAAGATTAAAAGAAAGGTCTTAAGACATGATGTAAATATACCTTAAAAATATGTCAGGCTAAAATGTTGCACAGGTCTTTAAAGAAAACGTCGGAAGACTCTCAAAAAGGTCAAAATAATGGAAACATCATAATCTATAAACGCTCAAATCTTATTAAAAATATGGCACTCTCTCAGAAAACTGAAGATCTTGTCCAGGGGCACATCCCGGAACAAAACCTTCAAGGAGTCTGCCGTGAAATGTTTATACCTTGTGTTGATTAGATCAGCACAAGACAACAAAAAGTGTTGAACAGAGTACTGCTCGTCGCAGGCATAACACCATGGACGCTCCTCCTGTTTAAGTAAATAAGAGTGCGTAACATACGTGTGGCCGATGTGGAGCCGAGCCAGGACAGTCTCCTCACGGCGGCTGCCGCAGCGATAAGGTAGACCATCGGACAATGTTACGTGGTGGAGTTGTAGTCAAAGTATGATAAACACACCAGACACACACGCACGTAGAGATCTTTAAAGTAAACCTCGTTCAGCTGCAATCCGTCACATGTGGCTTAAGGATGTAGACAATACTGGAGTAACAGTTCCAACAATATTTAATTCAGCGATGCGATATCCACACAGTAATGCACTCTCAAATGTTCTGATGTTGTCGCCTCGGGGAATGTCTTTAGAAGGACACCGTATCGCCTTGTGACCTTTCTTTCCACAGAGAAAACATGTCAGGTTCTCCACCGGCTTGCATCTCGGGGTGTCTCTAACATTGTGGATTTCCTCTGCTGGTGCAGACACACACTGTGGCTTACTGGACACGAACTTCATGTTGTGAGCGTCAAGGTATCTTTGAGCGAAGTCGGTCAGGGCCTTTAGTGACTGGTCTTTTTGCCCTCTTAGGTGGGCGGCCAGGTCCTTAGAACATGCGCTGAAAACTTGTTCTTTGATGATGAGGTCGCACAGGTCTTGGTACTCTCTGTTTAGGCCAGCCAGCTCTATCCATTTCTCCAGGTAGCTTCTGATTCTCTCAATGAATAGGCCGGGTGTTTCTCCTTCTTCAGGCTTGCAGTTTCGAAATCGTCGCCTGTAACCTTCTTCAGTGAAGTCGTACTGTCTCAACAGGGCGGCTTTCAACTGAGTATAATCTTCGGCTTCTTCTCTTGGCAAACGGGTGTAAAATTCAAGAGCTTTGCCAGTTAGAAGTGCGCTCAGTTTAATAGGCCAAGTCTCTTGTTTCCAATTGTTGCTATTTGCGAAGCGCTCGAATCGCTCCAGATAAGCGTCCATCTTATCTGAATTTTCAATGAAAGGTGGAAGTTTTGGCGCGCGGGCTGTTTGTTCTCTGCTCGCTAATGCTGTTGCTTCATTAGTTCTCTGGCTCTGTGCCTCTATCTCCATCTGCTTTAGATGAATTTCGTGTTGACGTTGCCTCTCCGCCTCTTCTCTCTCCTCTTCTCGTTGTTTCTCTGCCTCTCTTCGCTGTTTCTCTGCTTCTTCTGCTTGGATTTCGAGTCTCCTGATTTCACGTTCTTTGGCTCTTTCTTCTCTTTCCAGTCTCTCCTTTTCTTTTTTCTCTCGTTTCTTTTCTTCTTTCTCCTCTCTCTCCTTTACAAACTCGAGGAGTTGAGCTTCGAGTCCACATTCCTTTCCAATTTTCAGGAATGTCTCCAATTCCGATGTCGCCATCTCTGCTTTTCACTGCTGGCTGTTTTCTCCTGCTACCCTTTCCACTGAACCAACTGAAGAGATCTCGTCGGGGTCGCCAAAATGTTACGTGGTGGAGTTGTAGTCAAAGTATGATAAACACACCAGACACACACGCACGTAGAGTTCTTTAAAGTAAACCTCGTTTAGCTGCAATCCGTCACACGTGGCTTAAGGATGTAGACAATACTGGAGTAACAGTTCCAACAATATTTAATTCAGCGATGCGATATCCACACAGTAATGCACTCTCAAATGCACAAACTACTGAATACAAAGTCTCTTTTGCTATGTCCACACTACGACTCAAAGTTTCTCATACACAGCGTCTCTCGCAATAAACTGCGTATCTCTACCACTGACAAAGCAAGACAATGTACTCACGGGCTTTCCCAGCGCCCTCCTTATATACACTATCAAAATCTAGAATCTTCTACGCAAATCATGAACTCAAACAACCAGAACGAAACACACAGCCGAAACTCATTAACATAAACTTTCCAGAAACAATATAACAGGCTACAAAAACACGGCTGCTCACTTCAGCTCTAAATTCTAACGTATAATTAAGACACATAAAAGTATGGTATCCCTATCTATGATAGCTCAAAAAGGTACGAGAACATTCCCAAACAAAATAAAAGCTGCTCACTACACGCGCACAGGAAAAGTAGCGAAAATGTAGCGATGTCAGATGTCAACTAACCGACGTGACACTTACGAGGCCACCAGACAGTGCGACCTGTCTACAACGTTCCGGATTAATTGATTGATTGTACATTGCTTAACGTCCCGACAGCAACAAGGCTTTCTCAGGACGTGCCGGCACTGCTTGTGGAAANAAAAAATAAACAGAACATTGAATTATGTTGCCAGCCGGTCAAATACATTAAATAAACCTAACACATGGGGCCTAAATAAAGCTAAGACCATTTAGCAACACACATCCAATATCAAGAGCTACAGGCAGTGCAGACAGTAGGGAGAGTTTTAAAAAGGCAAATACAGGTGAATGGACAAAGGGTAGACAGAAACACATGCCCCAGAATAGAGAGAAAAACCCACCCTGTGGGGCTGACCAGGGTGACCCTGGGAACTAAAAAATACCTAACCCCACCCAAGTCCCCCAGGGCACACCCGGGTGGGGTCGTTCTGGATTAAACTTAACAAAACGAAATTGACTCTATTCACGAACAAAAGAAAATCTTACTAAAAAGGCACGAAATCATAACCATGCTAGCTCAAATAAACAACATGTACGAATAACACATGTACGCTCTCACAGGAAAACACAACCACAATCGTAACAGACAACTTAGGAAGGGCTTCATGCAGCTTGTTAGCTTCCTCATTGTCCCACTCGAACTGCCATTCACGGGCTATGTACGCACTAGCCACATGTCTAAAATCACTATAAACAGTCTGTGTGTCAGGGACAGGGTCATTGCGGGCATCGTTGGCAGCAGAATCTGCGATCCTGTTGCCTTTGATGCCCACATGCCCTGGCACCCAAATAAAAATGATATCATAATATTCCTTCATCAAGTCCGCGTGGAGCTCTCTGATCTGCACCAGCAGTGGGTGGTCATTTCCCGTGCCCTGAAGGGCCTACAGGGCAGAAAGAGAGTCAGGTTATTTGGTTATTTGGGTTTAACGCCGAGCAGGCGACTAAGGCCATCTCACGGCGGGATGGGTAAAAATCTGGTCAGCCAGACTAAAAGCAAGGTCTTAAGACAAGATGTAAATATAGATTAAAAATCTCAGGCTAAAATGTCGCACATGTCTGGAAAAGAAACGTCTACAGACTCTCAAAAAGGGCAAATAAAAAATTCACATAGTCTATGAATGCTCAGATCTTGTTAAAAATATTGCATTCTCTCAAAAAATTGAAGATTTTGTCCGGGGGAACATCCCGGAACAAAACCTTCAAGGAGTCTGCTGTGAAGTGTTTATATCTGGTGTCAATTAGGTCAGCACAATACAGCAAAAAGTGTCGAACAGAAAACTGCTCATCACAGGCAAAACACCATGGACGCTCATCCTGTTTAAGTAAGTAAGAGTGCGTAACATATGTGTGCCCGATGTGGAGCCGAGCAAGGACAGTCTCCTCACGGCGGCTGCCGCAGCGGAAAGGTAGACTGTCAGACAACTTAGGAAGAGCTTCATGAAGCTTGTTCCCTTCCTCTTTGTCCCACTCGGACTGCCACTCGCGGGCTATGTACGCACTAATAACAGGTTTAAAATCACTATAGACAGTCTGTGTGTCAGGGACAGGGTCACTGCGGGCACTGTTGGCAGCAGAATCTGCGATTCTGTTGCCTTCGATGCCCACATGGCCTGGGACCCAAATAAAAATGATGTCATAATATTCCTTCATCAAGTCCGCGTAGAGCTCTCTAATCTGCACCAGCAGTGGATGGTCTGTTCCCGCGCCCTGAAGGGCCTGCAGGGCAGAAAGAGAGTCAGACAGAATCAGGAAGTTCCTTTCCCGAGACTGATAGGCATGCTTGAGTGCTAGCAGAATGGCCTGCAGTTCTGCACTAAATACAGAGGAATGGTCAGGGAGACGGAGCTTAAATGGGCGTCTAGGATGGCGAGAGGACACTGCAGCCGCAGCCACTCTTCCATCCTCAGACTTGGACCCATCCGTATAAAGACGACAATAGCCAGGAAAAACTGAAAGGAGTTCATTGAGGCTCTGTTGGTATATGGCTGGTGGAGTACAATCCTTCTTGTGGGCAGTCAAGTCCAGCAAGATGTCAGGAACTGGTAGTAGCCAGGGTGGAGTGACGTGTTGCAGAGATTCCGAAACTTTGTCCAGGTCCACTCCGGCCGCCTGCAGATGAGGTCGGACACGGAAGGAAAGTGGACGGACAGCTCCCGGATGGGCATCGTAAATCTCTGCAAACGACGGGTTAAAAACACAATCATAGGCAGGATTTTCTGGATGGGCCTTCAGCTTCAGAACGTAGCTGAGCATGAGGCGGATGCGGCGGAGCCTGAGAGAAGGCTCCCCTGCCTCTGCATACAGACTAGGAACTGGAGATGTCCTGAAGGCTCCCAGACATATGCGCAGACCTTGATGGTGAATTGTGTTCAGACGCTGCAGAACAGACTTGGAAGCCGAGCCATATACCACAGAGCCGTAATCCAGTTTGGACCGAACAAGGGCCCGGTACAGTCGAAGTAAGACGATGCGGTCTGCACCCCAGTCAGTACGACCAACGACACGAAGAATGTCGAGGGCCTTATGACAAGAGGTTCTAAGGTAGTTAACATGGTTGCAGAAGGTCAATCTTTTGTCAAAGATGACCCCCAAAAACTTAGCCTCTTCAGCCACCTTAATTGGCACTCCAGCAATGCTCAGGCTAGGGTCTGGAAAAAATTTCATCTGGTTAGTAAAATGCACACAGACTGTCTTGGAGGGCGAGAATCTGAATCCATTGAGAGACACCCACCCCTGGATGCGATCAACGCACAGCTGCAAGCGCCTCTCAAGGGACGCAAGTCCTCGACCTCGTGCACACAAAGCAAAGTCGTCCACAAACAAAGAGCATTCAGAATCATCCTTGACGGCCTTTACAAAGAAAGAGAGTCAGACAGAATCAGGAAGTTCCTTTCTCTAGATCGATAAGCATGCCTGAGTGCCAGCAGAACCGCCTGCAGTTCCGCACTAAATACAGATGAGTGGGCTGGGAGGCGGTGCTTAAATGGGCGTCTAGGATGGCGAGAGGACACTGTGGCCGCAACCACTCTCCCATCCACAGACTTTAACCCATCGGTATAGATGTGACAATAGCCAGGAAAAATTGAAAGCAGTTCATTGAGGCTCTGTTGGTATACGGCTGGTGGAGTGGAGTCTTTCTTGTGGGCAGTCAAGTCCAGCAAGATTGATTGTACATTGATTGTACATTGCTTAACGTCCCGACAGCAACAAGGCTTTCTCATGACGTGCCTGCACTGCTTGTGAAAAAAAAAAACTAAACAGAAAATTGAATGTATGTCGCCAGCCGGCCAAATACGTTAAATAAACCTGCAACATGGGGCCTAAATAAAGCTAAGACCGTTTAGCAACACACATCCAATATCAAGAGCTACAGGCAGTGCAGACAGTAGGGAGAGTTTTAAAAAGGCAAATACAGGTGAATGGACAAAGGGTAGACAGAAACACATGCCCCAGAATAGAGAGAAAAACCCACCCTGTGGGGCTGACCAGGGTGACCCTGGGAACTAAAAAATACCTAACCCCACCCAAGTCCCCCAAGACAGACCCGGGTGGGGTAAGTCCAGCAAGATGTCAGGAACTGGTAAGAGCCAAGGTGGAGTGATGTGTTGCAGGGATTCCGAAACTCTGTCCAGGTCCAATCCGGCCGCCTGCAGATGAGGTCGGACATGGAAAGAAAGTGGACGGACAGCTCCCGGATGGGTATCGTAAATCTCTGCAAACGATGGTTTAAAAACACAATCATAGGCAGGATTGTCTGGATGGGCCTTCAGTTTCAGAACGTAGCTGAGCATGAGGCGGATGTGGCGGAGCTTGAGAGAAGGCTCCCCTGCCTCGGCATACAGACTAGGAACTGGAGACGTCCTGAAGGCCCCAAGACATATCCGCAGACCCTGACGGTGAATTGTGTTCAGACGCTGTATCACAGACTTGGCAGCTGAGCCATACACCACACAGCCGTAATCCAGTTTGGACCGAACAAGAGCCCGGTACAGACGAAGTAAGACAGTACGGTCTGCACCCCAGTCAGTACGACCGACGACACGAAGAATGTCGAGAGCCTTCTGACAAGAGGTTCTAAGGTAATTAATATGGTTGCGGAAGGTAAGTCTTTTGTCAAAAATGACCCCCAGAAACTTTGCCTCCTCGGCCACCTTAATTGGCACTCCAGCAATGCTCAGGCTAGGTTCTGGAAAAAATTTCGTCAGGTTAGTAAAATGCACACAGACAGTCTTGGAGGGCGAGAACTTGAATCCATTGAGAGACACCCACTGCTGGATGCAATCAACGCACAGCTGCAAGCGCCTCTCAAGGGACGCAAGTCCTCGACCACGTGCGCACAAAGCAAAGTCGTCAACAAACAAAGAGCATTCAGAATCATCCTTGATGGCCTTTACAATGTTATTAATTTTAATACTAAATAAAACAGGAGATAGAATGCTGCCCTGTGGGACACCCATCTCCTGTTCAAAGGAGTCGGAGAGGGTGGAGCCCACACGGACATGGAACGACCGGTTAGTCAAAAAATTGTGAATAAAAACGGGCAGGTGCCCTTTAAAACCCATGTCCAACAAGTCAGACATTATGCCATACTTCCAGGTAGTGTCATACGTCTTCTCAAGATCGAAGAAAATTGCATAGACATGCTGCTTGTTGACAAAAGAATCTCGAATAAATGATTCAAAGCAGACTAAATGGTCAGTTGTACTACGGAAGCGCCGGAAACTGCACTGGAGGTCAGTGAGGAGACCCTGTGACTCAAGATGCCACACCAGGCGGGCGTTGACCAGGTGCTCCATAGTTTTACATAAACATGATGTCAAAGCGATAGGCCGGTAGTTGCCCGGGTCGGAAGGATCCTTACCCGGCTTGGGGATCGGTACAACCACAGCCTGGCGCCAAGACGGTGGAAAATGACCAGTTCTCCAGATATGGTTAAAGGCCTTGAGAAGTACAAGGAGTGACCTCTCAGGCAGATGCGTTAGGAATTGATAGTGGGCGGTATCTAGGCCAGCAGCAGAGTCATTACATTTCTGCAAAGCTTGCTGCAATTCTGATAATGTAAATGGGACATTATAGTCTTCTGAGTTATCGGACTTAAAATCACAAATACGAGACTCTCGCTTCTCCCTCTGAAAGAAAGGTGAATACTGCTCCGTTGAATAATTATGGGCAATGGTGGAGGCAAGCAAATTGGCCACAGCTTTTTATCTGTAACCAAGCTGGCACCATCTCTAAGATGGCCAACAGAAGCCGAGCCATCTCTGCCCCTAATTCTCCGAAGAGCCTTCCATACTTTCTGGGACGGAGTCCGAGAAGTTAAAGATGAGACGAAGCGTCTCCAGGAAGCACGGCGTTCACGTTTAAAAATGTAACGGGCTTTCGCCCTCTGTCTTTTAAAGGTTAAAATATTCACTTGCGACGGATTACGGAAAGCACGTCGCTGAGCAGATTTGCACGCTATTTGGACCTTGCGGCACTCTTCGTTGAACCATGGTACTCTCAGATTTCGAGGGACTGATGCGGAAGTTTTAGGGATGGTTTCACCCGCTACGTCCAACAAAATAGTAGTAAAAGAAGTTCTTCAGATGACATGACCACCTCCTCTGTAATACGAGACTGACAGAGGGAGGCGAACAGAGGCCAGTTAGCTTTCTTAAGATTCCAGCGCCCCACCGGCGGATCCTCCTCACAGCTGAACGATGACAGGACTACTGGGAAGTGGTCACTACCACACAGGTCATCGTGAACCTTCCAGTCAAAGTCCAGCATGATTGATTGATTGTACATTGCTTAACGTCCCGACAGCAACAAGGCTTTCTCAGGACGTGCCTGCACTGCTTGTGAAAAAAAACTAAACAGAACATTGAATGTATGTCGCCAGCCGGTCCAATACGTTAAATAAACCTAACACATGGGGCCTAAATAAAGCTAAGACCATTTAGCAACACACATCCAATATCAAGAGCTACAGGCAGTGCAGACAGTAGGGAGAGTTTTAAAAAGGCAAATACAGGTGAATGGACCTCGGGTAGACAGAAACACATGCCCCAGAATAGAGAGAAAAACTCACCCTGTGGGGCTGACCAGGGTGACCCTGGGAACTAAGAGAAGGATCACACACAGTGAGGTCTAGAACAGAACTAGATCCTGAACCTGGGTTAGAGTATGTAGGTGAACCATCGTTAAAGACACATAGGTTAAGTTGAGAAAAAACATCTTCTAACATCTGACCTCTGCCATCATAGTGGTCACTACCCCAAAGGTGAGCGTGACTGTTAAAGTCCCCCATGAGAATAAAGGGAGTTGATCAACTAAATTAAAAAAATCATTACTACAGACCCGCAGGGATGGTGGCAGGTAAATACTGCATATGGTTATGGTCTTCTTCAAGGTAACCCGAGCTGCGACAGCCTGAAGACAGGTGTCGATGCTAACGGGGCTACATAAAATTTGGCTACTAATGAGAAGAGCCACTTCACCCGAGCGCCTCTCCGAATCAGAGCCTTTATGTATAATGTTAAAACCATTAAAGGACACAGGGTCAGAAGTCTTCAGGTAAGTCTCCTGAAGATTGATTGATTGATTGTACTTTGCTTAACGTCCCGACAGCAACAAGGCTTTCTCAGGACGTGCCTGCACTGCTTGTAAAATAAAAAAATAAACAGAACATTGAATGTATGTCGCCAGCCGGTCAAATACATTAAATAAACCTAACACATGGGGCTAAATAAAGCTAAGACCATTTAGCAACACACATCCAATATCAAGAGCTACAGGCAGTGCAGACAGTAGGGAGAGTTTTAAATAGGCAAATACAGGTGAATGGACCTCGGGTAGACAGAAACACATGCCCCAGAATAGAGAGAAAACCCATCCTGTGGGGCTGACCAGGGTGACCCTGGGAACTAAAAAATACCTAACCCCACCCAAGTCCCCCAGGGCAGACCCGGGTGGGGGTCTCCTGAAGAGATATTACTGAGGGGTTATAGCACTTGACTAAAAAACGTAATTCCTCAAAGTTAGCTTGAAAACCACAACAATTCCACTGAAGCAGAGAGTCCATGATTATGTCTTATCTGGGGGTGCGGAGTTTTTCCCCCCTTTTTCCTTTGCCTTGGAAGGAGTCGGAGAAACAGAGGGGGGCCGGCTCCCGGGCCTCCTCTGGTTCTTAGGAGATGAAGGGGGTGGAGCTGCCGCAGCATCGGCAACTTCCACTCCCTCCATCTGCTCCTCCAATGCAGCATATTTGTTTTGAAGGGGGACATCAGTGTTCCCCTTCTGGGCCCGTGCGCACGGCGGTCCCATAGATTTCTTAGACTTCTGGTCCTGGGCAGCATTCCTGCCGCTAGAGTTAGCGGCCTTAGAAGGCTGACCAGAGCCAGAAACCTTTGGCGTTGACAAACTAGCAGGTTTGGGTGGGGGCTGAGGCTTAGGGGCAGCAGAAGGCGGTGCCACCGGACCGGTAGCGTCCGCCCTCTGCGTTCCCTGGCTCCTCGTCACCACCGGAGGAGGGTTACTCTCCAGGGACGAGAGGATCCGAGGCTCCGCCCCCAACCAAGAAGTTGGGGTTTGACAAGAGAAGTCTTTGGTGGGGCGCTTGCCTGCCACCGCAGCACTGAACGTATACACAAAGTTGTTATTTGAGTTTGGCGCCGCCTCAGCTGCACCAGGACAGTCAACCAGTTTTTTTGCGTCCGCAAAGGACAGCCCCTTCTCCACACGCACCTGCTGAATCCTGCACTCGGAGATCCAACGAAGGCACTTCTTGTCCGAAGCCATATGCGCCCCCTGGCAATTCACACACAGGGGGATGGCTGTGCAGGACTCAGCAGAGTGTCTGGGCTTAGTGCAACGGGCGCATAGAGCCTCTGCCTGGCGGCATGTCTTCTGCCCATGGCCATACTTTTGGCTCTTAAAGCACCGGAGGGGGAGAGGGACGTACTTTTTCACTTTTAGGGAGTAGTAACCTCCCCAGATGGTAGTAGGAGCTGTGGGGGTACCAAACATCAGGATGATGGTAGGGAGACGGATCTCCCTACCACCTCGTTTGGAAATGAAGCGCCTGACGTAGGTCACCCCCTGTGACTTAAGGTTCCGTACAAGTTCATCTTCAGACAGTTCGGCCAATGCTTGATCTTTAATCACTCCTCTAGAGGAATTCATTGTTTTGTGGGGAGTGACCTCCACTGGAGTGTCTCCGATGTAGGAGAGCCTCAGTAGCCCATTGGAGTGTGCCCGGGTACGGCACTCTACCAACAAGTCACCAGACCTGAGGCGCTGGGCCTCAGGCCTGCCAACACGGCTCCTGAGGGTCTCCCCTACCAGGAAAGGGTGCAGCTTTGAAACAGGCTTCTCTTTAACTTTGCTGTGGATAATGAGAAAGCGAGGCCAGGCGGCCGACGCCTCAGGTGTCGCTTCCTCACAGTCGGAGTCACTATCGTTCTCAATGACAATGTCGGCGGCTATGTGCCGCTTTGGTGCTAGTTTTGTTTTTTTGATATTTTCCATATTATAGTATGATAGATATTCATCCCCTGGGGGTCCCCGCCCGCCACCGAGCCCAACAAGGGAAAGTGCAATTGTCGGCGGGTCTCCAGCCGACGCACAATGGAGACTGCCCGAAAGATATACTCAAGGGGGTAAGCCCGATTGAACCGTTTGAGCCACCGCTTCTATCACACTGTTGAATACAGGGGAATACTGGCGTAAAGCACCTAATCAGCATCAGAGACTATAGCATGGTGCTCCGTATAACAACCCGCATGTCAACAGTGGGATAGGGCTTGACGTGACAAGAGCCGATTGACTAGGCCGGTACGACTAGCCTCCCGTTTAGGCAGAAGTCAAGGCCAAAGTGGAGTGTTTCAGCCACCAGGATCCTCTTCTCCCCCGACACGGGTCTCCAAGCACGGCAAACACTTGGGATCCAAAGGACCAAAAGCTCACGCGTATTTTTAAGGACCAATCCAACATGGTAAGACCTGGGTAAGCACAGCTCCTTAAAAACCGGACCAGTGAAAAAGACTGAACAACATATCTGCTGACATCAAGTCCTAATCCTGGACAAAGATGGCACCCGTCTGCTAGCCCACTCAGTCAGGGACCGAGTGGACTATCCACCCACGCCACGTGGAGGCCGGTGCCGGGTAGGCTGTGTTCAAAATGAGGTCTTGTTATTTTTCTTGGTGCAGGGAGATATATTTGCCATATTGCCTGTCTTTGCAGCCAGTGTTTTATCTCATTGAGTGATACATCCCCGCCCACAGCCGCGTGTAATTTTTCTATTGCAGTGTTTCCTTTCCAGTAGCCAATTGGGGAGTAATATATTTTTGATAGTTTATTTTCGGCTGTCATTTTTTCTAGCAATGAAAACTCCTGTAAAATAAACAAATGTCATTCCCACTAGAACAAAGATTATCTCCCTGTTTCTTGGTTCTGGACTGGGTTGATAGTAATCACTAAGTTTTGGCTGTAGAATGGTCATGTCTTCGCCAGTAACAAGAAAATATTCCCTGATTGCGTCAGTGACATTAGAAAATGTATGCTGTGCGTGACCTTCAAGCCTGAGTTTTTCATTGATAAAATCAAGTTTCTCTATTCTTTGTTTTTCATACACTTGCTGGGCTTGTGCTAATTTTTCTGACGCCTCATTATGTCGCTTTAATTCTTCTGCAGATTCTTCTCTACCCATTTTTGAAAAAAGATAGTTTGATCCACTAAATGCCAATGCGTTAACAACAGCACCACCAACAATAACAGCTAGTGTCGCCATATTATTTTTATTTACATAGATATATTTTCGGGAATAATTCCCTGCTTGACGAGAAAGTCTTTTGTGGCAATTGACGCTGTGACAACTGCAACTAGCTTTGCACTGTGACAATCGTGATTAGCTTTGCACTGTCTTCAAAATCTAATCTGCTGAGGTCTGCTGATTTCATTTTGAGTAGACTTTTTCCCAACATAGAGTAAGCAACGGCTAGTCCACTTATCACGGCAGAGTGATAGACAAGGTTCATTAAGTTTTTTGTTTCACTCATTTTCTTAGGCAATAAAATTAAAATAATATTTTTATTTATTACATGAAAAATGGATCGTAGGGTTTTGACGTTGCTGGTAATGTGGCGACTTCTGGTTTTGTTTTTGGAGTGTCTAATGTTTTGGTCACTGAGTGTGAGGTTTGTATTTTTTCCATAGCCTGTAGCCTATGTAACCAAATCCTACAACTAATCCACCAACTATATATTTTGTTGTTCCAGGTTCGGGATTAGACTTAGTTAGTCTTCCACTTTGATGAGGCGGTAATTGTGTTGGTATTGATGATCCTGTGGTCCTGACGGTAGTGACACTGGTGTGGGGGTTGGGTCAGTTACATGAGCCTTTTCTGTTAATGCCTGAAGCTGTAATTTTTTTTTGTCTGTTCCATTCAACTAATTTTTTCCCAGCCTCAACCCTGCCTGGACTTTTTGCCTTAGTCACAGTTTGAACCTGTGCCAGGGCAGGACCGGGGTTCGGTTGTGGAGTAGTCTGAGTCTTGTCCATTTTCTTCTGCAGTAAAATTTATTTTCGAAAAATCAATATGCCTCCCAGTAACAAGCAAAGTTACGACAGGTGCAAGGTAATTTCCAAACTTCCAAACTTGTAAAACATGATGCATGCTAATTTACCAATTGAACTTGAAACAATAGGGTTGCTTTCAAGGTCGTGTGATAGACTGTCAGTGTCTACCGGTAGGAAGTGACTCACTGCTTTTGTGTATAGACATACAAGAGATCGACTTAAATCCCTAGTCATTAGTGAAGTGATATGATTTTCATATTTAGAATGTAGTTTAATTAATTCGTCGTGTGAGAGGGATTCTATATCTTCTGTCATGTATTGTTTTCCAAGATAAGTTTTGGACTTACCTCAAAAAATTACAGACAAAATACGCTGTTTGTTAGAGTCTAAGTCTTTGTTTTCTACAGCATTGATATCGTTTAGAAGTAGTAATTCATCCGGATTCATTTTATAATAAAAAAATATTAATTTTATGACTTTAATTAAAGTCAATAAACTACGCATTTCAGAATGAACACGCATACATCGTTGATATACTGTTTAGCTCGGGTGCTGAGGTCAATGCTTATAGAGAAGGAAGAATGTATCTTACAAAAGAACCAAATTTATTAATGCCGCATTGACAAACTTGCGTTTATTTGAAATCACTGGGGTGAATTAAAGATGGGGTGGCGGTCGCGTAGTGAATGGAGGGGACATTGTCAAAATGTCGCGATTTTTGTGATCAATGTGGCATAAATAAATTTGGTGCTTTTGTAAGACACATTCTTCCTTCTCTCCAGCGGCGTTCCGCTTGACGACGCTCGCGCTTGGCCTCAGCTATGTCGTCTGTGAGCCAGGGGGAGGGGAGTCAGTTGGGTATGGAACAGGTGGTGACAGGGGCATGGGTGTCTAGAAGTTTTCGAAGGGAGGAATCGAAATGGGATGCAAGATCAGGAGAGGAGGCGGGGTCCAAGAGAAGGTCGACAGCTTCGTCGAAGAAGTTCTCTCGGTTGACAGATTTTAGTTTGCGACGAGAGACAAAGAGCTTGGGTTTTTTCGGGGGAGGTAGGTTGAGGGCGACGAGAATAGCGAGGTGGTCGGAGGGAAGCACAGAAGAGGTGTCAGATTCGAGGAAGAGTTAATCGGAGGTGCGGGTGATGATCCAGTCGAGGGTGTGGCCAAGTCGGTGGGTGGGTTTAGTGATGTGTTGTGTAAGATTGTGGTTTGAAAGTAACGTGCAAAGGCGTTTTGTGTCGGGGTGGTCGGGTTTGTCGAAGTGGAAGTTAAAGTCGCCAAGAAGGATGTGTTTTCCGGGTCGTGTGCTGTAGTGGTCGAGGAGGAGATCGAACTCGGTGAGGAACATGGAGTTTGTGAGTTTGTTTTGAGAGCTTGGAGGGGGGCGATAGATACATGAGAAGATGAGGGACTGGCCAGGGAGTGTTGCTACGGCCTCGACAGATTCAAAGGAGGGATGAGCAAAAGGGAGAGACTGAGAGAAGGAGAGGTGGGCAGAAAGACAGTCCCTGTAGATGATGGCAATGCCACCCCCTCTGGAAGCACGGGGGAAGGAGGCCAGGCGGCAGCCACTCGGAGTGACGCTGGCGATGATGGGTTCATCGCCAGCTGAGCGGAGCCACGTTTCGGTGATCATGACAACATCTAGGTCATTGTCTAGGATGAAATCTGAAATCACGTTGGCTTTGCAGACTGTGCATTGAACAGATTGATTGTACATTGAACAGACACAGTTTTAGGTTGGATGAGCCAGAAGAGGAAGAGGGAGAAGAAACGGATGAAGAAGAGGACAAAGGAAGAGGAGGGTGGGGAGGGGGGAAAGAGGATGGAGTGAGTGAGTATAGATTGCTTTACGTCCCGCAAGCGACAAAGGCCTTCTCAGGACGTACCTGCGCTAAATGAAGAAAAGAACTGCAAGAAGCGCAGACAGGAGGGAGAATTTCAAAAGAAAAATACAGATGAATGGACCAGAAAGACAGAAATACAAACCCCCAAAAGAGTAGAACCCACCTTGCAGGGGTTAGACAAGGTGACCCTAGGAACTAAAAAGTAGACAACCCCACCAAGGTCCCCTAGGGCAGACCCGGTGGGGGGGGGGGGGGGGGGGGGGGGGAAAGAGGATGGAGGGGGGAAGGAGGGGGAGGAGGAAAAGACGGGGAAGGAGAACCGGTTTGATTGATTGATTGTACATTGCTTAACGTCCCGACAGCAACAAGGCTTTCTCAGGACGTGCCTGCACTGCTTGTGAAAAAAAAACTAAACAGAAAATTGAATGTATGTCGCCAGCCGGTCAAATACGTTAAATAAACCTACAACATGGGGCCTAAATAAAGCTAAGACCATTTAGCAACACACATCCAATATCAAGAGCTACAGGCAGTGCAGACAGTAGGGAGAGTTTTAAAAAGGCAAATACAGGTGAATGGACAAAGGGTAGACAGAAACACATGCCCCAGAATAGAGAGAAAAACCCACCCTGTGGGGCTGACCAGGGTGACCCTGGGAACTAAAAAATACCTAACCCCACCCAAGTCCCCCAAGGCAGACCCGGGTGGGGTGGAAGGAGAACCGGACAAGAAAGAGGATGCAAGAGGAGGGTGAGGGGGGAGGGGGGGGGGAGGAGGAAGGGGAGTAGGAAAAGCTGAGGTAGAGGGAGGGGGAGGGCGAAGGGGAGGAGAAAAGGGGGAGAGGGGACGAGGAGGAAAAAGCAGGCGAAGGAGGAGGGGGTGAGGGGAGGAAGGGGGAGGAGGGCAGGGGAGGGGGCAGCCGAGGAAAGCACTGAGCAGTAGATGAGCAAGAGAGGAAAGGAAATGGGAGAAGAAGGAAGGGAGGTGGAGAAATCGAGGAGGCGGGGGGAGGCGGAAGGGGTGGAAAGGCATAGGAAAAGGGGAAGAAGTGTGTGGTTGTGTTTGTGGTGGTGAGTCCCGCCTTTTGCTAATTCCGCCCCTGTGGCCTCTCTTTTGCGATCGGATGCCAAGTAAGGCATCTGCAACACTGTCAGCGGCACAGCCGCGCGGTAGGTGGCATGGCGACGTAGAGATAGCAGTTGTTGGCGTGTGTATTTGATGAGCATGATTGTTTGTGAGGACAAGAAAGAGGAAGACAAGAAGAGGGTTCAGTAGGGTGTGTGTGTGTGAGCAAGTGTGTGTGTGTGTGTGTGTGTGTGTGTGTGTGTGTGTGTGTGTGTGTGTGTGTGTGTGTGTGTGTGCCGGTGTGTGTGTGCCGGTGTGTGTGTGAGCGGTGTGGTAGGGGAGCGACCTGATTTCCGGTCGGTCAGCGGCGAGATCGGGCAATGGCGCCGAAAGTGATTGATTGATTGTACATTGCTTAACGTCCCGACAGCAACAAGGCTTTCTCAGGACGTGCCTGCACTGCTTGTGAAAAAAAAAAAAAAAAAACTAAACAGAACATTGAATGTATGTCGCCAGCCAGTCAAATACATTAAATAAACCTAACACATGGGCCTAAATAAAGCTAAGACCATTTAGCAACACACATCCAATATCAAGAGCTACAGGCAGTGCAGACAGTAGGGAGAGTTTTAAAAAGGCAAATACAGGTGAATGGACAAAGGGTAGACAGAAACACATGCCCCAGAATAGAGATAAACCCACCCTGTGGGGCTGACCAGGGTGACCCTGGGAACTAAAAAATACCTAACCCCACCCAAGTCCCCCAGGGCAGACCCGGGTGGGGAGGCGCCGAAAGTGGGGAGGGCGAGATGTCGACAAGAGAGCACAGCTTCCATACCTCTTCAACTTTTTCAGTGAAAAGTAACGTGCATCTGAAATTGTTTTAATTGCAATTTTCACGTTTTTTTTTCTGGATTAAATTTTAAAACGGTTAACTCTTTCCCTACGTAACAAAATTGGCTAGTCAGTTCCCTGCCGCCCTAGCAGGGAAAAGGACGCCTGTTCCCTGGTGAAGTACATTTTGGGGGTAGATTGAATTAATTTTCACAGCCTCCCAAGGTAACAACCATAGATAAATTGGGCATATTTGGACAGAGCATTAAAAGTACTTTTCAAAACTGCATGTGTTTGGGCATCAGTTTAGTGGGAAGTCGAACCAATTTAATTATTATGCAACAGAACAAACATGGCGGAGCCAAAAATGAGAAACGTGGTTTTGGTAGCAACAGTGTAAGCACATGCAACGAAAAACCCAGATTTACTCACCAACACGGCAGGAAAATGTATTCCACAAGCAAAGAAATCACACAAGAGAACTGTCTCTTCTTGAATCACAATATTACGAGCTAAAAATCACTGTTGAAACCGCGCTCATGAGGATCGAATAAGCTCATCATTGGAGACGATCCAAGGCATGTTGTCGGCTACTTCGGCCTTGTTCCGACACCATCCGACAAGGGCATTCACTTTCAGATAACTTAGAAATGGTTGGTGAAACATATTATAGTGGTTGCTTCCCTTAGACCGATAGCTGTGCTTCAGGCGATTTTTGTACAAACACAACGCTAGAATACTAGTGACTTGTCTATAGACGGCATCGTGCACAACGCTATAACGTAAGTGTTTCGATGGCTAAGGGTTTGTTTGGGCTAACACTAAACCGGAAGTGATATGTAGGGAAAGAGTTAAAAATCTTTGAATTTTTTTTATTATAAAGGCAATCTTCTCATTAAGCCCCAAACGATTCTTTAAAAACAGTATTTACATGAGCCTGCCGTTTGTCCCGACTCTTGGGAGTCAGGATGACTAGGTCAAATAGTGATTTTAGGCACTGCGCATTTTAAATTTAAAGTGTTTGCATCATTTTACAAAAAAACAATTGTCTCATCAATACCCGAATGATTTTTCATAAACATTATTTAAATAAACCTGTTGTTCATCCCTGCTCTCAGGTATGACTTGGTCACATGTGAAAAACAGCTAGAAAATTACAAAGTTTGATCCTTTCTACAGACCTGCCTACATGTTCATGTAGTTGTCAGGAAGATTTGGGAAAACTCTCAGTAAGATTTGCAAGACTGTTAGTAAGATTATAGTTCAAGAAAAATCAAACAGGGGGGGGGGGGGGGGGGGGGGGGGGGGGGGGGACGACAGCAGACCTTGCTTCAGAGGCCAGGGCTTAGCTGTTCCCTGTTGTCAGTGTTTTTATTATTAAGTGTTGCATAAATACATATTAAAAAACGAATTATACAGACGTTCATCCGCTTCTGTTCCATCGTTTCGTGTACTCGTTTTGGAGGCATGATTTTGCACCGACCGTGAACCTCAAACTTACAAAGTGAAGCAATCCCATCCGCTAGAAAGAACGCGAACAAAGACACGCTTTCCAATTGGCTAGACAAAATTATAGGTCAGCACACAGTAGCCAATCAGGACCAGGCTTACTACTACCGGCAGAAACGGCACAATCAAACTGTCTTTTTGACAAAACAAACCCCATAATATCATAAAAAGCTACCGTAGAAAATTGATACATGACCGGAAGACCGTAAAAAAACACCCAAACTCGTAAGAAATACGGCGAAATCGTAAGAGTAGGCAGGTCTGTTTCTATGATGAGTGACATAAGTAGAGATTCATGCTTTTACCAGAGTAACAGAAAACCGGGGTTTGGCAACCTTTTTATATATGTTCCAGAGTACCGGTATACTTGGCAGTTTCTGGTAGCCATAACAGAAAGTGCTGAAGCTGATAAAGAGAACTTTTACTTCACCTCTTCACTACTCACATAATCCCAAAGCTGCATGTGTATACCAACAAGAGTTCAAGGGGTTGGGGTGTAGTGGGGGTGCAGCTTGTGTCATAAGATAACCATCAAAAAATTGCAACAGCGTAAGCATTAACGTGTGCGTCTGACCATAGTTGCAGGTACAAACTGGCCACCGTGTTCCTAAAAATAAAAAAGCTTTTTACTCAAGATCTATCTGCCCCATAATGTTTCTGACCCTGTTACAAAATTGTTCATTAAATATGAAGCCTGCCACTCTGTCCCCAATTACATCACTAAACTGCTTCCGGAATGCCGATGAATTTCAGGTTGCATCTCTGGAAATACACTTCAGCTTGTCAATTTTGGCTTCTAAAATGCTGATATATACCCTGTGACATATTGTAACTGCTGTCAATCACCACCCACTCAACTGAGCCAGAATTGGACTTTATCCCTCTCCTCAACAACAGAGTGGGAAGTGTCTCTCCCTGAAAGAACAATCCCAGTAAAATAATCACTCCCTTCTCGGACACTCAGCTCTTTTCCATCGGCACTTATTCTCTCGAATCATTTTTGCGCGTGAAGACATGAACATGATGAATACAGAGATGAAACAGCCGACCTATGCTTTAAATAACACAATGTCCATCCCCATCTTTTGCCTCTCACACAAATTCTATGCTTCAAAAGTCTAACGATGTGTACTGCACCTTCCATGGTGTCCAGAAGCAGACTGCAGCTCCAAAGCCACCCAGAAAAGATGAAAATTCACATTTTTTTCTGGGACAAACGAGCATGCCCAACATACTGCGATGTCATCTTGTCACATCAGCTTCAATTCTACCCTCTAGATCCATCCTCCGATCCCCTCAGACTGAAATTGCCCTATACCAAACTCTTTACTGTAGGCTCTCAAGTCATTTCCCCATGTTAAATGCCCTTCCTCTCTTCCTGCAGCAGTCACCATCTCTCTTGGCTTTCAAAAGTAAATATTAACACTTACTTTTCCCCCAAAGCTATCTAGCAAATATACAAAAATGCATCATGTACAATCTTTCCTGCAAGTGCTTAACTCATCAACCTGACTTCTGCCTAGATCTCTGACTTGTTCCATCTCGCACCCTCCACTCCTCTTCTGATACACATAAATTTTGTCTTCCCACTTTCAAGTGCAAAACACGTGGTGGTCACGCCTTTTCCCATCTTGGCCTTGCCACCTGGAACAGCCTCCCTGCCCTAGTCAGTAACTGTCAAACACTCCCCTCCTTCTAATCATTTTCAAAACTCTCATCTTCAACAATGCCTTTGACTAGTCCATATCCCCAGCCACTGTACTTAGTCATCACCACTATACTCGTGCGTGTGCGTGCGTGTGTGTGTTTGCTCCTAGTTTTCTTTTTGTATCAGTACTAAGAGCTATTTTTAGAATAAATGCTTAACAAATCTTCATTCTTATTATTTTTAATCTGATTTCCCCTGCAGCATTTCATTTTTTCTAGATTTGGTGCCCATTGTATTTTATTGTTTTTCATTCTCATTTTCCTTTATTCTGACTGAGAATATATAATTTCCTTAAACATTTGTTGTTCGAGTTGTGTTTATGTGTCATTTTGGTCTATGTTTTGATGTGCTTACCGGTAATGTCCAGTTACAGCGGTATACAAAGATACAAAATGTTTCATATTCTTATTATAATTATCACTATTATTATTATCATCATTATGTATAAAAAGTCTTACCACAAAGTAGCCCTGGGCTAAGTCTGTGGCTTGCATAGATTTTAACCTTTAGCACTCTGCTTTCCGCTGGCAGTTCTTTTCCCTGCAACTGCATTCTTTTTGAGTGGGCTAAACCCAACACTACCCTACTTACTTCAAAAGCCTACAACTTTTTCATTTTTCTATGTATGATTGTGGAATTTGGCATGTACGTAAATAAATGAATCAAGATTATGTCACAATTCTTAAAACTGTCTTATCTGTGTTATTATCCTAACAAAATAATAATAATAATCAATGCTTACTACGCACCGTTTCCGCGTTCACTAGCACTCGATTCAGAATCACTCCTCTGCCCATCACCACCATCTCCCACCCACCCACCCCTCGATCTCAAGTCTTCTGGCAAAAAGCCAAGAAAGTCTTCATCATCGGAATCTGACTCCATAAAAGTATTCCTTGATGAATGCTTCTAACTCCTCATCGGTCATCTTTTGTCAAAATGAAGCCGTCAGAACAAACTCTCGCTTAGAAAATTTGAATCGCTCAAACACACTCGAAGTTAGCAAGATGGCCGATATAAAATGGAAGCAAGCCTCATTTACAATCACCCACAATCCTTTGCAAAGGCTTCATAGCAACCTAGTGTGTTTACCATAGCCGATTTCGAACAGACCACGCGGTGGCGACATATGTCGCCATCCGATAATGAAGCAAGATGGCGGCTGGCGACAAATGTCGCCACCAGCGTGCTAAAGGTTAAGAACATGCCATCATTCAAGTTTACCAGTAGTGGATGAACAAACGACAATGTAAGACAAAAGCTCATTACATAGACTCACTTTTCCTACAGCATGTGAGCCAAAAATGCCTCATTTCCGCAAAGAATTCTTGCTTCGCGACAACAACAAAATGTTTCTTACCACAGAAAGTTCATGCCTGGTGAGGTCTTTGAGTTTGACCATGTCTGCCCTGTGATGCCTGTGTTTGTGGCGGGAGGCATGGTCCTGGGAGGGCTGTGTCTTGTGGCCCTTGTCGATCAGGTTCTTCACGCCTGTATCCAGAATCTCCTTTTTCTGCTGCTCTTTTGACGCAGGTGGTGGGTTCTCCGGGATAGATGGCTGCACTCCCTCAATACTTAACCAGTGCGCTGTCACATTTTGAACATATCCGCAGTTTGGTCTTAACCCATTCAAGGCGCCCCACATCAATAACTGGGGTCAAAGTGTCATCTAGTGCTGCCTGCAGCAATGCCATATGACACTTCCGCAGCAACTGATACAGGCTGTCTTGAATTAGTTAATCCCCTTGTGCATGCAGTCAATGGTACAGTGTATTCTTAACCCCCTTGCGCATGCAGGCAACATTTATAATAATAAAATAAAGGGTTTTTATACAGCACTAAATCCCTATTGCTAGGCTCAAAGCACTTTACAAAGCATGTGATGTGATGCAGTGCGCACTCTCCTCCCACCCACCGCACCACCTGCCTGAGCAGTGTCACCAACTATACATGTACAGTCAGCAGACACTACACAATCAGCATGGTGAGCAAAAGGAAAGAGGGCACCACAACACAGTCATGACAATAAACAATTAAAAATGTTGTTTTAAAGACGAACAAAAACAAAGTACACAACACATCTAACTAATAACAAAGCCAATTAAATGGTGTGTTTTTTTAAAGCACGCTGATCCTGGACAGATACAATCAATAGTAGTACATTTGTGTGTTTACAGTTCAAAAGCCATCCTGAACAGGTGTGTCTTAAGTTGTGTTTTGAAAGAAGACAGAGACTAACAATGGCACAGCTCATGTGGGAGACAGTTCCAAACTGTTTGGGCTTGAAAACAAACAAGATCTTTGACCAAATTTTTTTTTTGTTTCATTTTGTGAGATAGCAAGAAAATGATCATCAGCACTGGAACGGAGTTGGTGTGCTGGTCTGTAAGCAGTAACTGAGTAATTAAGTAACACAAATAGTCAGGTACAGTGCCATTTTAAAACCTGAATGCCAGAGTTGCTAACCTGAAATCAACCCTGGCTTTCACTAGCAGCCAGTGCAGCTGTTGTAGGAGGGGCATTACAATTACATACTCTCTCTTTGAATTTGTCAACACTAGCCGAGCTGCACTGATCTGGAAATTCTGCAGATGGCAAACTGGTTGGCAGCAATGCCAGCCAATGTTGAACAACAATAGTCAATTCGAAACAGTATCTGAAAACACATATGTCATGAAGCAGCCTTGTCAGTAATGTAGGAACAGACTGAGGCAATCCTTCTCAGCTCTAGGTAAGTGGAACGGCAGACATGACTTAGTCTGCCATGGTGAGGTTAGAGTTAAGTATGATGACAAGATTCCACACTTTGTGCTTAAAGGGAATATGATGAGTGCAGAGCTCGAGCGATTCACTCTGACACTGGCTGATTTTAGAGTGCGTTCCTGACAGCACTGCCCTAGTCTTTCCTTCCTTTAGTTTTAACTTATTCACATCCATCCATGACTTGATGGACTTTACGCAGCTCTTCCTCTCATGAACAATTAGACAATTGGTCAGGAGGTGCAGAGTGTTTGAGGTGTGTGTCGTCAGTGTACTCATGATAAACACACTGGAAATTTTCTGACAATGACTGTATGTATTTATAACTAAGCTGAATACACAAGGACCCAGTACTGATCCCTGCAGGACACCAAATCACAGTTCTTGAGGGCGAGACCCGATGTTAACAATCACAGACTGATGACGGTTTGTCAGATAAGATAAAAACCAATCAAGTACATGGCCAGACAGTCCAAACAAATTGCTGAGTCGTATGATGGGGATCTGGTGATCAAGTGTGTCAGATGCTGCAAATAGATCAAGGAGCGTCAACACCTGACCCTCATCAGCATTTGTAAGCAAGCTGTTGGTGACATGAAGCACTGCAGTGTCAGTGCTGCGGTTCTTAGAATTATATGCTCTTCAAGCCGAGCCAGAACCATCTTCTCAAGGATTTAGAAAGAAATTGCAAGTTTGATACTGGTATAGTTCAAGGGAGATTTTTTGTCAAGACTAGCTTTTTATCTAAGGTGTCACAACAGCTTGTTTGAACAATGCAGGTACCATGCCAGTGGATAAAAACAAGTTAATAATTCTAGTTGTAACATGAGTCAGATCACAAGACATTTTGAGCAGTGCAGTTGATACAGTATCGAGACAGCAACTTTTGCTTGGAAATTTGGAAATCAGATCTCACACATGTTCTTTAGTAACCATGTGAAACTCAAAAAGTACAGGACCAGTGAAAGGACTAGAGGACACATCACTTGACCATGCACCTATGTCTTCACAGATTTTACTACTCACTAACCAGATAGGTGAGGTTGGCGCTGGTTGATATTACATTTCCCTTGGGGACTTTCTCAGCGCTGGCTGAACGTTTAGTTGGATCCCTTGCCCTTCCCCGTCGGGCACCCGGTCTCCGGCTCCCGGAGTGATACGCGGTTTTGACACTTTAACACTTCTCTCTAGCGATCTTTCTCTCTTTACGCTTTTTTCCTTTTCCCTTCTTCCCCTTCCTCCTTCCCCCCCCCCTCCTCCCCCCCCCCCCTTCTCTCTCTCTCCCCACCCCCCACCCCCCCCTTATTTTTTAGTTACCCTTGAAGACGGTTTCACAACTACCTACTCTCCACTTATACCAATATTCTCGTACTGAATTTGATTATTTGCTTTGTTTTAACGACTTATTACCTGTTGTGTACCGTGCTAAATGCTGGGGGGGTTTTCCCTGGGGTCCTCCCGTTTTTCCCCGAGGTAGTCCTCAACTTGAAGGTGATATAAAGTTTGCCTTCGGGTTGGTGTTTAGCAGGTTTTGTGTATTAGACACTCAGCCTACTTCGTGCCCAAGGGTACTCCCCGTTCGTTCTCTCTCTCTTTCTCTCTCTCCATCTCTCTCTCTCTCTTTCTCTGGCCTCACCTACATGCCTTTTCTTTTACTCACTCCTGCACGTGCTTGCACACACTCTTGTCTCTCGTGTTCAGGTTCTTTCCGAGTCTCTCTCTTACGATTTATCGTTGACGTCATTTTTACTCTTTCTGCACTTTTGTTCTTCCTTTTCTTTTATTTTACGTCACCTCCTTCAGTTGCCACATTCCTTCTGCCAATGAAGATAAGTAACGGCTAATCTCTCTGTTTGTTTGTTTGTCTATTTTGACAAAGGGTATTTACCCGAAATATTAATAAATTGTGTTGTACCCGTCTTTTCTAAGCGCGTTTCTTTCTCCGTTGGGTACTTCTTCACAGATTTGCACTATCTTCTTGTAAAACAAGAATGGCAAAGCCCTCAAGGCTCACATGCATGACCGATCTACATAATTAAAGAACTTTGTTAGCTTGGCCTTCTGACAGGTCACTGAAATAAGCAATTGTTCAAGTGTTCTAACATAAGGGTTGGCATTTGTACCCACAAATTCCATCTTTTCTGGTTAATGTAGTTTTGTACTCATTTTTAAGTCCCTTTTATTTATAGAAGAGACTGTTTAGGAAGGGTCGCGGTGGAGCGAATTTAATAGCATCATGTCCATGTCATAGGCGGGCAGGCCTAAACCTCTCACAATTGAAGTAACAACATAAAAATTATGTCATGTCTAGTTTTGCTAACCTCGCTGCTGAACGCACATTTGGCGCGAAGCGCCGTGTGTGCGTATGCATACAGTGGAGTCCAGTTAACACGAACTCGCTTTACACGAATTTCCGGTTAACACGAACCGTTTTTGCGTTCCCGGCCGACGGCCTTCTTATTCTGTATTAAAATTTCACCGATAACACGAAATTTCGCTTTACACGAAGCTGGTTTCGGTTCCCAACCAGGGCAATTTCACTATTATTCACCTGTTTAACACGAACACCGATTCCATTCGGCGAAAACCAATTCATGTGTCGCTCTCGCGCTGTAGTACACAACAGATCAGAGCGAACTCTAGTCTGTGATTGGCTGAATAGCCTTCGGCTGTTGTAATCCGTCTTCTCATTGGCTAGCGTTTCTGAACTGTATTCATGTTGTTTGCATTATTCATGTACCAACACAACCCTTTTACTGATGCGGGATTGTACTTCAAGCCTGTGTTGCTTTTACCTGATGGATTGTAACTTACTATGGATGTTACCTGATGGATTTTACATTAAATACGCGAGCTGAACACGTTTCGTTGTGTTTTCCTAGCAAGCTGAAGGTATGCATATAAAGTACGATAATGTGCACTTTTAACATCGTACTCATTCGCGCACACATACACATTTTCTCCTTGAGGGCTGTGATCAATTTGAGACCATATTGGTTAACACGAAATACGTTTAACACGAAGTGATTTTCCGTGTCCCCAGAAATTCATGTTAAGCGGACTCCACTGTACATGTATGTGTGTGTGTGTGTGTGTGTGCGTATGTATGTAAACAAGAGAATCTCTGATATTTCTGTACACACAAGCTTGAAACTTGGCGAAATACTTTCTTAAAGGGGTGGCTAAAAGAGCCTCCGAGCATATTGTAATTGAATGTCTCCATTTAAGACAGCATGCATAGGAAGGTCTTACCATCGGGTATCTCTGTACCAGGTTTGGGATGGAAGTTGTAAATATTATTTGAGAAAAAACATTTTTTGTTTTTAAAAAAATGGCTAATTGTGATCTCGTGACCCTTGACCTTTCCGAGGGTTCATCCAAATTAGTATGCATAGGAAGGTCTTACTATCTGGTATCTCTGTACCAAGTTTGGGTTTAAAGTTGCGCATAGTATTTGAGAAAAACACCTTGTGTCCAAACATGGCTATTTTTTACCTATTTCCAGAGCTCTTTTGACCCTTGACCTTTCTGATAGGTCAACCAAATTAGTATACATAGAAAGGTCTTATCATCAGGTATGTTTGTCCCAAGTTTGGGGTTGAAGTTGTGAATAGTGTTTGAGAAAAAAAAAATCAATTTTGTAAAAATATGGCAATTTATTGATCCCCTATGACCTTAACCTTTAAAGTTATGTTACCCAGGATCAAGCATATCAACACAGTCAGAAAACTGTCTGCAACAGATACTGCTGACAGTATATGTATGGGTTCTTTGTGTACTAACTTAGAGCTATATGATGTAATTATAATGCCAAATGTCGAAATACATCGTTTGGAGGGTGTGTTGTTTTTGTACCCGAGAGCGCAGATTATCATCTGCATCGGCCTCGTTTTCAATATGTGCATATTTACCAGCTACGTCACAAGGCAGAACCCGGCCAATACTGCAGGTCACGAGGTCATCGGTGTGGTACACACGTGTCAGTGTACACGTCTACTGATGTTCGCTGGCATCCCTTTGACATAATTTTCCATACCCATTATGCTGTCAAAATCACAATGCGGGTTCCGCTTAACCTGCCAATATTTACTAGTAACGATCGTGCTGCGCGGCATCATCAGTGCACGGCCGGGGGCGTGGCTTGTTCAACTCAGTCTCCACGCTGAGCCAGCATCCACGCTGCCTAGTTTGACCTTTGATCCAATTTCTGCACTGCAATTTCACATCTCACACATCAAAATCTACGTAACTGAAGGCATCACTGGAAACGACAAATGCATCATCACAGCAGAAACACTACCTCTGGTGAATCGTGGAGTGAATGAGAGCCCGCACAGACAAAAACGTGTCACGACCAGCGATGTGCCGCAATTTTGACACACACTGTAGTTTTCAGATCCTTGCAGCATAAAATCTGATAACTAGCTCGTAACTTTATGATAAAACAGGTTTAAAATCTTGCGAAATCAGCAAGAGAAAAATTCTACTGAAGATCGTGAATTCTGAAAATCACTAGCGCTCACGTAACTATAGGAAGATCGACAAAGACCGTATATTACTCACTGATTCAGCAGGAAAGGGACAAATTCTAGGTGGGCGGCAACAGCCAAGCTCTTGCTTTACGCGTTGCCACATGTCCATATTCCCTTGTCCGATGTCAGTTCTACTTAGGGGTATCTTGTCTCTCTTCCTCTTTCTTCTCTTCAATTCCGAGTTTGTCATTGTCGGTGCGAATTGATGATACTTTTCTTCGCTGGTTCATCCACCATCTTGTCTCTGATTGGTTAAAATTATGCAGATGACCTAAGGTCGTATAAAATAGTTATGACGTCAGCTACCATCGCCTATCAGAAGCAATCTTTTAATGCGTTCAGTCAAAAGATTCAGATGGCCTCTTTTCGGACGAAAGAAAGCATTTGGTGGGAAAATAGGGTGGTCATTGTCTAAGTGTACTGAATCCCAGTAAAAGCTTTTTGCAAACTGAAGCATTAAAAAAAGGTCAGGAGTGCCCCTTTAAGGGAGGTCACTCAAATTGGCATGTTTAGAAAGGTCTTGCCACAAAGTATCCTTGGGCCAAGTTTGAAGACTGTGGCTTGAATAGTCTCTGAGAAAATGATAACGTTAAAGTTTACTATGGACGATGGCAGACAGACGACGGCGGATGGACGACAGACAGACGGACGACCACTGGCCCAAAACACACTACACAGACTCACTTTTGCTTCACACATGAGCCAAAAAGTCATTAAAAGCATCAGGCAGATCAGCCACATCTATGTTGGTGAGTAAAACAGTCATTGCACATGACATAAAACTGCCTGCCCGACGTGAATGCATCCAGTTTGGATGTGAAAAATTTGTTTTTAACCAGTACTATGAACAATATTGGTGGCTGCATTGCACACGGGAGTTGAACAAGCTGAACATCTGCAAAAAATGTCTTCATAACCAAAATGAAATCAAGCTTAACCGATTGGTCTTGTTTCTGCCAGAAAAATACTGATGAAACAGGACGTATATGTGCATCTGACAGGCACACTGTGGATGGTGGCAGGCTGCCCAATCATCACACAGAAGAAGAGTGTTCATATACCATCATTTATACACAGACTAAGGGATTTACATTCTCAGACTGATTCCTGGTCCCACGAGAGCAAAGCTCGAGTGGGGCTAGGACTCCCATTTGAGAATGTGAGTTACGAGGTATATGAGCACACCACTTCTATTTTCTATAGAACCTTTCACAACCAAAATCAAATGGAGCAGACAAAAGTTTCACTTTAGCCTCTTCGATAAAATAATAAAAGAATAAAAATAAATAAAAGTGTTTTATGGTACCAGCACATCAAAACTGCCAATGAGTGCTGCAACATGTTTATCTGGCATCGTTTGCATGGTGCAAGAATCCATTCATGTCTGTTTTGCCTTCCAATGTACGGTCGATCCCACATTACAACCAGGAGATATAGTAACCTGGGGGTTTAAAAAAGTGGTCTATTCCTAAAAGGTGCAAGGGCACTGCCTCAAATAAACACTGGGTTGTACCTTTGATGGCCAAATCAAGAGGGATCTTGGGTAAAGCACTGTTAATAACTTCCTGCAGATCCATTTCTTTTTCCTCATTAAAATGAAGTTCTCGTCCTCCTCCGCTTGTGAATCGGAAAGGCACCAAGTCAGAAGCATGGAACCCATACAGGGGCTGAAGAAAAGAATAAAGTGACCAAGTTGACAAAATACACTTCTTTTTGTTATGGCTAAGCACTTATGGCTCATGTGCATGACATTTCACATAATTCTGCAGACCTCATGACCTTGACCTATAAAAGCTCACTTAAATGTGTCTTGAGAAAAGTTATCACTGTACCAAGTTAGACATTGGAGCTGGCCATGGTATCTGCAGCATTCTGTTTTGAGCAGTATCAAACTATCAATACCAATCACTAATCAATAGTACTACATCACACATGAATATGTGGTCCCAACTCAGAAACAGTCTTGAAAAACTCAGGGATAATTCTAATAATTTATGTAAATGGGTCATTGACCCATAGAGTACAAATCCAATGGGTCATTTTAGAAACTGGATGTGGCCCAAGTGACGGCCAAGCATTTATATGAGCACCTTCTCATCAACCACCAAAATCTCAAAAAGTGATTGATTGATTGATTGTACATTGCTTAACGTCCCGACAGCAACAAGGCTTTCTCAGGACGTGCCTGCACTGCTTGTGAAAAAAAAAAATAAACAGAACATTGAATGTATGTCGCCAGCCGGTCAAATACATTAAATAAACCTAACACATGGGGCCCAAATAAAGCTAAGACCATTTAGCAACACACATCCAATATCAAGAGCTACAGGCAGTGCAGACAATAGGGAGAGTTTTAAAAAGGCAAATACAGGTGAATGGACAAAGGGTAGACAGAAACACATGCCCCAGAATAGAGAGAAAAACCCACCCTGTGGGGCTGACCAGGGTGACCCTGGGAACTAAAAAATACCTAACCCCACCCAAGTCCCCCAGGGCAGACCCGGGTGGGGTCTCAAAAAGTGGGGTGGGCCAAGACAGAAAAGCTGGGTAGGCCTTTAGAATCACGTGAATGGGCCCCTTGTCTACAGAAACCCATGGGTCATTGACTCCACAACTCAAAATGTTATGAGTCATTTGGGGAAATGATGCGCCAATTGCACATGGCGCTTTCCAAAACTGAACCCTGAAAACTGTGGCAGCTAAGTCAAACTCAATATCAATATTTCACCCTAGCAAATGTAACTACGTTGACTTTGCAACACAACTTATTCTTTGAGATCAGCATTTGGTTCACCCATGAATTTTTATTGTTATTCAACAAAGGCATCACATATATATATATATATATACACTGATGCATACATATATGACCAAAGACAGTACATTATAACACAAAGCACTCGACCCAAGAGTGCGAGGACACGTCTGAGAGTGATTTTCCTTATTAAGTTGCTGCGACGGGCTGACCGAGCAAAGCAAAGCATGGGGGAGACTCCCAAAGCAATTTCTTTCTCAAACGCAACAAGCAAAGTTGTGTCGGCATATCATTATTCCACTTTCCTAAGGGAAAAATAGGTAAAGTATATCCCTTTTAACTCTTATTTGTGCATACACTTACGACAAGAGAATAATTGAATGGCATACATGATGAGTGGTCTATGTGAGAGTAAAAAAATCGATTTTGAGATAGGGGTGCCAGGCGATACGCAAGCATAGTCTCGCATGTGACGAAGGTTTAGAGTGATATGTGAACGGATAGCCATTAAAAATTATTTTAATTATCTTTGGGTTTGAATCTGGGAATTTCTCTGTTCGATTCTTTTCTGCATTTGACACGCTTGACAGTCACCTTTTTGGTCTGAAGCGGAAAACTTTGCTGACTGCAGTTTGAACTTAGACCCTAGCTCTCCACGAATACCATGAAATGTTATCAGTTGGAAAGTGGTCTAACGAACATTTAGATCCAAAGAAATTATATATCCTTAGTATCTTCTTCCAAATGTAGAAGTGATCCATCATTCTGTACATAGAATAGTTCTCCTCTTCACTAATGTTAGATTAACTCAAGATAGATCTAATCATTTGTGCCGCTTGTGCAAAGCTAATACAGTGTAACTTTAGATGGGGGAAACATGTTGCAACCTGAACTGTTCTCATGAACTAGGACTGCAGATTAAAGCGTTATGTGATATTTTAATACTTTGATTTCATTCAGTGTTTGTTATTTTCCCAACAGATGTAAGAAATGAGTGCAGAACACTTAAAGGGAAGATTTGTTGAGACTGCCACCTGTAGAGCTGCATTCACGGGCCTACAGGTTATGCAGCGTCTATTTTGAAGACAGCCAGTTTACGTGTGCACGGAAAGGCACAGGTTGTTGTGAGATGCTGTGCCAACTTTGTTTTCTATGCCCAACCCACCCCCAAAAGTGACGGCAAAGAGACAGCTACCCAGGAAGAGGGATGCTGCCACACGTGTCACTTCAGCCAAGTAATTTAAATAAATTGATTGTTAATATAATACGTAACGGTAAAACTCTGATATGTAAGTTTACCTCCCTACAAAACAAAACACAAACAAAAACAACAACAGCATAAGAGATGAGAGTTGTTTTCAAAACTATAATCTTAAAAACTGTTTATTATTAAATTCAGTCAGACATGCAGACTTTATATTCTTATAATTTTTCAATGACCCATGTCTATTTTGTCTCGGTGTGTTTGTGTGTGTGTGTGTAAGTCAGACACATAAAACAGGAGTTGATTGTTTTGAGTTGTTGATTTGAGTCAAGTTGTGGTGGTTTATCAGTATGTCATAAAATTATTTAATGCATGGTTGCTTTTATGTGTGCAGAGGAGTCTAGTGGCGAAACCAACCGGCAATGCTATAACAAAGTTCCTTTTTGTTTCCCAGGGTCACCTGGTCCCTGTTTGTTATTTCGGCGTGAGTCGTACTCCTCTTAATGTTGTTTGATTTTTCAGCCACTGGCTGTAAGGTCTAGTCAGGAGGTCTTTTTGTATTAGGTCGAATTACCCAAACAAAAAAATTGGAACATCCCCCCCCCCCACCCCCTTTCCAGGTAACTGATCTGCCCCTCGCAAGAGGTGGTCAGGCCAGCAATTTACAAGAAAGCAGGCTTTCAAGAGAAAACTGAAAACTGCACAACAGACTGTACCCCCAGAAGGAATATATATGACTAAGTGCCAAAAGGTGAGCAAAAAGTGAGTGACCTCTTTTGCGGGAAACTAAAATCTGTTTAAAAAGACATGTGTTGACTTTAACAAGTGGAATGTGTGTGTAAATGATTGAAGATATACTGGCAATAATTTATGCACCTAACGTAAAGCTGTTTGGTGAGTATACTGCAAAACGCCAGAATTCACCAATGAAAATCGCCCCGGGAAAGCGGACAACGATTTGCAGTCGGTCTTTTTTTATCTCGCGTGTTTAAGCAACAATAACAAACCTGGTGCTAACCATGCCCATATGTTCAGGGAAGATTGATCTTATAATCCGTGTATTTCCAAGATTTGAAGGTAAGCCATGCTTTTGTTTATTGCTCTTGAAAGTAGCCTCTGTCGGACGTCAGGTTTGTCGTCACAGAAGCATCTTAATTTCTGCGAACTTGTGCTAGCGAAAGGCACGCTGACCCAAACCGGAAATGGCGTCATTGCGTTGTTTCGCTTTCGTTGAATATTTGATATGCTTCAAATTTACTTTTCCGTCACAGCTTTCTAAGCTGGCAAAAAAAATGTGAGCGGCCAGTTTTTGTCGCAAGATCTGACGTTTAACGAAGTTTGACAAGTTTAACGAAGTTGTTTTGGTTTTTTTGGTCTACGACCGTCCGGTTATGATAGATGCATTATGAGCCACATTCCAGCGTGGTTGTTTTGAATGTCCAGTCTGTCAATGGAGAGCTACAACTCGTGACGTTTTGTCGCAACTGTTTTCATAAATCTGACGTTTGATCACTTCTGACGTTCGATTGTAATTATTGACAATATAATGAGCCAAATGTTTATTTTATAAATATTGTAAGTGACCATTTTCAAGAGTTTGAATCGCCCGAGACTCCAGTACCATTTTGAGGCAGTAGGTTAGAGAATGAAGATGATATCTTGTGATAACAAGTTTTATTGCGACAACCGCTACTGTAGCAACTCTGATGTTCGATCGCGAACGCGTGTCGCAAATCTAACCTCCGATCGATGAAAGTTGGTAAATGAGTTATTTGGATGTATTTTTTGTCGTTTGATGGACACGTGCAGTTGTTGTGACTCAAATGTAAGATAATGAGAACAAGGAACAGGTAAATTTCATAACATAATAATGCAATGATACAAAATTTATCGGACGTCAGGCTTGTGCCAACATTTGTTCTGCTGCAATCCTGACATTCAACAACACATGGATTGTAGAACTTTGGGGGGAGAAGGCACTGTTAAAATGATCCATTTTGGACAACCAGTTGCATAGCCGTTAGGACCTTCTGAATCTGAGGGTCAGAGTTAAAATAATGCACTCAGCCTGTACACAGATGAAATTTATTTGAATATTTGTTTTATTTTTACAGGCGCAGACTGTTTAGCACATCATGTTTATCATGTAAATTACATCAGAAAGCTGTATGCAGTTTGTTCTTCATATCTGTTTTGTTTGTTAAATATTGTGCTTGAAACTGGGGGAAAGGCTTTGTGTTTGTGGCTTCTGATAACTATCCCGGGAATATCCACTGCAATCCTGATGTTCGACATAAGTTACAAATTCTGGCCCTGACTGCCAATAAATATATTTGGGCAGCAAAGATGACTCTCATTGTGCTCTTCTGTGTGCATGTATTCCTGTGAGTGGTATATATAACACGACAAAGTGTGTTTTTCTTGCTTGTAGGATATTTTAAAAATTGAATATGGTCAGATGTCAGGTATTGCAACACAAATCATGTTCAGGGATTAGAACATTCTAAGCCAAAGAGCAGTAATTGTTTGGATAGGTCAATTGTGACCACTACTTATTATTTTAACTGTTTGGAAACAGATTTGTGTTTTTTATCCCACCAATTTAGAGGCACTATGTCGCAATACCTGATGTCCGACATACCAGGACTTAAAATTTTTAATGGCCATTTTCTGAAAAACCATTTCAGATATTATCTTTTTCTTTTACAAACACATTACCAATACAGTGTACATCACCCAAATACATTTTCTGGCACTTTATGTCAAACTTTGATTTTCAACCCAGTTGTCCTCTTTGTGAGAGCACCTTTTGGCACTTAAGTCATATAAGCTGCAGGAGAAAGACAATTACAAAAAGAAAACTGAAAAAAGACATTAACACCAAAAGAAGGATGAACAGTAAAGAATTTTTCATTTAAAAAGCCCAAATCAGTTCCTAATCGTATTATTGATAAGTAAATTGCTCTTCAAACGTACAGTTTCTCTGTGTGTGTGTGTGTGATTTGGGGAAGAAGGGAGGGGATTTGGATTGATTGATTGATTGTACATTGCTTAACGTCCCGACAGCAACAAGGCTTTCTCAGGACGTGCCTGCACTGCTTGTGAAAAAAAAAAAACACTAAACAGAACATTGAATGTAGGTCGCCAGCCGGTCAAATACGTTAAATAAACCTAACACATGGGGCCTAAATAAAGCTAAGACCATTTAGCAACACACATCCAATATCAAGAGCTACAGGCAGTGCAGACAATAGGGAGATTTTTAAAAAGGCAAATACAGGTGAACGGACCAAGGGTAAACAGAAACACATGCCCCAGAATAGAAAGGAAAACCCACCCTGTGGGGCTGACCAGGGTGACCCTGGGAACTAAAAAGTACCTAACCCACCCAAGTCCCCCAGGGCAGACCCGGGTGGGGGATGGAGAGTGGGAAGGGGTGGGGTTTGGAGAACATATGATTGGTGATGTCCATTTTGTCATCTGTAACTGATAGCATGGTCTGCTGCAAGTCATTATCAATAATCAAGTTGACCTACTATTTCATGGATGATGCATAATTCTGTCTTAAATTTGCATGTGTTTATATACGTTGGGTGGAGGGAGGAATGAGGAGGAAGAAAAAGAACAAGTCACTGATAATAATTTCTCATTAATCAGCTTGTGCATGTACCGCCAGGTACTGTTTACAGATCCTAGGGTTGTATGCACAAGGGGGTAAATATGGCCTGTGCGTTTAATCAGTTTGGCTTTGTTGATAAGATAGTTTATTGCCCATGTACAAAACAATAAAAACATTGGAATTTGTCTTGATGTCAGTTACTAAGACTAAAATCACACACACACACAGTCAAACAGTAACATCTGATTCAGTTAAAAGCTGACTGTACACAGTCGTTCTCACTCGCCACCTCTCCAATCAGTCCGGTTGATCAGAGAGAGAGCGCGAAAAGCCAGAAGGAAAAAACTGTTGCGGAATCTACTGGTCCCGGTACTGATGGACCTGTACCTATGCCCTGATGGTAGAATTTGGAAAAGCTCATTGCTGGGGTGGGTGAAATCACTGGAGATAAGACTTGCTCTACGTAAGAGACGCTGCTGGTACAGCGAGTCCAGGCTAGGAAGATCTCTGCCTATGATTTTTTAAGCGGTCTTGACCACCCTACTCAGTCTGATTTTCTCTTTGGCCGTGATGGAACCATACCAAATCGTGATCGAAAAGGTGAGCACGTGGTTATTCCTAAGTTGAAAATGTATGAATACTGACCAGAGTAACTGATCATGTGATATTGATATTTAGAAAGCCTAGCAACACAGCACGGGTAAGCCAACTGCTAAGGGACTGAACCCTTACACTGACTTAGCTTTTTTCAGTAAGCCTTATGGAGTGATCTGTCTTATAATGTATTATCTTTGATATGACCAAGCGCCAAAAGGTGTGAAGTTGAAGTGGGTGTTGCCGTTTTGCTTGATGTAACAAAAATTCAGAATGCAATTTTCTTGTTGTGTTTTACTGGTTATGTATGGAAATGAATGGAGAAATAGTAGAAATAAATGTGACTACAAACTTGGGATGTGGTATGATATATTTGCTGGACAAAGATGAAATGATGGGCGAAACCGGGGCACTGATAACGGACACTATTTGCTTTTTCATTCAAGATCAACTGCACTTAGGTTAAAAATAAACACTCTGTCTTACGCACAAAACTACATCTTTATAATGGGCACAGTCTCAAAACCCAGGTCACTTATATGTATTTGAATAATTGCGCCCAAAAGTTGCATCAGTCAGACGATAGGTGTGTTGTAGCTTTGAGCATGATTACTAGCTTTCTGTTTACACACTTAGTCACACCAAAAAGATTCAAAATTCAAGAAATTTATTGTCCATTAAAGGATATTTGTCTTTGCCTGCTGAGCGTAGGTCAAGGTTAAAATCATAATATCTCAATTACAAATCAAAAAGGACCAGAAACAGGGCCAGTGTGTCTCTCATAACAACCGGCATTATGCAGCAAAACTTTATTTTTAACAAAGTAAAGCCCTTATGGCTCACATGTATGACCAGTCCACATACAGTGTAATAAGTGTGACCTATGTGAACCTGACCTTTCTGTATCATCAAGTACAGTTTTCCGACTATTTTTTTTACCTATTTCTTGATACACACCCCATGACCCTTGACCTTTGTGGGGGGACCATCAAATTAGTATGCATTAGAAAGCTTTTATCATCAGCTACCTTTGTTGCAAATCTGACTCAAAATTTGAGTCAAATGTTGGCAAAAACTTTGATAAAAACTACAATTTTATCAAACACTGGCATTTTTCATACATTTGCTGACCTCTTGTAACCCTTGAACTTTATGAGGGGTCATTCAAATTAGTATGCATTGAAAGGTTTACCATCAGTTATTTCTTTACCAAGTTTGGGTTTGAAGTTGAAAATAACATTTGAGGAGAAACAATTTATGTCAAAATATGGCTATAGACCGACCCATTGTATAATAAAAATAATAATAAAGAGCATTTATATCGCGCTGAATCCACAGGCGCAGTTTGCTCTAAGCGCCTTACAGAAAATGTATGTATGCAGAATCTCACAACATTTAACAAATTTAATCTATGCACATACAACTGAAACACACATAACAAAACCATTCCCAAGTTAAACATTTTGATGATGCTGATGCACGACCATGATGGTGCTACACGGTCAACAAAGGGAAGACCTAAGATCAAGGCCACTAGGATGGTGCTAAACAGTCAGCAAAAGGAGGACCTAAGATCAAAGCCACCATGGTGGTGCTACACAGTCAACAAGCTCCTTCACTGGCTCCCCATCCCCCAACGCATCCAATTCAAGATTCTGTCTCTCTGCTACAAATCCCTGAACAACTACGCTCCTACCTATCTCTCCAACTTACTTCACCCCTACACTCCTTCCTGCTCCCTCCGCTCTGCCTCAGCACTTTTGGCCCAAGCTCCTTCTCAGTATACGGTCCATCCACCTGGAACACTCTCCCACTCTCTCTCCGACAGAAACACTCTCTCTCCTCCTTCCAGTCCGCTCTCAAAACTCACCTCTTTCAACAGTTCTAGCACTACATCACCACACTCCCCACCCCAAGCTGACCGTCGTAATGTATTTTCACTATTTGTGGTATGTGAGTTATTATCTAAAGCGTGCACATGCGTGTGCGAGTTGTGAGTGCGCGCTTATAGTTATAATTATTATAAGAAAGCGCATTATAAATACCGTAATTATTATTATTTTAAGGAAGACCTAAGATCAGCACCACCACGATGGCGCTACACGGTCAACAAATGGATGACCCGTGATCGTCCAAGCCACCATGATGGTGCTAAATGGTCAATAATCTAAGGATGTAAAGATCAAAGCCATCAAGATGGTACTACACGGTCAACATAAGGAAGACCGAGGTAATCAAAGCCACCATGATGGTGCTAAGTGAGGCATTGTAAGCCACAGAAATATGTATGCAGATGCAGACCAGACCATTATCACACACAATCTGTGGATTAATGGTACGCAAGCTGAAAGAAGTAGGTTTTAAGTTGGGTCTTAAAGACATCAATGTTTTCAGCATTCTGGAGGTGCTGGGGAAGGGAGTTCCAGACAACAGGGGCTTGATACTAAAATGTCCGGCAGCCAAACTGCTTGGAGAAGAAGCTGGGGACACGGAGATGCTTCTCAGAGCAGGAACGAAGGGAACGGGAGGGCTGATAGATGTTGAGGAGTGATGAGATTACGGCGGTAGGGATCCATCAAAGCAGCGAAAAGCCAGGACAGCAATCTTGTACTCGACTCTAAACTGAATGGGTAGCCAGTACAATTCCTGAAGTAGGGGGGTTACATGGTCCATTTTAGATTTGACAAAAGCAAGTCTAGCAGCATTGTTGAGCACTGTCTGCAGACGGGAGAGTTCTTTCTGAGGGACACCAGCCAGAAGGGAGTTACAAAAGTCTAAGCGGCTAAGGACAAGGGAATAAATAAGTTAAACTTAGCGCACCGGGTAGTAAATGGTCTAAGGGAGCTGATTCTTCGCAGCTGGAAGTTCACCGTCCTGCATACATTAGTAATATGATGGTGCATGGACATACTGCAGTCGAACTGAACTCCCAGATTACGTACCGACTGGCTAAAAGTTATTTCACTGTCGCCAACCATGAGGGAGGCCCCTGACTAACAGAGTGGTCGGAACCAGCGCAAAGTGATTCAGTCTTGCCGTCATTTAGCTTTAGTTTGTATGGGGTCAAGAGTACGACTGGGTCAAGAGTACGACTGGGTGTCTAGTGGTAAAATCTACAACCTCCCTTACAAAACCTGCTACAAAATTATCAGAAGTGGTCAGATCAAACTAAAGCATACATCATGTTATAAGGAAATGGATAAGGTTTCCAGTGATACATAATCTATGGGTGACCACAGGAGAATTTGGGACATTATCACAGTTTTTTTTATACCAAATCCGAATTATAACTTGAGAACTAAGCGGGACACATTTTACACATGCTCCATGGAACTCAGATTTTCAAAGGCATGATGCACTATGAAAAATCAAGAGTCACTGTCACAAGATGTTTGCAATGTTGGCCTAAATCACCACCAAGTTGATGATTTTCTAGTGTAAGTTGCTTTTGCATAATTCACCATAATATGAGAGCCTGCTTGAACACGTGTTGTTTGTCAGCAGAAATCATACTACTAATGTACTATAACACATTTTTAAAAATGGTCAATTGTTAAAACTTATGTGTTATTATGTAGAGTATGTACTTTGTTTTTATAATGAAAGGTGTGTGGTTCTTACATGGAAAATCAAATGATTCAGTTTTGAAGATTTACACCATTAGTGCATCAAATGCAAGTCTGGTCCACCACTCATTCTGGAGATCTCTGAGCTTGCGCTGGAGACTGCTGCAGAAGAGGCGGAAGGCAGACTTCTTCACAGGGCAGGAAGGCTGGGCTAGGTGGGCCTGATGGGCGGCTCTTTTTTTAGCTAGGTGTTCCTGGATCTCTACATCGTTTTCGTCAAACCAGTCTTTGTTCTTCTTTCTGGCGAAACCCAAGACTTCTGCAGAGGATTTTGCAATAGCAGTTTTCAGTTGTTCCCAAAGTGTTTCAGGGGAGGAGTCTACTGGGTCCGCTGTGTCTTTGAGCCTGCGCTGTAAATCTGTCTGAAAGGCAGCTTTCACATCGTCACGCTGAAGGCTGGCAACATCAAGCTTTTTCTTGGGGGGCCCCCATTTCTTGGGTTTTGGCTTGAAGTGGAGCCTGAGTTTGCAGCGGAAAAGGCGGTGGTCAGTGTGGCACTCTGCGCTGGGCATCACTCTGGTGAGGAGGACGTCACTGCGGTCCCTCTGACGCACTAGGACATAGTCGATAAGGTGCCAGTGTTTGGAGCGAGGATGCATCCAGGTGGTCTTTCGACTGTCCTTTTGCTGAAAAGTAGTGTTGGTGATGACCAGTTGCTGCTCCGCACAGAACTCCAACAGTAGGCGGCCATTGTCATTGCAGTTCCCCACGCCATGCTTGCCGAGGACTCCTTTCCAGGCTTCAGAGTCCTGGCCCACTCTGGCGTTGAAGTCGCCAAGGATGATGACTTTGTCGTCTGCAGGGGTACTCTGTAGGAGGCTGCGCAGGTCAGTGTAAAACTTGTCCTTTTCAGCAGGCTCTGCCAGGAGGGTTGGGGAGTACACACTGAGAAGGGTGACGTGTTGCTGGTGTCTCAGTGGGAGGCGCATGGACATGATGCGGTCTGAGTGGCCCGTTGGTAGGTTTTCCAGCTTAGTCGCAATGGATGTCTTGACCATGAAACCCACGCCTGAGAGCCGTCTTTCTGATGCAGGCCTGCCTGACCAGTAGAGGGTGTACCCAGCACCAAGTTCTTGGAGGCTGCCTTCGTCCGGAAGGCGTACTTCGCTGAGCGCGGCGATGTCGATGTTTAACCTCCGCAATTCATGGGCAATGAGGGCGGAGCGACGTTCAGGGCGTCCGCTGTCTGCTTTGTCGAGCATGGTTCGGACGTTCCAGCATGCTACGTTGAGTCCGGTCGTGGTCGTCATGAGAGTGGATCCGTTATTCTTTCTTGTTTTTTTACCGCAGGAGAAGATGCCCGTTGACCGCGGCTAGCCAACTGGGGTTGCGAGGGGACGAGCTTTGGTTAAGCCACCTTTTCTAGGCCCCTCTCCGTGTGGAGCAAGCAGCACCTGGTACAAAGTCCTCTGCGAAGCGCGAATGGCCAGGCACTCCTCACAGATAATACCTCCATCTTGAACCGCTGGTCGGAATACTTTCAGAGCCTCTTCAGCGCTGAGCGCACTGTTCAAGCGCTTTGAGTCGATTTCCCCAAAATTGAGAAAAAGCGCCTATATAATAACGGTATTATTATTATTATTATTAAAAAGTATATTTACTCTTTGACTGAACATTACATGTTCACAAAATGGTGCATAATATTAAATTTAATTAGAGTGGGTGCATTGCATGTGTCCCCATGGTGCATCCGAAACGGGTATCATACCCTCCTCAGTCGATCCTCAATTGTGTCAACACAGAACAGATTATTTCTTTTTTTCGATTCGTATTTAGACTTTGTCAGACATTTCTAAAACAGGCATTGTTTCATCTGTAGCATTTTTTTTTTATTTTTCATCCTATTTTCCCACTTTTGGTGCTTAGTACTGTAGATGAACTCATAAACATTTCTTTGTTTTTTGTTTGTACATTACTTTACAGCATCAGTACATCACATGCACTGTGTAAAGTTACGAACAAACACCAATTTCATTTTTTGGGCCGTCCTGCAATAAAGTAGGTAAGATAACCAGATAAATCTATAAAATATGAATTTGAAGACTTATAAAATTTAAGTGACTGACTTACTTCTTCCTCGAAGCAATTACAACAACGAGGTTGTGCTAATCGTTTCCCTGCCTTTTCAACCATCCGGAGGATATCATTTTTACCTCTGAAATGTGACATCTTGGACCGTAAATCTCTGACACTGAAAATGCTGATGGTTGGCCCTAGTGAACTCTACAGGTATGCCGCTCGGCCAGGCTAAACGGAAGGCTGAATCTACTACAACTGACTCAAGTTTTGATCAGTCTACACCCAGCCATGCGGCCAGACAGAGAAAAGCGGCACTTCTAAAGAAAGCCAGGAAAAAGAAAAGCAAGGCGGAGCCGGCGTCGGACAGCAGGGCATCGATCAAGTCTCACTTTCAAACTACGCGGCGAAACAGCTTGGCGGAGACTGCGGACAAGAATGCGTCGTCTGCTACCGCGTCTGCCACGGTCTTCGTATCCACTGGTGACGACGTACAGGTCAGTGACCCTTCTAATGCTGATCTAATGAGACTGCTACGTGAAATGTCTACAAAGCTAGACAAAGTGAATGAGCAATTCAAGGAGTTGAGAGGCGAGTTACATGAGCTAAGAGTGGACAATCAGACACTGAAGGTTGAATTGGACCAGTGTAGAAAGAAGATAGAGGAGGCAACCAGTCTGGCTACGGATGCGAAGTTTTTAGCCTCCGTAGCAGAGAAGGGTTCGAACGACTTGGAACAATACACCAGAAGAAATAACGTTCGCATACTGGGGGTACCAGAGGCAGAGAGAGAGACCGTAGAGGAGTGCAAAAAGAAAGTCCTTCAGATTTTCAAAGACAAGCTACAGCTGCCCGGTCTACAGCCTGGAGATATTGAGGCCTGCCATCGCATAGGTCAACTACAGCAGCGATCACAGGGAAGTGGGCAACAACAGCGAGGGCCGAGACCTGTGATCGTGCGATTCATGTCGAGAAAGGCTGCAGAATTAGTGCTTTTCCATAGACGGAAACTAAAGAACACCTCCTACATCATAACCGAGGACTTAACTCATAGCAACTACACTCTGCTGTCCCAGTGATGGGACCACCCTGCAGCGCAGGATGCGTGGACAAAACGTGGGAGTGTCTATGTAAAGCGCAAATCTGATTCCAGGGCGATACGTATAGCCTCAATCTCGGACTGGTGGACAAGGTGCCTATTGGAAGTGACCCAAACAGAACAACACCACGGGAGAGAAGACGACGTACGCTTCAGCGCTGAGCTAGCCCGGCGATCGGTTGTATATGGACTCTTTGCCTAAACTGCATAAGTTTCGATGTGCACCCGATCGCGGAGCTGGCTACATGTAGGCGGTGGATGCTTTGCAATCTTTGTGACCACCCTCTGTTTACATGTGTTTTTTCCACCTGTGACCTGTAACCTTACGCGTGACACGCCACCTGGGTAAGAGCGGCTACTCTGGCCAATAGGTCAATTAGTTTGCACGAGGTCTGTTCCTCAGTGTGAGGCAGGATGTGATTCTGTTGGAGTGTGTTGTAAGCCAGGCTCGTATGGTCATGATGGTTTAATGTGCTATGTCACTGGCATCTGGTGTTTGAGACTGAGACACCGAGGGACTGGACACACCTTTCTTGGTGAGGCACGGTACGTACATTTTATTCTCGGCATGGGCAGTCCGAATCGTTTTGGTATGCGAACGCCCATTCACAGGTGTCACTCTGTGTGTGTTAATTTGTGTGCCGGGTCGGCCCGGAGTGTCCATGCCTTGAGCAGTGACATGCCTCAAAATGTACGTCCTTTCTGCAATATTTTACAGTGGTTTTGTGATGAAGAAACATTGTAGTGTGTCATGTGGCTTCAAGTTGTTTTGGGTATTATTTATGCTGCGTGTGCCACAGGGTCAGGTGTGTATAATTATGTATATATAATAACGCCTGCATACATGTGTACGGGCGTGTGCATGTATGTCCAGGTACTTTCTGCTGGGTACCTATGTATGTTGTTATGCTGTTTATTTTTGGGAGCAGGGGTGTGTGTGTACATGTGTGCCTGCATACATGCTTGCATGTGTGTACACTTGCATGTGCACGTTCATGGGTATGCATGTCTGCTTGTACAGATGTGCTGGATGATTTATACATACATGCTTTGGTATGTGTGTGTGCTTGCGGTGCATTTGTGCCAGGTGGATGCGTATCATACGCTTCTACCCGGCATGGGTGTGCTGTGCGGGTGAACACATATGATGGGTACTTTTGTAACTAGGGTACATGTACTCTTCTCATGCACAGAAGTGTGTACATGTGCATGTGTATTTACGCGTGTATGGCATGTGTGTGTGTGTGTGCATGTAAGGGTATGTGTGCAGGCGTGCCGGGAGCATGTGTACATATCTGATACTCGCTTTGGTGTGTGTGTGTGTGTGTGTGTGTGTTTGTGCCGGGTGGGTGTGTATTACACACATCCACCGGGCACAGGTGGGTGTACATGCGCATACAAATTTTATGTATACTCTTTTTTTTTTCTTTCCATGACTAGTGCACGTGAGCCTTATGTACATTGACATGCATGTTGATGTGTATGTGGTGGGTATGTTACTTGTTGAGCACTACCAAATGCTAACATTAATATACAGGGCTGACCAGGGCAGCAGTTCAGTCCATTTGTCTCTGTTGGGAGGGTACAGCATGACTTACAACTTTGTTCATTCGTACTTTACTTTTACCCCTAATTACCTTTCTCTTTACATGTTACTTGGAGTTGGAGGGGCCAAATATATATGTGTCCTTTTTTTGTATAGATATAGCACTGACTTATAAATATATTGTAATTGCTATTCTAGGAGGGAACTACAGGTATTCCTGAACGCTACACCTTGTTAATGGTGTCATTCCTCATGGATACTGTATTGCTGGATATCCTCCCAAGGGAGAAGAGCGGTAATGCTTGCATATATATCAACTTTTTTCCTTTTTTTTTTTTGTTTTTTCTTGGGTTTTTTTTTTTTGTATATGGTTTGCTCCTATATGCTGAGTGTAGAACACACACTTTGTTATATGGCAGGGTTATTAGAGTATGGAACATTTGGTGTAAAATATATGTTTTTTCTCCTGTTCCCTGCACCTGTTCAGTCACCTTGGTTCGTTTTGCCACTCGCTTGAATTGGCCTTTGTGTACACCTGCTACACATTCAGTACTGATGATACAGACAGCCAGTTTGACCATATATGCAAACTGCTGCGTGTAACGGCTAGAAACAAACTCCACTTCCAGTATGGCTAGTATTACCAATGACAGTCCATTAAAAATATGTACCTTTAATGCCAATGGTCTTGGCCAGTATCAGAAAAGGAAAGATGTGCTAGACTACCTCAGACAGTTAAAGGCTTCTATCTACTTTTTGCAAGAGACACATCTCGAGACTAAAAATGAACACATGCTAAGGGCCATGTGGGGCTTTGAATGTTTTCTATGTGGTAATGATACAAATAGCAAAGGAGTTGCAATTCTGTTTAACAATAACTTTAAGTATAAAGTACATAATGTGATTAGAAGTAATGATGGCGCTTATATTGTACTAGATATTGACATACAGGGTAAGCGGATGACTATTGTTAACCTGTATGGGCCTAGTAATGGGGACTCTCCCATCTTTTTTGAAACTGTCTTTGAAGAAATAGGTAGGTTAGATAATCAATATGTAATAGTAGGCGGTGACTGGAATGTTGTACTGGATGTTAATATGGATACGTACAGGTATAGAAATATTAACCGCCCTCGATCAATGCAAAAGGTGCTTGAATGTATGCAGGTGTATGATCTAGTGGATGTATGGAGGGTGCTTCACCCAGCATCTAGACAGTACACATGGCGTCGCTTTAACTCTGCTCAACAAGGCAGATTAGATTATTTCCTGGTATCGGAATGTTTGATGGTAGAGGTTACTAAGGCAAAAATTAATTCAGGTTATCGTTCAGATCATTCGCTTGTGTCTATTGATTTTTTTGCATCGCTTCCTAAGAGAAATAGAACTTACTGGGAATTCAACAATTCACTTCTTAAAGACAAGTCATTTGTAGAAATGGTAAAAAAACTGATTCTGGACTTGAAGAGGCAATATGGACTTTTGATTTATAACATGGATTCTATTGATAATGTGAGAAATGATGACCTACAATTTTGCATTAGTGATCAAACCTTTTTTGAGATGATACTCCTAGAAACTCGGGGCCAGTCCATCTCATATGCTAGCCACAAGAAAAAGGAAGAAACTAAAAAAGAAGATTCTCTTAAGAACGAGATTACAAACTTAGAACGTAGTATCCAGCACAATAATATCCCTCTTCTTGAGGCTAAAAAAGCAGAACTTGTGGAATTACACAAGAAAAAGACAGAGGGTATGATTGTCCGGTCCCGAGCTAAGTGGATCCAAGATGGGGAAAAGACATCAAAATATTTTTGTAGTTTGGAAAGTAGGAATTTTGTTAGTAAATCAATGAACTACTTAGAGAACGATAACGGAGAAGTGATAAATAATGTGGATGCTATTGTAAAAGAAACTCAAGCGTTTTATGAGCAATTGTACGCTTCGAGGGAAGCAGAGTTAGTTGAAGTTGACCTCTCCTCCACTGTTTGTGCACCCTCGTCTGATGATGCGAAGATGTCTATTGAAGGCCCCATTTCGATGGAGGAGGCATTAAAATCATTGAAAAGAATGTGTAACAATAAATCTCCAGGTTCAGATGGTTTTACCACCGAATTTTTTTAATTCTTTTGGGCTGATATTGGTCATTTTCTGGTGAGATCTATAAATTATGGCTTTCAGCATGGCCAGCTGTCAGTAACACAAAAGCAAGGGGTGATCACTTGTATACCCAAAGAGGGAAAGGATAAGAAATTTCTGAAAAACTGGAGACCCATTACTCTTTTAAATACTAGTTATAAAATAGCCTCTGCCTGCATAGCAGAACGTCTGAAACTGGTTTTACCCTCTATTATACACCAAGACCAAAAAGGCTTTTTGAAGGGCAGATTGGTGAGAACATACGGCTTCTTTACGATGTACTTTTTTACACTCATGTAAACCAGGTGCCGGGTCAACTGGTTCTCACAGACTTTGAGAAAGCATTTGACTCGGTCGCCTGGTCCTTTGTGGAAAAATGTCTTGACTTTTTCAACTTTGGTCCAGATATGAAGAAATGGATTAAAATATTTTACTGTGATATTAAGGCCTGTGTCTCTGTTAACGGTCGCTATTCTGGGTGGTTTCCAGTAGAAAGAGGATGTCGTCAAGGCGACCCAAGCTCTCCGTACATTTACTTAATCTGCGCGGAAATTCTGGCCTCTATTCTACGCCAGAATGAAAATATAAGTGGGTTAAAAGTTAAAGATATATACTTACTTCTGTCCCAGTTTGCAGATGACACTTCATTGTTTTTACAATACTTTGCATCTATCTCAGGTCTCAAGATGAATATGGATAAAACGCAAGTGGTCTGGCTTGGACCTATGAGGAATTCACACATTCGGTTCATGCCTGAATTCAACTTCATCTGGGACCCTGGGATTTTTAAGGTTCTTGGTATAAAGCTCTCTACAAACATTAATATTATAACCGCTATTAATTATGATGGCAAACTTGCTGAAATTCAGCGAGTTTTGTATGTTTGGTCTAAGCGTCAACTTACACCATTAGGTAAAATTACGGTAATCAAAACACTTGCAGTGTCAAAGATTGTCCATCTTTTTATGAACCTCCCAGATCCTCCTGCACAGTTTTTGACTGACCTTGAAAAAATGTTGTTTACATTCTTGTGGGATGGAAAGAGAGCAAAAATAAATAAAGCTGTTGTCTGTTCAGCATACAATGAAGGTGGCTTGCGAATGTTAAATGTTTATTCTTTTTTGACGTCTATGAAGGTCAGTTGGCTTAGAAGGGTCTTTGGTGTATCATGTGACTCATTGGTACGTCGGATTCTGGTCAGCTGCTATCCTATGTTTAGTAACATGCAGGTGTTTGGTGGTGAATATGCAAACGTTTTAATGCTTCATTGTAGGTAGGTCCACCCCTTCAGTAATGGCTGCCATCATACCAAATTTGAACATAAACTTGCCGGTTTTTCAACAATGCATATCTGCCTTATTATGCATTTTCATCACCCCCCAAAATAATCCTCAAATACAATCAACCTTTAACATAATGTCTCTTGTGTTTGTTGTGCTGTGAGTAGCATATGTGATGTTTGGGAACGCTTTTCTGCAGCCTATCGCATACGCTCTCAGCGAGCGCCGGTGATTTTTTTCCCGAGGTCAGACAGAACCCGGTAGACAGCAGTGCTCGGAAAATCGCGATTATTTTTTATCACAGTAATGCATCGCGCTACAGTTGGTGTTAACAGAAACGGGAATTCCCGTATAATATTTTGGTACCAAATTCGTTTAAAAACTTGTAAGCCTTAAAGTTACAAAATGCAGAAAATGGTAAATGATAAAATCCACTCTCCTGGTGACATATTACAATAAATTTCATTAAATTTGGTACCATTTGAAAGAGAAATCATGCTCTTTCGCTTAGAATTCGGTTTGAAGCGCAAACGGAAGTTGATCAAAAATGCAGGGACAAAATGTGGACCCCGTGACGTCATTGTGTATGCGTCCGACGGCTACATACGCATGGCAGTCGAGACGACCGGAAAATCGACTCTTGTTCTCGAAGATTTCAGCCAGTCTTTACGAAAGTACAATTGTAAATCAGTCTTTTGATATTAAATTGTTTTTCTGTTGATTTTTAAAGTATAATTTTGGCTGGAAGTATGTTATATTTAAGATGATTTTACTCGATGTGTACGGGACAAAACAAAGCAGTTGCCTCGCCTGATTGCAATCGTAAACTGATTTTCTACTTCGTTTTAAGGGAATAATAATAATCTTTTTAAGTGCATATATTTAGAACTATAGATTTTCGTGATAATAAATTATACGAACAAGATTTCAAGCTGCAAATATATTGTTTATTCTGTGGTTAAACTTCATCACGATCGGTAACTCGTGGTGGCGTAGCAGACGACGCATTGCCAGGTAGACGTGGATTGATGGCACGGTTTTGTTTACATCCAAGTTCTATGGGGTTAATATAAGTGGGTTTGTTTATCCTGTTGTGAGTTACTGAAACCTCATTGATATGCAAATAAGTTAAGTATGTTACTTGTTATAATTACTATAAATTGAGGCACTCTCTTTACACAGGACAGCTAGTTCCATCTTCTTCAAGGGAGAATGAGAATAGGACCTAAGAAAAGAGGAAAACCACAACAGATACCCAACATAACTGTTGACAATAGGCTGTTCCTTTAGCTCCACTTATTGAAAGAGGAGGGTCACACCTGGGCTGAGATTAGGTCCCTCTTCAATGATATCCTGAATCATCAAGAGCTACCAACACTGTTGGGCAGGGGCGCATTTGGGGAGGCCTATTTGGAGGAGTAGATTTAGCAGAAAGTTTGGCCAGAGAAGCAGAAGAAAAGATGGTTCCAAAACGTGGACGCCAGAACAAATCAGAAGTGACATCAAGTAGTTGACGTGGTAAAAAAAAAAAAAAAAAACTTGCACGTCAGCTATGAACTCTTTGTCAAAACAACTTGAAACTCTTGTCATGCGCGCGCACACACTGGCACACACGCGTATGCGCACACACACAACACATATGCACGAACACACACACTTTGAACGACTGTGAAGGATTTGGTCATAGTAATAAATACTCACTTTCAAATGATGCTTCATGTTCTGCTGTACAATTTGATATAAGAACCATGATTTTAACTAAAGTAGTTGCTGAGATATGGCCATTTTAGTTCAATGCACATCTCTACCTCAATTCCTTTTGTCAAAATTTTGATTTTTCTCATTTTTGAGGTGATTTTGCAAAGTGACCATGCATTTGTGAAGCCTGAAAAAAAATTAGCTAAGACAACACACTACTTTGACCAGAGAGACTACATTACAGCACTGTGCATTTATAAATGTTGAAGTTATAGTTGGCTGAACTATGGGTTTCCTTCAATTTGCAGAATCTGCCGATTTCCTTAAAAATTCAATGTCTCGGAAAGTATTTGAGCTACAGACTTGCCATTTGGCATGTATACTCAGTTCGATGTATACTTTCTACTAAATTTGTTAGTTTGAGTTGTATTGTGTTACTTCTTTTTTTTAAAAATGGGGGTGGACCTACCTATTCATTGTGATAATTGCTTCTGGGCCGATGTTGCCAAACATTACAAGATTGTTTGTAACAAGTGTGTACCTGAAAATTCTGATGAAGTGCTCTCAGAATGTATTCATTATAACAAGAACATTATTAGAGACAGGAAAACGGTTCATATCACCGAATGGAGAGAAAAAGGAATTTTGGTTATTGGGGATCTGCTTGATGAGAATGGCTCTCTGTTGTCTTTCGAGTCATTCAAGTTGCTGTTCCCTGATGTGTCTACACATTTCTTGATGTACTCTGGTGTAGCCAATGCTGTTAGGGCCTACATAACCTCATTAGCAGTAGTGCCAGTTAAGGAAGGAAATAGTACCGGCAGTAAGGTCTGGAACATTATCTTGCAGGGTTGTAAAATCATATACTTAACATTGGTCAAATCAAAGTCAAGGCCTATTTGTATTCAAAAGTGGTCTCAATGTTTTGATATTGACGACATACCAAGCTGGAAATGTATTTTTTCAAAACCACACCAGACTCCCAACTAAAATGGTTCCAGCTAAGATTATTGCATCGGTTGCTGCCCACAAAGCGATTTCTATTTCTGTGTAAATTGTCTGAATCTGCAATTTGCACCTTTTGTAAGAATGAGGACGAAACCCTTTCCCACCTGTTCTGGGACTGCTTGTATGTACAGATATTTTGGTCTGATATGGGACAATGGTTGCGAGACAACTGTGTAAACTGCACTAATTTTGAGTTCACAAAAAGTCTTATTGTCTTTGGCACAGCTACGCACTTTAGGTCAGACATTGTCTTAGACCTCATAATATTAGTTGCTAAGTTCTATGTTTACAAATGTAGATTAGAAGAAACCCTGCCTAATTTAAGGCACTTTGTTAGAATTATGAAGAGTCGCTATCTATGTGAGAAGTACCGATTTGGAATTACTGGTCAGAGTAACATTGTAGTAACAAGTTTTGTCATATGTGGTATCACAATGCTACACCTTTTGGCGAATTGTAATGCTATTACAGTGTTAGAGGCTGCAGCCTCACCATTGGCGATAGTGTGCAGACGGCTTCTGGCACTGCCAGGCATCTCACTAAGGCATCCAGGGTTGGTTCAAGGTAGCAAGGGTGGTTTAGCTGGATTCCCTTGTGCATGTATCCATCAGTGCTATCTACAGCACTGAGGAAAGCATGCCCAGGCGGTCACATTTGTGTCTGTCCAGACCTATGTAAACTTTGCTTGTCATTTGTTGTGTTCGAGCGGTGTGTGTTCTAAGAGAGTGGGGGGGGGGGGGGGGGGGGGGGGGGTAAATAGGATCGTGGGAGGGGTGGGGAGGGGGGTACATACTTATGTGCTGATATTTTTTCTATACTTTTCGATTTGTGATTGTTAACTTCATTTGCAATGTAATTATGTATGAATGACTTTTGTATATATAAATATATGCGTGTGTGTGCATATGTATATATGTATGTATATTTTTATATAAAATATACTGTATGCCTAATTTAAATACTGAAATAAAGAATTTGAAAAAAAAAAAAAAAAAGAATTATATTTACACATATTATTTCATGCAACAATAAAAAAAAAATTTTTTTAATTTAAGTGACTGCAAAACAAAGATAATGTCACAGCTTTCATCATGAACATAACTCTACGTCGTGTCATGTTACGTTCATGCAACAATGATTGCATTTTCTGTTGTGCATTGAAATTTGTGCAGTAACCTTTATGCACGCAGTATCTTAATATTTATCATTACAAACAGCTTTCAAATGTGCATTTCATAACTCGGCACCTTTACTCAACCCCCCCCCCCCACCCCCCCCCACCACTTCACAGCTGTTTGGCCCAGCACTAGTACTGTACACTTAGTTTGTTCCATGCAAGCTGAGAAACTGGGTCACAGCTGGTGCCAGCCGCTGAGGTAGCGAGTCCCCCAGCTGTTAGGCTGGCTTCCTGATAAGCGCAGTACAGCAGGGAAAATGACTGCCTTTTGTTTTCATGACTTTCTTATAAATTTACCATTCAAGTGTGTGATGCAAAACTTTGTTTGCTTAAAAGCGGACATTCTGCCCAACACACTGACACCAAACACACTACAGTTGTATCAAATCAGTAGCCAGCAGGATTAGGTGAAAATAAAGAGAAAAGAAAGGATTTCACTGCATGTGTTGAGTTTTGTTTAGCAAGTTTGGGTTTAAAGTTGTGAATGGTATTTGACCTTGACCTTTGTGAGAGGTCACTCAAATTGGTATGTCCATGTTTAGAAAGGTCTTACCATAAAGTATCCTTGGGCCAAGTTTGAAGAATGTGGCTCGAATAGTCTCTGAGAAAATGCCAACGTTAAAGTTTACCATGGACTCACTTTTGATGTCTGGACACAACATAAAATGGTGATGACACAAACAGAAAAATTGCTTTCCATGCCTTGTCTTCGCCATTTGCAGTAAAAGGTGAAGGTTATCCGCATCTGGGTCATCAATGTGTACAAAATTAGAATCAAAACTTCACAGTGAGTTGCATTTTGTGGTGTTAATTCAAGAGCATCCCTGAACATGAAAAAGGACAGAAATTTGTCTCCGAAAAAAATTAATTTTAAAGCCTATAAAGCTAAATTGGCGCCCTCAAGATGTAAAACGTTTACCCGCACTGAGGTCATTTTAAAATATCAGTACAGACATTGGCTTCAAACTCTGCTATGTTGACTTGTTTACCAATGGAAATTTTCCCCGAGATGTACTCGATGACGCGACATCCAGTCGTGCACATTTGCAGGTGTTTTAACACCAATAAAAACGTTTTTTGGAATGAATTAAAACTTTCCGAATAAAGTATTACACCAAATCTATCCATGAAAATGCATGGTTTGCAGAAATAATCACAGTGAAATGTTTGTTTCTACTTGTTTTTTTCAGTAGGGGTTCTCGCGTCACGTTTTCAAGCTGCCAAAAATTACGTTTTTGTCCAATTAATCCTCAACAAAGTACACTTTCAGAAGAGTACTCCAGACATGCTTGTTACATGTATTTTTTCATTCAATACACAACACAATGGTGTAAAATAGAGTGTCAATGCAATATAATGTTAATGCTTGAGTGACAAACGTGGTCACTGTTCGGTGCTTTCACCTTTTGGGGGAAGGTGGGGTGGACAAACAAGCACACAAATTTACATCGCAACTTCATTGTAAATTTGAGTTTTCTTCAATGACTTTTGGTATCCTTGCCATCACATTCAGTATTTCTCTTATAAATGCAAACAGTACTGTCTATCGGCTACTATTTTCCTTCCAGTATTTGACTCAAAATACCAATAATCACCATTTCCCATTCAGGAACACTGTGTATTACCTCAACATTTTTTGACTGTAAAGCAGCATCAAAATCTGCATTGAAAAGCTTTCTCCGTTTGCTGTGGAACATGCACTTCTGTGCTTCCTGCAAAAATGCATAAGATTAAGAGATTATTGAACGTCACAATTTTTCACAAAAATATTTGTTATCACCACAGCAAAGCGTAGTACAGTCAAACCTGCATATGATGGCCACAGTGACAGGACAAATGTAGCAGCTATAGACAGGTGACTGTATTACATGGGGTCATTATATAGTAAAAACAAGAAAGACAATGCCGTTATGGCTCACATGTATTACCGATCCACACGTGTGACAATAAGTAAAGGGATGGCTTTGGCACTAACAAAATCCATGTTTTCTAAAAATTAAATCAGTTACACACATATGTGAAACCCCTGACCTTTGTGAGGAGTCGACTAAATTAGTATAAATAGGAAGGTCTTATCATCAGCTACCTTTGTGCCAAATTTGATTGAAAAGTTTGCAAAATTGTTGATAATAACTACAATTCTATCAAAAATTGGCATTTTACACATGTATATTTGTCGACCTCTTGTGACCGTGACCTTTTCTGAGGGGACATCCAAATTAGTATGCATAGAAAGGTCTTACCATCAGGTACCTCTGTACCAAGTTTGGGTTTAAAGTTGTGAATAGTTAGTAATGAGAAAAGAACATTTCTTGTCTATTTTTTACCTATTTTCTGAGTTCTTGTGACCCTTGACCTTTCCAAGGGTCATCCAAATTAGTATGCATAGATAGGTCTTACAATCAGGTATCTCTGTAGCAAGTTTAGGTTTGAAGTTGTGAATAGCATTTGAGAAAAAGCATCTTTTGTCAAAATATGGCTATTCTGGACCTATTTCCTGAGCTCTTGTGACCCTTGACATTTCCGAGGGGTCAACCAAATTAGTATGCATACAAAGTTCTTACCATCAGGCATCTTTGTGCCAAGTTTGGGTCTGAAGTTGTGAATAGTAACTGAGAAAAAAGCATCTTTTGTAAAAATATGGCTTTTTTTTTTTTTTTTTTTTACCTATTTCCTGAGCTCTTGTGACCCTTGACCTTTCCAAGGGGTCATCCAAATTAGTATGCATAGATAGGTCTTACAATCAGGTATCTCTGTAGCAAGTTTAGCTTTGAAGTTGTGAATAGCATTTGAGAAAAAGCATCTTTTGTCAAAATATGGCTATTCTGGACCTATTTCCTGAGCTCTTGTGACCCTTGACATTTCCGAGGGGTCAACCAAATTAGTATGCATAAAAAGTTCTTACCATCAGGCATCTTTGTGCCAAGTTTGGGTCTGAAGTTGTGAATAGTAACTGAGAAAAAAGCATCTTTTGTAAAAATATGGCTTTTTTTTTTTTTTTTTTTACCTATTTCCTGAGCTCTTGTGACCCTTGACCTTTCCGAGGGATCAACCAAATTAGTATGCATAGATATATAATATGTCTTACTATCAGGTATCTCTGCACCAAGTTTGGGTTTGAAGTTGTGAATATATTTGAGAAAAAATAAAGTATGTCAATATATAGCTATTTTGGATATATCCTGATTCCCTGTGACCTTGGTGAGAGGTCACTCAAATTGGTATGTTTAGAAAGGTCTTGCCACAAAGTATCCTTAGACCAAGTTTGAAGACTGGCTTGAATAGTCTTTTGCTTCGCGCATAAGCCAATGAAGGGGTGGTATACTTTTTAGGTGGCCGCTATGGATAGGTAGCCATTATTGCAGAATTGACCGGACTAGCAGCACTATCACCACAATACAAACATGCAGCCCAAAAACCAAATTATGTCAACATGTGATACTGATAGGATGGTTGCTTCACTAGTGCCCGAGCTGGAAGGGTCTACTATGCACCCACCCCCCTCCACCAAACTACTCAGAGTTCAGACTGGCTTTAATGTGAGCCTATGACGAAAGGTCGTTTGTACCAAAAGTAATTAACCAACAGAAATGTCTAAAGTAACAACCAACAGAGATACAGTCTTTAAAATGCAGAAACAGATGATTTCCAGCAACGAATAATTAAATCTAGCCCTTTCTGAAAATGTTGGTTGTTTCGGTGGGCATACGGTACAAAATTATTAAATATGACCACATTAAGTCAGTTTATCTTTTTCAATTATTCTCTTTTAAAAGAAATTAATCGTATAACCTGTTCTCACAGGTGGAAGTATGAAGAATATTTTATTCCTTTTGAAATTAAGTTTTCTATAACACTCAGTGTTGGTTGTTACAGTGGATATACTCAGTCAATTTAAATCACAAAAACACAGTTCTTTGTGTGATTACCACATTTTACAAAAAAACGTTCTTCAGTCATCTGTATTTCTGTTATCTCACCAAAGGACAATGACTGAAGAACTTTTTCCTGTCACTCAGTAGAGAAAAATGTTTGTTGTCACACTAGACCTACTGTAGGACATACGCATGCAATCATTTATAGATTAGTCCATTTTGGTGAAAAGGAAACTCTGTGAGAAATGCAAGTGTTCCAACAGCAATGTCTTCATAGTGAAATCACAAAAATAACTAATTTCTGTTGTAGTGTGGTTTTCTTGACTAAAAATATGTGGGTTGTTAAGCAAACAACGTTTTGTCACAGGCTCAAATGTGCTTTGGAATGTCCTGAAGATTTTAAGCCATGTTCCCATCAAATGCATAGGGATGCGCTATAAATACAGCCAGTGGCATAAGGTACCCCCATACACTAGATGCTAAAGGTGCAAGGTTCGGTACCCGGTTCCGACATCATAGTCTGCTTGCTGAACCTTGATTTTTGGCTCGAACCCCTTCATAACAACCTCCAGAACAGGTCTCAGCAGTTTTTAACTCTTTGTTATCGAGATACAGTTGTCACTGTGGAGGAATTTTTAGAAATAAACAAAATAAACAACCGAACAATAGTTAATTATGACACATATGGGTCACCACAGGGAGATTATCTGATGCTCCAGTGTCGGGTCAGAAGTTATGGAAACAATGTTGTGGGCAGGGACGGGAACAATGCTGGTGCAGTGAGACCTGTTATCGATGCACTCTATGACAAAAGCACCAAACTGTATGACGCTGTCCTATAAACTTCAATAATAATAATAATAATAAATAATACTCAGGGTCTTACTACTTTTCTGACAATAAATTCCATGACTTTTCCAGACAAAATTCTGTTTCTCCAACCCATTTTGATTAACCCTTTGGCTCTTTAAAGTTCTTTTTGTCAATGTAATTCATCTAGGAATCACTTTAAAAGCTGAACAGCCAAAGAGTTAACGTGCAACAATTAAATTATTTTCTACTAAGGTCCTTGATGCATGCACACAAGCAGTGAACACAATGACAAATCTGTAGGGTAATAAAAGGCAGGTCCCACATAGGTATGCATACCTGGGTGGGACCTGGCTTTTGTTACTTTAGTGACTGCATACGGCCTCTATTCTTATGTTCAAGAGCTTCAAATCTTTGTGGCAAACAGCGCATCTAAATGATGTTCTATCTTTTTCAACCTCCTGTGGCCATGGCCAAAATGCTTTAAAGGTTTCATTTGTGAGCCACAGTTTTTCAAAGTACTCTCTTTGATGGCATGATCGTATCACAATGCTAGTACAAACGCAAATGGCCGATCGGTAACTCACAAAGACCGCCTTTCTCATGCTCCACTACAGCTAGCAACTCCTTATACATGCGAATCATGATAGGTAAATGCGACGGAGTGCTAGATCCGCAAGGGACATAATTCTCTGTGCAGCTCAAGAACATTCCATCGATGGTCAGTGCAATGAACTACCCCTTGCTCGCACTCATTTCTAAGCTAAATCCGCAAGCACGAAAAAAGGTGGCAATATGAAATTCCCCAACTATCCCTGCCTTTTTCACGAATTCAATTGTCAAATTCCCTGACTTTCCAGGGACTGGAAACTGACCTTAAATATTTTCCTGACTTTCTAGTTTTCCCTGACCCATACAGACCCTGAATACTGGTCATTAAACAGGCGCTTTACCTAATTCTCTGAATCAGCTCAAAGTGCTGTGAACTGAACCCAACATGCACGCTCACATGAAAACATATTCACTCTTCTAGACAATTAAGTACAAGACACACTCTTCTAGACAATTAAGTACAAGACAAACACAAGACGTTCACATGGTGCAAAGGGCCAGCTCAGCTACTGGAGTTTCGGAAATTGAGTCGGGCTCCATATGGAGCATATTAAGACTGTGTGGTGACTGTCGTGTTGGGGGTTGGTCTGGGCAGTGGGATCGATTACAAAAAAAAGAATTAGGTTTAAAACCATTTACATGGAGCATTGGAGGACAGTGGCTTGTGGGATGCTGCAGTCTAGCTGCAGGTGTTGGTGTCTGCAGCGAAGTATTTTCACAAATTTCAGGAGGCAGCTCATTCCAAAGCATGAAGGGTCGGGGGAAGAACGAGTTGAAGATTGCTGCATTTGAAATTATGAAGTGGCCTGAAATAAGTACCAGAGTGGTCCGCCCATATTTAATATTAACAGCGACACTACAGGCGAGAAGGCCTTGGACCACAATCTCTGATCGCTACAGTCCCATCTGTTAAAATGCCCTAGCCTTAGCCTGTCCCAGTCATCCCCTAAATAACACTATCGCCCACTTGCTGCACATTTGCTATGCACAAAATCCAAAAAATAAATCAGGACATCAGCTGTCTCATTTCCTGGCTATGAATCTGATTCCGTACCAACCCTACACACAAGTGCAGCCAAAACTGGTATGCACCTCAAATCACCATCCGCACGACAACTCAAACTAAGCCAAAAAGAGTCCACCGGTTAGCCCTTATCATTCGGAATACACCAGTGTGGGAAATAAGTTTGACTAAAATAGTTCAAGGGTAGTGCCAGAATAGCTTGGCACCTCTAGGTGCCAAGCTATTCTGGGACCACCCTTTAACTAAAGCCACTGGTCTGTATCTGATCTGTAAGTAGGTACTGGCAGGTCAAAATTCCAATATAACATAAGCAATAAAGTATCTACATAGAGGACAACAAACAGAACACAACACAACAAAAATTATCTTTCTATGTTTAATGGTTCAAAAGTTATGGGCAAAAAACTATGGCAAATATTCCGCAGTTTTTACCCAAAATCGGTCGAAAGATTTTGCCCAGTTCAGGCCAGCCTAACACAAAAGATATTAAACACAGACATCCCAGAATTACAGAATTGTATCTCTATATAATATAGAAGAAGCCCAATTTTTTTCAGGTGCATAAGCCTGTAACTTTTGCAACACTGCTGCCCTAAAAAAGCTGAAAAGTGTGTTTTCCAAGGTGGTCGAATGGCCCTCCGAGTGTAAAAACTTCAAAATAGCATATCTCGGTCATTTCTTGTCAGTTTTTAAAAATTCAAACTGTGTTTTTATAAGTTTTTGAAGCTCTTTCAAGTAAGTAAAAAAGAAAGCAATAATTGAAAACCATCTTATTTTTACCCCCCACCCCCACCACGTAAATATCAGCTGCCCCGACTGCCCCCTCACCCACCAAACATACTGGCAAACACATGACTGTGGAGTTGCTTTCTGCAAACCATTCATTATTAAGCCAATCTCTCCACATCATAAGCAGTACTGCTGTTTGTATGCAGTGTGCCTTGCTGTGACATTCTGCATGCTGTCCAGGGTGACGCTTCTCCCTGACAAACTCCTCTGTCTGCCTCCATGATTTCTTGTGTCTCAACTCTCATCTTCAAGAGGTGTACCTGGAGCAATAGTTTGTTGTTCACTGATGCCTCAATGTTCTTCCTTCTTCCTTTACCAGTCTGGGTAAACACTCTCCCCAAATCGAAGAATACTGGAGAACTTTCTGCAATTGGAAACACAGGATCCACTTAACAATTGATACAGGATCCACTTAACAATTGATGCAACAACACCTAGACAGTTAACAATGATGAGACTGAGAGACAGAGATTGCAGAGCGAAGGGAAGGGTAATATTTCACCATATTTGCTTATTTGGTCTTTACAAACGTCTGAGGGGGCTATCTCAAGCAGTAGCTGCCACAAGAAACAAATAACGCGAAAGCGAAACAACTTTTCTAGCAGACGACGGTCCCACTTCCGGTCTAGACTCCCATTCGACACATCGTTTGCGATCACTACTTTACCCGTTTTAAGAACACCATATACCCATGGAATTTATTGAACATGTATATAGAAAACCCCATTTTATTACCTACATTCATATTTTGTCTCTTGATGTAAACATACGCCTGCAGTTGTGACCGATCTCTCACACACCGCACGTAGTCGTTGCTTCGAACAAACCCGACTACGGCTGGTGTGGAAATATGCACATTACAGCAGATTATCGCACAAACTTTACCCAAATCTTAGGTTAAGTAACGAATAACACATTGTAGAACCATTATCAAGCAAACAAAAACACATTTCTTACCTAGATCATGCTGGAGATTGCTCAAAACCGTCGCGTGTTCGTCGCACGCCATGGCTGCCATTGTGAATAACACGAAAGCGTAACGGCCAATGAGAGGACTCGGTTTATGACAAAGCTACTCTTCCCCGTTCAAGCTATCATGTTTCTGATTGGCCCAAATTAAAGAGGAAAGCATGGGCTTTCCAACAAGTATAGCCTTCTAGGGGTTATTTTTCGAAAATCATACTGAAAATTGCATTTATTTTTTTCAAATAATCCATTATTGGGCTAAATTTAAACAAATATTAGACTTCTTTATATCAATGTGTAGGTCTGAACTCGGTCAATAGCCTTGTGCTATTTTTAGATGTGCAGACCTGCCTACCACCAATTTTTTTTAATAGTATTCATAATCACCAAAAATAGTATTCTTGGGGAAAAAATAGTATTTTCATAAAAATTGTAGCAGACTATTATCAAAACGTACAAACAATAGAAAAATCAATTTATTCTGATAAGCTAGACCATTCCGTACAACAACAGGAAACATTTGTTTCCCGGACATGGAATCTGCACAGGACAAAGGAAGATTTTAATCAACTATAAAACGAACCATGCAGATTTCAGCACCAGCAGCTTGTCGACGCAAAATTTTGCCTGCTTCATGAGACTGCTTAGAAAACTCAGCCTGTAAAGGCACACGTTTCTGGGCATCTGCCAGTCTCTTATGGATATTAGTTGATAAATGTTTTTCAATGTCATTTCGGCCCCCATGCGCACATGAGATGTCACTATTGCATACCATGCAGAATGGAATGCATAGGTTGGTCCTTTCTTTGACAGTCGCCAAAATGTCCACTTTTTAGCATACTGTGGCAAAAAATTCTGGTGCTTCGCTTTCTTTGAGATAGAAAAATCCACTCTCCTCCCTACTTTGCTCTGACATTTTGTATTTTGAGACTTTATTGACTGACACAACACGCACTCCCCCCCCCCCAAAAAAAAAAAAAAAAAATTTTTTTTTTTTTTTTTTTTTTAATAAAATCGTAAATTTTAGGCATCAATCGTATTTTCGTATTTTGAAAAAAAAATTGTAAAAATACGCCCAAAAATCGTACGGTAGGCAGGTCTGGATGTGTAGCTTGCATGGGGAAGAGTAGCAAGTCGTTTTCCCGAGGGGGTTGCTTGCGGGTTCGCGCGGTACAGTTGCCAACGTGGCACGTGCAGGCTTGAGGGTGCGTTTTTAAAAAATAAAAAATATATAAAAAAAAATTGCTGAAAATCATCAGTTGCACTCCCAATAAAAAGAAAGATACTTTTGAAAAGAGAAATAGCTCAACTTTATTGAGGTATGCATTTGACTGCAGTATGTGAGCATTTTGTTAGTACAATCGCTGTTTCAAAGATGAGAAAAATTTGTGATGCATCACCGCTGCGGCCAGTTAGCGGCAAGCCCTGCCAGTACCTACTGTAAGTACTATAATGTAGCTTGATAATTGAAGCTTTATAAGCCTCAGTATGGCCGAGTTGGTATACCTCGCCCTGTGCCTGCCTATGTGACATGCACCAGCAGAGCCATTGTTGCTATTTTTGCACCTGACACATCACTCTGACCGGTCCTGTGCACCAGTTCAGTTTAGAGCGTGTGCTCTGCACCTGTAATGAGCAATCTCGGAGAAAGAATCACGTGACATTTGATTGCTGCAAAATAAGATGAATTAAAAAATACAGCTTTTCTCATTATATGCAATCAGGCCATAATGCACCATGAAACATTACACAATTTGGCAGATTTCATAGTTTCGTTCTTCCTCAATGGTGGTCATTTTGCGACATCTGCGTCACTTTTTGGCAGAAAGCACCGTCGTGGTCGTAGCCGTACGAGAGACGAGTGCACAACTTGATTCTGGATACGTTCTGAGGAGAATGAACAACCCCCAGAGACCTATCTTTTTCCAGTAGGGACGTATGCCCTCTAACATTTTATGCTCATGGGGAGTAATGCTAAAACCGGAAACGAACCGTTTTTCGACTGCGATCACAATCTTCCGCAGAAACGTGGGAGACCACACTTCAAGTGCAGAAGCCTACCTGCGCGTGCAGTTCTGGTGCACAGGACCCGTCTGAGTGAGCAGACAGATGCAAAAATCGCAGTAATACTAATGGCACCACTGGTGCGTTTAACCTAGGTAGAGGGCGAGGTATACCAACTCAGCCTCAGTATGATGATGGGTTAAGCCAAGGCTGGTTTGAATCAAAGCACCAAACATGTCTCTTCTCATCTAATCTATCAAGAGATTTCAAGCAAATTCCAACATACTGCCCCTGCACACAATTCCCAAAAAGGCAGATTTTTTTTTTTTTAAACACCGGGCCTCTTACTGCCTCATTGGCCACACAGGGCAATTGCTTCCGGTGCATGTAGTAACTTTTCCGCCAGAAATAGTTCAAAAAATTTCCTCCCTTTTTGCCATTTTTTTAGGGTGTAAAACTTCAATTGTGTGCCTTTTTTGGCGTTTTGAGCAACAAAAGGCATGACAGGTGGTGTGAAAAAGAGCAAAATCTGGGTAATTTTAGTCGACCTAGTGTGTTCATGGGAGCCTAACTGGGGCATGTGCACGGTTGTATGCAGGCTTGCAGACGACAGTTTTGTCATGGGGTACTTAGTGCATTTGAGTGTTGTGAAAAACTCTAACTCTTAATTTTTTTAAGAATTGCTGAAATAGCTTCTCCTGTGATGTGCTCCGCGTGGATTTTTTGTTTTGGCAGAAAAGTTCTTCGTTCATAGTTTTATGCTGCAAGAGGCTAACAGATAACAGTGTGTGAAAAGGGGGCGTAACCTAATTGCCCTGTGTGGCCACTATGCCGCAACCGGGTATTTTAGCGACAATGGCAGGCGCTTTACCAAACAATGCGCAACGGGCCGAAGAGCTATCTTCAGGTTAGGATTCATCAATTGCTGATCAGCTCTCGCACTACGCTTACCTGCACGACAGTTTTTAGTCGATAACTGCAGTCCTCTGCCAGAAAAGAAGCTGCTTCATCTTGCAGGGATGAGATGCCAACAGATTCAGAAATCACACGGATCGACTCGAGCGACAAATTGCTCCCTATCTTCTGCTCTTTGCCGTCCTTTCCCTCGGTCATGGTGATAAATGTCACCTAACACAGGCAAATATTACACACGCAAATATATAAAGCCACACCTATGGCATGTTTTATGCACTCAATCAACCGTGTAAGAGCATTACATTACGGCTGCTCCAAGTGAGGATTCAGTTGGCTAGAATACTCCGCGTACGCCGCCATTACAATTCAATTTTCTCGCTCAGATCTCGCGAGACCCGGGGCAAAGTTGCCGGTCAACTCGCCCTAAACCATTTCGTCCAAGGTACAAGTCAACTCTACAAAGTAACGCGTCAAGTAGCAAAAGTAAGGCTGAGTTGGTATTCCTCGCCCTGCTGCAAAATAAAATGAATAAAAAATACACCTTTTCCCATATGCAGTCCGGCAATAACATGATTTGGCAGATTTGAAAAATAGTCTCGGTTTTCCTCAAAGGTGGTGATTTTGCGACACTGATCTGCATCGCTTTGCGGCCGAAAGCACCAGTCGTGGCCATAACCATACAGTTGGCATACCTCGCCCTGTACCTAGGTTAAATGCACCAGTGGCGCCATTACTGTGATTTTTGCATCCATCCTCTCGCTCGGACGGGTCCTGTGCACCAGAACTGCACTTCAGTGGGATCTCTGGGGGGGGGGGGGGGGGGGGAGGGGGGAAACGGATTTTAAGTGAGCCAGGGACTTCAGTAGCTCCAGCTTTAGCAGCCTTGTCCGCGAGTTCGTTTCCAGGGACCCGCTGGAGAGCTGTATTGATCCCACGCACAAGGAGTTGATGTATACTTTATTTCTTGGACGACTTCTGGTCTAAGATTGGGCACACTCGAGGAGATTTATTGCAGGGCCGGATGCAGGGGGGAGGAAGGGGGTCCATGCCCCACCCCCACCCCAAATTTGTGAAAATGATATAACAAAGTCCTTTTTTGGGGGTGTTTGGACCCCCCCCCCCTTACTGTTTGAATTTTCGGCCCCTGGAATGGAAGCAAGGTCTGTTGCTCCTCCCCACCCACCCCCACCCACCCCCCACCCCCTCCCCCATCTGATTTTTGGGCCCCTGGAAAGGAAGCAAGGTCTGTCGCCTTCCCCCCCCCTTCCCCCCCTCCCACCACCCCCCTCCGCCCCCACCCCTCCCCACCCCCCTCCCCCTACCCCCTCCCCCCCCCCTTCGCGGAAGCAAGGTTTAGCGTCGTGGAGGCCTTTTGTATCAGGTTCAAGGTCCCAAACAATTAGTTGCCCCCCACCCGTTGAGCTATGTGATCTGGCCCTGAATGTAGTGCATGTCTGTGAGTCTGAGCAGACGAGGACTTGGTGCATCTGCAACGGCAGGGCTAGTAGGTATTGAAGTGCCAAAGAGATGGCGACCAGCTCGGCCGTGCAGATGCAGCAGTCCTTGTTGAGGCTAAATGACACGGTTTTGTTAAGGTGGGGGATGTGGAATCCCCCGCCCACATACTTAGTCGTTTATGAGTGAACCGTCGGTATAGGCTGTTATGGCTCCAGGGTACATTTTCTCTATATACTCCAGGGCTGTGGCTATTTGTATCTGGTATTTTTATGTTTATAGATCCCGACTTGACGATCCAATGTGGATGAATGGTAGTCGGTATAATACAAACATTTTGAGGATGAACATTGGATACCATAAGGGCATCCTGGATGAAGGCAGGTAATGTTAAGGTAGTATTTCGTTATTTGGTTGGGCTACAGTCTTCAGTAATTCAGTTTGGTAGGCCTTCTGGGCATTCATTAGTAGTATGTAATCTAATGGCATATGTTGCATAGAGCTGCTTGCGATACAGGTCTAAGGGAAGTAATCCAGCCTGTGCGTACGTTGCCAAATTATTGGCATGTGTATGAAGTCCTAGTATAAATTTAAGTGATCTCATTTCGGTATTTTCTAATTTTTGGAGTAGTAAGGGCGGGGGGGGGGGGGGGGGGGCGGGCCGAGAAGAAGCATTCCTGGCCATATGTGACGTTGGATCTAACTAGCGAGTGGTGTAAATTAATAAGTAATTTAGTACTCAGCTTCGCCAGGGCTCGTGCTTGATAGATTTAATCAGATTTATTGCCATTTGGGCTTTCTTAATATGATTATTTAGGTGTGGGGTCCAGCATAGCGTGAAGGAAAAAGTAACACCTAGGAATTTTGTGATTTTACTAAGCCACAGGGGTTGTTTAATTCCTGCATTATTTAGTGTTAGGACTAGTTTATGCTGTATTGAGGTTTGAGAAAAAATGATTAGTTGTTTTTTTTTTCAAAGGATAGCTCAAATCCGTTGTCAAACATGTATTCTTGAATAGTGTCTATACTACGCTGGAATCCTTTGATTAGAGAACTGCTTGTCTTATTGCTGTAGGTATTTTTTTTTTTTTTTATTTTGATAGGTTGCCAAATGGCGATGTCGTCCGCATATTGGAAAATATATAGGCCGGTTTTTTGTGGGTTTTTTTGGGTTGTCAGGGAGTTTATTTTTACTTAGATTAGCAGGTAAATCAGCTAACATGATGTTGAAGAGTGTTGGAGCCAAGAACGTGCCCTGGGGGACTCCGCAGTCGGTGTGGTGAATTTGGGAATAAGTATTATTAATTCTGACTTGTAAGGTCCAGGAAAGAAAATTTTTAATAAAATAATAAAAGTGTCCAGAGAGGCCTAGGTTTTTTACTTTATATAGTTGTTTTGTTTTTGTTTTTTTGGTTGTTGGTTTTTTTTTTTTTGTGCCACACTAGGTCAAAGCCGCGCTTGACATAAAAAAAAGCAGGCCATCACTTTAAGTTTCTTTTTGAAGGCAGTTTTAATTGCAGCTGACATGTTGTACAGCTGGTCAGTACATGATCTATACACATGTACTTACGGAATCCCGCCTGGGTTCGGCAATATTGGGATGATGTTATTTTTTTCCAGATGGTATTCCAGGTGGATCTTAACCAGTTTTTCGATAAGTTTACTTTTGTTGGAGGTAAGAGTGATAGGGCGGAAAGAACTAGCTTGGTTCCTAGGTTTGTTAGGTTTAGGGATGGGGATGACAATACCATGTTGCCATGCTGAGGGGAAAGAGTTTTTATTGTAACATGTATTGTATAGGTTAAGAAGGAGTTGTTTCCCCTCCATGGGTTGATGTTTAAGCATGGCATATGTCACCCCATCTCTACCTGCTGCTGTTTTGGTGGCTTTTATTCCACTTCTCAGTGCACTACATAGCGTAGTAACAAATGACACAGAAGTAAATGCCGAAAAAGAATGAGAGAGACAAGGGAAAAGAACGTGAAAGCCAACTACACGGCAAACAGCAAAAAAACAAAACAACAACCAAACAGAAAAACAGTTGGACACAAACAAAAGTGTGCCGACACCTGTGAAAAAGAAATACAGTCCGAGACTGGAAAAAGGATCTTAAAGAACTGAACAAACAAAATCATGGAAGCGAAATCAGATTTGTTGAAAACGCTGACACAAGGTGGAGTGTACACAGGATATATATGCGCATTATTACTTAGGCTGGGGGCAGAGCTACCCCTATGCCACTGACCGTGCATCGCACTACGACTTTCAGAGTGGTAGAAAGGTGGTTGTAACAGTACGTAGCTACGAAAGTCAGTGCCGGGCCTGACTTGAATGTACTACCACCGGCGAGGTACACATTGTCCTTGGTGGGCGCATACATACACGTGAATGTATGAAGAGCCACACTAACAATAGACAAAAGAATAAATGACATAGCGCCCTTATCCAAAACGCGGAAAAACAGAACAGTGTTTGAAGAAGGATCATTTCAGTCCAAAAAAAAGTGCACGAGATATCTTAAACTCATCGCGACTCCAAATGTATAACTTTTTCTGCTCAGACGACGGAAGAGACAGAACTTACACTTCAACGAGAATCCACGACTCTACACAGCCAGCGTTTGGACTACAGACCACGTGACCCGGGCTCTCACGGGCAACGCGGCCAAGATCGTTTCTTCATTTGGTGCCACGGCGTGTCATAGTGCACACGCAACCTTCCTCGTCACAAGCACTGGCACTGACCAGCTTTGCCTGGCTAAAGCACAAAACCACCAGCAATCCTCAAAGGACAAATTAAAAAACAAAAAAGGGGTAACACTCCGCATCGCAAGAGACTGTTATAACGCAGTTGAAAGAATTTGTAAAAGCGAAAGTTGAACCTCACAAACACTAGGATACAACTCGATGCGAGCATCCTTTCGAAAGTGAGCCAACGACCTACTAACTCAAGTCAGTAGGAAAGCCCTAGAGTGATCAATCCTAATCCCCAGCCAATACGGGGTATAGAATTAAACGGAGATCGAGATACGTGCAGCAGAACGCTACACTAAATTCTCATCTCCACTTGATCGTCTCTTCAATTGGCGCCACGACGTGCAAGAGTGCACACGCAACCTTCCTCGTCACAGCACTGGCACTGACCAGCTTTTCTGGGGCTAGAGCACAAAACCACACGGCAAACAGAAAACCGTAACTGCAAAGACAGTGGCTGTTTAACAGCGAACAGAAGAACGTTCTCGAAATAAAGTTTCTATAAAAAATAAAAAAAATAAAAAAAATAAAAATCCATTACATTGTACCACAGCCAGCAGCTGATACGGAATGAACCTTAAATTTTGGGGAAAAGAGAAAAAGAAGAAACAACAAACCAGCAAGAAACGGGTATCAAAACCGACAGACTTGCAATAAAGAGAACAATCGGCACTGAATAAGAAGAATCTAAATGACACAACTTTCTGAAACAGAGAGCTAAATGTCACGTGGAAAAACATTGAAAACTACACAGCGAAGGGATGCGCTATTTTACTAACAGGCAGGTGGCACAGCTACCTCTATGCCGCTATCCATGCATCGCGCTACTACTCTCAAAAGTAGTTGAAGGGTGTTGGGAATGGACCTTGATTACGTAACTGCCGGGACTGGCGCTGACTGGACTAATATCCCATGGCCACCTGCGAGACATGTCGCCTTCTGGAGCTGGCACATGCATAAATGTATAGAAAGCCTTGCGAACAGAAGACCAAACAATAAAGATATAGCCCTATATCCTGAACACTAAACAAAACAGTGTCGACTCAAAACTGACCCATCGCGGTCAAAAGAGAGATAAAACAACCCAGCGGGAACCTCAGCTCACGGATGAATTTATGTCTGTTCCCTCAGACGACGAAAGGATCAAGGCCTCCTGTTGCATATACTGCACAGCCAGCCTCTCCTGCCTCTCCTCGTTGCAGCCTGACGCCGGACCTCAGACCACCATAGGCTCTGGCCTGCGGACAAGGCGAGCTTTCGCCGCCACGACGTGCCAGAGCGCACAACTGAAACATATCAGTACCTACACCACCTGTCGGCCCACCCACCAGCAATCTTCAAATGACAAATAAAAGGGGAAACACTCGCAAGAGACTGCTATAACGCAGTTGAAAGAATTTGTAAAAACGAAAGTTGAACCTCACAAACATTAGGATACAACTCGTTGCGAGAATCCTTCCGAAAGTGAGCCAACGACCTACTAACTCAAGTCAGTAGAAAAGCCCTAGAGCTATCAATCCTAATCCCCAACCAATACGGGGGATAGGATTAAACGGAGATCGAGATACGTGCAATAAAACGCTGCGCAAAATAACTATCTCCACGGTTTGGTCCGCTGACGAAGAGGAGTACCGGCAATTTAAAGCAAAACCAATGAACCATACGAGTTCACCTCAGAACCAACGAACTTATAAAGAATTCCGAGGAGTGAAAACGGGGAATACACAACATAAGTTAACCTACCCCCTTACCCGGTTGACTCTGTTGGCACCCAAAACCAGGGACTGCAAACGCAATGAACCTACGAGTTCACCCTTAAAAACACGCACACCGATTAAATTCAACAAATCCACAGAAAACCTAAAAAAAAAAAAAAAAAAAAAAAAAAGAAGAAACGACAAACCAGCAAGAAATGGTTATCAAAACCGAGAGCCCGACTTGCAATAAAGAGAACACTCAGCACTGAATAAGAAAAATCTAAATGACGCAACTTATAGAAACAGAGAGCTAAATTTTACGTGAACAAACACTGAAAACTACACGGCGACGGGATGCGCTATCTTACTAACAGGCAGGGTACCTCTATGCCACTATCCATGCATCGCGCTGCTACTTTCAAAAGTAGTAAAAGGGTGTTGGGAATGGTCCTTGATTACGTAACCGCCGGCTCTGGCGGTGACTGGACTAATACCCCACGGCCACCTGCGAGACATGTGGCATTCTGGAGTTGGCACATGCATAAATGTATGGAAAGCCCTGTGAACAGAAGACCAAACAATCAAGATATAGCCCTACATCCCGAACACTTAAACAAAACAGTGTCGACTCAATAACTGACCCATCGCGGTCAAAAGCCCGAGAGATAAAACAACCCAGCGGAAACTTCATCTAACGGATGAATTTATGTCTGTTCCCTCAGACGACGAAAGGATCAAGGCCTCCTGTTGCACATACTGCACAGCCAGCCTCTCCTCGTTACAGCCTGACGCCGGACCTCAGACCACCATAGGCTCTGGCCTGCGGACAAGGCGTCCTTTTGCCGCCACGACGTGCCAGAGTGCACCGCAACTGAAACATATCAGTACATACACGACCTGTCGGCCCACCCACCAGCAGTCCTCAAAGGACTAACTAAAAGGGAACACTCCGCATCGCTAGAGTCTGCTATAACGCAGTTGAAAGAATTTGTAAAAACGAAAGTTGAACCTCACAAACACTAGGATACCACTCTATGCGAGCATCCTTTCGAAAGTGAGCCAACGACCTACTAACTCAAGTCAGTAGGAAAGCCCTAGAGATATCGATCCTAATCCCCAGCCAATACGGGGGATAGGTTTAAACGGAGATCGAAATACGTGCAGCAGAACGCTACACTAAATTTTAATCTCCACGGTTTGGTCCGCTGACGATGAGGAGTACCGGCAATTTAAAGCAAAACTTCCTCGAAACACACATGAACTAGACATACAAATTCAGACTGACTTGTGTCGCTCGAGTGTGTACGGCCGGCCGATAAAAAACAGGCCATTTCATCGGATAGTGTGCGATGTGATACACTTTTATACAAACACAAAGAGTTGTATTTAATTCTTCCATGGAGAATGGCACTTTTATGGGGAGATTATTGTTCGGAGCTTGGTCTGCATATTCGGGTTTTTATCTCCTCGAGTGTTCTAAAAGCCCTGTTCATTTCTGACAGATTTTTAGTGGAGCCGGACTCCGGCAAAGGTGGCGGCTAGAATATCGGCCTTCTCAGGGTCAGTTTTTATCTTTTTTCCTTGGTGAAGTAGGGGGATGGGTGAGGGATTATATTTATTTTTAAGTTTTCTAACCAGTTTCCAGACCCTGCTGAGATGGGTTGGATTATGAATTTCTTCGTCAATTTTGTTTTGTAGGAAATTCAAAACAGCGATAGCTATGACTTTATTTGATTCTATTTTAGCTTGTTTCATATCTCAGTAATTTTTATGGTTTCTAATTTTTTTCCATATTCCATGTTTTCTTTTTAGCTCTAACAGCTACATCACAGGACGATGTCCACCGCATGGATTTGTGGGTTTACTGAGAGGGATCGCTGTGTTTGCGGATGAGATTATTAAATTAGTTAATTCCTCGCAGTGTATGTTGATGCCAGGGGATACCCTTCCCTTAATATTATCTTTTATACATTTTTGATATTTTGCCCAATCTGCTTTATCATGTAAGTATTTAGGGCTTGTAGTTTGGTTTGATGGGGCGATAGAGTTTTTATAGTCTATTTCAATTTTAATAGGGACGTGGTCGCTCCCAAGTGGATCATTCTCGGGGGTCCAGATTATACCAGAGTATAGATTGGGTGAGGCTAATGTAAGGTCAACTGCGGAGGGACTGTGATTTGAATTATCCGGCATACCGGTTAGTTGACCGTTATTTAGTAGTAGTAAATTTGAGTTCATGATGGCCTCGGCCTGCATGGTGTCAGTAGAGGTAGGTTTGGGGTTTTTGCACCATAAGGGATGATGGATGTTAAAGTTGCCCAAAAGAATCCATCCACCCAGGGCCGGATCCAGGGGGGGGGGGGGCAAGGGGGTCATGCCCCCCACCCCCACCCCCGACCCCAAATTTGTTAAAATGCTATAACAAAGTCCCTTTTTGGGGGTGTTTGGCCCCCCCTTCCCCCTGTTGGTTGATATTTTGGCGAACGGCTGATTGGACCCTCACCCCCCCCCCCCCCGTCCTCCCGTCTCCCCCCCTCCCCGCCCCGTCCCCCACCCCACCCCCACCCCCACCCCTGTTTCATTTTTCGGCCCTCGCGGGAACAAGATCTAGTGTGGATGAGGCCTTTTGTGTCAGGTACAAGGTCCCAATCAAGAAGTTCCCCCCCCCCCACTCCCTCCCCCCCCCCCCCCCCCCCCCGGAGCTAAGTGATCTGGCCCTGACCCTGGTCTAGGTTGCCTATCCATTCTAGGCCCCGAGGGTGGATGGACTTGGGGGTGTATATATTTAGTAACTTTATATTTTTATTTTCAATAGTAATAGTTGTACAATTACTATAGATGGGTTGCAGCGGGTGCAACGGAACAGGGGAGGGGAGGGGTTCGTGAAGAAGCCCTACTTGTACATAAGTAGCAGTATATATTTTATCCTGTTTTTGTTGTTGTTGTTTTTTTAGTACTTTCACTTAGCGGGGGGTAGTGATATCCTTCTAGGCAGGGAAGTTTGTATTTTGAACAATTAGGTGATTGTAAGGTTAGAACATGGAAGGGATTTTGATTTAGGTATTGCTTAAGAAAGGGAAGATTATTATTTATGGACCTACAGTTTCATTGTATAATTATTAACTTTGTTTGTTTTTTAAATTATTATCTATAGACATTTTTGGGGTGGGCTGGGATCCGACCTGACACAGGATGCAGGTTAGCATCAGGATGTTTAGTGCGTGCAACATTCTACACCAGGCTAGGATCAGGCACTCGCCCCATCAAAGGGATTGGTATTTTTTTCCCCCTGCGCGCAGGAAGATCAGCATCGAAACTATGATTTTATTGAATTCCATGATGATTCTCAGCAGGGCCTGGAAGTTTCTAGTTTGTATTGCTTCTAGTAAGTGGTCCATATTTCTTTGTACATCCTTGAGCATATGTACTTCTAAAAGATTGAGATTTGGGAGATCTCTTGATTTTTGGTTGAAATTGAGCTGTTTTCGACAGCCTGGGGCAGTGTTCTTTGGTTTGCCATCCCCCCCCCCCCCCCCCCCCCCCCCGGGGTCGGCAGTCGGAACCTTTTGTCAGCACAGCCGCTGGCTGGGGCGGCACCTGGTGGTTGAGAGGGACGGAGAGAGTGGGCTGGAGTTTGGGTTTTTGGGGCAGACCCCACAGCGTTTTTCTGCGTCTTCTCCTGCGCTTGTTTATGGGTCCTATATATAGTAGTCTGGGCTATGCCTGCCGATCCGCCAGGGGAGGCAACCTGTCTGCCGGCTGCGGGTTGTTTATGGGGTGGGGGAAGGGGTCTGGTGTGGGGGGAGGGGGGCGAGCAGGGGGCCTAATCCAGGCAGAGCGGTCTAGCGGTTGGGGGAGGTTTTTTCATTATGTTTCCCCCTTTTTCTGTCCATTTTCTGTTTTCTTCTTTTGGATATTAGTCTGGGCCCGGTGAATGGCCTCGGGATAGGGGATGTAAGTTTCATTGCGGATTTTGTTTGCCTCTTGTATAGTGCTATTTTAGGACATTTTTTATATGCAGCGCTGTGGGGTCCGCCGCAATTGACACATTTTGGCGCTGTGGTTGGGGGACATTCTGCTCGGGCATGGCCCCGTCTGCCACAGCGCACACATACTGGGTTTTTAGCTCTGCACACCCGGTTCATGTGCCCCATCCTGCAGAATTCTTACAGTGAGCCGGCCCGCGGGTGGGGCAAATGGCTCGAGTGGTAACATTAGCACACCTACTTTAATTCTGTTCGGCGATGTGGTCTGCTTTTTAGCTCAATTTTGATGGCCTTGGATTCAGAACCATCACAATAGGCGAGTCACGGCTGTAGCATGGAGCCCCTGGCTTTTGAAGTGAGACAGAGATGGCGGTCAGATCGTCCCCCAGAGGGATACCGTGGGACATGGACACACTCTACATCCGCCCCCGCCCCTCCCCCCCCCCCCCCCCCCCCCCATGTTGGTTCTGCGGGCTAATTTGTTTTGGGCTCTAGCATTTGGACAGGTCACTATCCAAGTATTGTGGCCTATGGGTCTGAGGGAGATCTCCGAGGGGGCCACCCTGGCGCACTCACAGATGTGAGGTTGCTGGGTGGCCTGGTTTTGGATGAGAGTTGAGCCAGTGCCAAGGTCTCGAATATGGACCGGGAACCAGCACCACTCCTCCGCAACTGGTTCCAGGGGTGTCCATTCGGTTCTCTTTCCCTAGGTTGTTTCTTTTTTATTTTTACTTTTTTTAGACTTCCTGTTTTGAGCAGGGATGAATGGGTCTTCCTCCTCACTCTCCACCACCACATTTTCCACAATGTGGAGGTGTGGGTCATTGGAGGGGTCGGGGGTCCGTCCGTAAGGGTTGGATAAGTGGAGGTTGCTGATTTTGGGGGGGTTGGGTCCTCGGTGTTGTTGGCTTTTAAGTTGGGGATAATATTTAGTAAGTCAACATTTTCCGCCACTGTTGGCGTAGCATCACCCGGCAGGGTCAGTGTTGACAATTATGGTTGGCGGCGATGCAAGTGGTGTTCACCTGTGGGGAGTTGTTATTTGGGGTAGAGGCTGTAAATGGGTCAATGAACGGTTGTCTCTGGGCCCCGCGCTGGGGTGGAGATTCATTATGATCCCGTTGCTGTTTTATGGTCTGTCTTTTTTTTTTTTTTCTTTTATTGTCTCTTTCCCGCAAGGGGGAAACGGCTATGCTCATTAGTGGAGCTGTGGCTTGATCCGGAATCGGACGGATATGAATCAGATTAGATCGGCCATGTTGGCCTACTTGGCTGTGTTGGGGTCAACGCCCGAAAGTGGGTCAGCTGAGCTCACTTAGGAATGTGTGGCCCGACAGTTGGGTCGCGTGATGTGTAAAATATCTGGGCTAAAAATAGTACTGATTCTGGTGTTACAGCCTACAACCTGCAACTGAGCTCGCTCAGTAGTGTGTGGCCCGATAGTTAGGTCACGCGGCCCATAAAAAATGCATTAATTTAAATCTAGTACTGGTATTTTCTATAGAATTTCTTTTTACCTACAAAAAAAAAAACACATGGATCCGTGCCAAGTACAATTTCTCTCAACAAGAGACCTAGATCCTCATGTGCCTACTTGTACATAGATGGCATAAAAGATTCAGTGGAGATCATGAAGGTCTATGTCTCCACACTGAGTGGTCTCATTAGGTTGTGCATTGGCCAGTTTGTATGAGTGGGCTAATGTGGATCTATGCGGCCTCCTGCTTGTATCACTGCAAGACTTAATTTCGTGATTGCAAAATATAGTCTGAAGAAGGCACAGATTCTAATGCGCCGAAAGACTTGTGCTTTCCTCCTCAAAGGTAGCTCATATGGATCCATTCATACGTAAACCTTTTCCAGAATGATATTTATGTTTTAAATAGTCACAGTGTTGACGGACTTTGTCGGAGCAGTGCCCTCTAAATACCGGCGCTGTACTATAGCGACGGGCCTCCAGGTGCAGCTTTGGCCGTTGTTTTTATCATAGTGTTGCCTAGATAGGAGATTATTTTCCTTTCGACGGTAATTTGTTTCTGTTGTTAACTTGTATTTTTATGTACTAGCTTTAGTCAAGTAGGAATTTAACAAAAGAGCATAATTATACTAGTGTGTTTAGGAGATTTAGGGCTGTCTTAGCATTCTGTTTGTGTCAGGGTGGTTCGGGTCGTGATGATGCCACTGGCGCCGCGCGGCCATTAGATGCCTTGGCGACGGGCTTCACCCGTTCCGAATCATTGTCCTTTTGTAGCTCTATTGTTGTAATTTGTGAAATGAGCGGGTGAGTGAATGTGAGCAGCACCTGCGATGGCAAGACAATTTTTGCTGTGTATGATTATTTTCTACCACAGCAACAATAAAGTAATCTTGAATCTTATAACCAATGCAAATTAAACTCAGCCTTACTAGGGAGACAACTGCTGAACTGAACATGACTGTCGTAAATATGCGAAACACTGGATGGTCTGCAACCCATCTCAAATGACCTGAAACTGCAGTAATGAAATGAAGGTCAGGAATTGAACATGTGACTCAACTTGACACACAGACACTGACACACACACACACACACACACACACACACACACACACGGCTTGAACACACTAAACAGTTAACACACAACACATGCTGTATAAACCACTTCTCTAAAATGAAGTCTATGAACATCTCTGAATACATATAGACACGTGTGATCATGTGAGACTTAGCTAAAACTATGGTGGATAGTTGGATTGCTGCTTTGGGCGAGATGACTGCTAACTCGGCGAGTTGACCTTACAGTCATTTGCGATTTGACTGGGCCAGATAACATATGGTCGGCTTGACTGTCAGACATATAGTAACCTCATAAACAATATGGCGGACATGCGTTTTCAAGAATAGCATCATCGGACAGGCAACCGAATGCGTTTGGTGTATTGAAAGTCGTATTGAAAGTGTTCAGAAAGCACAATGGTGCTGTTCACTAATGTGTATATTGGCCAGAGAGTGGAGGTGTACTGGGGACGCGGGATATTTCGTGGGACAGTGCAATACAAAGGCTGTGTGGCCACCAAGAGAGGGGAGTGGGTGGGCGTCAGCCTGGACAAGCCGAGTAAGTTGACTGTAGACTCATAAGTCTATTACTGTAAGTGTGTACCTCATGTGCAGCGCATGTAGTAACATGTAGTAACTTCATTATGCGTAGTGTTCGATCGCCCTAGCTTGGAAGCTAGTTCCGTAGTGACGTAAAAAAGCAAGTATATAACACAGACTTAATTTAGAGAACACAAATCAGGCCAGCATCATGGAAAGGTTGTATAGACATTCACAACACTTTGCCATTGTCTTATGAAACATGATTTAATCAGATAGCATACACTACGCATCAAAAAAAAATTTACAAAGTTTTGGAGACAATATCTTTTTAATGCCTGAAGATTTTAAAATTCGGTGTGCAACACGAACAAGTTTATACACTTATGGATACAATGCAATAAACTGTATCTTTTTCTGTTGCGGTACCTTTAAGTTACAACCCTTTGAACACAACACCCCCAAAATTGAAAGTTGCAAGGTAATGTAACCGGACTGACTGGGTGTAGGCGACTTAAATAGTTTATCAGATAGACAAGACCTGCCCATCTAATACAGTACTCAAGTGCCTACAGAGTTTAAGTCCGAATCCCTTTTGTGGTCTAGGGAAGGGCTGGAGATTGCTGTGGAGAGTAAACTTTAAGTCTACTCTAGTCTCGCATGCACACAAAATCCGTGTTTACTTGCCTGGCGTTGTGTTCAAAAGTCAAATTACCTGCGCAATGGACTGACCACAGTATCCAGAAAAACCCTATTTTGATTGGATTTGGTGTTTGTTATCATTCCTACTGAGCTGCTAACGTGCGCTCGCACGATCAGTCACACCGTCATACATGCACAGACGTACACACAAACAAACTTCTCGCACTTACACACGCACAGTCTCAGTCTTGCTCTCACTCTAGCTGAGCACCATAAGATAGAGGTAAGGTTCCAAGATTTATTTATACCAGAAAAACATTCATGTTGAAACAAACAACGTAATCAACGTTAGTCAAACCAGTGCTGCAAGTCCTTAATAACCTTAAACACCTATAGGCATAATAACTATACCTTTGAACATGACACCTAGCAGACCTATCTCCTTTGACTAACACCTATAACGTTGGATACGACTCCTAGCTCCTAGGCCCAACACTTATATGCACTTACCTATAAAACCTATGCGCAATCCTAACACAGCCTAAGCCCTATTTAGGTGAATTACAACTGAACTAAAACGCTACAGAGATAGAACAATAGAGATCCCAAAGAATCAAAATTCAATAATGCCGCACCAATATATAAATCTCGCTATTATCGATTATAAACTTGTTGACCGCCATGACTTCTCCATTATCACCGAATCAACCCTGTTAATTTGAAAAAACGGCGACCATGATTAGTGCGGCATTAATGAATTTTGATTATTTGGAATCTCTATTGTTCTATCTCTATAACTATTGTCTCTGACAACACCTAATCAATTACTGTCTAAGTAATTCCAAGTGGAACTTTATACGTTACTATCAAGTTACAACTTACTTTTAGGAACCTGCAGAGGTAACCTTTAAGTTAGTTGCCCTAAGAACTTAATAATTTCTTAACATAAAAACTTATTAATTACTTACTGTAAGTTCTTATAAAGTTCTTACAAGAACTTGACTCCAGTCCCAAGATACTGAAACAGATTTGTCAAGATACAAGGACAATAAAAAAACTTTTTTTTCTCAGTAGTACTCTGGCGGTGGAGCGGATGGGGCTAAATAATCAGGCACAAATGATGTAAATGGCGTGTCATCTCTCAGTGAAGCATATGACAAAAATTTGATTGATTACCAAATCTGATTTTTATTTGCTTAAAAAAAGTCCTTGAAGTTTTTCTGTGGTTTCTTTTACACCGATCTGTTTTCCCATCTCTAAAAAACTAGCCTTTAGTTCTTCAACATTCACAGGAGATTGACTACGCATTTTATTTTGTATTTCTGACTTCTGTTTTTTATAATTGTTCAAATCATCCTGCACTCTTTTAAATTCTTCATCGCTAATAAAATTGTTCTCCAAAGATATACTTATAATAAGTTTCATACTGCTGAGCTTTGCTCCAGCGGGCGTACTCAACGCTTCATGTTTCTGTAATTTTGTGTGAAATCTTTTGTTTAAGGCTTCCAAACCAAAGCATGTCAGGCATGTAGCAACGCTAACACCCTCAATTGCAATTCCAATTAAACTTCCAATTCCTGTGGCAAACAAAACAATACCCCCTACAGAACATCCAGCTGAAACTGCACCAACAGCCATAGATGTGTTTTGAACAGAATTGAAAACTGTCTTATACCGTCTTTTGCATCTGGAGTATTTTGCTTCTTCTCCTTCTAAATATTTAATTGCTTCTGTAATATTTATTAATCGGAATGCATCTGTCTGTAATGTTTTATCTGATGCAATTGGCACATGTGGATCAGTCGTTACAAGTGACACAGACTCAGTCATCGGTAGTTGTGGATACAAGTTCACCATTTTTTTTATTCACAACATATTTTTTATTTAATCGGTGATTACATTTTGCAACTCGCCAAAAGTATACAATTTGCTGGCGTAATAAAACGAAACAAGATCAATGTGTTCTAGTTTTATGAAATTTAGAAAAACAAAAGTTATTTTGTCGACCAATATTTTGACAGTTGGAATACTGCTCGAAACCTCAAAAACATCTAAATTTTTTCTAATAGCAATAAAAACTTTTGTTGACTCTGTCAATGTTTCATCCCACGTAAGCTTTATTCCCTGCACAAAATATGACTCTTTGGCAGAAGAAACAGATCTCATGATAATTTCAAATATTATTGTCGCTTCTCTTGCAATGGCAAAGTTTGCTGGTACAAACACAATTTTTGCATCTGTTCTATTTTTTCTATGTGTAAGAAGATACCGTCGTCTCTCATACTCTTGCACCTTCAGTTTATTTCTGCTATTGTTGTCTGGGGCAAAGCTTGGAACAAGACTTACAATCAGAGGCCCAGAGTTAACAACTTTCCTAAGCACTAAGGCACCTTCATCATCAGTGTATACATAAGGACTAATAAATTCAAACTTTATGTCCCAGTCAATTGTTGGTGGGTGGCGGTGCAGGCACAGGCAGCACAGGTGAAACTACCCACTTATTACCCACATGTATTAAGTTGTAGGGCACATTATTTACAGGCAGAGTAGGTACAGTAACATCACGCAGCTGACCAAGTTTAGGAATCGGTCTTTCGCCGTCCTTCATGTCATTGATTACATTCCGTCTGTACATACCAAAACAATCCAGTTCAGAAGCATACACCTCTCCCACCTCCCCCTCCTTCTCAAAATCCTGGACATCAGCCAAATCTTTTAACTCTGTTACAGGACACACAACTGGTATGATTCTCGACTTTGGACCAGCACTCATTTTTATAAACAAAAATAAAATTTATTTATTTAACTTCCAACACAACACTAAAATCGTGCATCACAACTGGTTTGTCATCTTGATTAGTTACAGATATGGGTCATTCTCTGGAAAAGGATACCACTTGTGTGACATTCAAAGTAAAAATTCAATTTTGCATTTTTTAACAAACTGTTTATGCAAATGAAAGAATAATCCTTTTAGTTAATGTACATGCAAAGCAAAATATAAAAAAAACTAGTGATGTTAGCATTTTGTATGATTTTATTTTGCAAATTGTACAGTCTCGGTTGTTGCATGGACACCAATATGAGTCCCATTCCACTCAAAATCATCCATCAATACCATCATTTGATGCCTAAATAATCTTTCAGTAATCAACACACACACTGCTATGTTGAAAAAAAACAAGAATTTTACAGTATTTACCTTAGTGGGGTTACATTTTGGCCACACACAACATTGTCTTGAGTTCGTCCATCTAAACGTTTTTCTGCTTCTCAGAAAACAACAACTAGAGGCATAATTCTTTATTACTGATGCTCTTGGGGTGTCTCAATGCCAACGTAGTTTAGAAAAAAAAGAAAAATAAACAGTAGAAAAACTGATTTACATTTTGGTGTATCTTGGTTGTGACTCGGACGCCAGAAGAAACGTAGCCAGCTTTTTGAATGAAACATGCTCCCATACGATGTTTTCGCCCCACCCGGGTCTGCCCTGGGGGACTTGGGTGGGGTTAGGTACTTTTTAGTTCCCAGGGTCACCCTGGTCAGCCCCACAGGGTGAGTTTTTCTCTCTATTCTGGGGCATGTGTTTCTGTCTACCCGAGGTCCATTCACCTGTATTTGCCTTTTTAAAAATCTCCCTACTGTCTGCACTGCCTGTAGCTCTTGATATTGGATGTGTGTTGCTAAATGGTCTTAGCTTTATTTAGGCCCCATGTGTTAGGTTTATTTAACGTCTTTGACCGGCTGGCGACATACATTCAATGTTCTGTTTATTTTTTTTTTTCACAAGCAGTGCAGGCACGTCCTGAGAAAGCCTTGTTGCTGTCGGGACGTTAAGCAATGTACAATCAATCAATCAAACCATACGATGTTTTCATAGGGCAAAAACATTACGGTGTCAATAAAATTGTTTTTTTTTAAGTTTACGCGCTATCAATCCTACCCAGAAATGTATCACAGCTTGTAAATGTCAAAATAATCTATCACTGTTATTGCCGGATGCCACACCGCATTGTGGAATCCAAATCATGACCGAGATGACTTTAAATTTCCCCACAAACACATTGCTCAGAGTGTTCTTAAGGCTACTCTTACAGAAGAATATGCAATACAAAAGCTACATAATATCTAAAAAAAAAAGCAGTTTAATTCACATACAACTAAACGTAGATCGCTGCGAAAATTGAAACTAAAGAAACAATGGCGGACATATCTCAGTCGTACAACAAAGGCGCTGCGCAGACACCACATCCAAAATCGCCGATAGCATGGGATTGCGTAGTCTTTGAAAGCTAAATATAGTTCAGCCAGCAATGCGTGCGTTTTCCGCGGAAGGACACAATTTGTTATCCGGTTTCATTCACAACTTGTGAAGTAAAATAGTTCTGTGCACATCTCGGTCGTTGCACATTTTGTGGATGCCAGATCGATAGGCCAAATAAAAAGTATCATTATGATACTTAAATCGCTTTTGAAAACTTTAAAAGGTATACCAAGCAATGAAGTTAACTTTTTTTGCTTGAACGTGTTTGCTCGCAGAGGAATGCAAAAGCCCTGTGTCGATCCTGGGTCAAGTTTGTTTGTATCATATTTTGGGACACCATGTGGGACGACCGAGAGCTGCATTTTTGTTCACCCATTTTCCCGTAAAACCTCTTTATAAGCACGCTGTAACAAGTCTTATTTGAAGAATGATATATGTGACCCTCTCTCACGAAACCAGTCTTAACTCGCAGGGAGCCGATCAGCACTACACGCAATAATATGTGGTGGGGGTCAATCTGGGTCATTTTCACTTGTTTGCAGAAATGTATTCTACATACACCAAAGTATCGTATGGTTAAAATCTTTATCATGAAAAATGCCATTAAATAGGTTTAAAAGGATTTTAAAAGTCTGCCCTTGGCCCTAATTATGCTGCACACAGAAACTTCCCAGGCTGTTTTCTCAAAATGGCCGCCAGAGGCTTTAACAACTTTAAACACTAACAACTTCTACAATTTTTGCACTACAGCATACAGTCATATTTCACAGTAATCAGCAAACATTGTAGTTTTCAGAAATGTATATATGTCAAAACATCCAAATGCGAGTTGAGACTGATTTTGGGAGAGAGGGTCACATATATGTTGTATAAAAATTATCAAGTGCTAAAATTTGGAAGGTTTATGAAGGAGTAAGCATGTTCCTTGTGAGCATAGCTAAACTATGTCACAAATGGCGACCGTGATTTGCGACATTTTCACTGGTAAAATCGTTCTAGCACAAAAACTAAATCAGACAGAGAACACATTTTATCATATGTATTTTTCAAGACAATACCAAGCAGATATGGGACGGTCCGTGGCGCAGTGGTTAAGGCGCCTGCCACCAATGCTAAAGGTGCGAGGTTCGATTCCGGGTTCCGGCGTCGGATTTTTCTCCTCTAGTAAGTGTCACCGTTAATTCGGGCGGACCATCGGGGGTTCTTTCTCCGGGTACTCCGGCTCTTCCCCCCCCTCCATTCACTTTGGTATCAGTTTCAGCCAACTTAATAAAATTTCAAATACAAAACGATTTCCAAATAACATCAGCAACTCGCTTGAGCTTGCCCTTAGCACCACTTGAATGTTCTGTGTTTACGTACAGTGTGTGAGTGAATGCGTGTGATTCACGTGAGCGTGCTTGTTGGGTTCAGTTCGCGGCTACATTCTGCGCATTGAGTTAAATTATAAATATGAGAAATGTGCCATATAAATACCATGTAATAATAATAATATGTATAATTATCATGAAAATCTAAGTAATACTTGTCAAACAATAAAGCCCCAAAGATAGGCACCCCCACTGGTATCCTTTTCCAGAGAATGACCCATATACACAGTGACTCAAAGAAACTGGAACCAAATTTCTTAAACTGTAAATTAGGAAATCTAACAGCCACACTTTCGCAATAGGGAGCAGTTCCAGTAGGTAAGCATCTCAACAAAGTTGAAGGCTTTCCATTGTGTACATTTTCAGTCGTGTTCAGTTCTTTCAAATAAATATTTAGTACTGTGTGTACTGCCAAATGAACAGGATATATCCAGTTACTTTATCGGACGATCTTGTCCAATTTTCATCTGCATTACCCAAAAACCCAAGTAATTTTAGAAGCTTAAATGATAATGAATACTCACTACCTTTCAGAAATTCCAATGTTACAAGTAAGTTGCTGGATTTAAAGTTGCTTTAATTTTAAAATTATTTTGAAACCATTCAGCTAAAGTACAAAAGTCATAATATCCAGGCTGTAAATCAGCAATGACAATACCGCTTGTACCACCTTTAATTTCATATACAGTATATTCACCTTTATCTGTTACATTAAACCATTTTACAGTGTAAAACATTTCATAGATAGCTACAGCCTTGCTACCATCATGATTATCAATCCCATTAGTTAACCACACTGGTTTGCTTGTGTCAAGATTTGTTAATGTGATAAACATTTTTATTATCTCATAAAAAAAAGAAGGATGGAATTTAAATCACCAGCCATTACCAATACAAACGCATTTCAATTTAACGTGGATGCTAAGTATAATGTCGCCCCAACTTATGTACAGAAAATAATTCAGTTAAATCAGCTTGACGTAGCTGTAAGTGAACATGATTTATTTCAAGTGAAAGTACCGAATCCCTTTGACCATTACCTAAACCCTCCAATAACAGATGATGCTACTGCAAGAAAGTGGTCTTCAAGCCCACTACAGATGTTTCAAAACCAACTTACCTTTGCTATTCTGTGTTCAACTATGGGCTGTGGCATTTCATTTACAGACCATTTGAATCACTCAAACAAACTGATAAGGTCTGTGTATCGTTTTCACACTTATTACCAGCTTAGAAGAATACTGTCAGAACTGCATACCCCACTGCCCACTGAATCTAGTTTCAACAGGTATAACAACCCCATGGATATTATGAAAGCGTTTGAATGGATCTGTAATGAATTTAACATCAGCCCCCGGTATGACTTCACACAAAAACTTGATGGTCACAATGGTATGGGTACATTGTATTATGCTATGAGTCACAGACAAGACCCTCAAGATTACTACCCTGGTTACACTTCATTCTCATCTAAATCACAAGTCTGGTTAGGATCAATAGAACAGAAACAGTCTAATGCCTGGACCACATTTATTTTAGACAGGAGTGACGGGTTTACTCAAGCGGGAGTCGAGCACGTAAATGAGTCTATCAGAACTAGGTGCTCAATCACTAACAAAATCAAATATTTTAAACGGGAGTGGAAAATTCGAGGCACAAAAACAGTTTCTTGCTAATCTAAAAGACTCGATCAAATCTAAAATCATACATCAGAACTGGTTTGTCATCTTGATTAGTTACAGATATACACAGTGATTCAAAGAAACTGGAACCTAATTTCTTAAACTGCAAATTAGGAAATCTAACGGCCACACTTTCGCAATAGGGTGCAGTTCCAGTCGGCAAGCATCTCAACAAAGTTGAAGGCTTTCCATTGTGAACATTCTCAGACGTGTTCAGTTCATTTAAATAAACATTTAGTACTGTGTGTACTGACAAATGAACAGGATATCTTCCAATTATTTTTTCTTTTTTGGGCTTTATTTTTAATCCTTTTTCTAATGTCCAATCTTCATCACCACTAACACCTAAAAATTAAAATACCAATATCCCATATGGTTAAAAAACCAAGTAATATTAAAAGTTTGTCTGTTAATATAAGCTGACTATCTTTTGGAAATTCCAATGTAACAAGCAAGTTAGCCGGATTTAAAGTTGCTTTAATTTTATAATTGTAAAAATTCAGCTATAGTACAAAAGTCATAATACCCAGGCTGTAAATGATTAGCGCCAAATCTTACAGTACCTACAGTTCCATGTACAGAATATTCACCGTCATCTGTTACATTCAAAACAAAATCCTGGAATCCACTTCTTCCAAAACCCTCTACGCTACCATGAACACACTCCTAGGCACTTCTAAAGACTCTCCTCTTCCCAACACACACAGCAAAGAAGAACTTCCGTCTGCTTTTTCCTCCTATTTCTCCGACAAAATTCAAACTCTGCGCAACACACTCGACACTCTGCCTTCTCAACCTTGCCTTCCTGACCCCCCCTTTTCCGGCACTCCCCTCTCGTCCTTCCGCCCCGTCTCTCAGGATGAAGTCCTCAAGACCATAAAGTCCATGCCTTTCAAAACCTACAAACTAGACCCCCTCCCAGCTTCCCTCTACCGGGACGGCCTCCCAAAACTTTTGCCCTTCATTACCGACATCATCAACACATCTCTAGAGAATGGCTCAGTCCCCGATTATCTTCAAGTCCGCCATCGTCCGTCCTCTCCTCAAAAAACACAACCTCGACCCAAATGAACTCAAGAACTACCGCCCAGTCTCCAATCTCTCTTTCCTGTCCAAGCTTCTTGAGAAGGTTGTCCTCAACCAACTCAACCTCCACCTCACCGACAACAACCACCTCAGTCCCTTCCAGTCTGCCTATCGCAAACATCACAGCACTGAAACAGCCCTTCTACATATCCTTAACGACCTGCTTCTCTCCACTGACTCGGGCAACATCTCCCTTCTTATGCTACTCGATATCTATGCCGCCTTTGACACCATAGACCACTCTATCCTCCTCCACCGCCTCCACCACTCCTTTGGCATAACTGACTCTGCTCACTCCTGGTTTCTCTCCTACCTCTCTGACAGACAGCAGTCCGTCACCATCGACGGCGTCTCCTTCAACCCAGTCAGGCTCTCCTGCGGCGTTCCACAGGGGTCCGTCCTGGGCCCGGTCCTTTTCACACTCTACACTTCCCCCGTGTCCAACATCATCCAGTCTCACCACATGCACCACCACCTCTACACTGACGACTCACAACTACTAGACAAAGACAAACTCGACAACACTCAGACATTACTGACTCGCACAGCTGACTGCTATGAAGACGTGAAAAACTGGATGACAGCAAACAAGCTCAAACAGAACGACGACAAAACGGAAGCCATGCTGGTAGGCACTTGCCAGAAACTTTCCCAGCTCCCTCCCTCTCTCCACCTTCAACTCGACAGCACCCCCATCTCCCTCTCTGACTCGGTCAAGAACCTTGGCGTTATCCTCGATTCCTCTCTTTCCATGACCAACTTCGTCTCCGCCACGGCCCAGGCATGTTATTTCCACCTCCGCCGCATCAGTCAGATCAGAAAATACCTCACTACCGAAGCTGCCACCAAACTCGCTGTTTCTCTAATCTTATCTCGCATCGACTACTGCAACTCTCTCCTTTCCAGCCTTCCTAACTCCACCACTCTCACTTACCAGCGCGTCCAGAACAATGCTGCCCGCCTCGTCCTCAGAAAGAAAAAATCTGACCACATCACTCCCCTGCTCAAGCTCCTTCACTGGCTCCCATCCCCCAACGCATCCAATACAAGATTATGTCTGTCTGCTACAAATCCTGCCTATCTCTCCAACTTACTTCACCCCTACACTCCTCCCCGCTCCTCCACTCCGGCTCCGACCCTCTCCGCCTCCTCATCCCCCGCACCAAACTCAGCACTTTCGGCCCCCGCTCCTTCTCAGTATACGGTCCATCCACCTGGAACACTCTCCCACTCTCTCTCCGTCAGAAACACTCTCTCTCCTCCTTCCAGTCCACCCCCACCCGGGTCTGCCCTGGGGGACTTGGGTGGGGTTAGGTATTTTTTAGTTCCCAGGGTCACCCTGGTCAGCCCCACAGGGTGGGTTTTTCTCTCTATTCTGGGGCATGCGTTTCTGTCTACCCTTTGTCCATTCACCTGTATTTGCCTTTTTAAAACTCTCCCTACTGTCTGCACTGCCTGTAGCTCTTGATATTGGATGTGTGTTGCTAAATGGTCTTAGCTTTATTTAGGCCCCATGTTGTAGGTTTATTTAACGTATTTGGCCGGCTGGCGACATACATTCAATTTTCTGTTTATTTATTTTTTTTTTTTTTCACAAGCAGTGCAGGCACGTCCTGAGAAAGCCTTGTTGCTGTCGGGACGTTAAGCAATGTACAATCAATCAATCAATCCTTCCAGTCCACACTCAAAACTCACCTCTTTCAACAGTTCTAGCACTATATCACCACACTCCCCACCCCAAGCTGACCGTCGTAATGTATTTTCACTATTTGTGTTACGTGAGTCATTGTCTAAAGCGTGCGCATGCGTGTGCGAGTTGTGAGTGCGCACTTAGAGTTATAATTATTATAAGATAAGCGCATTATAAATACCGTTATTATTATTATTATTATAAACCACTTTACTGTGTAGAACATTTCATGGATAGCTAGAGACTTGCTACCATCACGATTATCAATCCCATTAGTTAACCACACTGGTTTGCTTGTGTCAAGATTTCTTAAGGTAATAAACATTTTTATTATCTCATAAAAAAGAAGGATGGAATTTAAATCACCAACAAGTGTCACTACAAACGCATTTCAATTTAATATGGATGCCAAGTACAATGTCGCACCTACTTATGATCAGAAAATAATTCAACTAAACCAGCTCGACATAGCTGTGTCTGAACAAGATCTATTTCAAGTCAAAATACCAAATCCATTTGATCATTACCTAAACCCTCCAATTACAGACGATGCTACTGCAAGAAAGTGGACATCTAGCCCACTACAGATGTTCCAAAACCAACTTAACTTTGCTATACTATGCTCAACTACCGGCTGTGGTGTTTCATTTACAGACCATTTGAATCACTCAAACAAACTGATTAGGTCTGTGTATCGTTTCCACACGTATTACCAGCTTAGAAGAATACTGTCAGAACTTCATACCCCACTACCCACTGAATCCAGTTTCAACAGGTTTAACAACCCCATGGATATGAAAGCATTTCAACATATATGTAATGAATTTAACATCAGCCCCTGACAGTATGACTTCACAAAAAAACTTGATGATCACAATGGTATGGGTACATTGTATTACGCTATGAGTCACAGACAATACCCGCAAGATTACAACCCTGGTTACACTTCATTCTCATCAAAATCACAAGTCTGGTTACGATCAATAGAACAGAAACAGTCTAATGCCTGGACCACATTTATTTTAGACAAAAGTGACGGGTTTACTCAAGCGGGAGTCGAGCGCGTAAATGAGTCTATCAGGACATATGTGTGGTGTTTACTAGGTGCACAATCACTAACAAAATCAAACATTTTGAATGGAAGTGGAAAGTTTGATTCACAAAAACAGTTTCTTGCTAATCTAGAAGACTCGATCAACTCCGTGGTTGATCTCCCATCAAGCATACAACACTATCAAGACGTACTCAGATATGCTAGATCAAAAGTTGACTTTGTAGTTGGCATTGGGTTATACATGTTGCCGTCTGATCTTCAACTCCAAATGAGCACAATAACAAATTATAATAACGAAATAATAGTTGCAGGTGCTGGTCAAAAACTCGGACTCAATCAATCTGTGAACTTAGGAGCAACAACCACACATGTACAGTCTTTAAAACCATTACACACAGTTACTTCCTCTGCACCAGCCCCGTCAGTAATGCAGGTGGTAACACCAACCCCTGACACACATGAGTCGGAGAGAACAGCATTGGTAATAGGCCTAACTGGACTGGGGTTTTTACTTCTTTACCTGTTTCATTAAATACCCAGTTATTAACCCTCCTACTGTCACCAAAAAGACCCACACATGTTCAGTCATAAACCCGACTACCTTCGCTGCTGTACTGATAAGCCAACTGACAACTGTGCCTATTATACCGGGCAAAGCATCTATTGCCTTTACAGCCAATTTCTTAAGTAAGTCTGATATGTGAGACAACTGTTTCTTTACCCATGACTGTATATCTTTTGGGTCAGTGGGGGCTGGTGGACCTGGTGGAAGAGCGCCACCACCACCACCTCCGCCAGAGACAGCCAACACAACAGTACTGATAATAAATCCAAGAGCAGTAATTAAACTTGCAATTGTAATACGCTGTTCAGAGATGTGCAATATAGAGAGCACTGCGACACCTAAATCAATAATGCCATATCGATAGTTCTAAATCAGGGTAAATTACGTACGTAATTACGTTACGGTCCAGAATTTCCAATCTCCCGTTCTCACAGTTGGCGTTCCTGAGAAATTGCGACTACACTATTTTCAGTGCAAACTGATTAACTCCAGGTAATATTATATATCGGCTAAATGCGCAAAAGCTTCCTTGTTTAACTGCGTCATTGACTTGAAATGGTTAGAACACACACCCCACACCTCTTTCCCCCCCCCTCCCACACACATCCTATACACACCGTCTCACCATCCACCCCTTACCCTATACACTCCCCCCCCCCCCACATCCTGTACACGCCACCCCACCACCCACCCCTTACCCTATACCCCCCCCCCACACACACACCCTATACACCCCCCCCCAACACCCCACCCCACCCTACAAAGCCCGACACACTCACACTTTACCCAGGCACCCACCCCACCCCCCACACAGGCACCCACCTTGCACACACAAGCACACACAAACATATCGGGCCAAATTATTCCGTTCTGTGTCAAAGCTTCAAATGTACGTCACTAGGTCACTAGGACAGATTTTATATGTGGGACAAACATTGAAAATAGGTTTTTCTCCAAATATGGAGCACCAGGCCATTCCTAAATAATTAGGACACGCCACGTTAGTAGTAGAATAGAGAAAAATAATTTTGTTTTTGTGTTTCGACGTCTGATAAAGTACGGAGAAAAACACAAACACATCCGGGCAGACCAACCTGCGACGCATTTGAAATTAAAAGACAAAACCCATAATCTACTCCCAATGAGAGACCTCAGTGATTCAAAGTCACTATACACGCACCCTGTTTACGAGTGTTTTAGATCAACAAATCACGCGAGGAGAAAATTGGGTGTGAGTGGTTTCGTATTTCACGGCACAAATGTGCCTCAGTTTGATTAAGGCACACGATAACGCACTTACAAAAGGTTGGATAGGATACTTTTTTCAGTGAACAGTATGGCGATAAAATCGGGTGCCTGTATTGTACTGAGTTTGAAACCGGATCTTAGCAGGGATAAACACCTGCTGTCGTGTGAGTGAGTTTATTACCTTGCAACCGGGCCAGAGCAGGAAGAGAATAAAGCCAGACAAGCTTTTGCGTAGTCATTATTATAACACTTGCCGTAGGGTGAGTTTACTAGATTGTACCCCTTTCATGACCAGAAAGGTGTGCATAGTGTTTTGTACACACAGTTTATATATTGTGTTTTAAAAATGAACTTAATGACACTCGACCCATACTGTTTCTTATTTGTTGGTGCCACGGGCTGTGGAAAAACTGAATTTGTACTTAATTTATTACAAACAAGATACATTCATCATTTGGAAAACATTGTGATATTCTGTCCTACTGTCAAACACAACAAAGCTTATCACAACTGTTCATTCATTTGGACTGACAGCAACATCTATTTAGTCGACCCTGAGAAAGAACTGAACGACTACCTGCAGTATTTTTACAAGCAATTTGAAGGACAGCCAACCCTGTTCATAGTCGATGACTGCTCTGCAGATAAGGATATTGTTAAAAAGAGAAACACACTGGCAGAACTGGCCTTCAGTGGCAGACATGCAAACGTCAGTGTATGGATTCTCACTCAGAAATATAATGCTGTACTGAAAGATTTTCATGAGCAGTTAAAGTTCATTTGTTTGTTTTACTGTAAGGATCGTAACAGCTTTGAAGACTGTCTCAGACAGAACGATGTCATCCCCAACAAACACGAACGAGACATTGTGAAAAACAAACTGAAATCGACTAAGCATCTAAAGCTTATTTTAAAGACAGATCAGCCCACAGGGTATGGATTAGTCAATTAATTTAGCCATATGGTTTGTCCATAAAAATGAACCCCACCCGGGTCTGCCCTGGGGGACTTGGGTGGGGTTAGGTATTTTTTAGTTCCCAGGGTCACCCTGGTCAGCCCCACAGGGTGGGTTTTTCTCTCTATTCTGGGGCATGTGTTTCTGTCTACCCTTTGTCCATTCACCTGTATTTGCCTTTTTAAAACTCTCCCTACTGTCTGCACTGCCTGTAGCTCTTGATATTGGATGTGTGTTGCTAAATGGTCTTAGCTTTATTTAGGCCCCATGTGTTAGGTTTATTTAATGTATTTGACCGGCTGGCGACATACATTCAATTTTTTTTTTTTTTTTTTTTTTTCACAAGCAGTGCAGGCACGTCCTGAGAAAGCCTTGTTGCTGTCGGGACGTTAAGCAATGTACAATCAATCCATAAAAATGACAGACAGACACACCATTGATATCACAGACTGCTTCAAAGATGTTGAGTGCATTTATGACTTTAAAACGCATGTTAAAAAGCCGTTTGAGCTCGGTATAAAACTCTCAACACCAACACTGATAAGCATGGCATATAATGTGACTTTGGGGTATTCTGAATGTTTTCCATGTTATGAGTACGAGACTGTTGATCTTAGGACACATACCTTTAGAGTTAATGATGCTAACTGCGACTGGTTTGAGGCACTGTGTAAACACATATTCAGACAACTATGTAAACTACATGATTATATTGAAGACGTTACAGTCAATAAAGTGGTATTACACCTACAGCGCAAGCAGTAATATTTTTATATTATTATTTTGTCGGACAAATAAAAATGGCGCTCAACACAATTGATGTTACAGACTGCTTTAGTTATATCCAGCACTTTGATCAGTTAAGAACAGATTTCAAACAACCGGACATAACACCAGTATCAACACAGGAGATGATTTATGTGTCATATCAAATGACTTTAGAAATATTTTAGGAGTTACCATTTGTAGAGTACATGCCTGTTGATCTTAAGACACATACCTTTGAAGTTGATAATGACTGGTTTGAGTCAGTGTGTGAGCAAATATTCAGACAACTATGTGAACTGAATCTGTTTATTGTAGGTGTTACAGTCAATAAAGTGGTATTACACATAGTGTGATTTTCTATTTATTATTTTGTCGGACAAATAAAAATGACGGACAATTCCCAAAGCTCGTCAAGCTTAAGAAACGAGTTTCACACAACAGATTTGCCTATATCCAACACTTACAGTGTTTATGAATCAATAGAAAGGTCTTTTTTGGTCATACAAGATAATCTTCTTTCTGGTAGTGTAAAGATTCAGATTGTTGCGAAAATAGAATTTACCAGGGTAGATGGTGAAGTGATTGTTTCATATATCTCAACAAGACAACACACAGTTAATTCAAAAAAGGAATTGGAAAAAGTGTTTAGAGAAAGACTGTTGCCTGAAGCAATTGACAGAGCAAAAATGCAGGGATCTGGTTGGCATGAAGGCCGTGTACATGAACTACAACTGAAGCAGTCAAGATATCATCCTATATTAGGCAAATCATGGTTGCCACAACCAATTGAGGTTGCAGACAAAAAGGCTGTCGTCAATGTTCAGAACAAAGATAATTTCTGTTTCATGTGGTGTGTGCTTGCCAAACTGCATTTTGTAAAAACAAAACCTGAACGTGTATCTAACTATACCAAATTTGTAAATGAACTCAACTTCAGTGGCATAGATTTTCCTGTTAAGGTGGAGGATATAGATCTGTTTGAAAAACTGAATCCTGGGATATCTGTGAATGTGTATGTATGGGATAATGAGTCTGAGAACAAGTTACAACCAATTAGAGTGTCACCAATTGCCCCAACCTACGGTCAGTCAGAAGATAAGCATGTTGATATGTTACTAATAAGCTCTGGCTCCGGTGATAACTTTCACTACACAATTATTAGGAGTATGTCACGACTAATTCATAATCATGTAACAAAACACAATGGCAAACAGGAAGTGTGTAAAAGATGTTTACAAAGGTTTTCCTCTATTAAAGTAGCACACAAACATGTCCAGCACTGTAGGTCGGCTGATGATATTCAAACAATACTTAGGTATCCAGATCCTGGTAGCAAGGTTAGTTAGTTAGTTATTTGGGTTTAACGCCGAGCAGGCGACTAAGGCCATCTCACGGCGGGATGGGTAAAAATCTGGTCAGCCAGACTAAAAGCAAGGTCTTAAGACAAGATGTAAATATAGATTAAAAATCTCAGGCTAAAATGTCGCACATGTCTTTAAAAGAAATGTCTACAGACTCTCAAAAAGGGCAAATAAAAAAGATTCACATAGTCTATGAATGCTCAAATCTTGTTAAAAATATTGCATGCTCGCAAGAAATTGAAGATTTTGTCCGGGGGAACATCCCGGAACAAAACCTTCAAGGAGTCTGCTGTAAAGTGTTTATATCTGGTGTAGGTAGCAAGGTATATTTCAATAACTATGTTAATCAGCAAAAGCTGCCGTTTGTAGTGTATGCTGATTTTGAATCACTGGTTGTGCCATATGAGGGTCCTGTTCCAGAATCATTACCAAAGACCGTAAAATTGAGTGATCAAGTGGTGTGTTCTTTCGGATATATTCTTGTTAGGTCAGACGGCCAGCATACAGAACCTGTTATCTACAGAGGTGAAAATGCAGCAGCTGAGTTTTTAACAGAAATGAGACAACTGTATAGTCAGGTAGTACATTATTTGGAAAAGTGTCAGATGCCTTTGGTGATGACAGAAGAAGACAAACAGAATTTTGATACAGCAGTGATGTGTTGGATTTGTGAACAACCTTTAGGAGGTTGTGATCAACTTCTGAAGGGTGATAAAGTTCGCGACCATGACCACATAACTGGGCGTTACAGAGGTGCTGCCCATGGTGATTGTAACTTGAAATTAAAAATAGATCCCAAGGCATACAAACTGCCTATCTTTTTTCACAATCTCAAAGGGTATGATTCACATATTATCATGCAGGCTGTGGATGAGTCTTACAAAAAAAAATTAGTTGTATTGCCCAGACAACTGAAAAATACTTGACTTTTAGGCTGGACAACAAATTAGCATTTTATGACTCCATGCAACATTTGTCCTTAGGGCTTGCTAGTCTCGCAGAAGGACTGACTGAGTTTCCAATAACAAGTAAATATTTTGAGCCTGAGTTAATCAAGAAAGGAGTCTATCCCTATGAGTACATTGATCAATGGGTTGTTTTTGAAGAAAGGAGACTGCCACCAAAAGAGAAATTTTATTCTACACTAAATGGCAAAGGTATTTCTGACTCCGATTACAAACACGCACTTGATGCGTGGTGTAAACTAGGGTGTCAGACAATTGGTGACTACCATGACCAGTACTTGAAAGCTGATGTTTGCTTGCTTGCAGACGTATTTGAAAGTTATCGTCAAAAGGGTTTGTTACACTACAGTCGTGACCCAGCTTGCTACATAACTAGTCCTGGCATGACATGGGATGCATTTTTGAAATCCAGTAAGATATCTATAGACCTGTTGTCGGATCATACGATGGGTGAAATGGTGGAACGTGGATTGAGGGGAGGCATTAGTATTGCAGCAAACAACTATGCCAAAGCCAACAACAAATATCTGGACAACCTTGGGTTTGACCCCTCAAGGTCAAGGTCATTCATTACGTATCTTGACGCTAATAACCTTTACGGATTTGCAATGTGTGAGTTATTGCCCTTGAAAAACTTTTGTCTCTATGATTTGTCACAGTATGACATAACACAGTTAACAAACTATATTATGACTCATGACCAGAATGATGCAAAGGGTTGGATCTTTGAAGTAGACCTAGAGTACCCACACCATCTACATGATTACCACAATGATTATCTGTTGGCTATTGAGAAAATGAGTATGACGGGTAAAAAAGAAGACACCAAACTTGTGCCAAATCTGAATGACAAATTCAATTACGTTTGCCACTATCGCTTGTTACAGTTTTACATCAGACATGGGTTAGTACTAAAGAAAGTTCACAGAGGTATTCAATTTGAGCAAAGTGCTTTCATGAAAGATTACATAATGAAGAACACAACATTGCGTGCGAGGGATGGCAACACTGCATTTGACAAAGACTTCTTTAAGCTTATGAACAATGCCTGTTTTGGTAAGACGATGGAAAATCCTCATCACCGCAAAGATGTGAGACTGGTCACAACTGAATCAAGTGCTGTTAAGCTTACAGGCAAGCCACAGTACACAGGGTACAAAGAGTTTCATTCATCATTGTATGCAGTTTCACTCAAAAAAAAAGATTGTCAAACTGGACAAGCCAGTATTCATTGGTATCGCAATACTTGAGTTATCCAAATTGCTGATGCTTGAATTTTACTATGATTACTTTAAACCAAAGTATCCTGAGTGCCGTCTGCTATACACTGACACTGACTCTATGATCATAGACGTGCCTACTGAAGACTTTTATGAAGACATGAAAACAGAGTTGCATATGTATGACACGTCTGATTACCTTAAGGATCACCCGCTGTACAGCACACAAAACAAAAAAGTGCCTGGAAAGTTTAAAGATGAACTAAATGGAGTGCCGATAGTTGAGTACGTTGGACTGAGATCAAAAATGTATTCCATATTGCACCAGAAGGGCAGTCAGTCGAAAGCCAAAGGCATAAAAAAAAACAGCGATTAAAAATTAAAGACATTCGACATGAACATTATAAGCAAGTATTAGATGGAGAACTGATGCCTGATTATCCAAACAAGACATTGAGATCAAATAGACACAATATTGAAATGATCCAAACACATAAGCAGTCACTTGCAGTTGGAGACACAAAACGCGTGTTTCACACTAAGGAAAAGGCTTATGCACCTGGGCATTATGCGCTTAAGTTATCTGAAGAAATAGCTGATGAACTGGTTGATGAACTAATCGATGAATTAGTTGATGAAATGGTTACAAATTCGTAACAGTGTCTGGGGGAATAATCTGTAATTCTTCTCTGACAAATGCCCTGTGAGGCGCAGGCTCATACAGATAATAAATCGATGCATTAGTGGAAGGGACTATTTTTTTTAATATTGTGAATGGACGTAGACCATATTGGATCAGTTGCCCTACGTCTGACGTCATTCTCGGCTTCACCAGGTTGATACAAATATCTCACCTGTTTTGTAAACAAGCTTGTGTCAGGTGCTTTTGTTTTTATTTCTGACCCTGACAGTATTGTTTTCAATTTAATAGCATCAACAGGTTTAGGGTGACCTTCATTATTCATTGCTTTTATCACAGATGGTAATCTCTTAACCCACTCAGTGTTACGTGTGTCATGCATGAGTTCCTTAGAATACTGATAGCTGAAAAGTCTCTCCAATAATTGCTTGTTAAAGTTTTCAACAATAGTCTGTGATCTATGCACACCTGGAATACCGCGTCTAACCAGTACACCATGCTTTGCAAATAACTGATTAACAGCGCCTTTAAATTCAGACCCGTCATCAACCTGCACAAGCCTAGGAAATTTTAAAGGACCACGACTATATATCTTTGTTAACGCAGTGGCCACTGTTACAGCATTTTTGTCAGTTATGGGTTCGGCATCCTTATACCTTGAAGCTATGTTGACAACAGTTAATGCATACTTGTATCATTTCTTTCTTATTGTATCGTGTGGTAGGAACAGGAGATCCATTTGATGGGTGTCATTAGGGATAGTGTTTACAAAATGAGGTCTTGTTATTTTTCTTGGAGCAGGTAAATAAATTTGCCAAATTGCTTGTTTTTGTAGCCACTGTTTTATTTGTTCGAGTGTGACATCACCACCCACAGCCGCATGTAATTTTTCTATTGCAGTTTTCCCTTTCCAGTAACCAATAGGGGAGTAATATATTTTTGATAGTTTAGCTCCGACGTCGATTATTTCTTCTAGCAATAAAAACTTCTGTAAAATATACTAATGTCATTCCCACTAGAACAAATATTATTTCTCCATTTCTTTGTTCTGGGCTTGGTTGGTAATAGTCGCTAAGTTTTGGTCGTGGGATGGTCATGTCTTCGCCAGTTACAAGAAAATATTCTTTAATCACGTCATCGACATTTGAAAATGTATGCTGTGCGTGACCTTCAAGCCTGAGTTTTTCATTGATGAAATCAAGTTTCTCAATTCTTTGCTTCTCGTAATCTTGTTGGGCTTGTGCCAGTTTTTTCAGAAGCCTCATTGTGATGCTTCATTTCTTCTGCTGATTCCTCTCTACCCATTTTTGAAAAGAGATAGTTTGATCCACTAAATGCCAATGCATTAACAACTGCACCGCCAATCATAATAGCTATAGTTGCCATACTTTTTATTTACATAGAAACATTTTCTGGAATAAATCCTTGCTTAATGAGAAAGTCTTTTGTGGCAATCGATGCTGTGACAACTGCTACTAGGTTAGCGCTGTCTTCGAAGTCTAATCTACTCAAGTCTGCTGATTTCATTTTGAGAAGACTTTTCCCCAGCATAGAATAAGCAACGGTTAGTCCACTTATTACTGCAGAGTGATAGACGAGGTTCATTATGTTCTTTGTGTCGCTCATTTTCTTATGCTAAAAAAATTAAAATAATAAATTTATTTACTGCATGTAAAATGGGTCCAAAGGTTTTGACACTGCTGGTAATGTGGAGACTTCTTCTTTTACTTTTGGAGTGTTTGATTTTTTGGACACTGTTCGAGTCTGTGGTTTGTATTTTTTGTACAATTGGTAACCTACGTAACCAAATCCGAGAACAAATCCAGCAACTATATATTTTGTTGTTTTGGGTTTAGACTCAGTTGTTTGTCTCTCACTTTGTTGGGGGTGTGTGGGTCCTGATGGTAGTGACACTGGTGCTGTTGATGGTGTGTCAGTCTTTTGTGTTAATGCCTGAAGCTGTAATTTTTTTTTGTCTGTTATATTCAGCTAATCTTTTTCCAGCCTCTATTCGACCTGGGCTTTTAACCTTAGTCACCGTTTGAACTCTGTTATGGAGTCCTCTGGGTCTCGTCCATTTTCTTCTAATTTAAAATTTATTTTAGAAAAATCGATATGACTCCCAGTAACAAGCAAGGTTACCACAGGTGCAAGGTAATTCCCAAACTTGTAAAACATAAGGCATGCTAATTTGCCTATTGAACTTGAAACTATGGGGTTGCTTTCTAAATCGTGTGATAGACTGTCACTATCAACAGGTAGGAAGTGACTCACAGCTTTTGTGTATAGGCAGACAAGAGATCAACTCAAATCACGTGTCATTAGTGAAGCAATGTGATTTTCATATTTAGCATGAAGTTTGATTAGCTCATCAGCAGTGAGGGATTCTATGTCTTCTGTCATGTATTGTTTTCCTAGAAAAGCTTTTGATTTTCCAGAAACAACTACAGAGAGAAGACGCTGTTTTTTCGGTTATAAGTCTTTGTTTTCTACAGCGCAGATTTCGCTTAGAAGAAGTAATTCATCTTGGTTCATTTTATAATGAAAAAAAATAAATAAATAACACAGCCTTGCTTGGACCTGTGAATAACTTATGAAGTTACTGTTCATGTAACTTTCTAGAATAACGTGATCTTACTTGATAACTAATTTCAAAGTTACCTACAACTTACAAGTAACTTTGACGTTAACTTTGAAGTTAGTTGTCACAAGTTCTTATAAGTGACTTAAAATAAGAACTTATAAATGTCTTATCATAAGTTCTTATAAGTTCTTGACTCCAGACAATAAGACACTCGGACAGATTTCTCAAGTTACAAGGACAACAAGAAAACTTTTTTTCTCAGTAGTACTCTGGTGGTGGAGCTGATGGCGTCAAATGAGCAGGCATAAAAGGCATGACATCTCTTTGCGAAGAGTATGACAAATTTAATGAATGATTACCAAAACTGATTTTTACTTGCTTAAAAGTCCTTGAACTTTTTTCATAGTTTCTTCCACCCCTATTTTTTTTTCCTTCCTCTAAAAAAGATTGCTTTAGCTCTTCAACATTCATGGGTTGACTACGCATCTTATTCTGTATTTCAGATTTCTGTTGTTTGTAATTGGCCAAATCATCCTGGACTCTCTTAAATTCATAATCGTCAATTTTATTATCGTCTAAAGCCTTACTGATAATAAGTTTCATACTGCTCAGCTTAGCTCCAGCGAGCGTACTCAATGCTTCATGCTTCTGCAACTTTGTATGAAATCTTTTGTTAAGGGCTTCCATACCAAAGCATGCCAGACCTGCAGCAGCATCAACTCCTTCAATAGCAATTCCTATGACACTTCCAACTCCAGTGGCAAAGAGAGCTAAACCAGTGACAGATAATCCGGCTGAAACCACACCCACAGCCATTGATGTGTTGTGTACAGAATTAAAAACCGTTTTGTAACGTCGTTTACACCTTGAGTATTTTGCTTGTTCTCCTTCCAAATACTTCAACGCTTCTGTAATATTCATTAAACGGAATGAGTCTGCCTGTAATGTTTTATCTGAAACAATAGGATCAAGCGGCTCAGGCGGTATTTGCGGATACAGTGGTGGCATTTTTTTATGGCAAATATTTTTATATTTAATCTTCTAATTCATTTTGCAACTCTTCAAAGGTATACAATTTGCTTGCGTAATAAAACGAAACAAGATCTATGTGTTCCAGGTTTATGAAACTTAGATAAACTAGAGTTGTTTTATCAATCACTACCTTAACAGCAGGGACACTACTCGAAACTTCAAAATCTGTATTGATTTTTCTAATAGCAATAACAACCTTTGTTGACTCTGCTACTGAGCTATCCCACGTAAGTTTGATTCCCTGTGCGATATCTGCTTCTTTCACAGCTTCCACACATCTCATGAGAATTTCAAAAACTATTGTCGCTTCTCAATCTATGGTAAAATTTGCTGGTACGAACGAAATAGAAGTATCTGTTCTACCCTTTCTATTTGTAAGAAAATACCTTCGTTTTTCATACTCTTGAAGTTTTAGTTTTTCTCTGCTATTGGTTTTGGAATAGCTTGGCACAAGACTTACAAGCATTGGCTCAGAGTTAACAACTTTTCTAAATACTAAGGCACCTTCATCAGTAAAATAAACATAAGGACTGATAAAAACAAACTTTATGTCCCATACAATGGGAATAGGTGCAAGCGGAACAGGGGTAGGAATAATTACCCACTTATTACCCACATGTTTTAAGCTGTAGAGCACATTACTTACAGGAGTAGGAACAGTAACATCACGAAGTTGACTAAGTTTAGGAAACTGTCTCTTGGCGCCATCTTTTACATCATCAATTACCTTTCGTTTGTACAATCCAACGGAAACAAGTTCAAGGCCATACACCTCTCCTACCTCACCTTCTTTATCAAAATCTTGCACGTCAGCCAAATCTTTCAACTCTATTGACGGACATGCAACTGGTACAATTCTAGGCTTTAGGCCAGCACTCATTTTTTTATTTTAGCAAAAATAAAATTTATTAAACTTCCAACACAACATAAAAATCATGCATTACAACTGGTTTGTCATCCTGATTAGTTACATATAAGCACAATGATTCAAAGAAACTGCAGCCCAATTTTTTAAACTGAGAATTAGGAAATCTAACAACTACATTTTTTGCAATAAGGAGCAGTTCCAGTCGACACACATTTCAACAAAGATGAAGGCTTTCCATTGTGAAGATTATCACTAGTTCTTAGTTCTTTCAAATGAACATTTAGCACTGTGTGTACTGACAAATGAACAGGATATCTGCCAGTTATTCTTAATTTTTTTGGTGATAGTAGACGTCCGTCTGACGGTGTCCAATCTTCGTCTGGATATCCCTAGGGGACCTTGGTGGGGTTGTCTACTTTTTAGTTCCTAGGGTCACCTTGTCTAACCCCTGCAAGGTGGGTTCTACTCTTTTGGGGGTTTGTATTTCTGTCTTTCTGGTCCATTCATCTGTATTTTTCTTTTGAAATTCTCCCTCCTGTCTGCGCTTCTTGCAGTTCTTTTCTTCATTTAGCGCAGGCACGTCCTGAGAAGGCCTTTGTCGCTTGCGGGACGTAAAGCAATCTATAATCAATTCGTCTGGATATGTTAATTTTTTACCTAAAAAACCAAGTAATAATAAAAGACTAATTGATAAAGAAAACTGACCACTTTTCGGAAATTCAATTGTAACAAGTAAATTAGCTGGGTTTAAAGTTGCTTTAATTTTAAATTCATTTTGAAGCCATTCAGCTAAAGTACAAAAGTCATAATACCCTGATTGTAAAATATCGCCCTTCTCTAAACCATCGAGAGTTCCACTTACAGAATAATTTTTATCATCTGTTACATTAAACCACTTTACAGTGTAAACATTTCATGGATAGCTACAGCCTTGTTACCATCACGATTATCTATTCCATTAGTTAACCACACAGGTTTGCTTGTGTCAATATTTGATAAGGTTATAAACATATTTTATTATCACATAAAAAAGAACAATGGAATTTAAATCACCAACAATTGCCACTGTAAACTGGTTTCAATTTAACGTGGATGCCAAGTACAATGTCGCACCAACTTATGACCAGAAAATAATTCAACTAAATGAGCTTGATATAGCTTTGTCCGAAGGTGATTTATTTCAAGTGAAAGTACCAAATCCGTATGATCATTACCTAAACCCTCCAATAACAGATGATGCAACTGCAAGAAAGTGGTCCTCAAGCCCACTACAGATGTTTCAAAACCAGCTTAACTTTGCTATACTATGCTCAACTACTGGCTGTGGCGTTTCTTTTACAGACCATTTGAATCACCCAAACAAACTGATTAAGTCTGACTATCGTTTCCACACGTATATTACCAGCTTAAAAGAATACTGTCAGAACTCCATACCCCATTGCCCACTGAAAATAGTTTTAACCAGTTTAATAATCCCATGGATTTGAAAGCATTTGAACGAATCTGTAATGAATTTAACATCAGTACAAAGTATGACTTTACACAAAAACTTGATGATCACAAAGGCATGGGTACATTGTATTATGCTATGAGTCACAGACAATACCCTCAAGATTACTGGCCTCCCTACTCTTCATTCTCATCAAAATCTGAAGTCTGGTTAGGCTCAATTGAACAGAAACAGTCTAATGCCTGGACCACATTTGTCTTAGATAAGAGTGACGGGTTTACTCAAGCAGGAGTCGAACGCAGTAATGAGTCTATCAGAACGTATGTGTGGTGTATATTAGGAGCACAAGCTCAAACAAAATCAAACATTTTGAATGGAAGTGGAAAGTTTGAATCTCAAAAACAGTTTCTCGCAAACCTGGAAGATTCAATCAATTCAGTTGTCGATCTCCCATCAAGCATACGATGCTACCAAGATGTTCTCAGATATGTGAGAGCGAAAGTTGACTTTGTAGTTGGCATTGGGTTATACATGTTACCATCTGACCTTCAACTCCAAATGGGAACAATAACAAATTATAATAACGAAATAATTGTTGCTGGTGTTGGTCAGAAATTAGGACTCAATCAATCTGTAAACTTGGGGGCCACAACCACGCATGTACAGTCATTAAAATCTTTACAGACACCAACACCAGCCGCAGTAACATCATCACCTGTACCTTTACAGACAGTAACAGCCCTGGCCCCGGATCTAACACCAACTCCTGACACACATGAGTCAGAGAGAACTGCATTGGTAATAGGCTTAACGGGATTAGGGGTTTTACTTCTTTACCTGTTTCATTAAATATCCTATAATTAACCCTCCTACTGTCACCAAAAAGACCCATACATGCTCTGCCATAAACCCTACTACCTTTGCTGCAGTACTGATAAGCCAACTGACAACTGTTCCTATAATACCAAACAAAGCATCCATTACTTTTACAGCTAATTTTTGAAGCAAGTCTGATATATGAGACAGCTGGTTTTTTTACCCACGACTGTAAATCTTTTGGGTCTGATGGAGCTGGAGGGGCCGGGGTGCTACCACCTGGTCCACCCGTTACAGCTAACACTACAGTACTGATAATAAATCCAAGAGCAGTAATTAAACTTGCAATAGTGATACCCTGCTCTCTGAAAAGTGTTTTCAATCTCTCAGCCAATGTTGTGTCTTCGTGAAGTATTTTCTGAATAGTTTCTCTAACCCTGTTGACCTGTGTTTTCAGTTTTTCTTTCCCAATTTCAACTACTTCTAGCCGTGCTGATCTTTCTATCTGCAAATCATTTAATCTGTGTTGTATTCTTTCTTTCATTTCTGTGTCATAATTCTCATCATCAGCTTTAGCTAATTTTTCTTTTTCTCTATGTGATTATCTAGCTCCCCTAGTTTGGCTACATTATTCACAAGCTCACCTCTGATTGACTGCAGTGTTTTATCCAACCCCACTAACTCCCGCATTGTCAAAGGAGAGTCACCCATTGTTTCCATAGCCTCATTTATTTGCCCTTCTGTAAATGAAGTTTCATGTATTACTGTGTTTGCTAATTCTGGCAGTCTTGTTACTTCAGTCATTTCAATTTCTTGTCCAGTTGGCAACCTTGTTTGCGCATCGTGAAGAGCACTAGCAAGACGAGGTGGTAACTGTTTATCTCCAATACCAAGTTGACGCAAGGCACCAACACCACCTTCATTTTTGATTGTACTTAAAACTCTAAACTTACCAGGGTCTCTTTTGTTAGTCAATTGTACTTTTCCTCCATCAAAAGTGTTTAAATATAAATGACCTTTTTCATATTCAAACTGATTATGATCTATTTCATCTGGGCGGTCACCAACACTATCATAAAACGAGTTCACTTTGTCTTTTAACAGTTTGTGGTACATACTAGAAGTATTTCCCATTCCATTTACATCTGTTGCACTAGTATCATAGTCATTCATGTCATCTATTTCAAAATCTTCATGGTTAAATCCTCCCGCTGCCATTGTTTTTATTAATTTAATTTTTTTTTATTTTTGCATAATAAAATGACACAGTCTTACGGATCAAAGTTAGACCCATATAGAAAACTACGTGAACCTCTTGGTGTTAAGGGCATTAGACAATCATTTGTTGTCACAAACAATCCTAGCTCCATAGATCAGAACCAAATTCTTACTGTCAAGTTTCCTAACCTAGGTCCCAGTGACGTTATTGTTCCTGGTACTGCACGACTTGCATTTATTATCGAACTTTTATCAGACACAGATGACAAAAGAACACTAGTTGACAACCTAGGCAGAGCAATTATTAAGACTATTAAAGTTAAACTTGAAGGACAGGAAGTGTTTAGTCTTGACGATTCCGATGTGTTCTACTGTTACAAAGATTTGTGGCTTACACGGGAAGAACGAGAGGATCGTATTTACCAAAGCATACAGTCAGATAATGTTGGCAAACTCAGAATCAATGCATCAAATAAATCAACAACAGAAGTCAAGGACGTTATAATGGCAGAAACATATGAAAATAGGTTTTGCATTCAACTTGAATTTGAAATCTTAACAGCGCATTTGCCTTATTACCAAGGAGCACTGAATGACTGTCTGAGGTTTGAACTAATCTTTAATGACTACTCCAAAGTTATCAAATCAACGGATCTCAATGCATCATACAAGATCTCTAACATTTCCTTGGAATATGAGATTGTCACGCATGCTCATTTAGCTACTCTCACACAAAATCAGTACCAGTCAAGACTGCCGATTTATTATGACTGAGTGATAAGACACAGTTTAATTAATAAAAACAAAAGCGACCAGATTTGGAATATCAACCTAAACACGCCTGCTAGGTCACTGAAAGCATTCTTATGTTGTTTGTTGAACCAGCAGCTCCATACCAACGAGATTCAGAAAAATTCTATAATCCAAAAATTACACATTTATCCTGTACAATCGAAGGTCGACCAAATCAAGTCTTCGCGTCGGGAATGATGGGATACCAGCATTATAACGAGATCACAAAGTATTTTGCAGGGGGGAGACTTAGAGATAAACCAGCAAACATAGCATGCAAGGATCTGCATCTGTATGATGTAAGAATAGGTGAATACCTGACAAACAAGTATGCACTGTGGCTAGACCTGCGTTCTTCTGATGATGATTTTCTTCACGGGTCTGGCCGTACTATCGAAAACGGCAGTGACGGGATCACAATTCAAATGCAGAAAAAGACTGAAACCGATGGAAAAATAAACATATATCTATATCTGATTTATGATGCACAACTGAACATTGCTGAGAGCAGGCTAAGCGCTCACGTATATTAAAAAAATCACTTAGCTTTTGAGTTGTTTCCTTTTTAATCTTTGGTAGCCCATTTTGAATAAGAAATGCACCAAATCACGATAAAATCTGAACGTGTTAGCAGACACATCACGCTTGTGCGGTAAACTCAGACTAAACTGGGAATAAAAGGCGTATAGAACAGCGTCGTCTCAACTGGTCATGAAAGGGGTACAATCTAGTAAACTCACCCTACGGCAAGTGTTATAATAATGACTATGCAAAAGCTTGTCTGGCTTTATTCTCTTCCTGCTCTGGCCCGGTTGCAAGGTAATAAACTCACTCACACGACAGCAGGTGTTTATCCCTGCTAAGATCCGGTTTCAACCTCAGTACAATACAGGCACCCGATTTTATCACCATACTGTTCACTGAAAAAAGTATCCTATCGAACCTTTTGTAAGTGTGTTATCGTGTGCCTTAATCAAACTGAGGTGCATTTGTGCCGTGAAATACGAAACCACTCACACCCAATTTTCTCCTCGCGTGATTTGTTGATCTAAAACACTCGTAAACAGGGTGCGTGTATAGTGACTTTGAATCACTGAGGTCTCTCACTGGGAGTAGATTATGGGTTTTGTCTTTTAATTTCAAATGCGTCGCAGGTTGGTCCGCCCGGATGTGTTTGTGTTTTTCTCCGCACTTTATCAGACGTCGAAACACAAAAACAAAATTATTTCTCTCTATTCTACTACTAACGTGCGTGTCCTAATTATTTAGGAATGGCCTGGTGCTCCATATTTGGAGAAAAACATATTTTCAATGTTTGTTCCACATATAAAATCTGTCCTAGTGACCTAGTGACGTACATTTGAAGTGTTGACACAGAACTGAATAATTTGGCCCGATATGTTTGTGCCCCACCCGGGTCTGCCCTGGGGGACTTGGGTGGGGTTAGGTATTTTTTAGTTCCCAGGGTCACCCTGGTCAGCCCCACAGGGTGGGTTTTTCTCTCTATTCTGGGGCATGTGTTTCTGTCTACCCGAGGTCCATTCACCTGTATTTGCCTTTTTTAAACTCTCCCTACTGTCTGCACTGCCTGTAGCTCTTGATATTGGATGTGTGTTGCTAAATGGTCTTAGCTTTATTTAGGCCCCATGTGTTAGGTTTATTTAATGTGTTTGACCGGCTGGCGACATACATTCAATGTTTAGTTGGGGTTTTTTTTTCACAAGCAGTGCAGGCACGTCCTGAGAAAGCCTTGTTGCTGTCGGGACGTTAAGCAATGTACAATCAACCGATATGTTTGTGTGTGCTTGTGTGTGCGAGGTGGGTGCCTGTGTGGGGGGTGGGGTGGGTGCCTGGGTAAAGTGTGAGTGTATCGGGCTTTGTAGGGTGGGGTGGGGTGTACAGGATGTGGGGGGGGGTGTATAGGGTAAGGGGTGGGTGGTAGGACGGCGTGTATAGGATGTGTGTGTGTGGGGGGGGGGGGGGAGAGATGAGGTTTCTTGTATTACCGTGTTTGCTATTTCTGGCAGGCTTGTTACTGCTGCCATTTCAATTTCTTGCCCTGTTGGCAACTTTGTTTGCGTGTCGTGAAGCACAGTAGCAAGTTGTGGCGTTAACTTCTTACTAGTACCAACACCAAGGTAACGCTCCAGTGCTGCCTCACCACCGACTTCACCTTTAATTGTACTTAAAGCTCTAAACTTAGCAGGACTATTTTTATGTGTTAGATAGACTTTCCCTCTGTCTGTATTTACAAATAAGTGACCTTTATCATATTCAAACTGATTAGGATCTATTACATCTGGGCGTGCACCAACACTGTCATAAATGAGTTTACTTTGTCCTTTAATAGTTCATGATACATAGGAGAAATATTTCCCATTCCAGTCATATATGTGATACTGGTATCTGAGACATTCATATCATCCATTTAAAAATCTTCATGATTAAATCCTCCCGCGGCCATCGTTTTTATTAATTTAATATTTTTTATTTTTGCATAATAAAATGACATCATCTTACGGATCAAAGTTAGACCCATATAGAAAACTACGTGAACCTCTTGGTGTTAAGGGCATTAGGCAATCAATTGTCATCACAAACAATCCAAGTACCATAGACCAAAACCAAACACTTACAGTCAAGTTTCCAAACCTAGGTCCCAGTGACGTTATTGTTCCTGGCACTGCACGCCTTGCATTTAATATTGAACTTTCATCAGATGCAGACGTAAACAGAACACTAGTTAACAATCTAGGCAGAGCAATTATAAGAACTATTAAAGTAAAACTTGAAGGACAGGAAGTGTTTAGTCTTGATGATGGTGATGTGTTTTACTGCTACAAAGATCTTTGGCTCACAAGAGAAGAATGAGAAGACCGTATTTATCAAGGCATACAGTATGACAATATTATGAAAATTAGAATCGACGCCGGAGACAAAATGACTACTGCAGCCAAAGACGTTATATTAGCCGAAACATATGGAACTAGGTTTTACATTCCACTTGATTTTTAAATCCTCACAGCACATTTGCCTTATTACCAAGGAGCACTGAATGACCGTCTGAGTTTTGAACTAACCTTTAATGACTACTCCAAAGTTATTAAATCATCTGATCTCAGTGCAACATATAAGATCTCTAACATCTCCTTGGAATATGAAATTATCACACACACTGATCTAGCTAGACTCATTCAAAATCAATACCAGTCAAGACTTCCAATTTATTATGACAGGGTGATTAGACACAGTTTAATGCATAAAGACAAGGGTGACTCGATGTGGAACATAAACTTGAACACACCTGCCAGGTCACTGAAAGGCATACTCATGTTGTTTGTTGAACCAGCGAGTCCATATAAAAGAGATTCAGAAATATTTTATAATCCAAAGATTACACATTTGTCTTGTACAATCGAAGGTCATCCTAATCAAGTGTACGCTTCTGGAATGCAACCTTACCAGCACTACAACGAGATCACAAAGTATTTTGTGGGTGGGAGACTTAGAGAAAAACCGGCAAACATTGTGTGTAAAGATTTACATCTGTATGACGTTAGGATCGGACAATACCTTACAAATAAGTATACACTTTGGCTAGACCTTCGTAGTACAGATGATGACTACCTTCATGGGTCAGGTCGAACTGTCGAAAATGGTAGTGACGGGATTATAATTCAGATACAAAAAAAGGTTGAAAAAGCCGAAGCAATAAATATATATCTATACCTGATTTATGACGCACAACTCAATATTGCAGAAAGTAGACTAAGTGGTCCCTTGTATTAAAATTATATTCTGTATTAAAATGAACTTGCTGACACTCGACCCACATTGTGGTTTGTTTTGTGGTGCCACCGGGTGTGGTAAAACTGAATTTGTACTTAACCTCTTGCAAACAAGATACATCCATCATTTCGAAAACATTGTGATATTCTGTCCTATGATCAAACACAAAAAGCTTATCACAACCGTTTATTTATTTGGACTGACAGCAACATTTACTTAGTCGACCCTCAGAAAAACTGAATGACTACCTACAATATTTTTACAAGCAATTTGAAGGACAGCCAACTTTGTTTATAGTTGATGACTGTTCTGCAGAGAAAGACATTGTCAAGAAAAGAAACACTTTAGCAGAACTTGCTTTCAGTGGCAGACATGCAAATGTCAGTGTATGGATTCTCACTCAGAAATATAATGCTGTACTGAAAGATTTTCGAGAACAGTTAAAGTTTATCTGTTTGTTTTACTGTAAAGATCGTGACAGCTTTGAAGACTGTCTCAGAGAAAACGATGTTATCCCAAATAAACAAGAACGAGACAATGTGAAGAACAAACTGAAATCAACTAAGCATCTAAAGCTTATCTTAAAGACAGAGCAGCCCACAGGGTATGGGTTGGTAAATTAATTTATACTTTTGTTTTGTCCAATAAAAATGACGGACGGACAAATCACGCAATATCGGCCTATTGGTGAAATCATAGATATTACATACTACTTTAAAGACGTTAAATATTTATACGGGTTTATTATAAAGAAAGACCAGGAAATTTATTTATGACACCGGTAACACTGTACATGTCAGGTAATATAACTTTGGGTGTCGATAATCCATTTAGACCAACAATAATACGAAAAATAACTGTTGATATTAAGACACAAACTTTTACTGTTAATGAATATTATAGTGGCTGGTTTAATGCAGTGTGTAGTGGTATAGTGAAAGAACTAAACCAAACAAATTTGTATTTGTCCAGTGTTACAGTTAATAAATGGTATTACACATACAGAGTCAGCATTAATATTTTTTATTTATTATTTTGTCCATCTAATAAAAATGACGGACAATGCCCAAAGCTCATCAGGTTTAAGAAACGTGTTTCACACAACAGACTTGCCTATATCTAATAGTAACAATGTCTATGAATTGATAGAAAACTATTTTTCTGTCATACAAGATAATCTTCTTACAGGTAGTGTAAAGATTCAGGTTGTTGCCAAAATAGAATTACTAGAGTAGACGGTGAAATGATTGTATCGTATATACCGACAACACACAGTTAACACAAGAAGAAAATTGGAGAACGTGTTTAGACAAAGATTGTTGCCTGACTTTCTTGAAGCAATTGACAAAGCTAGAATGAAGGGGTCTGGTTGGCACGAAGGTCATGTACATGAACTACAACTAAAACAGTCAAAGTATCATCCTATATTAGGTAAATCATGGATACCACTGCCAACAGAGTTTGCAAACAAAAAGGCTGTTGTTAATATTCAGAACAATGACCACTATTGTTTCATGTGGTGTGTGCTTGCTAAACTACACTTGTAAAATCAAGACCTGATCGCGTATCTAACTACACTAAATTTGTAAGCGAACTCAACTTCAATGGTATAGATTTTCCTGTTAAAATAGAAGACATAGATTTGTTTGAAAAACGAAATCCTGGTATATCTGTAAATGTGTATGTGTGGGATAATGAGTCTGTTGACAAGTTACAACCCATTAGAGTATCACCACTTGCTCCCACCTACGGGCAGTCAGAAAATAAACATGTTGACATGTTATTAATCGGTGATGATAATAACTTTCACTACACAATTATCAGGAGTATGTCACAACTAATTCATAATCATGTATCAAAACACAATGGCAAACAGACGTGTGTAAAAAATGTTTACAAAGGTTCTCCTCTATAAACGTGGCACACAAACATGTTTTACATTGTAGGTCAGCTGATCATATACAAACAGTACTTAAGTATCCAGGTCCTGGTAGTCAAGTGTGTTTTAAGAACTATGGGAATCAACAAAAGCTGCTGTTTGTAGTGTATGCTGATTTTGAATCACTGGTTGTTCCGTATGAAGGTCCTGTTCCAGAGTCATTACCAAAGACTATAAAGTTGAGTGACCAAGTGATGTGTTCTTTTGGATACATTATTGTTAGGTCAGACGGACAGCATTCAGAACCTGTTATCTACAGAGGTGAAAATGCAGCATGTCTATTTTTAACAGAAATGAGACATCTGTATAGTCAGGTAGTACATTATCTCACAACATGTCAGATGCCTTTGGTAATGACAGAAAAAGACAAACTGAATTTTGATACAGCTGTGACATGTTGGATTTGTGATCAACTTCTGGGTGGTGATAAAGTTCGTGACCATGATCACATAACTGGGCGTTACAGAGTTGCCGCACATAGCAAGTGTAACTTGTTATTAAAAACAGATCCTAAGACATAAGTTACCAATCTTTTTTCACAGTCTAAAGGGGTATGATTCACACATTATCATGCATGCTGTAGATGAGTCTTACAGAAACATAAGTTGTATTGCACAGACAACTGAATAATACTTGACCTTTAGGCTGGACAACAAATTAGCATTTTATGACTTGATGCAACATTTGTCTTTAGGACTTGCTAGTCTAGCAGAAGGTCTGACTGAGTTTCCAATAACAAGTAAATATTTTGAGCCAGACTTAATCAAGAAAGGTGTGTATCCATATAAGTACATTGATCACTGGGTTGTGTTTGAGGAAAGGACACTGCCACCAAAAGAGAAATTTTATTCCACACTTAATGGTAAGGGTATTTCTGACTCTGATTACCAGCACGCTCTTGATGCATGGGGTAAATTAGGGTGTCAGACGATTGGTGACTACCATGACCAGTACTTGAAAGCAGACGTTTGTTTGCTAGCAGACGTATTTGAAAGTTACCGTGAAAAGGGTTTGTTACATTACAGTCTTGACCCGGCCTGTTACATAACTAGTCCTGGCATGACATGGGATGCATTTTTGAAATCCAGTAAGATATTTATAGATCTGTTGTCTGATCATACTATGGGTGAAATGGTGGAACGTGGATTGAGAGGAGGAATTAGTATTGCCGCGAACAATTATGCCAGAGCCAACAACAAATATCTGGACGACCTTGACCAGGGTTTTGACCCCTCAAGGTCAAGGTCATTCATTACGTACGTAGATGCGAACAATTTGTATGGCTGCGCAATGTGTGAGTTATTGCCCTTGAAAAACTTTTGTCTGCATGATTTGTCACAGTATGACATAACAAAATTAACAAACAATATTATGAATCTTGACCGAAATGATGTGAAGGGTTGGATCTTTGAAGTAGACCTAGAGTACCCACACCATCTACATGATTACCACAATGATTATCCCTTAGCTGTTGAGAAAATGAGTTTGACGGGGAAAAAAGAAGACACTAAACTTGTTCCAAATCTGAATGACAAATTCATTTACGTTTGTCACTATCGCTTGTTGCAGTTTTACATCAGACATGGATTAGTACTGAAGAAAGTTCACAGAGGTATTCAATTTGATCAAAGTGCTTTCATGAAAGATTACATAATGAAGAACACAACATTGCATGCGAGAGACGGCAACACTGCATTTGACAAAGACTTCTTTAAGCTTATGAACAATGCCTGTTTTGGCAAGACTATGGAAAATCCTCATTACCACAAAGATGTGAGACTGGTCACAACTGAATTGGGTGCAATTAAACTTACAGGTAAGCCACAGTACACAGGGTACAAAGAGTTTCATTCATCATTGTATGCAGTGTCACTCAAAAAAAAAAAAGATTGTTAAACTGGACAAGCCAGTATTCATTGGTATGGCAATTCTTGAATTATCAAAACTGTTGATGCTTGAATTTTATTATGATTACTTCAAACCAAAATATCCTGGGTGTCGTCTGCTATACACTGACACTGACTCTATGATCATTGATGTGCCTACTGAAGACTTTTATGAAGACATGAAAACAGAGTTACACATGTATGACACGTCTGACTACCCTAAATATCATCCACTGTACAGCACACAAAACAAGAAAGTGCCTGGAAAGTTTAAAGACGAACTGAATGGTGTGCCAATAGTTGAGTACCTTGGTCTGAGATAAAAAAAATGTATTCTATACTGCACCAAAAGGGTAGTCAGTCAAAAGCCAAAGGTATAAAAAAAAACAGCAATAAAAAAAATAAAGACATTCGTCATGAACATTACAAGCAAGTGTTAGATGGGGCATTAATGCCTGATTATCCAAACAAGTCCTCATGCTGGGACCATATGGCGTTGAGGCGCGTCCCCTGGGTGGTGGATAGGGGGTTCCTCGTGAGAGGGGTGCACCGAATGAAATAAGGTGCCGTGAACCAACATGGTCTAAGGGAAGGTGACCCCGACAGAAAACCCCTGGTCCTCCTAGTAAGGGGGTTGGGCGTGGGGGTAGCTTCCCCACCCTGCAAAAAAGGAAATAGCTACAAAAACGCCGACGAAAAGACTAACAGTAATTCCTTTCCTGGAGGAGGAAGGTTCTTCTACCAGAAGACTTATGACGTCCTGTGGTGAAAGCCGGAAGTCTTCGGAAGCCACAGGACCGAGCCGCCTCTCTCTATCCAGGGATACAACCATGGGCACATGGAATGTCAAGACCATGTACCAGAGCGGCAAGGCCGCCCAGATAGCAGCGGAAATGCAAAAGTACAACCTTTCCCTGCTAGGTATCAGTGAAGCCAGATGGACGCAGTCTGGCCAGAAAAGGCTGTTAAGTGGGGAGATGATTCTGTATTCAGGTCATGAAGAGGAGAATGCCCCCCATACAGAAGGTGTAGCATTCATGCTGTCACCAGTGGCACAGAGAGCGCTGATGGGCTGGGAACCTCTTGGGCCAAGAATTATCACAGCAGCCTTTAGAACCAAGAAAAAGCTCAAGCTGAACGTCATCCAGCGTTATGCGCCCACTAATGACAGTGACGAGGAAGAGAAACAAGAGTTCTACGACCGACTCCAGAGTGCCTTGGACAAATGTGCAGAGCGAGACATCACCATCGCCATGGGCGATTTTAATGCCAAAATAGGGGAGGACAACACCGGATACGAAGAGGTGATGGGGAGACAGGGACTAGGCTCGGAGATGAGTGAGAACGGGGAGAGGTTTGTAGACTTTTGTGCTCTAAATCGACTTGTCATTGGAGGCAGCATCTTCCCACACAGAAGAATGCACAAAGGAACTTGGGTCTCACCTGACCATACAACAGAGAACCAAATAGACCATATCCGCATTAGCAAGAAATTTAGAAGATCCCTTCAAGATGTTCGAGTGAGGAGGGGAGCAGATGTCGCCTCCGACCACCATCTGCTTACCTTAAGAATGAAGCTCAAGCTAAAGAAAAGCCGCACAGAGACAACAAGAAGACAGCGCTATAATGTAGGCCTCCTGAGAGAAACTGGAGTTAGAGAAGAGTTGAAACTGGTGCTGTCCAACCGGTTTCAAGCGCTACAGGAGCTAGTAAATGAAGAGGAGGCGGTCACCACAGAGCATCAGTGGAAGGCAGTTAGAGAGGCGCTGAACTCAACCTGCAAAGACACTGTAGGGTTCAGGAAACACCATCACAAGGACTGGCTGTCGGCACAGACCTTGAAGAAGATAGAAGTGAGGAAGCAGAAGAAAGCAGCTGTCAACAACAGTCGCACGAGAGCAGCCAAAATAAGGGCACAGGGGGAATACTCGGAAGCCAACCGCGAGGTGAAGAGTAGTATCAGGGCAGACAAGAGGGCCTACACAGACAGCCTGGCAGCAGAGGCAGAAAAGGCAGCAGGCAGCGGCAACATGAAACAGCTCTACGACATTACCAGAAGATTGTCAGGCAAGTATGGCCATACAGAAAGACCAGTAAAAGACAAAGAAGGCAAGCCTATTGCAGACAGAGCAGACCAACTTGACAAATGGGCCGAGTATTTTGAAGAGTTACTGAACAGACCTAGCCCACCCGACCCCCCAGACATCCAGCCGGCAGAGACCGACCTACCCATCAGCTGTGACAGACCCAGCCGGGAAGAGATCAGAAGAGCAGTGGCATTCTTGAAGAACGGCAAAGCAGCAGGCCCAGATGGCATCCCAGCGGAGTCTCTGAAAGCAGACCTAGAGACAACAGTGGAGATGCTGTACCCACTGTTTGGAAAGATCTGGGAAGAGGAGGTGATGCCGGCTGACTGGAAGGAGGGGTACCTAATCAAGCTTCCCAAGAAAGGCGACCTCAGCAAGTGTTCCAACTACAGAGGAATCACCTTGCTGTCAGTACCAGGAAAGGTCTTCAACAGGATCATCCTAGAGAGAATGAAGAGCTCCGTTGACCCCCAGCTGAGAGACCAGCAAGCAGGATTCAGGAAAACCGATCATGTACAGACCAGATCGCCACTCTCCGCATCATCGTGGAACAGTCTCTGGAGTGGAGCTCCCCTCTGTACGTCAACTTTGTGGATTATGAGAAAGCATTTGACAGCGTGGACCGAGAGACTCTGTGGAAACTCCTACGACACTACGGTGTACCCACAAAGCTTGTCCGCCTGATCAAGAGCAGCTACGATGGCATGACATGTCGCGTGATCCACGAAGGGCAGTTCACCAGGGAGCTCCAGGTCAGAACCGGTGTCAGGCAGGGGTGTCTGCTGTCTCCGTTCCTCTTCCTACTGGCCGTAGACTGGGTCATGAAGATGACCACAGAGCACAGACGAAGTGGAATACAGTGGACACTGTGGACACAGCTTGACGACCTCGATTTTGCAGACGACTTGGCATTACTGTCCCACACTCATCAACAAATGCAGGACAAGACCACGAGGCTTGCTGACATCTCGTCCCAAGTGGGCCTCACCATTCACAAACAGAAAACAAAGACAATGAGGCTGAACGCAACCAGGGAAGAACCAGTCTTGCTTGCTGGCACCCCGTTGGAGGAGGTGGAGTCCTTCACCTATCTCGGGAGCATCATAGACAAAAAAGGCGGCACTGATGCAGATGTCAGAGCACGAATCGGTAAAGCCAGAGCAGCCTTTCTCCAGTTGAAAAAAGTGTGGAGCTCCAGAGAGCTATCACAACACACCAAAGTCCGGATTTTCAACTCCAATGTAAAAGCAGTTCTCCTATATGGAGCAGAGACTTGGAGATTGACAAAAACCACAGTCAACAGAGTACAGACCTTCATGAACAGTTGCCTTAGAAGAATTTTGAAAATCCACTGGCCAGAGAAGATCAGCAACGTCAGACTCTGGGAGAGAACAGAGCAGATAACAGCAGAGAATGAAATTGGGCGAAGAAGATGGGGATGGATCGGTCAGTCTGAGAAAGCCAGCTTCCAGTATCACTAGGCAGGCATTGTCATGGAACCCCCAAGGAAAGAGGAAAAGAGGTAGGCCGAGAAACTCCTGGCGTCGAGACCTCCAAGCAGACATCAAGAACCTGGGAACCACCTGGAGTAGAATCGAAGGAGAAGCACAGGACAGGAGTTGCTGGAGGTCTCTCGTCGACGGCCTATACCCGGGTAGGGGTGACAGGCGTAAGTAAGTAAGTAATCCAAACAAGTCACTGAGATCAAACAAACATAATCTAGAAATGATCCAAACACATAAGAAGTCACTGGCAGTAGGGGACACAAAACCTGTGTTTCATAGTAAGGAAAAAGCTTATGCACCTGGGCATTACAGGCTCAAGTTATCTGAAGAAATAGCCGATGAACTGGTCGAAGTATTAATCGATGAGTTAGTTGTTGAAATGAGTAACAGTGTCTGGGGGAATAATCTGTAGTTCTTCTCTGACAAATGCCCTCTGTGGGGCAGGGTCGTACAGGTAATATATTGATGGGTCATCACCGGGAATTATTTTTTTTATATTGTGTACAGACGTAGACCAGATGGGGTCGGTTGCCCTGCGTCTCACGTCATTCTCAGACTCACTGGGTTGATATAAATATCTCACTTGTTTTGTAAATAAACTTGTGTCTGGTGCCGGTGACGGTCCTGTTTTTGGCTCTGTAATTGATTTTAATTTAATAGCATCAGCAGGCTTAGGCTGTCCTTCATTATTCATTGCTTTTATCACAGCTGGTAATCTTTTTACCCACTCAGTGTTACGGGTGTCATGCATGAGTTCCTTTTAATACTGGTAACTGAAAAGTCTTTCTGATAACTGTTTGTTGAAATTTTCTACAATTGCCTGTGATCTGTGTACACCTGGAATGCCGCGTCTAACCAGTACGCCGTGCTTCGCAAATAACTGATTAACAGCGCCTTTAAATTCAGATCCGTCATCAACTTGTACGAGTCTGGGGTATTTTAAAGGACCTCGTCTATATTTATATTTTTGTTAAAGCAGTCGCAACTGTGGTAGCATTCTTGTCAGTTATGGGTTCAGCATCATTATATCTTGAAGCAATGTCTACGACAGTCAGTGCATACTTGTATCGTTTCTTTCTTATTGTATCGTGTGGTAGGAACAGAAGATCCATTTGATGCATGTCGTTTGGTGTAGTGTTTTCAAAATGAGGTCTTGTTAATTTTTCTTGGTGCAGGGAGATATATCTGCCAAATTGCCTGTTTTTGTAACCATTGTTTTATTTGTTTGAGTGATACATCACCGCCTATGTCCGCGTGTAATTTCTGAATATCTGTTTGTCATTTCCAATATCCAAGTGGGGAGTAATATATTTTTGATAGTTTATTTTTGACGTTCATTTCTTCTAGCAATATAAAGTCCAGTAAAATATACAAATGTCATTCCCACTAGAACAAAGATTATCTCTCCGTTTCTTTGTTATGGACTTGGTTTGTAATAGTCACTTAGTTTCGGTTTTGGGATAGACATGTCATTACCCATGACGAGAAAATACTCACGGATTGTGTCGTCTGTATTAGAAAACGTATGCTGTGCGTGGCCTTCAAGCCTCAGTTTTTCATTAATGAAATCAAGTTTCTCGATTCATTGCTTCTCATACTCCTGCTGGGCTTGAGCAAGTTTTTATGATGCCTCATTATGTCGCTTTAATTCTTCTGCTGATTCCTCTCTACCCATTTTTGAAAAAAAGATAGTTTGATCCACTAAAAGCAAGTGCATTGATCATGGTGCCCCCAATTATGATAGCTATTGTAGCCATACGTTTATTTACATTGAATCATTTTCTGGAATAATTCCTTGCTTAACAAAAAAGTCTTTCGTTGCAATCGATGCTGTAACAATCGTGATTAGCTTTATTGAATCCTCAATTTCTAATCTACTGAGGTCTGCTGATCTCATTTTGAGGAGATTTTTTTGCAAGCATAGAATAAGCTACTGCTAGTCCGCTGATTACGGCAGAGTGATACACAAGGTTCATTAAATTCTTTGAGTCACTCATTTTCTTAGGCAATAAAAATTAAAATAAAAAATTTATTATTGCATGATAAATGGGTCGACAACTTTGGGTATTATTGGCAATGTGGAGACTTTTGTTTTTGTTGATGGAGTGCTTGTTATTTTGGACACTGTTTGAGTGTGCGGCTTATATTTTCGGTATAATTGGTAAGCTACAAAACCAAATCCAACAACAAATCCACCAACTAAATATTTTACTGTTTCGGGTTTAGACTCAGTTGCTAGTCTCTCACTTTGTTGTGGATGTGACAGGGGTATTGATGGTCCTGACGGTCCTATTGGTAATGACTCTGACGTTGGTGCTGATGCCGGGTGGTCAGTTACATGGGCCTTTTCTGTTTGCGCCTGTAACTGTAACTTTTTCTGCCTGTTCCATTCGGCTAACCTTTTCCCTGCCTTAATTCTGCCTGGACTTTTAATTTTGGTCACTGTGTAAATCGGAGTCTGGACAGGGTCAGGGGCAGGGTTCATCTGTGGGGTCGACTGTGGGGTCGTCTGTGGATTGTCCATTTTTATCAGCAAACAAATTTAATTTTGTGAAATCTATATGGCTGCCAGTTACCAATAAAGTTATGACAGGTGCGAGATAATTACCAAACCTGTAGTACATCTGACATGCTAATTTACCTATTGAACTTGCAGTTATTAGATTAGTCTCGAGATCGTGCGACAGGCTTTCTGTGTCAACAACGGGGAGAATGTTACTCACTACTTTTGTGTATAATAAAACAAATGATTTGCTCAAATCACGGGTCATTAGTGAAGCCCTGTAATTATCATATTTAGAATAAAGTTGATTTAATTCAACAGGTGTGAGTGAATTAATATCGTCGGTTGTAAATTGTTTTCCGAGATATGCCTTGGACTTCCCTGAAACAATTACTGATAGGATTCGTTCCTGTTTTGAGTCTAAGTCTTTTTTTTTCTAAAGTGCTGATGTCATTCAACAAAAGAATTTCTTCTTGGTTCATTTTATAATGAATAATAATAATAATAATAATTAGTAAATAAAATGAAACACTTACCTTTGAGCAGAGGGGCTGTTTCGACTTAATTTCATCTCATCAGAAAGGTAACTTTAACCTTTGACAGCCCATTTTGTATGAAAAATTTGCGTGGTCATCTACTTGTACCAAAGACGACATGTCAAAGCCAAACCATGTCATGTCCTGCTCTCGGGTGTGGTTTCATGTATGTGAATGTGTGAGCTGTTTGGTACACCCTAGGAAAAACACTTGAACGTGGCACTCCCGGGGCTAGGTTCAACACCTATACCACGTGAAAGTGATTTTCCAACACACCACACTAAGATAAAAAATCTTCTGTGATGTGTAAAATTTGATGTTATGCACAAAAACACGAGAGCAATGTAACCGCTTAAATTTCGATTCTCAGTAAGCGGCCTAGCACTGTGGAACTACTCTGATGTATCCATTGATACCACTTGTGGTTGCATCTCTAATTCTGTTTTTCTCTGTGCCATAGATGCACGCATTTCTTTGACTGAGGTGCTATCTTCTAATCTTTGCATTTGTGTAAAAATTGGTACTGCATTATTATGATTCATCTGTATATCCTTCTCAATAGATTTCACCTTCTCCTCCTCTCGGGCGACATCTCTAATAAATTTTTCTTTTTTTTCTGCAAATGCAGCATACTGTTTTTGCACGTCTGGAAACACCTCATTATTATGTTCATACTTTAGAAGCAAATCCACAAATTTTGTTTTATTATTCATATGTTCTGTATAACCTTTTTTCAACTTCTGTATTTTCTCTTTCTGTAGTTCCAATTTTTGTCCATATCGAACATGTTTCATTTCAAGAGCACTTTGCCACTTACGGAGAGTCGCATGACGCCTCATAGCGTTTTCACCAAAATTCTGATTCATGTTTGGTGGCGCGTTGCTGTGGGCTGGGTTATATTCGAAAGACAAACAATAAAACTCATTCTGGTTTGAACCAGACCTTTTTCAAGTGATCAGGCTATAACAGTCTTCAAAGCAGGAAGTTTACCTGCCTCTAACAAAACCTGATTTGCTCAAGATACAGCATATGTTATTTATTGCCAATTGATGGTTGGCACTCACTTGACAGTAGACTTGAATCATACAAATCAATTGCAGTGTCATGTACAGTGACCCACCCTGTTGGCAACTGAAAATCAATAACACACCACACGATACAGTGCACAGAAACCGAGCTCACAAAACTTGCTCGACCAGTCTTGTGTGGTAGCGTTAAGACTCGTCAGGTGTTTCTCATAAAAATATGCATAACATTTAAAAGACCAAGATCGCTTTTTAGCCTCAGGCATGACCGGATCAGACTAATTCTTGCCAGTTATTGTTAATTTTACCGGATGGTTTTGTTATAATGTATGCACGGGACTATTTACCGGTTGAGATGTTATGAAGTCAGCTCTGTAAACCAGTAAGTTGTGTATGCGTGTCTGTGTTGTTTGTTTGTTTGTTTATGTGTGTGTCTGTGTGTGTTTGTTTAAAAGTTCCACTTGGTCCCCACCTGACCAAGGTGCTGGTTGTGTTAAAATCGATCTATGTAAGCAGGTAATTGATTTTCTCAGTGCACTCGGATCGTGTGTTCTTTTCATGCACAGATAAGCCAGTAGCAACAGAAGTGCGCGTACATAGAAACGCCAAGGCTTTTGTCCACGTATGGGTTGATTCAAAGCGTCGTGTACATGACTGCACTTAGATCTTTGTAGTCGTGTACACGACGACCTAACCATAATTGAAATCTGTTTGCATAGAATTCTAAAGATATGTTATAAAAAGAAATTATACATAGACGAGTACTGTGTGTACACAGTGAGAGTTGGGTGTATCGGTTAGTTCCCCAGAAATCGAAAATGTTGTAAAACGGGGCTCATGTGAATCTGTGAATCTAGCCCTATGTCTCTATGTACAAGGTAGTCAGATATCTTCAATCTAACTTTCAGTGAGAAGACCAGACTTAAAAAGCCTGTGATGAAAAGGCGTTACCTGTGTCGTTTTAAATCTGTGACTCAGTCAACAGAATAGCTTTTGTCATTATGCTGGGGAAAGCCCAAACGACGCAGGGCTGTTCAAAGCTGTCTTTTGTAGTCAAGTCATGACGACCCTGTCTGCACTACATTCTAAAGATCTTGAATTGGGACGGGACAGGGTATTGTGTGTACGTCTGGTTTTTCGAGAAATTGTATATGAATGAGAAAATCTTGTTCCTCAGAAATTAACTTTGGCAGGGTGTGTGTAAAATGCCTTTAGTTTATTTTCACAGAGTGCACTATCAGGTTTTGGTTTGTTTTGAGAGAAACGACCGTGTGAACGTTAATGACCTTAATTAGTTAATTAATTAGGGTCAACTTAAGACAATGAAGAAGCTTCAGAATTCTCCTTATATCTCTCTCTACATTGTGGCAAGATCTATCTAAATATACCAATTTCAGTGACCTCTCTTAGAGATCAAGGTCACAGTGGGTCTAGAAATAGGTACAAAAGTAGTCATATTTTGACATAATTAAATTGTCTTTTTTCAAATACTATTTTCAACTTCAGACCCAAAGGTGGTACAGAGATACCCAATGGTAAGACTTTCTATGAACACTGATTTGAATGACCCCTCACAAAGGGTTAAGGGTCACTGGCGGTTCAAAAATGGGTTTAAAAAAAAACACATTTGACAAAAGTTTGTTTTTCTCAAATACTATTTTCAACTTCAAAACCAAACATGGTACAAAGATACATGATGGTGATAATTGTCTATGCATACTAATACGTTAATTATACTAGTCTGAATGACACATCACAAAGGTCAAGGGTCACAAGAGACCCAGAAATAGGTTTTAATAAAGCCTTAATTTTACAAATACCACATTACCAGAAGATTTTCGGGCGAAAGACCAATACAAGACAAAGAAGGCAAGCCTATTGCCGGCGGACAGAGCAGACCAACTCGACAGATGGGCCGAGTATTTTGAAGAGTTACTGAACAGACCCCCCCCCCCCCCCACCCCCCCTCCCAGACATCCAGCCAGCAGAGACTGACCTACCCATCAGCTGTGACCGACCCAGGATTAGAAGGGCAGAGGCATTTTTGAAGAGCAGCAGGGCCAGATGGCATCCCAGTGGAGGCTCTGAAAGCAGAGCTAGAGAGAACCGTAGAGCTGCTGTACCCACTGTTTGGAAAGATCTGGGAGGAAGAGGTGATGCCAGCTGACTGGAAGGAGGGGTACCTAATCAAGCTTCCCAAGAAAGGCGACCTCAATAAGTGTTCCAACTACAGAGGAATCACCTTGCTGTCAGTACCAGGAAAGGTCTTTGTTACGTTTGTGGTTGTGTTATTCTGTGAGAGCATGTGTGTGTTGATTGTAGGAAGGATCCAATATTTATTTGAGCTGTTTTGGATAGGAATCGCGTACCTTTTTGGTGGGCTTTATTCTCATTTGCATGGAGAGCGGAACTGACGGTGTTGTGATGCGCGGAAATTAGTCCAGAAGGTTCTAGAAGCCGCGCGGAGGGTAGCGGTCGATTTTTGCGCTGCGCAGACGACCAAGAGAATTCGAGCAAGGTCGCGACCTGTCTGGTGAACTCTGTGTGACGTCATGGCGTCACCGGGATTTACCATAATAGGCGTTTAAAAATAATAGATTTCTCTGTCCCCCATAACCCATCCGTCAGGGCCGTCCATTATCACTTCGCTGCCGTGGACGTTAAACCCCGAACTAACCGTGTGGATACATTGTCCGTGGCAGAGATATGCAGTGTATCGTAGGTACATTGTCATTGACGGAGTTATGCAGTGTAACAGTGGTGTACATTGTATGAGAGACGCATTAACATTTTGGCACCTCCGACGGGACTTCTTCAATTGGCTCAGTGGAAAGGGTAGCTGGGGACAACAGCCAGCAGTGAAACGCAGAGATGGCGACATCGGAAATGGAGACATTCCTGAAAATTGGAAAGGAATGTGGACTCGAAGGAGCTCAACTCCTCGAGTTTGTAAAGGAGAGAGAGAAGGAGAGTTAGTTAGTTATTGGGGTTTAATGCCGAGCAGGCGTCTAAGGCGATCTCACAGCGGAGAGAGGAGAGATTGGAGAGAGAAGAGGAGAGGGAAAAAGAGAAGAGACTAGAAGAAAAGGAGAAAATGGAGAGAGAAGAAAAGAGACAAGAGAGAGAAGAAAAGGAGAGATTGGAGAGAGCAGAAAGAGCTAAAGAGAGTGAAATCGCGAAACTCAAAATTCAAGCAGCAGAGGCAGAGAAACAGCGAGAAGAGGCAGAGAGGCAGCGTCAACATGAAATTCATCAAAAGCAGATGGGGATAGAGGCACAGAGCCAGAGGGCAACTGAAGCAACAGCCTTAGCCAGCAGAGAGCAAACAGCCTGTGCACCAAAGCTACCACCTTTTGTAGAAAATTCAGATAAGATGGACGCTTACCTGGAGCGATTTGAGCGCTTCGCAAGCAGCAACAACTGGAGATAAGAGACTTGGGCCATCAAACTGAGCGCACTTCTAACCGGCAAAGCGCTTGAATTTTACACCCGCTTGCCAAGAGAAGAAGCCGAGGATTATACGCAGTTGAGAGCCGCCCTGCTGAGACAGTACGACTTCACTGAAGAGGGTTACAGGCGACGATTTTGGAACTGCATGCATGAGGAAGGAGAAACGCCCAGCCTATTCATTGAAAGAATCAGGAGCTACCTGGAGAAATGGATAGAGCTGGCTGGTTTAAACAAGGAGTACCCCGACCTGTGTGACCTCATCATCAAAAAACAAGTCCTCAACGCATGTTCTAAGAACCTGGCCGCCCACCTCAGGGAGCAAAAGGACCAGTCCATGAAGGCCCTTGCAGACTTCGCTCATAGATACCTGGACGCCCACAACATGAAATTGGGGCCTGGTAAGCCGCAGCGTGTGTCTGCACCAGCAAAGGAAATCCACGACGTCAGAGACACCCCGAAACACATGCCGGTGGAGAACCTGATGTTTCCTTTGTGGAAGGAGGGGACACAAGGCGATACGGTGTCCTTCCAAAAATGTTCTCCGAGGCTATAACGCCAGAAAGACCAACCAAGATCGCGGGATAGCAGGCAGAAGTAGCACCACGTCTCAACACAGAGCCGCCGCTGTACTGGCCAATGATGTGGCTATATTCTTACCGGTCTCAAACATCGCGCTGCCTGAAAATGAAGTGCCAAACATGTCGGTGGTGTCAGGATTCGTTGGAAACACATCAGTGAGAGTGCTGAGAGACACGGGTTGTAACTGCGTTATCGTGAGGGAGGACTTAGTAGCTGAAAACCAGAAGCTACAGGAGTGGACAACCCTCATCTTGGCCGATGGAACTGGGAGAGTCATCTCCCTTGCAAAGGTCAGTGTCAACACCCCATACTTGACAGGAGAGGTGAAGGTGCTATGCGTGAAGACCCCAGTATACGATCTTATCAAAGGAAACGTTAATGGTGCCAGAAACGCAGTTGATCCAGATCGGGAGTGGAGACCTGAAACTTGTGCAGTTACTACGAGAGGTCAGGAAGAGAAGAGCCACCATACCATCCCTCTAAAATTGGCTTACAACATAGAAACAGCCATGGTGAATAGAGACAAGTTGGAGGAAGAGAAGCGCAAGGCACTGGAGCGACTGCAGAACAAGGTGGACACGACCGTGGCCAGCGAGCGAGATAGGCTGGAGGTGGAACAGCGAGCAGCCGTCCACCGTCTGCAGCAAAAACAGGCGCAGAAGTTGGACAGTCGGCGGCACAATGCCGAGCGCCGCCACAATGATCAGATGGGGTCGCCGAAAAGCCAGGTGAACGAGGGCCACGAGCGAGACGAGGCTCCTCTGAGACAGGAGATGTCGGAGATGCAGGAGGAGGAGAAGGAGAGAGAGAAACAGGAGCTGGAGTCAACATGTAAACACCCGAAAGCCGTCGACGATTTCGGCAGAGGGCTGGATAAAGTTCAACAGGAACGGAAGCAAGACCTGAAGGTCCGTCATCAGAACCAGCTTGAGAAATTGTGGCAGGAACAAGACACAGAAATACACCGACTGCCGCTGGACTTGCGGGATAGAGGACCGTGCGTGTTTGACAGAGTGGTTGGCATCGACGACTAGTCAACAACAAAACGAATACGTACCACGTGAATCTACTAAAGAAATATGTCGAGAGAGGTCGTCAGTGCAAACCACAACAAGCTGCATCAGTGTGTCTGACTGCTGACACTGAGAGACAAGACGACGAGAACCTGTTCGATTTTGGCGAACTCCGCCACCAGGAGCGTGTGGAGGACGTCCAATCTGGCCTAAACTTGACCCAGGCACAGCAAGAGAAGCTTAGAGTCCAAAATACGGAGTTCAGGCATTGATTTGCGCCTGGCTCAGGGACTGCGGACACCGTCCAGCATGAAGTTGGTCACACTGACATCGAACAAGCCGGTTCGTGACGAGCTGTATCGTCTGCTTCGCAACACGAGAGAGTGACTGAGGAAGAATGTTGGGGAGACGCCGGACCTGGGAGTCGTCAGAGATTCCAGATCGACAGTGGTCAACGCAAAGAAACCAGAGGAATCCAATTTGGTGTGTATGGACTATCGTACATTCCATAAGCCGACAGTATTCGACCCATGACCATTTGCCCATGAACTGTCTGAGCTATGCCCATCTCATGATTTGGCGATGTTCCAGAAATGAGCTTTGACCTTAAATTACAGTCTATCAAGTGTTCACAGAACTTTGGAGCGGATTACCTGAGCAGAGCAGTTTAAAGGAACATTTCTTTGTCCAGGACAGTTTAAGGGAACATATCTTCGTTCAGAACAGTTTAAAGGAACTGTGAGACGATTATTTTAGACCAGTTGATTTGATTTGATTTTGATGTGAAATTGTTAGTATTTAGGGTTCTGTGTAGTTTAACACAGCCACAACCATATTTTTAGGTTTGAGAAGAAATTTTTGTTCTAAAAACGGGGGGGGGGGGGGGGGGGGGGGGGTAATGTTACGTTTGTGGTTGTGTTATTCTGTGAGAGCGTGTGTGTGTTGATCGTAGGAAGGATCCAATATTTATTTGAGCTGTTTTGGATAGGAATCGCGTACCTTTTTGGTGGGCTTTATTCTCGTTCGCACGGAGAGCGGAACTGTCGGTGTTGTGATGCGCGTAAATTAGTCCAGAAGGTTTTAGAAGCCACGCAGAGGGTAGCAGTCGATTTTTGCATGCGTGACTCCGCTGCGCAGATGACCATTGAATCAATGAATCTTTATTTTACAACGGTAAAGATATTCGAGCAAGGTAGCGACCTGTCTGGTGAACTCTATGTGACGTCATGAGAGAAGGAAGAATGTATTTTCCAAAAGCACCAAATTCATTAACGCCGCATTAGTCACAAAAATCGCGACATTTTGACAATGTCCCCTCCATTTACTATGCGACCGCCACCCCATCTTTAATTCACCCCAGTGATTTCAAATAAACACAAGTTTGTCAATGCAGCATAAATAAATTTGGTTCTTTTGGAAAATACATTGTTCCTTCTCTATAAGCATTGACCTCAGCACCCGAGCTAAACAGTATATCAACGATGTATGCGTGTTCATTCTGAAATGCGTAGTTTATTGACTTTAATTAAAAGTAATAAATTAATATTTTTTATTATAAAATGAATCCGGACGAATTACTTCTTCTAAACGATATCAATGCTGTAGAAAACAAAGACTTAGACTCTAAAAAACAGCGTCTTTTGTCTGTGATTGTTTCAGGGAAGTCCAAAACTTATCTCGGAAAACAGTACATGACAGAAGATATAGAATCCCTCTCACCCGACGAATTAATTAAACTACATTCTAAATATGAAAATCATATCGCTTCACTAATGACTCATGATTTGAGTCGATCTCTTGTATGCCTATACACAAAAGCAGTGAGTCACTTCCTACCTGTGGATAGTGACAGTCTATCACACGACCTTGAAAGCAACCCGATTGTTTCAAGTTCAATTGGCAAATTAGCATGTGTCATGTTTTACAAGTTTGGAAATTACCTTGCACCTGTGGTAACCTTACTTGTTACCGGGAGTCATATTGATTTCTCCAAAATAAATTTTTCTGCAGAAGAAAATGGACGAGACCCAGACGACTCCACAACCGAACCCTGTTTTGACACAGGTTTCAACGGTGACTAAGACTAAAAGTCCAGGAAGGGTAGAGGCAGGAAAAAGATTAGCTGAATATAACAGACAAAAAAAAATTACAGCTTCAGGCATTAACAGAAAAGGCTTATGTAACTGACCCAACCTCTACACCAGTGTCACTACCGTCAGGATCATCAATACCAACACAATCACCCCCTCATCAAAGTGGAAGACTAACTAAGTCTAATCCCGAACCCGGAACAACAAAATATATATTTGGTGGATTTGTTGTAGGATTTGGTTACGTAGGCTACAGGCTATGGAAAAAATACAAACCCCACACTCAAACAGTGACCAAAAAATTAGACAGTCCAAAAACAAAACCAGAAGTCGCCACATTACCAGCAACGTCAAAACCCTACGATCCATTTTTCATGCAATAAATAAAAATATTATTTTAATTTTATTGCATTAGAAAATGAGTGACACAAAGAACTTAATGAACCTTGTCTATCATTCTGCTGTGATAAGCGGACTAGCTGTAGCGTATTCTATGTTGGGAAAAAGTCTACTCAAAATGAAATCAGCAGACCTGAGTAGATTAGACTTCGAAGACAGTGCAAAGTTAGTTGCAGTTGTAACAGCGTCGATTGCTACAAAAGACTTTCTCGTCAAGCAAGGAATTATTCCCGAAAATATATCTATGTAAATAAAAATATTATGGCGACACTAGCTGTTATTGTGGGTGGTGCCATTGTCAACGCCCTGGCATTTAGTGGATCAAATTATCTGTTTTCAAAAATGGGCAGAGAAGAATCTGCTCTGGAGATGAGACGACACAATGAGGCATCAGCAAAATTAGCACAAGCACAGCAGGAGTATGAAAAACAAAGAATAGAAAAACTTGATTTCATCAATGAGAAACTCAGGCTTGAAGGTCACGCACAGCATACATTTTCTAATGTCAATGACGCAATCAGGGAATACTATCTTGTCACGGGTGAAGACATGTCTATCCCAAAACCAAAACTAAGTGACTATTATCAACCCAGTCCAGAACAAAGAAACGGGGAGATAATCTTTGTTCTAGTGGGAATGACATTTGTTTATTTTACAGGAGTTTTCATTGCTAGAAAAAATGACAGACATTAAACTATCAAAAATATATTACTCCCCAATTGGCTACTGGAAAGGAAAGACTGCAATAGAAAAATTACATGCAGCCGTGGGTGGGGATGTCACACTCAATGAGATAAAACAGTGGCTGCAAAAACAATCTATATGGCAAATATATCTCCCTGCACCAAGAAAAATAACAAGACCACATTTTGTAAACACTATACCAAATGACACGCATCAAATGGACCTCTTGTTTCTACCACATGACACAATAAGAAAAAAACCGATACAAATATGCATTAACAGTTGTCGACATAGCTTCAAGGTACAAAGATGCTGAACCCATAACTGACAAGAACGCCTCAACAGTAGCCACAGCATTATCAAAAATATATAGCCGAGGCCCTTTAAAATTTTCCAGACTTGTGCAGGTCGATGATGGATCTGAATTTAAAGGAGCAGTTAATCAATTATTTGCAAAGCATAATGTGCTAGTGCGGCGAGGCATTCCTGGTGTGCACAGATCACAGGCAATTGTGGAAAACTTTAACAAACAGTTATCAGAGAGACTTTTCAGTTACCAGTATTCTAAGGAACTCATGCATGACGCACGTAACACTGAGTGGGTAAAAAGATTGCCACATGTGATAAAAGCAATGAATAATGAAGGCCATGTAAAGCCTGCTGATGCTATTAAATTGAAAACAATGCCGTCAGGGTCAGAAATAAAAACAAAAGTGCCAGACACAAGTTTATTTACAAAACAAGTAAGATATTTATATCAACCCGGAGAGGCCGAGAATGACGTCAGACGCAGGGCAACAGACCCCCATCTGGTCTACATCTGTACACAATATAAAAAAAATAGTCCCCGGTAATCCACCAATTTATCACCTGTACGACCCTGCACCACAAAGGGCATTTGTCAGAGAAGAATTACAGATTATCCCCCCAGACACTGTTACTCATTTCAGTAACTAACTCATCGATCAGTTCATCACAAATGTCTTCAGATAACTTAAGCCTGTAATGTCCAGGTGCATAAGCTTTTTCCTTACTGTGAAAAACACGTTTTGTGTCCCCAACTGCAAGTGACTTCTTATGCGTTTGGATCATTTCTAAACTATGTCTATTTGATCTCAGTGACTTGTTTGGATAATCAGGCATCAATGCACCATCTAACACTTGCTTGTAATGTTCATGACGAATGTCTTTATTTTTTATTGCTGTTTTTTTAATTCCTTTGGCTTTCGACTGACTTCCCTTTTGGTGCAGTATAGAATACATTTTTGATCTCAGTCCAACATACTCAACTATTGGCACACCATTCAGTTCATCTTTAAACTTCCCAGGCACTTTTTTGTTTTGTGTGCTAAACAGTGGATGGTCTTTAGGGTAGTCAGACGTGTCATACATGTGTAACTCTGTTTTCATGTCTTCATAAAAGTCTTCAGTACACACATCAATGATCATAGAGTCAGTGTCAGTGTATAGCAGACGACACTCAGGATCCTTCGGTTTGAAGTAATCATAATAAAATTCAAGCATCAACAATTTTGATAACTCAAAAATTGCCATACCAATGAATACTGGCTTGTCCAGTTTAACAATCTTTTTTTTGAGTGACACAGCATACAATGATGAATGAAACTCTTTGTACCCCGTGTACTGAGGCTTACCTGTGAGTTTAATTGCGCCCAATTCAGTTGTGACCAGTCTCACATCTTTGCGGTGATGAGGATTTTCCATTGTCTTACCAAAACAGGCATTGTTCATAAGCTTAAAGAAGTCTTTGTCAAATGCAGTGTTGCCGTCTCTGGCACGCAATGTTGTGTTCTTCATTATGTAATTTTTCATATAAGCACTCTGATCAAATTGAATTCCTCTGTGAACTTTCTTTAGTACTAACCCATGTCTGATGTAAAACTGTAACAATCGATAGTGGCAAACATAATTGAATTTGTCATTCAAATTCGGCACAAGTTTAGTGTCTTCTTTTTTACCAGTCATGCTCATTTTCTCAACAGCTAATGGATAATCATTATGATAATCATGTAGATGGTGTGGGTACTCCAGGTCTACTTCAAAGATCCAACCCTTTGCATCGTTTCGGTCATGACTCATAATATTGTTTATGTCTGTTATGTCATACTGTGACAAATCATACAGACAAAAGTTTTTCAAGGGCAATAACTCACACATTGCGAACCCATAAAGGTTATTAGCGTCAAGGTACGTAATGAATGACCTTGACCTTGAGGGGTCAAACCCCTGGTCAAGGTCATCCAGATATTTGTTGTTGGCCTTGGCATAATTGTTTGCTGCAATACTTATGCCTCCCCTCAATCCACGTTCCACCATTTCACCCATCGTACGATCAGACAACAGGTCTATAGATATCTTACTGGATTTCAAAAATGCATCCCATGTCATGCCAGGACTAGTTATGTAACAAGCAGGGTCAAGCTTGTAGTGTAACAAACCCTTTTCACGGTAACTTTCAAATACGTCTGCTAGCAAACAAACGTCTGCCTTTAAGTACTGGTCATGATAGTCACCAATAGTCTGACATCCTAATTTATCCCATGCATCAAGTGCGTGTTGATATTCAGAGTCAGAAATGCCTTTACCATTAAGTGTAGAATAAAATTTCTCTTTTGGTGGCAGTCTTGTTTCCTCAAACACAACCCAGTGATCAATGTACTCGTACGGATAAACACCTTTCTTAATCAAGTCTGGCTCAAAATATTTACTCGTTATCGGATACTCAGTCAGTCCTTCTGCCAGACTAGCAAGACCTAAAGACAAATGTTGCATGGAGTCATAAAATGCTAATTTGTCTAACCTAAAAGTCAAGTACTTTTCAGTTGTCTGTGCAATACAACTTATGTTTTTGTAAGATTCATCCACAGCCTGCATGATAATGTATGAATCATATCCTTTGAGATTGTGGAAAAAGATTGGTAACTTATATGTCTTAGGATCTATTTTTAATAATAAATTACACTTGTTATGTGCAGCATGTCTGTAACGTCCAGTTATGTGATCATGGTCACGAACTTTATCACCTCCTAAAGGTTGTTCACAAACCCAACACATCTCAGCTGTATCAAATTTCAGTTTGTCTTCTTCTGTCATCACCAAAGGCATCTGGCATGTTGTGAGATACTGTACTACCTGACTATACAGATGTCTCATTTCTGTTAAAAACAGACATGCTGCATTTTCACCCCTGTAGATAACAGGTTCTGAATGCTGTCCATCTGACCTAACAATAATGTATCCGAAAGAACACACCACTTGGTCACTTAGTTTTATAGTCTTTGGTAATGATTCTGGAACAGGACCCTCATATGGTACTACCAGTGATTCAAAATCAGCATACACTACAAAAGGCAGCTTTTGTTGATTCCCATAGTTTTTAAAATACACTTGACTACCAGGATCTGGGTACTTAAGTACAGTCTGTATATCATCAGGTGACCTGCAGTGTAAAACATGTTTGTGTGCCACTTCAATAGAGGAAAACCTTTGTAAACATCTCTTACACACTTCCTGTTTACTAACATATTTTGAAACAATACTGCGAATTAGACGTGACATACTTCTGATAATTGTGTAGTGAAAATTAACATTATCACCAATTAGTAACATGTCAACATGTTTGTCTTCTGACTGCCCGTAGGTTGGAGCAAGTGGTGATACTCTAATGGGTGGTAACTTGTTATCAGAGTCATTATCCCATACATACACATTCACAGATATGCCAGGATTTAATTGTTCAAACAAGTCTATGTCTTCTATCTTAACAGGGAAATCAATACCACTGAAATTAAGTTCATTTACAAATTTGGTGTAGTTAGATACGTGATCAGGTCTTGTTTTTACATAATGTAGTTTAGCAAGCACACACCACATAAAACAGAAATTGTCATTGTTCTGTATATTGACCACAGCCTTTTTGTTTGCAACGTCTGTTGGCAGTGGTATCCATGATTTACCTAATATAGGATGATACCTTGACTGCTTTAGTTGTAGTTCATGTACATGTCCTTCGTGCCAACCAGACCCCTTCATTTTTGCACTGTCAATTGCTTGGAGGAAGTCTGGTAACAGTCTGTCTCTAAACACGTTCTCCAATTCCCTTTTTGTGTTAACTGTGTGTTGTCTTGTTGATATATACGATACAATCACTTCACCGTCTACTCTAGTAAATTCTATTTTTGCAACAATCTGAATCTTTACACTGCCTGTAAGAAGATTATCTTGTATGGCAGAAAAAGACATTTCTATCGATTCATAAACATTGTTACTATTGGATATAGGCAAGTCTGTTGTGTGAAACACATTTCTTAAACCTTGAGCATTGTCCATCATTTTTATTTGTCGGACAAAATAATAATAGAAAAATTACACTTTGTGTAATACCACTTTATTGACTGTAACACTGTTAATATAAACATTTAGTTTACGTAGTTGTTGAAATATTTGTTCACAAAGTATCTCAAACCAGTCCTGGCGGTTATTTTTTTTAACTCTTAATGTGGGTGTCCTAAAATCAACTGTTAAACACTCCACATTTGGATGCTCATCAACATAATCTAAAGTCATATTATATGACAAATATATTGCTGTCGGTTTTAAGACATTTATGTCAGGCTGTTTGGGAGGTGTTCTTATTTCAGTAAAGTGTACAACATCTCTGAAGCAGTGTGTGATGTCAATGGTTTGTCCGTCTGTCATTTTTATTGGACAAAACAAAAGTATAAATTAATTTACTAACCCATACCCTGTGGGCTGATCTGTCTTTAAAATAAGTTTTAGATGCTTAGTTGATTTCAGTTTATTTTTTACATCATCACGTTCATGTTTATTTGGTATGACATCATTCTCTCTGAGACAGTCTTCAAAGCTGTCACGGTCCTTACAGTAAAACAAACAGATAAACTTTAACTGTTCTCGAAAATCTTTCAGTACAGCATTATATTTTTGAGTGAGAATCCATACACTGATGTTTGCATGCCTGCCACTAAAAGCCAGTTCTGCTAGTGTGTTTCTTTTCTTAACAATGTCTTTCTCTGCAGAGCAGTCATCAACAATAAACAACGTTGGCTGTCCTTCAAATTGTTTGTAAAAATACTGCAGGTAGTCATTCAGTTGTTTCTCAGGGTCAACTAAATAGATATTACTGTCAGTCCAAATGAATAAACGGTTGTGATAAGCTTTGTTGTGTTTTATTGTAGGACAAAATATTACTATGTTTTCGAAATGGTATATATATCTTGTTTGTAATAGGTCAAGTACAAATTCAGTTTTCCCACACCCTGTCGCACCACAAAATAATCCACAGTGTGGGTCGAGTGTCATTAAGCTCAGGTTCATTTTAATACTAATTATAATTTTAATACAAGTGTCCACTTAGTCTGCTGTCTGCAATATTTAATTGTGCATCATAAATCAGATACAAATATATGTTTATGGCTCCTCCTGTTTCAGTCTTTTTTTGTATCTGAATTGTTATTCCATCACTGCCGTTTTCAACAGTACGTCCTGACCCATGTAAATAGTCATCGTCTGTACTGCGCAGGTCTAGCCAAAGTGCGTATTTTTCTGTCAGGTATTGACTGATCCTTACGTCATACAGATGTAAATCTTTACACGCCATGTTTGCTGGTTTTTCTCTAAGTCTTCCACCTGCCCACTTTATAATCTCATCATAGTGTTGATAAGGCAGCATACCCGATGCGTACACTTGATTAGGTCGACCTTCAATCGTGCAGGATAAATGTGTAATCTTTGGATTGTAGAATTTTTCTGAATCTCTTTTGAATGGATTTTTTGGTTCAATAAACAACATCAGTATACCTTTTAGTGACCTGGCAGGTGTGTTAAGGTTTATGTTCCACATTGTATCACTTTTGTCTTTGGGTATTGTACTGTGTCTTATCACACGGTCATAATAAATTGGAAGTCTTGACTGATATTGATTTTGTATTAGTCTGGCAAGTTCAGTGTGTGTGACAATTTCGTATTCCAATGAAATGTTTGAGATCTTGTATGTTGCGTCTGGGTCAGTTGTTTTGATAACTTTTGCACAGTCATTAAAAGTTAGTTCAAAACTTAGACGGTCATTTAGTGCTCCTTGGTAATAAGGTAAGAGTGTTGTGAGGATTTCAAATTCAAGTGGAATGTAAAATCTATTACCATATGTATCTGCTAATATAACGTCTTCAATTGCAGATGTTGATTTGTCTCCCGCGTCAATTCTAAGTTTAGCAACGTTTGAGGATTGTATGCCTTGGTAAACACGGTCCTCTCTTTCTTGTCGTGTAAGCCAAACATCTTTGTAACAGTAAAACACATCAGCATCATCAAGACTAAACACTTCCTGTCCTTCAAGTTTTACTTTAATAGTCTTAACAATTGCTCTGCCAAGATTGTCAACCAGTGTTCTGTTTGCATCTGATTCTGATGAAAGTTCAATATTAAATGCAAGTCGAGCAGTGCCAGGAACAATAACATCATTGGGACCCAGGTTTGGAAACTTGACTGTAAGTGTTTGGTTCTGGTCTATGGTACTTGGATTGTTTGTGATGACGATTGATTGTCTAATGCCCTTAACACCAAGAGGTTCTCGTAGTTTTCTGTACGGGTCTAACTTTGATCCGTAGGACTGTGTCATTTTATTATGCAAAAATCAAAAATATTAAATTAATAAAAACAATGGCAGCGGGAGGATTTAATCATGATGATATTGAAATGGATGTCATGGATGACTATGATACTACAACAGATATGACTGTAACTACTTCTAGTATGTATCATGAACTGTTAAAAGACAAAGTAAACTCGTTTTATGACAGTGTTGGTACACACCCAGATGTAATAGATCCTAATCAGTTTGAATATGATAAAGGTCACTTATTTGTAAATACAGACAGAGGTAAAGTGTATCTAACACATAAAAACAACACTGCTAGGTTTAGAGCTTTAAGTACAATAAAAACTGATGTAGGTGGTGAGGCAGCACTGCAGCGTTACCTTGGTGTTGGTACTAGTAAAAGGTTGACACCGAGACTTGTTACTGCACTCCATGACACGCAAACAAGATTGCCAACAGGACAAGAAATTGAAATGACTGAGGTAACAAGACTGCCAGAAATAGCAAACACGGTAATACAAGAAACTTCATTTACAGATGACGTAATGAAAACAATAGAAGACCCTCCTTTGTCAATGCGAGAGATAAAGGGCTTGGATAAATCACTGCAGACAATAAGAGGTGAGATGGTAAATAATGTAGCAAAACTGGGTGAGCTTGATAATCAAATAGAAAGAGAAAAAAACAAACTGGCAACTGCTGATGAAGAGAATCTTGACACAGAAATGAAACAAAGAATCCAACACAGATTAAATGATTTGTATATAGAAAGATCAGGACGGTTAGAAGCGATTAGTATTGGAAGACAAAAACTGAAAACACAGGCCAACAGGATTAGAGAAACTATTCAGAAAATACTTCACGAAGACACTACTTTGGCTGAGAGATTGAAAACACTTTTCAGAGAACAGGGTATTACAATTGCCAGTTTAATTACTGCTCTTGGATTTATTATCAGTACTGTAGTGTTGGCTGTTTCTGGTGGTGGTGGTGGAGGCGGTCCAACACCGCCAGCACCACCAGCACCACCAAGTGATCCAAAAGATTTACAGTCATGGGTAAAGAAACAATTATTACATATATCAGACTTGCTTAAGAAATTGGCTGTAAAAGCAATGGACGCTTTGCCTGGTATTATAGGCACAGTTGTCAGTTGGCTTATCAATACTGCAGCAAAGGTAGTAGGGTTTATGGCGGAGCATGTGTTGATATTTTTGTTGTCAGTAGGAGGGTTGATGGTGGGTTATTTAATGAAACAGATAAAGAAGTAATATACCTAGTCCTGTGAGGCCTATTACCAATGCAGTTCTCTCTGACTCATGTGTGTTTACCAGGGCTGGGGTTGGTGCTGGTGATGGTGATGGTGCCAGTACAGGTGTGGGTGCCGGGGCTGGGGCTGTTATTGACATTACTGGTGTTACTGCCTGTACGGGTGGTGATGTTACTGGTGCTGGCATTATTATTGACTGTAAATGTGTGTTTACTGATTGGTTGAGTCCTAATTTCTGATCACGACCAGCGACAATGATTTCATTATTATAATTTGTTATTGTACCCATTTGTAATTGAAGGTCAGATGGTAGCATGTATAACCCGATGCCAACTACAAAGTCAACTTTTGATCTGGCATATCTGAGTACGTCTTGGTAGCGTTGTATGCTTGATGGTAGATCTACTGTTGAATTTATTGAATCTTCAAGATTTGCAAGAAACTGTTTTTGTGCTTCAAATTTACCACTCCCGTTTAAAATATTCGATTTTGTTAGTGATTGTGCTCCTAGTATACACCAGACATATGTTCTGATAGACTCATTGACGCGCTCGACTCCTGCTTGAGTAAACCCGTCAGATTTATCTAAAATAAATGTGGTCCAGGCGTTAGACTGTTTCTGCTCTATTGATCCTAACCAGACTTGTGATTTTGATGAGAATGAAGTGTAACCAGGGTAATAATCTTGAGGGTATTGTCTGTGACTCAAAGCGTAATACAATGTACCAATGCCGTGGTGATCATCAAGTTTTTGTGTGAAGTCATACTTAGTGCTTATGTTAAATTCATTACAGATGCGTTCAAACGCTTTCATATCCATGGGGTTGTTATACCTGTTGAAACTGGATTCAGTTGGTAGTGGTGTATGAAGTTCTGACAGAATACGTCTTAATTGGTAATATGTGTGGAAACGGTAGACAGACCTAATGAGTCTGTTTGAGTGATTCAAATGGTCTGTGAATGAAACACCACAGCCTGTAGTAGAACACAGAATAGCAAAGTTAAGTTGGTTTTGAAACATCTGTAGTGGTCTTGATGTCCACTTTCTTGCAGTAGCATCATCTGTAATTGGAGGGTTTAGGTAATGATCAAACGGATTCGGCACTTTGACTTGAAATAAATCTTGTTCTGATACAGCAATATCAAGCTGATTTAGTTGAATTATTTTCTGTTCATAAGTAGGTGCGACATTATATTTGGCATCTACATTAAATTGAAATGCGTTTGTAGTGGTAATGGTTGGTGATTTAAATTCCATCATGTTCTTTTTTATGAGATAATAAAAATGTTTATCACATTAACAAATCTTGACACAAGCAAACCAGTGTGGTTAACTAATGGGATTGATAATCATGATGGTAGCAAGGCTGTAGCTATCCATGAAATGTTCTATACAGTAAAATGGTTTAATATAGAAGACAAAAATTATTATGTAAATCTTGATGGTGTGACTGAAGCTATACCACCTGGGTATTATGACTTTTGTACTATAGCTGAATGGTTTCAAAGTAAATTTAAAACTAAAGCAACTTTAAATCCAGCTAACCTACTTGTTACATTAGAATTTCCGACACAAAATTGGTTAAAAATCTCAGTCAGATTTGCATATTTACTTGGATTTTATATTGATGAAGATTGGTATAGAACAGATGATATGGATGAAGCTAATTTTGATATTATAACAATGAAGACAAAAAAACTTAAAATAACTGGAAAACGCCCTGTCAATTTGTCAGTACACACAGTACTAAATATTCTCTTAAAAGAACTAAACACAACTGAAAATATACACAATGGTAAGCCTTCAACTTTGTTGAGATGCTTACCGACTGGAACTGCTCCCTATTGTGAAAGTGTGGTTGTTAGATTTCCTTTACAGTTTAAGAAATTGGGTTCCAGTTTCTTTGAGTCACTTTGTATATCTGTAACTAATCAGGATGGCAAACCAGTTCTTATGCATGATTTTAGTGTAGTGTTAGAAGTTAAATAATTTTATTTTTGTTTATAAAAAATGAGTGGTGGTCCAAAGCCGAGAATCATACCAGTTGCATGTCCGGTAACAGAGTTGAAAGATTTGGCTGATGTACAGGATTTTGAGAAGGAGGGGGATGTTGGAGAAATATATGGTTTTGAACTTGATTCAAATGGCATGTACAAGAGGAAAGTAATTGTTGACATGAAAGACGGTGAAAGACAGATTCCTAAACTTGGTCAGCTACGTGATGTTACTGTACCTACTCCACCTGTAAATAATTCGCCCTACAACTTAATACATGTGGGAAATAAGTGGGTGGTTTCACCTGTACCTGTTCCACCTCCCACAATTGACTGGGACATAAAGTTGGAATTTATTAGTCCTTAATATGTATACACTGATGATGAAGGCGCCTTGGTGTTTAGGAAGGTTGTTAACTCTGGGCCGCTTATTGTAAGCCTTGTTCCAAGTTTTGCCCCAGACAACAATAGCAGAGAAAAACTGAAAGTTGAAAATTATGAGAGACGGCGGTATCTTCTTACAACTAGAAAGGGTAGATCAGATACTTCTGTTGTGTTTATGCCAGCAAGCTTTGTCGTGGCTAGAGAAGCGACAATAGTATTTGAAATTATCATGAAATCTGTTGCTTCTGCAAAAGAGGCAAATATTGCACAGGGAATAAAACTTACATGGGATGAAACAGTATCAGAATCATCAAAGGTCTTTATTGCTATTACAAAAAATGTTGATGTTATTAATGTTTTGAGCAGTATTCCCGCTGTCAAGGTGGTGGTTGACAAAACAACTTTTGTTCGTCTAAGTTACATAAACCTTGAACACATTGATCTTGTTTCATTTTATTATGCCAGCAAATTATATACTTTTGAAGAGTTGCAAGATGTAATTGCTGATTAAATAAAAAATATTTGTCAATAAAAAAAATGGTTAAATTCTATCCAATACTACCAACGCTTGAGCCGACTGAATCAATTGCGACGACTAAAACAACGCTTGCGCCTGATCCGCATGCGACAGCTGTACCAATTGCATCAGATAAAACATTACAGGCAGACGCATTTCGTTTAATGAATATTACAGAAGCAATTAAATATTTGGAAGGAGAAGAAGCAAAATATTCACGGTGCAAAAGACGGTATAAGACCGTTTTTAATTCTGTTCAAAACACTTCTATGGCTATTGGTGCAGTTTCAGCTGGATGTTCTGTAGGGGGTATTGTATTGATTTCAACTGGAATTGGAAGTTTAATTGGTGTTGGCCTTGAAGGAGCTAGCATTGCCACAGGTCTGGCATGCTTTGGTTTGGAGGCCATAAACAAGAGATTTCACACTAAATTACAAAAACATGAAGCATTGAGTACGCTGGCGGGTGCAAAACTCAGTAGTTTAAAACTTATTATCAGTAAAGCGTTGCAGGACAATTTTATTGATGACGATGAATTTAAGAGAGTGCAAGACGATTTAAATAATTACAAACAACTGAAATCTGAAATACAAAATAAGATGCGTAGTCAATCTCCCGTGAATGTTGAAGAACTAAAGGCCAGTTTTTTAGAGAGGGGAAAACAGATCGGAATTCAGGAAACCACGGAAAAATTACAAAATCTTTTAAACAAATAAAAATCAGATTTGGTAATTGTTTATTATTTTTTCATTACACTTTGCAAAGAGATGACATGTCACTTGCGCCTAACTATTTAACCCCATCAGCTCCACCACCGCCAGACTATTACTAAAAAAAAGTTTTTTTGTTGTCCTTGTATCTTGTCAAATCTGCCCGAGTAAGTTGTGACTTAAGTCAGGAACTTACAATTTGTTATGTTTAAGTTCTTATAAGTTTTTGACTTAAGTCACTTATAACTAATTTATAGGAACTTAAAGAGTTACCTGTAAAGTTATTTGGTATTATTTGACAGTTATAACTGACTTTGGAAATTTCTTATCAAGTATCTGTAGGTTATCAATTGTTATCAATTTTGTTTGGTTTGTTTGTGTGGTTATTATTTAAATAATTATGTTTTGGGGTATTGGCACATTTTGGCACATAGACAATGGTAAAAATGTTATTGGATTGTCTTTTTTTTCTATCTCTAACAGGCATACATACATACACGCACACATACACACATACAGACACACATGCACTCACACATGCACATACCCGCATTTCATGATCGCATGAGCTCCACATAGTTCACAGACTTGTAAACAAAATCATGGTATGCATGCACAGATTAAAGCTGATATATAAGATATCATATGAGCCGTGGGTTATTAAAATAAACTTTTTTTAACAAAAGTCCCGTCTGTTTATCCAATCCCCAATGGGCCTTTTCAAGAGAGGGTCACACATGCCTCTCTTGAAGAGGCATTGGGGATTGGATTGGCGATCCGTCGCCCAGACGGGACAAGGGGTAAGGACGGACAGACACACACACACACACCCCACCCAACCCCCCCTTATCCCTCCCCCTTTCCCTTCCCCTTTCCCCCCTTTTTCCCCCTTTTTACCCCCCTTTTTACCCGTGTGCGCACAATTTATTTTATTTGCCGGCCTAGTAATTTGTTTACTATAGGTCCTACATCTAATTATTTATTTGTCCGGACTTATTTTTGGTCTAATTATTAGGGATTCGTCACTCCCCAGATGGGGCCTCAAAGACGAGTTATTTACGAAACGAAAGAATTTGAGACCTCGAGGAGACTCGAACCCATATCACACACGTAAGAATAAATTGTGCCAGATTTTCTCTTAGGTGTGTGACATGCGAGCGAAATCACCCCAGCCACCGGCGGTGGCCGCAAGAGGCAGTTATTTTTGGGCTTATAACTATAATCGATATTGTGCAATCGCCACCGGAACTAGATGATCGATTTTGTACAGGTATGTAGCGAGTTTACCGGGCTAATAATACAGCCGATTGAGCCGGGCCAGGGCTAAAAACATTGTTATTAGACAAATTAGTGTTGTTTTAGTGGGTTGATGCAGTGTTTTTAATTAGAAATGATAGTAATTTTGTAGTCTTTTCTCAGTAATGAGCGACGAAAGCGGTAAGTAGGCTATAAATTATGATTTCAAAGGGAAGTAATTGCTCCCTGTTGTTGCATGTGCAGTCACTGTGTGTAAAATTGACAAAGTGTGTGTGTATAAGGCTATTTATTAAGCAGATTTGGTTGCCGCGTTATTTTGATAGAGAAAATAGACCTAGTCAGTGTGTATATCATTGATTTTTTACTGGCGTAAGAGCGCGCGTGTGTGTTTGTGTGCGATCGCCGTTATCGGGAATTTCCACTGACAACGCGCCAGGGCTCAGGCTAGCGGCAAGCCGTCGCGATCAATAAACCCGGCTGAATAAACACGCGTACATCGTTGGTATACTGTGGCCACACAGGGCAATTAGGTTACGCCCCCTTTTCACACACTGTTATCTGTTAGCCTCTTGCAGCATAAAACTATGAACGAAGAACTTTTCTGCCAAAACAAAAAATCCACGCGGAGCACATCACAAGAGAAGCTATTTCAGCAATTCTTAAAAAAATTAAGAGTTAGCGTTTTTCACAACACTCAAATGCACTAAGTACCCCATAACAAAACTGTCGTCTGCAAGCCTGCATACAACCGTGCACATGCCCCAATTAGGCTCCCATGAACACACTAGGTCGACTAAAATTACCCAGATTTTGCTCTTTTTCACACCACCTGTCATGCCTTTTGTTGCTCAAAACGCCAAAAAAGGCACACAATTGAAGTTTTACACCCTAAAAAAATGGCAAAAAGGGAGGAAATTTTTTGAACTATTTCTGGCGGAAAAGTTACTACATGCACCGGAAGCAATTGCCCTGTGTGGCCTGTAATGAAACAAAAAAGTTGTCAGCTGCAATCAAAACTTTATCACTGATAACCGTACCCTATAAGAAGATACACTGCCAAGTTTCAGACATGAATGGCTGATGGTTTTAAAGCTGCACCAAAATTACTACCTGCACCCCTTGGTGCCCGGAGTACCATTCGCTCCTGCGGCTGACTGTCAGCACCACACATGCAAAGATCCAAAAAGAAAGACTTATGTTCAAGCTAGCAACCCTATATTTTGCAGACAAGCAGACACACATGTTACGCATTCAAAACAACCAGCAAGTACAATTTTCAACAGTTGGTTATTTTTTGGCAATTTATTTGCTATACTACCCCCCCAAGCAGGAACCATTTTGACAGTTTTTTCAACTTTGAACCCAACTGGACAACATAGAAAAGCCCTTGCACTGTTTAAAAAAATTCAGCAAACTGCCTAACCACAACTAGTCTGCATGAGGTGTCATTTCTTTTATTCCCTCCTTCCAGCTTTAAACAAGGCTTAAGATACTGAAGGCAACTGAAGCTATGTTCCGCACTTTTTCTGAAAATGAATCACCAGCCAACATGCTTTTTCTTGCAAACAGCTACAAATCCTTGTACCAGCCAACTCAAGGGACCAAGGTGCTTCTCTGACTTTGACTACTTTGCATGGCAAAGCAGCAGAATGCTTTAAATAGTGTAAAATGCTTGAAAAAGTAGCAAAAATTTCACGTGAACGCGTGCGTTCATTCGGGAGAGGGGGGGGGGAGGGAGGGGGGGGGGAGGGAGGGGGGGGGAAGGGGGGGGGGAGGTGTGCGTGTTAATGCTTTGGGTTAGTATTATTAGGGTAAGCATAGTAGAGTTAGGATTAGGGTTAACATAGTTTTGGGATCTGAGTTAGCATAGTAACGTTAGGCTTACCATGACTGAGGGTTGGGGGTGAGGGTTATTTGGGGGGGGGGGGGGGCATGGGGGCAAGAAGGTGGTGTTTGGGGTGGGTGGTGGGTGGGTGAAAATGTGTGGCATGGATTTTTAGGCATAATAGATATGCTCAGGATACCGCAGGATGATTTGTGTTTGAAAAAGGTGAAGAGATTTCTCACACACTAACTTCTCGATAATATTTATGACAACCGTGCCTTTTCACAGCACCACCCCATCTAAACCGACTTCAGAAACCAGTCAAAACAACATGTTTTGGTGTCACCACACTGAGGTTTGCAGTTTACAGCATGTTTTCACTAAGATGACCCTCACAAAGCCCAAAATACACTGTGCAGGATAAACGGGTATTTTGAATGCAGTCAAAACAAAAGCAAAGAAATCGGCCAACCGACAAAAATCAAATTTAACTAAATTTCATCTAGATGACACCGTAATGACTGTTACCTTGTCAGAAGAGTTTTTGAATGACTACTATGACAGAAAATGTGACCTGGGATTGTTCCTGTGTGTTTTCTAGTCTTTTCTTTCCCCTTCGCACAAATATGCACCATTTTGCCTCTATAATCCTTATACAGCTAAATAAAGCTATCTGTATGGCATCAAAAGTGCCAACATGGCCTAAAAACACCTGATATCAGCATAAAAAGCAAAAAATGTCGATTTTTTGGCACAATCTCCTTCCAAACGCCAATAGTAGAAAAATTCACTCTGCCTTTACAGGCCACACAGGGCAATTAGGTTACGCCCCCTTTTCACACACTGTTATCTGTTAGCCTCTTGCAGCATAAAACTATGAACGAAGAACTTTTCTGCCAAAACAAAAAATCCACGCGGAGCACATCACAAGAGAAGCTATTTCAGCAATTCTTAAAAAAATTACGAGTTAGCGTTTTTCACAACACTCAAATGCACTAAGTACCCCATAACAAAACTGTCGTCTGCAAGCCTGCATACAACCGTGCACATGCCCCAATTAGGCTCCCATGAACACACTAGGTCGACTAAAATTACCCAGATTTTGCTCTTTTTCACACCACCTGTCATGCCTTTTGTTGCTCAAAACGCCAAAAAAGGCACACAATTGAAGTTTTACACCCTAAAAAAATGGCAAAAAGGGAGGAAATTTTTTGAACTATTTCTATTACTACATGCACCGGAAGCAATTGCCCTGTGTGGCCTGTTTGGCTCGGGTGCTGATGTCAATGCTTATAGAGAAGGAACAATGTATTTTACAAAAGAACCAAATTTATTTACGCCGCATTGACAAACTTGCGTTTATTTGAAATCACTGGGGTGAATTAAAGATGGGGTGGCGGTCGCGTAGTAAATGGAGGGGACATTGTCAAAATGTCGCGATTTTTGTGACTAATGCGGTGTTAATGAATTTGGTGCTTTTGGAAAATACATTCTTCCTTCTCTGTCATGGCGTCGCCGGGATTTCCCGGACATAACAGGCGTTTAAAAATAGTAGTCGGATTTTTGTAGTTCATTCTTGAGTATTCTTTCTCATCAATATTTATGAGTTTCGGTTACATGTTCTGTTCTGATGGTTGTGTTGTATGAATTTAATGGATTATATTGGAAAGCATAATACTATAAAAGACTGTGCTAGGAAGCGGATGGGTACATTGTCAGTGGCAGAAATATGCAGTGTATAGTAGGTACATTGTCAGTGACGGAGTTATGCAGTGTAACAGTGGTGTACATTGTATGAGAGATGCAGTGGTTTTGTTTTTCTTTGAGAGCAATTGTGTGTTAATCATAGGAAAGATCCGATATTTATTTGAGTTATTTTGGATAAGAACTACCTACCTTTTTAGTAGGATTTATTTTCTTTTGCACGGAGAATTGCGATTGATTTTTGTTGTGACACGTAGTTTCGCCACCACCCGTGTCTGCCCTGGGGGACTTATGTGGGGTTAACTACTTTTTAGTTTCCAGGGTCACCCTGGTCAGCCCCTCAGGGTTGGTTTTTCCCTCTTATTCTGAGGCATGTGTTTCTGTCTATCCTTGGTCCATTCACCTGTATTTTCCTTTTTTAAACTCTCCCTACTGTCTGCGCTGACTGTAGCTCTTGATATTGGATGTGTGTTGCTAAATGATCTTAGGTTTATTTAGCGTATTAGACCGTCTGGTGATATACATTCAATATTCTGTTTAGTTTTTTTTTTTTACACAAGCAGTGCAGGCACATCCTGAGAAAGTCTTGTTGCTGTCGGGACGTTAAGCAATGTACAACCAACCAACGTAGTTTCGCTACAATGTTGTAAAGTTTGACCTACATTAGACTGGAAGGTTCAAGCAGGGTCGCAATCTTTCTAGTGACCTCAGATATGATGTTAAAGTCATCAGCAACATTGTGTAACATTGTATCAAAGGCGCTTATTGGTAGTGGAAATTTTTAGTTATTTCTAGAGCATTCTTTTTATGAATATTAATATGTTTTTGTTACGTTTACTTTTCGGATTGTTTGTGTTGTGCGAATTTGCTGGATTATTCTGGAAATCTGTAATAGTATAAAAGAGCATGTTAGGAAATATGTGTGTACATTGTATGTGTGTCAAAAGTGTTGATGCATTGTAGAAGAGACAGTGTATCAGTGTTGGTGCATTTGTGGATGCATTGTGCAGAGATCGCACCGCTGCAATAAAATATTGTTGGAACTGTTACTCCATTGTGGTCTACAACCTTGTGCCAACTGAGTGAAGTTTCATTACAAGAACCCTATGTGTGTGTGTCTGGTGTGATTGTATCATACTACGACTACCACGTAACAGAGCCCCATGTCATGTTTTAGTAGTGAGTTTTGGAGAATGTCTCACATGTACATTTTACACCTCTAGATTTAAAATCTCAGTTTCTCATATATCACTCAAAATAGTTTTAAAAGCTCTACAGAACAAAGAAGTCAAATGGAAAACAAACTCAGAAAATCTTGTCAGGTTGTTTTCAGCCCATGTTTATTTTTTGGTTGTCTGCATGGCACCTTTTTAGACTGAGTCAAATATCTCAAGTGTTTGTGTACTAATTTGTACAAGCATAATCTGCAGTTTAGGCATAAAAAGGTTCCTATTTTCAATATCTCTTGTTATTCTGGGATGAACCTTTGAGCCAGATTTTTCTAGCCAAATCAAAATACACAGTGCTGCGTGCCAGCCAGTTATTGAGGAATCAACAAACACACTATCCACATAATGCCTTTACCGATATCACAGTGCTAATCGAGATCCTCACATGGCCTGTTAGTGTTCTGTATTATTGTTTCGTTCATCATACAGAGAAGATAACTGGAAGTATAGTCTTGTTTATACACACATAATGGTTGCTCCTGCAGGAAGTGCAACTGACTTTGTTAATTAAAAAATGTAACAGTATGAAAGAATCAGTAGTGCAGTGACATCATTTTATTGTGATGACTGGCACTATGGTGACATATATTGCACTATAACATCATCATGTACAAACATTTGTCTGGCACAGAAAAATATTGATGTCACATTACAAAGTATTACATCAGTATCTGTCCTGAACCATAAGAGAGGCTATGTTGCTGTCATGGTTGTGTGCAGAAAACCAACTCACATCATATTACTGCAAACAAAACAGGTGCGTAAGACAGATAGATTCTTACATCAGTGAGAATATGACTCTCATGATCTTAAAGCCTTATTCTATGATTGAAACCACTCCGTGAGATTTTCAGTATCACCTAAACACTGTTGTAATTAATCATGCATTCCAGCATATCTCAGAGGGTTTAAAGGTGGATCCAGTGCTTCAGAGTCCAAAGAATGTTTCTTTCTTTTTTAAAAGAATGGATTATTGTCAGTTAATTACTTTATTATGTTACAGTTGGCGAAAACAATGGCATGCTGTTTGGTCGACGGTATTTCCAGTGTCAGGATAAACATGGAGTGTTTGTAAGAGCAGACAAGATTCGTTTCATCCCTTCTGTCAGATGGTAATACACTTACTGCATAGAACACTTGAAAACCTTTGAACAGTGTATGTTCCCAGTGCTTATGAATTTCATTTTCTGTAGCTGACATTGAATGATTGTCAGTGTTTGTTCACTCGAAGGGTACTGTGGTTGACAACAGATATTTTCACCACTTATTCAGCCAAATAACAAGTAAAGGGGACATATTTGTTGCCAGCAAATTATATGAGTGTGATGAAACTCTATGCTCACGCATAGGGTTCACACAGAGGGTTTAGTACGGTACAGTTTTGTTAGCCGTTTGTTTTGTGACAGATATTCCGTGGGGGCACGAGGTCCACGTGAAATCGTAGGGAAACGTTTTGCACGGGGGTTTTAGTGAGTTCAGGTGAACAGAGTTACGAGGACGTCCACGGTACAAGAAAAGGGACGACTCGGGAGCGTACGACTAAAGACTTGCACGCCTAGATGTGAAAGGACAGAACATAACCAGGCGAGAACACCAAACAGGTTGGATTGTGAGAGACAATTACCTAGCCTGACAGTTACATTTTGTGTGTGTATGTGGTGGTGATGTGCTTGTAGTGAGAAGGGGTTTGGTGTACATAATTTTGATAAGCTTTTGAGTGATCTTTTTATTGTTTACTTTTATAAAGGTTCACTTTGGAAAGAAAGCTAGTGTTTTGGGTTTTACCGCGTGAATGCGCCCGACTGAATCAGTGGCGGTCCGTATGCATCTGTTGTGCGAGAGTCTATGTGCGACTGGGGGCAAGTCTGCGTGCGTTACAGTGGTGATCCTGTTTTTGTCTAGCGGTAGGTTAGAGGGCCGTAGGTGTTAGCTAGCGGGTGTAACGATTTTAGAATATGGTTTGATATGTAGTTTGTTTGTCTGTATTAGTTTCCCTCTCCGATTCTAGGGGGTAAGATCCGTTGTGTAGGTAGTTTCTGGATCTTACGAGGAGCTAGTTCTTGTTTCTTCCTTTTGTATAGCTTGTAGTATTCTTTTTCCTTGCTCTACGGTCTATCGGGTTTTTTTTTTTTTTTTTTTTTTTTTTTCTATCTGGACGTCTTTCAATTAAGTCACTGTTTCTTCTGCGTAAGTTGATATTTCTGTGGGCCTTCTTTTAAGTTCTTGATTTGTTTTGTGTTTTTGTATTGTTTACGTTTTTCATATTTTGGGAAGTTGTTACTATAACTATGGAGTCGGACCAGGTAGAGGCTTATATTAAGCAAGGTGAGAGGCTAGGGCTTAAGGAGGCAAGCTTTTTGATTATGTGGAGAAATGCAAGGATAGGGAGAGGGAGAGAGTACTTAAGAAAGAGGAACTAGAGGTTCACAAAGCCTTGAAAGAGAAGGAATTAGAAGCTCAGAGAGAGAGAGAGAGAAGAGGCAGAGAGAGAGAGAGAGAGAGAGAGAGAGAGAGAGAGAGAGAGAGAGAGAGAGAGAGAGAGAGTACTTAAGAAAGAGGAACTAGAGGTTCAGAAAGCCTTGAAAGAGAAGGAATTAGAAGGAATTTCCATGCACTGAGTGGCTGGAACAGTGGATATGTGATACGCCCCCCTTCGGGGGGGCTTCCATATGCCGTTGCTTTCAGTCACTCTCTTAGCGCCCCCTATCTTTCCTATCTTTTTTTTTTTTTTTTGGTTGTGTGTGTGTGCTTTGGCCACATTAGATCTATGATCACTGGTCGATCATGCACATTTCTCTCCCCTGACAGTGCTATAACCTACTTTACTTTGTAACCTTCCTAAAATATTAGCACTGGCAGTCTCCCCTTTTCTTTTCATTTTTGAAGGAATTAGAAGCTCAGAGAGTACTTAAGAAGGAGGAATTAGAAGCTCAGCGCGAGAGAGAAAGAGTACTTAAGGAGAAAGAACTAGCGTTTCAGAGAGAGAGGGGCGAAAAGGAACGGGCTTTAGTAAAGAGCGAAAGAACTAGAGTATCAGAGAGAGAAAGATAGGGAGTCGAAAGAGAGAAATAGGGAGGTGCAGCTGCAGTTAGCTCGAGATGCGAGGTCTAGAACAGCTTCAGAGGGGATTCAGTAGGTCAGGGATTACGTAACTTCCCTAGATTACCGATGTTTAAGGAGTCTGTGGACTCCATTGACGCTTTTCTGTGTCGCTTTGAGGCTCATGCGCAGGCATTTAGTTGGCCACCTGCCCGGCAACTGGACCCGTTTTGCTTTCGTCGGTGCTAGAAGGTCAGGCCTTGAGTCATTTTCATAGTTTGAACGTTTCGGGGAACATAGATTACGATACTTTGAAGAAGTGTCTCTTGCAGAAGTTCCACTGAGTGTAGTGCGGAGGGATTCAGGGAACGCTTGAGAGCCTGTCGGCCAGAGACAGGGAAATCGTTTGTGTCGTTTGGCCCGCAACCGTTGTCCCACTTGCTCGTTCGTTGGGTCAAACCATATACGTGTTCAAGATCGACCACACGTACGAGGCATTATTTGATCTCGTGTTGGCGGAATAGTTCTTTGGTAGCGTTTCCAAGGATCTTGCTGTGTTTTTGAGGGAGCGTAACCTCAAGAGTACGGAGGAACTAGTTCGGAACGCGGAGGCTTTTCGGCTCGCGCATCCGGCGAAAAACCTAGCGCGTAGGAGTGAGACGCCGCCAGTCGGGTTGCTAGCCGCTAACACGACTGGGGGATATCGGGGCGTCAATACCTTGCGTGGGGCCCAACTGGTTATAGGTAGAGGTACTTTCCGTTTTCGATGTGGGGATAGAGATAATAACAGTGGCGGTCGCGATCCTTACGCACGAGGCGAGAAATCTGGGCGTGGGTACGGACGTGGTCGTATAGCTAATTCGGACACTCAGTGTTTTGCGTGTCATGAGTACGCGCATTTCAGTCGTAACTGTCCTCACGGTAGTTCAGGCGCTCAATGTCTCACCTGTCGGACTGGTAGGGTAGATAGGACGGAGCAGTTCACTCACACGGCCAGTGTTGCAGTGCCTGTCGGGGAGGAGCCTCAGTTAGGCGTTTTGTGCTCGGCTGACGGCGGAGATTACTTACCGGTAGTGAATGGGGTGGTAAATGGTTTCCTCGTTTCTGTTCTGCGCGACTCAGGTGCCACGACCGCGGCCGGGGGGTCAGACTGACGTAGCCTCATTAGGGAGGATCAGTTCACGGGAGTGACACAGTGTTGACGGCCCATGACGGGTTGCTAGCGGGTCATTTCGGCGTTAAACGAACGCTGGGACGTGTTCGTCTCAGGTTTTCGTGGCCCAGGGTGTCGACTGACGTCGTACGATATTGTTGCTCTTGCGACATTTGTCAGAGGACTACCCCGAAGGGCCGGGTTCCTAATGTACCCCTTCAGTTGATGCCGCGCATCGAGGTCGCATTCGATCGAGTGAGTAGCGGTGGACATTGTGGGGCCGTTGTCACCCCTATCAGAGGGTAACCATCGCTACATCTTTACACTGATCGTTGTGGCGACACGGTACCCGGAGGCTGTCTCGCTGCAGAAGATTGATACAGTGTCGGTGTCGGTCAATCTTCGCTCGAATGGGCTTCCCGAAGTCGGTTCTGAGTGACAGGGGAACCCGGTTCACGTCCGATATGATGGGCTAGTTCCACCGTATGTTAGGGATCAAAAGAGTTTTGACCTCGATCGTGACCATACCACGCCCAGGCTAATCGGCTGGTGGAGCGGTTTCACGGCACGCTGAAACAGTCGCTGAAGAAAGTGGTTCAAAAACGCCCACGGTCCTGGCACCGTTACCTCCCAGCGCTGTTGTTCGCATATCGGGAGCTGCCGAACGAGAGCACGGGGTTTTCCCCTTTTGAGTTGCTCTTTGGTCGACGTGCGCGAGGGCCGATCGACTTACTTGCGGACGCATGGTCCAGGGATAAGGACGCGGGCGAGGACAAAACCATCTTTCAACATCTGCTGGACCTGAAAAACGTTATCAGGGAATCTTGCAACAATGTTGATGCTGCCCGAAAAGTGCAGAAGCACTACCGGGACAAGGGCTCCAAGATGAGGCGGTTTTCTCCAGGGGAGCAAGCCTTGCTCTTCTCGCCCGCAACCACACAGGCGCTCGTGCCTCATTGACAGGGGCCGTACCGAGTTGTCCGCGAGTATGGAAATGACTATCTTATTTCTGTACGGGGTAATGAGAAGATCTACCACGCTAGCATGCTGAAGAAATACCATGATGGGTCGAGGCCTGCGCTAGCGTGTTTCGCGGCTAGGGAAACCGTGCCGTTCAGTTCACTTGTGGGGGACGAGTTCTGTCCACAGGCCGCGCTAGGGGGTGCCGATGGGTGCCCGGAGACCGTACGGGAGGATGAGGCCGCCGATCCGCGTTTCCCATGGTGGCCCTGGTGGCGTATTCTCGACGCTCAAAATTAGTCCTTCTTGTTTTGTGATAGTGTATTGCGTCCAGTAGTCTTAAAAAGAAACTCGGTCGTTTCTTTTTTTTTCCCCCCCGAGGAAGGGGGAATTGTGATGAAACTCTATGCTCACGCATAGGGTTCACACAGAGGGTTTAGTACGGTACAGTTTTGTTAGCGGTTCGTTTTGTAACAGATATTCTGTGGGCGCACGAGGCCCACGTGAAATCGTAGGGAAACGTTTTGCACAGGGTTTTTAGTGAGTTCAGGCGAACAGAGCTGTGGGAACGTCAGTACGGGCCATCCTGTCAGTGAGGGCAGACGTGTGTGAGATACCATAGCCCATATTCCAAGACTCTGAAACCTAGAATTCAGGTATGTTTTTGTATGTATTATTAATAGTTACTGAGTTAAAGATAGTATGCGTTAGTAGGATGTAATTAGGTTGTGTAGCGTTGACTGGTTTGCTTCAGTTGTGTGGGTTTGGAATTCGTTGAGGTAACTGGTGTTTATCCTATGTGGTTATTTACCGAGATGGATAACTAAGGAATGGGCGGTGTGTATGCCTAAGTCATGAAGGTAGTACGTGGTTGGTTTAAGTATAGTCTTTTCCAATGTATGGAATGATGTATGTCGATAGTGTTGGGTTATAGTCTGTTTCAAGATGGTGACAGAGTTACGGTGTGTTACAAAAGTAGTTCGGGTTATGAAGCACGTGTGTGGGTGAATGAACGTGTGAGAGTTGTGTATCAGCCAGGTTACGTAATGTATCTCATATTATCCAATATGTGTGTTTAGCAAGTGTTATGGTTAGGACTTTTTTGTTCAGAATGCTTGTCGGGGTGGAGCAACGGACGCCAAGATGTCAGTCATCAGAGGCTACCGCCGAGGGACCTATTGTGAGGTCATCTCCATCTCTTCACTCAGGGAGTGAGCGACCGGTGTCGAGACACCCGAGTCAGCAAGGACTGCGCTACAGAGCGAGTTACGAGGACGTCCACAGTACGAGAAACGGGATGACTCGGGAGCGTACGACGAAGGACTTGCACGCCTAGATGCGAAAGGACAGAACGTAACCAGGTCGAGAACACCAAACAGGTTGGATTGTGAGAGACAATTACCTAGCCTGGCAGTTACATTGTGTGTGTGTGTGTGTGTGTATATGTGGTGGTGATGTGCTTGTAGTGAGAAGGGGTGTGCTGTACATAATTTTGATAAGCTTTTGAGTGATCTTTTTATTGTTTACTTTTATAAAGGTTCATTTTGGAAATAGAGCTAGTGTGTTGGGTTTTACCGCGAGAATGCGCCCGACTGAGTCAGTGGCGGTGTATGCGTCTGTTGTGCAAGAGTCTGTATGTGCGACTGGGGGCAAGTCTGCGTGCATTACAATGAGCATATATATTCAGTATCAGGTTTCCTTGACATATCATACATTTTAAGAATTGGTCAAGATAGCTTAACCAGTTCTCCGGGGTCTGCGCTGAAATTGCTAGTGTACAAGGTCCAACACTGACATAGATATCAAAGTTGCCTCTCACAAAGGCTATGTTATCAGCTGCAGCTTAAGTCGAAACCTCTGAGACTACAGAAGCTGTGTGAGCAATGTTAAGTGGGAATTATTGTCAGCCATGGAAAGCTCTCAGCATAACTTTCACTCTCTGGAAGCAGAGATAAAGGTCCTCTTAGTTCAGTTTATTTCGGTTTGATCAAGATGGGATCTCTGGGTTTGGAAAGGCCCATATACACTCCACTCCCCCCATCAGAAGTCCTCCCAGAGTTCCTTTTGATATTGGCCAATATTGGTCTGGTTCACTATGGATCTCTCATGCCCTTTCAAGTCTGGCTAGTGTCCGCTGCCTTTCTCCCCACCTCAGCTTTGGAGGCAATTGATTGTGTGGTCCCCTTGGTCTCAGTGAGTCCCTTGTTAAGTCTTAAGTATACTAGGAACCAGACCGAACAATGGTCCCATGTATATTTGTGTAGATAATATAGTTGTATTACAAGTTAGGCTTTGCCAGTGGTTCTTGTCACTTTGAGGGTCTGGTCAGGGGGGGTCATTGTCGGAGGTAAGAGTCGAGGGCTTTAGCCCGAGACTCGTACCCCTGACATTGACACCCCTGACCAGACCCGAGGGGCAACAAGAACCACTGGCAAAGCCTAACTCGTAACACAATGATTTTGTCTAGACTGTAAAAAGTATAAGCGTGAAGAATACCCTTGAAAGGACCTCGAACATTACGTGTGACGTAGAGATTTAGGGGACCTAAATCTCCATACTTGGACTATCAGTCAGCAACCTCAAGCGAACTGCATTCACCTGGAATCTCTCTCTCTCTCTCTCTCTCTGTGTTATTTTTTAATTTAACAAATTTAAATGTCATTCTTTTGTATGAAATTGGTAATATAGGCGAAACACAACGCATGCATATAGTTATTTTGTTGCATAACCCCCTCGATTTTTATTTAAATAGCTTTTTGTTTCTTCGCCGTTTCGAATACAGTCATAACGTGATAGGGCCTTCGCTTCAGTTGAATTTTCCTGTCATTGATATTATCTAACTTACCAAATTATTCAGTTATGTTTTGTATGAAACTGGTACCAGCAGTAGACCTATCACAGAACACCTACATATTATAGTTCTTTTTGTTGTATAGCCCCCTTTTTTATTTTTTATTTTTTATTTATTGGCATATTTTTGTTTAGGGGTTTGACTGAATGAAGATTAGGGTATGTTTGTACCGAGAAATGTGATTGGCCAAAGATTTATTTAGTTGAGAATGCTTTGCTGAGCGAGTAATGTTGTCATCGTAACATAATAAAGGAGTCTACTTATCGCATGGTAACATGCGACAAGGGGACTCCTGTTGCCTTGAGAATGGACTACCTGGGAAAAAAATCGAATAGAGCCAGGTCAATAAGAAAAAGCATAAAGAGACTGAAATTAGATGTCTCATTGAGAATTAAATGACTGTTTATATAAAGACGGTTGACCCACATTAGAGTCCATAATTTTTACATGCACTTGAAATTTTGGATCTCGCTAGTTTGGAGAAAGACATTTGAGTTCGTTAGCCAGCATTGTACCTCTTCAACTTTTTGAATAATAATTAATTCATTTTTGATGTTTTGGAGCCACGTTATACTCCCATCAATTGATCAAACAGTCAGCCCTGGAAGAGGTTGTGTAGAAGAAAATAGTCGGCCTTTGAAGAGTCTGTGTGCTGTTCGAATGAGTGACGTGAAACATTAAATTCGTCACTGTGTACACGGCGTCGTAGAACATGACGTGAATCTTATAGCGACGTCATTTTGCTGCTTGTACTATTCTTCTTCAGAATTCCTGTCACTACTCAAGCCCACAGAGCGTACTAATGGCGGGAAGCGCCGTGTGTCCGTCTTTATTTGTGTGCACTGGTGTGTGTTGATCAGGAGTTGGGTTAGAGGGGAAGTGGATGAGAAGGATAAGCTTAAAAATATGAACAACTCTGAATGTTCCTAAAAGAAAAATGCATGTGAGCTCCAAACAATGCAGTAGACTTTGGGATGAAATCCTCATCTTGTTTTTTCCCAACTAAGGAGTCGATCATTTGTGTGGTAGCCATAGCACTGTTCCTGTAAATTCTTTCTCAGGGTTCTCAACACATATAATCTGCTTATTCATAGGCCATGTTTCATTTCTGCTGTGCCAACTAGGATTTTCGTTATATCATTGGCCAGGACTCCAGCATGTCATAGGTGTAGATCTACAAACTTCTTCACAGTTGTATCAAAGATCCTACATAGAAAGATAAACCAGCTCCTCTTTAGCGTATAGCAGAAAAACGAGGAGTTGCTTCCCTTGTGCTGACCATGATCGCAGCACGTAAACACACGATGGTATTACCATTAGAAAACATCAGCACAAGCAAATTCTGTGTATCCCTTGATGTTTCATGCTACAGGCCTGTTTGATAATAAAATCTGTGATGTGGAATGGGGGGGGGGGGGGGGGGGGGGGGGGGGAGGGGAGAGGGTGGTGGTGGTGTGCAATATTTTGTTTTAAATGGTGTGAATCTACAGAGTTGTTTACATGTCTAAGTGTTAACATGTATTTCAAGCTGTGTTGTTTTAGTAATGCTTACTTATAGTGTATTTGAATGTTATCATTTCTCTTTATTTTAGTTTTTCTGTATTATTTATTCATGTGTTAGTGAGAAGCACAGTTTTAGCAACTATCAACCAGCCACGATTCATGCCTTCTATGATCTTGTAGTGTATTTGTTTTGTTTAATTTATGCTTAATTATTTTCACCCAATTAATCCCAAGCCCACATTCAACAATTTTTGGAAGAGTCACCACTCGACTGTGTGCCAGTTGCAGGAGATGGATCTACCATGATAATTCAATGTCAGTGCCAGATTAGACTCAGGCACCAAGCTAATCTGATATGACCCTTGAATTATTGATCAATCCAATGCCTGCCTGCTTGAGGCTAAATGGGTTATGTAAACAATTTCTACAAATGATATTTAACACAAATAACATTTAAAAAACGCACTCACACGAACACCCACACCAATCACAAATACGTGCTAACATATACATCATGTAAGAAATGACACAACACAGGAAAAGTCTGGCATAAGAGCAAAAAGTATTCTCTATTGTATTCCTCTGAAATGATCTAGTGGCAGATAAACTATCTTCATAACAGGCAAAAAGGAAAAAATAATAACAGAACATAATCCAATGTCCTATGAAAGAAGAGTCTTGTATATACTTCCACATGGCTACAAGTACAACACAGTGCAGCTGTCCGAAAGACTGAACATGCGCTTGGTAGCACTAAAAAAGTAATTACTCAATCAGTAAATTGCTTCAACAAATAAAAATAAAAAGGGGTCAGAGAAAGAAGAGTAGTCATTTTTATGGTGTCTGGACTTAGTGGACTGTTTTCTTATTTTAAAGGTGACGCACTTTCAACATTATTCTGTTTCTTTTCTGTGACTTCTGCACGAATGACCTGTTGCTCTCTTTCAGAGTGAAATGCAGCCGCACATTGATGAACAACTGCAGCAGAAAATGCTGGATGGCCCACTTTCCCATGCGGCAAAAAAAAAGTGTCATGTTTTTTCAACAGTGCTACCAAGCGCATCTTTACTTTGTCCAAGTGCAGAATTTTTCCGATGTTGGCAACATAGGCTTTCTCGAACGCCTGCACCAGGTGTTGCAGTCTGGTGCTCGGAACTGTAAGCCCCCCTGTAATGCCTTGATACTGTTTGTTCATGATGAACGTTTCAGCCCGAGAACCAGTAGAGGCACCTGTGAGGAGACTGTTACATTCCTGACATCTTCTTTGCCATGTAGCCAGCAATATACATAAGTACATTTTCTTGCACTTGGACGAGCCGTGGGTCTCGAGTCTCTGGCACTGGCAAAATCAGCTGCATCAACTGATATGTGTCACCATCATTTTCCATATGGTCCTGTGGCCAATCAGGGACGACACCATCTTCTGGTTCATCTTCCACTACTGACTGCAGTACTGATGTCAGCGCTGTCAGGGTGAGTAGCCACTTGTCACAGTCCTCAATGCAGTTGCTTGCATCACTCTGCACAAAGAAAGAGTCCACCATGATCTGGCGAAAATTGTTGCGAAACTGTTGTGGACTGGGGTTGTCACCATGCCCTCCTTTTGACCGAACAACTGAAAACAGATTTTCAACACAGTCCTGGTTCAGACGGTCAGTTAAAAGAAATTTCACGCCATGGTCAGTATGAAGTTCTTTCCACAATGCCAGAAGTGTTCTAATGGCCATCTTCCACCCTATCAGGCTTGGGAGTTGCGATACTGAGGAGAGGGACTGAACAGATTCCAGCCAACTTCAACAGGAACTCCTCATGTCCGGATATTGGAGTCATGGCATGGGCCATTTTCTGTGTAGACCTGAGGTTGCCACTGTTGAAGGTATTGAACAGTTGATCGAATGTTTCGATGAACAGGGCTGTGTGAGCGGCGGCTGCGTCAAGTACATGCAGCTGTACAAGTGTAGAAATACCTGCTGCAACTGTGTGCGAGAGGACCTGCGCAGCATATCGCACGCGAAGTGCAGCAAAAGGTGGCAGTTCAAGGTGCTTGCTGGTCAGTTTTGGGGCCATGCGAACAACATTTTGCTGGTCAAAGTTGTAGAATTGTTCAATATGCACCCACTTCACTTCTTGTCCATCAACAAGGAACCCACTTTTTTTGAAGTTGTTCCTTGTGTTTTTCAAAAGATGGGGAGGATCATAAAGTACATGTACTTTGTTCTCTTTGTGGAAGAAAAAAGGAGCCTGCTCTGTCACCCTGCAGAATTTTGTTAACATTTTTTGGTTATTGGAACCTTGGTCAGCAATCAACACTTTTACCTGCAGACCACACTCCTCTAGTCTATCAAGACATTCAATCAGCAGACCATGCAGAACCTTAGCGTCAACAGGTCCGCTGGAAAGGATATAACCAACAGCCTGTTTCAAATTCATAACCAGTCCACTCACCATGAACACTGTAGCATGGTTGGCTACATACATGGACCGACCCGTACAGCCGAAGTCTTCTAGGCCTTCCATATAGTCTTTTTCGACATTGTATGTCACAAGCTCCTTTAAAGACATTTCGTCAAACACCAAAGCACAGAGTTCTGAATTAGTTGGCATTGAAGAAATCTTTTGCTGGAGTGTGTTCAGGACATTCTTGGTGAAGCCTGGAAATATCTGGACAGCTCGCATAAGTCTCCGAAGCGAAGAAACTGAAGGCAACAAGAACAGTTTCCTCAGTAGCCGATATGCTTTGGGACTGGCATGAAAAATGGACAAACCTAAACGGTTATCTTGCTCACTCCATCTGCGACCCATCTTCGGTTTGGTGACCTGGCGAAGCTGAGTGGTGACGAACTGCAGACATGGACCTTCGAGGAAGAGGGAGAGATCTTTTATCAACACAGCTCGTTTTTCTGCCAGGTCCTGCTTTTGGAGTTTTTTCTTTGGAGATTGTTGCTTGATTTTCTTCTGCAGTCTGTAGATTTTGTTTCTGGAAGCTTATAGCTCCCTCTTCAGCTTTCTCTTTCTTGGCGAAATGCCTGAGGTACTGGGCACTTGCTTTTCTGCACAGACACAAAATAATAATACTAATTATACTGTTCACAACAAAATACTGTTTAATTCAGTTGACTGTAGACTATGGAGGCAAGTGGTGTGGCTAATCGGTTGTACAGTAACTCTTTACAATTCGCCAAGTTTGAAATGTTTGACCAGTGCAAGTCAAAATCTCCAGTGTGTTTAGAATGACACTAGCTGTTGCACTCAGCCTTTCCGCACGTCAGCCCTGTACTGTCTTCCTATGATCATGCCAGTGCCCTCTGAATTGGTACATTATAATATACAACCACGCCCAGCCTTCTGCTAGTTGTTCAGTTTCTAAAGGGAGGTGGGGGTGGGGGTTTACTTCTGAAGAGCTAATATTTAATATGTATATTATACCTGGTGGTATGGCGTCTAGTTCCACATCCACGTGCTGTGCAAAGTCAGTGTCCGATGACAAAGAAGCCTGCAGTCCTGAAACATAATGCCAGACATGGTAAAGAATTGCATCTTAAGGCTGTAAAACAAATACAATTATAATTTACAGGCTCTTTATACAATTACTTCATAGATGAAATAAATGATAGCTTACAATGCTACATCCATTATGCATAGTAAACCACTTGTGCACATGCTGGTTGACTAATGCTTACTGACAATCGCGTTTTGTAAGCCATTATTAAATTATGTAATGAATAGTCCACTAATGACGAAACAAAATCCTACATATGACATGAACACAATGGACATACACTGGGGTTTGCCCTAATTTTTTTTTACCTGTTCCTGAAGACTTTCTCTTCATCTCAGGTGGACAGCGCAGTACATCATCTTGTACTCTCTGTTTGGGCGGCTTTCGAAGAGTGGATACTCGAGGGGGTGGATTCGGAAGATTCTTGAATACAGATGGTACTGCATTCCAGGCCAGCTTGTTGGTTTTGTCTGGATATAAGAACTGGCTCTTTTCGAAGTGGTCACTGCAGAGTTGTACACCTGACGCGTAGAGCTCCGCTGCTGTCTTCCCAAGCAAGTCCTCCCTCATTGTTCTTTGAACCCATTCTTTGCACCTGTACACCATACAAAAGAGTTATGTGAATTCAGTTTATATGGCACAACAGAAAATGTCTGCATGTAAAAAAGACATTGTCACTTAGTTTTAAGCAAACATCAGTGATCACCCACTCACAGTAACACAATTACATATACACTAGACCCAATCTGACACTGAATATAAACGTGCTGTCACAATCGCAGGTATTCAGAGAACAGAGAGGAATGGAGGGAGCTGGTTGCCAAGTCACCAGTGGTGCCCCAACGGTCGGCAAGACTACGGGATATAGATAGACAGATTGCCATGTGCATGATTGTCTCTCATCTTCATTTGCGGGTGTTCAATTTTGCTAACTTGCCTTTGATCGCCTATAATTCAGAATCATGCATTGATAAGTTACTGGTTGTATTAACGAGAGCGTTTTGCGATGAAGACATTGGCAGAGAAACTTCTTAGCTAACGCTAACAGTGTAAACAACGTGAGGACTCTCACAGAGCTAGCCTTAAGGACAAGCGGCTCAGGAGAAAAAACAGAGATGCCGCAGCTCAGAACCCTGGCCATACCTTCCCCTGCAGCCACTGCGGTCGAACCTGCCTGTCTCGGATTGGCCTCCGCAGCCATGAACAAGCCTGCAGACGTCGTGGGCAACTCCTATAAAATCTTCGTTCGCGAAGTCAAGCCAAGAGAGAAACAACGTGATAGACAGATGGTGTATGCCTTATCTGAATTTTAAGCTATAAATGATTCGAATATTTGAAAAAAATTGGCGATCACTTACCTCTTTTCATCCTTAGGAAATCTGAGGAAAGATTTTCCTTTGCAACTTTTTTTCCATCGAGCATTTGAGCATCCAATTGCACCGCATGCATCGCCTCCACCTCTCCGGCGCGTCGCCATGTTTTTCATGGCAGTAACAGGGGAAGTAACTCTGGTGCTGGTCTCGCGAAAACAAGCCAGCTGGAGTATCTTACTATATAGGATCTTTGGTTGTATGTTAGCTGTTGTGCACTTACAGTCTGAACTTCCTATTCCTGTCATCCTTGGCTATATGCATTCTCTGTCCAACCACCCATCTATAGCCTGTCTATCATATTGTAGTAATAATATACACGGGAGTCGAGACAATTTCATGTACATACATCAAGACTTGTTTCGAAGATACCTGCCATTGATATATGCTTTTGTATGAAAAATTGCACATTTGTATTACCAGTCTGTAAATCAAAGTCACAAAAAGGTTAACAATGGTCAGCAATGTCAGCTAATACTTAGCTGGCAAATGACACCGTTGTGGCTGATTCTGACAGTTCATCATATTTTCTCCATCTCACAAGGCTACAAACGAAAAATCGATGCATTTTTTAAATGACATTTTACAGGTCTGGAAGTCAAAGGAAGTCATTAAATGAGAGAGCATACTCATCCTAATTTGCCAGATTTAGTATGGACAATATATTAAAAGTCTTACACACTCTTGTAGTCGTTTTCTTATTTGTTTTTTGTTTTTGTTTTTTTCAAATCCGATAGTGCGTCTAACAAAAGAAGAAAAAAAGAATAGCAAGAATAAATAAAGCAGAAAATAGGGCAGACACAATAAAACAAGTAGAGGATAAGGGTTGATAGTTAAAGGATGGGGTTGGCTTCCCCATCTTTTCAGATATTTTCATCCAAAAATGTCAACGAAACAATTTAAACTGACTTTTGTATGCAGTACTTTGCCGTGAGTCAAGGTGATAAAAGTTTGGAAAATGTCAGATCGGTGCTTCGAGATATAGTGACTGTGCAGATGTTCTAGAAAAACATGATATTTGTGACCTTGCGCTTAAAGGCCGGATTTTTGTTCATGGCACTTTGGCTTTATTTGGAGTATCAGCACCTTGAATTTGAATCATATAGGTCAAGTCGTTTGCGAGAAGCAGCCTGCAGTAAATGCCAAATGAATATGGTAGCCATGACCCCGACCTTAAGGATGACAACCTGATTCTAACATCAAACAATCTGCAATGAGTAGCACTGTCATCATCATATACTCAGATTAAATTGGTTCTGTTGTTCAAAATGTTTGTGTGCACTTATATTTAATAACAAGAAAGGCAAAGCCCTTATGGCTCACATTTATGACCGATCCACACATGTCTGACAATAAGTAAAGGGATGGCTTCTGCACTAACAAAATCCATGTTTTCTCAAAATTTAATCAGTTTTCACACATCTGTGAAACCCCCATGACCCTTGACCTTTGCAATGAGTCAACTAAATTAGGATAAATAGGAAGGTCTTATCATCAGCTACCTTTGTGCCAAATTTGATTGAAAAGTTTGCAAAAATGTTGATAATAACAATTATTGGCATTTTATATACATTTGTCGACCTCTTGTGGCCCTTGACTTTTTCTGAGGGGTCATCCAAATTAGTAGGCATAGATAGGTCTTACCATCAGCTATCTCTGTAGCAAGTTTGGATTTGAAGTTATGAATAGTAATTGAAAAAAAAACATTTCTTGTTAAAATATGTCTTTTTGACCTATTTCCTGAACTCTTGTGACCCTTGATCCTTCCGAGGGGCCCCCACCCGGGTCTGCCCTGGGGGACTTGGGTGGGGTTAGGTACTTTTTAGTTCTCAGGGTCACCCTGGTCACCCCCACAGGGTGAGTTTTTCTCTCTATTCTGGGGCATGTGTTTCTGTCTACCCGAGGTCCATTCACCTGTATTTGCCTTTTTAAAACTCTCCCTACTGTCTGCACTGCCTATAGCTCTTGATATTGGATGTGTGTTGCTAAATGGTCTCAGCTTTATTTAGGCCTCATGTGTTAGGTTTATTTAATGTATTTGACCGGCTGGTGACATACATTCAATGTTCTGTTTAGTTTTTTTTTTTTCACAAGCAGTGCAGGCACGTCCTGAGAAAGCCTTGTTGCTGTCGGGACGTTAAGCAATGTACAATCATTAAAAGCAATGTACAATCACCTTCCGAGGGGTCATCCAAATTAGTATGCATAGATAGGTTTTACCATCAGGTATCTTTGTACCAAGTTTGAGTTTGGAGCTGTGAATAGTATTTAAGAAAAAACATTTTTTTTGTAAAAATTGTGATTTTGGACCTATTTATTGAGCTATTGTGACCCTTGAACTTTCTGAGGAATCACCAAATTATTGTGTGTATAAAAGTCTTAAGCATGTTCTTAATTAAACGAACTTTAGTTCGCGAACTCTGACGATCTAGAGTTCACGATCTCGGGCGAGCCAGGTTGGTTCTTAATTGGATGATCTAAAGATTCGGCGAACCTAGTTCGAAGTAGTTCATGAACCTCGGCAAACCATAGTTCGCTGTCGGAAAACGTTCGCTCAACGTGTTGAGCAATCCAAGGCGAACCTTTTCTCTGATTGGTCAAAACTTTTACCCTCTTCTGTGTTGGAGATAAGAAGATAGTCACAGATACAAACAAATATGGCGGACGGCGATATTTCACTCGTGCGAAGAACAAGACCTATTTTTATTGATTTGTGGGAGGCGCAACGCTGTTTGTTGGGGTCGCTACTGCAAGGAGTACAAAAACAAACATCGTTCAAATCACAAAGTGGCATAGGGGCAGCCATTTTGAACACCTTCGCAGACAGTAAGTATGCCAAATCAAGCACTTCAGTTAAGAAGGAGAACCATGACAAACCTGGTTTGCTGAAGTTCGCCTAGGTTCGTTCAACCTCAATTAAGAAACAAACCAAAAGATCGCCGATCTTCTCCGATCTAGGTTTGCCGATCAAATGTCCGTCCAATTAAGAACAGCTCTTACCGTCAGGTATCTTTGTACCAAGTTTAGGTTTGAAGTTGTGAATAGTATTTGACAAAAAATAAATTATGTCCAAAAATAGCTATTTTTGATAGATTTCCTGATCCCCTGTGTCCTTGACCTTTGTGGGAGGTCACTGAAATTGGTATGTTTAGAAAGGTCTTGCCACAAAGTATCCTTGGGCCAAGTTTGAGGACTGTAGCTTGAATAGTCTCCAAGAAAATGCCAACATTAAAGTTTACAACGGACGACGGCGGACGGACAACAGACGACGGACGGACGACCACTGGCCTACAACATAGACTCACTTTTGTTTCGCACCTTAGCCAAAAAATAGTCGTTGTGACCTTGACTTTTATTAAAGTAGCAACAAACGTTTGGTTTCCTAGCTATATTTCTGTTTAAATACATTCATGTAATATGATCAACTATTTGTATCAAATTATTAAGTAATTTAAGAGACATGACACTCAAAAGTTCAAGGAAATATGGTAGCTATGATCCTGTCCTCGAAGAATGCAGCATGACGCAGGTTCATAATATTTCATCTTGAAATTAAGTACCATTAAGTAAAATTTAAGTTGGCTATACCATTTCTTTTTTTAATCTGTAAGTCCTGTATTTTTTGTTTTATGAAAAAGCATTTAAGAAATAAAATATAATTTAAAATAAAACGTGGGGCAGCAGTGACCTTGACCTACAGTAGGTAATCATATCGCAGTTCCTAGTTATGTAATAGGACAAGCTAGTTCAAAAATGCGTATATGTGGCTGTAATTGTCAATCTTGTAGTGTTCAAAGATGAATGCTACATGTCATATTAGCCCACTGAAAACAGACTACAGGTTAAGTTGGACACAACGGTTCAGAAACAGTTCTTATATTTATGACAGCTGCTAGCTTTAATTTAATTGAATTGAATAAACTTTGTTGTCCATTAAACAAGCATAAAATGGAAAATTTTCTTTGGCTCACAGAAACATAAAACACACAAGTAAGACAATGACGTACACTAAAAGAATACTAAAGATGATTCTGAAACATGAAAACATTGAAACATATTGTGGATTTGGCAGTTGCGCACACACACACACACACACACACACACACACACACACACACACACACACACACACACACACACACACACACACACACACACAAATACAGTGACAAATAATCGGTTGACAGTATTGTATTACGAGTTAAGCTTTGCCAGTGGTTCTTGTCACCTTGAGGGTCCAGTCAGGGGTGTTGGAGGTAAGAGTTGAGGGCTATCAGTCAGCAACCTCGTGCAAACTGCATTCGCTGGGAATCTATCTCTCTCAGGTATTTCTTAATTTAACACATTTTCAGTAATTCTTTTGTATGAAATTGGTGAAATAGGTGGAACACAACGCATGCATATAGTTATTTTGTTGTGTAACCCCCCTCAGTTTTTATTTATCCATTTTTTTTTTTTTTTTTTTGGTTTCTTCGCCATTTCGAATAGGGCCTTCGCTTTGGTTTGAATTTTCCTGTCGTTGATATTATCTAATTTACCCAATTACATGGGTGTGGCTTTTCCGGCTACAGCCGGAATTCCAGATTCCAAAAAATTGCCCTTTTCTTTTCGTTTTACTGGGGGCCTTCTGCTGCCCCCACTGAGACCCCCGCTTTAGGATTCAATTTTTTTTTCTGTCCCACCCATGCAATTATTCAGTTATGTTTTGTTTTAAACTAACTAGCTGGTACCAATGGTATCACAGAACTCCTACATATAGTTCTTTTTGTTGTGTAGCCCCCTAAATTATTTATTATTTATTTATTGGCATATTTTTGTTTACAGGTTTGATTGAATAAAGATTAGGGTGTAAATGAAAAGAAAAGGGGAGACAGCCAGTGCTCATATTTTAGGAAGGTTACAAAGTAGGGGAGAGAAATGTGCATGATCAACCAGTGATCATAGATCTACTGTGGCCAAAGCACAAAAAAAAAAAAAAAAAAAAAAAAAAAAAAAGCAAAGAGGGGGTCCGCTAAGAAAGTGACTGGAAGCAATGCAATCACATATTCCAGCCACTCAGTGCATGGAAATTTAAATCTAGGTCCCCAAGGGGTTCCAGATATTTAGCCGGTGTGGACAGCTGTTTCGGTCTTGGCGACCTCTTCAGCACACCATCGGCAATACTGGAGAAAGGCAGGAATTTCTGCCTACCTGCAATGACAGCCACATTTTACTGTGGTATGTGCAGGGGCATACCTTCCATGCCACCACCTAGAGCCAAATTTCCATGCACCCTAAAAGAGAACCTACCAAAAGGGGGGAAGGGGTTGCAGTCGATATTGTAGTAATATATGAAAAGAAAAGGGGAGACTGCCAGTGCTCATATTTTAGGTAGGTTACAAAGTAAAGTAGGTAAAAGCACTCTCAGGGGAGAGAAATGTGTTTTGTTGGTGCCTAGATGAATCTAGCTTGTCATTGACACCTTGTTACGCCTCGGTGGCATTTGCAAAAGTTAACAGGGGTCACCTAGTTTATATTCACATTGTTTTTCTTCAAAATGACTGGCTCAAAGTCATTTTGGTTGCACAGTGTAAACAGCAAAGATGTGTGTTATTATATCAGTACTATATGCAGTCTAGTTTCATTCTTCACAAATTTGTCTTGCAACACTCGTACACTTTCCTTTAAGACGAGCTAGGACACCTCCAATGTGAAAAATTTGTCACTTTGGCTGTTTTGGGTTTTCCCATTTTTCTGCAAGTTCTGAGTATCCAGTCTCTGCGGAAACATACTCATTTTTCTCAGAGCTTTTATCGAACACCCGTAAATGGTGAATAAACAAAGTACCCAGAGTTTGTTTACATTTTTTTCGCTCAAAATATGTGCATTTTGCCTACTTTCGAACCTGGTCAAAGCGCACAGTCTTCATACCACATTGAAAAAAGTTACGTCATTTGAAAAACGGTTCTTTCCCTTGCAGTAATTTGTTCTTCACCCTTGCCTAAACGAACAATCGACGGCAAAAACTGCCTGCAAAAAAAAAAAAAAAGCGAATCCAAGAATTTGTTGATAACTTCCAAATTTGGTCTTATGACGATTTCGAACAGGAGCACCACATAAATATGCATCTCTGATTGGTTCAAATGTATTTCTGAGTCTGTTCTGCTAACTTCGTGTCGGATACAACTCGCACCATGCAAGATTTTTCTTTTTCGATGGATTGCAAGCTAAAACGCGTTGTTTTGAGAAATCCGCAGAGGAATCTAGTCAACATGACAGACAGAGTGAGACTGAAGAACCCGTATAATCGTAATGTACAGGAAAACGTCGCTGCCCCTGTCCAGAATAGACATGTAACTGGACTGGGTGTAGGCTACTTAAATAGTTGTCAGATGATGCTCAGCTAGAGTGAGAGCAAGACTGAGACCGCCTGTGCGTACTACTAAGTACGTGCGAGAAGTTTGTTTGTGTGTACGTCCGTGCACGTATGACGGCGTGACTGATTGTGCGAGCACATGTAGAAAATCTAACAGCAACAAATACCAAGTCCAGTCAAAATATGATTTTTCTGGATACTGTGGTCGGTCCATTGCGCAGGTAATTTGACTTTTGAACACAACGCGAGGCAAGTAAACACGGATTTTGTGTGCATGCGAGACTAGGGTAGACTTATAGTTTACTCTCCACAGCAATCTCCAGCCCTTCCCTAGACCACAAAAGGGATGCGGACTAAACTGAGTTTGAGTACTGTATTAGATAGGCGGTTCTTGTTTATCTCATAACTATTTAAGTCGCCTACACCCAGTCCGATTACAGACACACATCATCTGCAGCTGCGAGTCGTTTCGAAAGGACCTGCGGATTTTCGCAGTTAGGTGCTCTAGCGATTTGGCAAAGCATAACGTGCAAAAATCAAAGATATAAAGGGCGAGGTCGAAGATTTTCATGATTTGTTTGTGAACTACTTGACCTCGGAGCAGAAGTGTGCATTCATTGAAATCCGAAATTCTGCGTTCAGCGCTAAATATAGCACTGCAGATCTGAACGATTTAGATAGTTCGGGAATCTCACGTCTTTCGCCTGTTGTAACATCTGAATATTTCGGTCAGATCAGAAACTATCTGCACATTCATAGTGAGACACTCTGAGCACTACTGACGAAACGTATGCATACGTGAAAGGAATTTGCAAGCTCAAGGAAACACAGATCTTGATAACGATAATGAACATTGTGCACGGGTCCCTTAGTCCTAGCAAGAAAGTGTTAGGATTTAGGCAGTGACTACGTCCCTCATAAATGTCACCAAAAACTCGTGTTTGCAGGAATGATAGTCCAACATCATATGCGCAAACACTTAATTATATAATTTTCCATCGTAAAACGATCGATGTACATACACGTATTTGTTTCCCCGAGTTAAAGAGGCTACAAAATGCACTGTGAAAGTTCTGATCTCAGGCAAGGTGCAGCTGTCATTGTGATGGTGTAGGTGTGATTCTGCAGTAAACCAGTATGGTCCAAATTATAAAATGCAGCCTCATTAGTATGGTATGCGTTTTACATTTTCCACAGCAGTGACTGTGAGCATGCAATGGGTGTGTGTGAGGTGTGATGTGAACAGGCCGCTTTTTTTTTTTTAAGCTGCGCGTTTCATGAACTAACCAATTTATATATTGTCAAACATACACGATGTTTAAATACTTTATTTATTTGTGGTAAATCATGTTTTTTTCATTACGATTTTAGTCTCTCCTTCTTCAAGTAATGTAACAACTGGCTATGGCCTGTGCATGCAATGCACACAGTGCAGAGGCATGTAACAAACCAGATTGCAGCTTCTGATGCTTTAGGAACAGCACTACTCCTCAAAGCTGACAGATTTCTAAACCATTTTTCTGTCTTCAACAGAATATATTTAGCATTAACAGTTTGTGTAACTGCACGGATGCACAAGCATAATGTGTATATGCTGAAACACAAGAAAGCCATAAATGTAAACTCATGAGACCTTCGGTTTACCCGACTTTTAGGAATGTTCAACACTGATAGGAAAATAATTCTTTTACAGTAAACACACACAGATACTCTCCCAACGACAAAACTGCCCAGACAGATTGGTTTTCACCAGTGAGTCACACTTTGACAAGTGCAACTACATCTAAGGAACCTATGATTGTCAGTATGAACCCTGACAAATATTGCCAATAACTGTACCAACTTTCTGCTTACATCTACCATACATTCTGTCTGAATACCAGTTGTCTACGTGAAGCGTATACAGTGGAAAACAAACAGGCACTGGGGTGCTTCAATGGTGCATCATTGTATCTACACGAGGTAACGTTGATTCACAATACCTAAACCACCTGGGTTTGCTTGGTGATCCTAGCAATTTAGAATGTTGTTAACATGGTTTACTGTCACCGAGCAGTTGTGACATTAGTGCTTATTAACAAACTGGATGCAATAAGTGTGCAGGCTGAGTAAACAAGCAATACACACTAAGCATGCAAAACTAAAGCATCGAGGGGTAGGTCATAGAACACACAGGGTTTCTGGAAAGTTTGCATGTCTGCGCTACATGAAGGTTTTATCGTGTGAAAAACATCATAAGTCAACGATTTCAGGTGACATGTTAGAGCTGTGTATGATGAGGGAAAAACGGCACCTTGCTGAAACTTGTTTTTGCTGTTTTCTCCAAATTGTAATTTGGGGAGTGGTACATACTGAGGAAGCAAATATCTGAAAATGTATTTGCGAGATGATAGTGAACTTTTACGTTCAAGTTCACAAATGAGTTAATTATGGAATGTCGGTGCCGATTGTTTAATTTCAGCTTAGTTTGGGAGCTATGATAGCTTCCCTTGGCTAACATACTCCAAAAATGACCAAAACCAGAACATTCATATAAAAATATTTTTTTCTTCGAAACCAGGTAAGATATTCAAAATCGCCACTGACATTCCATAATGATGATATCAGTTGATATTTTGACCAAATTTGGCTTTTCAGAAGCATCAACGGTAGCCGAACTTTGTTTACTTAGCAACCAGGTGTAATGGTCACTTAGTGTTCGTTGCCATGGCAACGGTGAGCATACCTGACTAAATGAGCATGTCGGAGCGTTCAGGACAGACAAATACTAATTCTAATGATACACAATAAAACATATGTCCATAAACCCAAAATATTGCGCTGAGGTGTCCTAGCTCGCCTTAATGTGCTCTCAAATGTAGAATAATGACTAATTTAAGAAAAAAACAAAAACAGACTGACGAAAACGTGGACAAAAAAATAATTAATCTTCATGCAAAACCTGTATATTTTTTTAAAAGCATCCACAGGTTTGGAAAAGAGCAATTATTTGGCTATCTAAAAATATCTTTATTTTATCGCTTATGTTAACTTCAGCAGCCTGGTACCCTACATTGTTTACCAGTCCCAAACTCTAAAAAACATAGGGTGTGTGGGTTCCATCTTGAAAATGACGGCCATACATCATCGGTGTTCATGTCAGCAATCAGAGTCACTTTCCTCTATAATCAAACTGATCAAAAGTGGAAACTAAATATTCCTAATTTCCAAATGACACGATTTAGCTGCGGTTAAAAAGTAATGGTGGTAAAATGGTCATTCAAGAGATGAGGTCACAGGATTTTTTTTAACGGTTCTAAGGCAAAACATCAGTGACATCCTACTGGTTTTACCAATAGGGTATTGACTGCTTGCTGTGCCCAAAAAATTTTTGCAAGATAATGCACTTTTCATGGCGGTACTGCTTACACTACCTTAATAGGGAAATGCAGGTGATTAGACGGGGGGATACAGAAACATAGGGCTGACCAGGGTGTTCTTCAAAAACGTTGCAAGTGTCCTTTATGTTGAATTTGGATGTATGTAGGCATTGATCAGGAGCAGACTTTAGGGTCTTCCATGTGCTTTTTGGCTCGTGCAATAGCAAGAGTGAGTCTGTGTATTGGGCCATCTGTTGTCTGTCCTGCGTAAACTTGTGTTAGGATTTTCTCGGATACTATTCAAGACACAGACTTCAAAAACTTGGCCCAAGGATACTTTGTGGCAAAGCCTTTCTGAACATATCAATTTCAGTGACCTCTCTCAAAGGTCAAGGTCACAAGGGGTCCATAAATAGGCTATAAAACTATATTTGGACAAAAATTGTTTTTTTTCACAAATACTATGTTCCATCAAACCAAAACTTGGTACCGAGATACCTGATGGTAAGAGCTTTCTATGTATACCAATATGGATCCCCTCAGAAAGGTCAAGGGTCACAAGAAGTTGGCAAATGTGTGAAAAATGTCAATTTTTGATAGAGTTGTAGTTTTTATCAAAGTTTTTGCAAACTTTTCAGTCAGTTTGGCATAAAGGTTGCAGATGATACAACCTTTTTATGCATACTTGTTCTTTCTTCTTCTTCTTCTTTGTGGTCCCTTTTATATCCGCAGAAGACGAGATGAAATTGGCAGTGCGGTAAAGTTTCTCCCCGCATCTGGAGTGTGGTGGGTGACATTCAGGTCTCTCTCCTCGGCTGCTGGAACAAGGGGCAGTGTTGGAGGATGTACCAACAGTTTGCTCACTTTGGCCGCCCTGACAAGCAAGAGATTCCACAATCTTCAGCTGGCTGTTCTTGTGATAGTTGAGCCTGTTGTGTCTTGTTCCAAGCCTGAAGATTGTGACCTGGTCTTTTCGGTTCAGCAGGTGGAAGCCATCCCTTTGGCTCCTGGGCATCAATAAGGACTTGATAATGGTCTTCTGCTCTTGAGGAGTGACTTTGTTCTCTTCCTGATCTCCAAGAAAAAACTAGCTTTGCAAGTTGGTCTGCAGTCTCGTTTCCAGGTACACCGCAATAGACGGTATCCACTAAGGGCTACGTGGCGTGTGTTGCCGACCTCATTGAGGACATCCTGCAGCTCGTCAAGGAGCTTGCTTTTATTCAGTGCTTGGAGAGCTGACAGTTGGATGTGTGGTTTCCAGGTCATGTGCTTGTCGAAGGTCACACCGTGATATGTTGCTTCTTCCTCTACCTTTGATGGTGTTTCTCCAAGTTTGAAAGAGCCTGGGGTGGATTGCATGTAGTGATCTTAAATAGTGAGTCTTAAGTTCTCTGCCTTAGCACCTTCCATGCTTAGTAAAGAAATTCTTAGTGCGCGAAAGTTTTGTGTTGCATGGGGCGACGTAGCATAAAACTTTGCTATGGTCCAAGGTCAGGCCTCTTAGGCACGGTTATTTTTAGCCTCTAGCGGGGTTCCTTCATACGCAGTAACAACTGACCAACGAAAATGCACTATTTTAGTTTCTCAGCCTGCGACCGTCTGCATACACACACGCAGTGTGTGTGCCGTAGGGCCGAGGCATGGGACAATGGCGACTCAAAGTTCGGTCTTGGGCAGCAACCGCAGACTGAAAATTAGAGAGATCAAAAATTCGGTCTTTTTCAGACACTAAGTTTGCACTCTCACTGAACATGTGACATGAAGAACATACACAGTATCAGAATTGTTATAGTCTCTGGTCATGATTACACAGTGTTAGTAAACGGCCTTGAGAATGTGCGATCGGCGATGGCACAGAGCCTACTTACATGAAGCATCATCACATTTTTTTGAACGAACTGAAAATAATGACTTTCTGGCGAAAATGGTCAGTGTCAAAAATATCTACTCTGTACAAAAGCATTCTGCAGCCTCATACGGCTGTCGGCCAATGCAAAATTGGCATTGTACACAATGGAGATACTCTTGTTTGTGGAATGGTCATGCCAGCTAAGCTCGCTTGCTAGCTAAGGACGACCCTAGGCAAGGGGGGTACCGTCCTTAAATTTATGCTCGACGCTAAGCTCCCCCAAGTTTTCAGCTAAGTCAGCCATTTCAGCAAGCATATGCAACCCACTCCTGGTTTCTGCTTGGTGGAGAGGGTGAAGTGTGGTGGACAACTTATCCTTGTTGATACTGACATACTAGTCCTCAGCCCAGACGGTCAGCATATCGAGAGCTTGCTGCATCCTGTAAGTGGCTGTGGTGGCTCTGCACCACAGAACAAGGTTGGCTTTCACTGCTCTCGGTAGTTCACTGATCAGGTCATTGATGAAGATGATGAACAGAGTCGATGAGAGGACCCCTCTCTGGGGCACTTCTTGCTCAGGTGGTTGTCAAGGGTCACTATTGCTTGGCGGTTGTGCAGGTAGGCCTTGATCCACCTCAGCATGTTGAGCACTACCGACTCTGTACCTCTGCAGCTTCACCAGTAAGCCGTCGTTCCTGACCTTATCAAACGCCTTCTGGAGATTGATCCATCCTGCCAGTATCAGCTTCTGATCTTGAAAGGCATCTTCAGTTTCCTGCGAGAGGTAGGTGGCTTGGTCCTCTGTTCTGTGGCACTGTCTGAAGCCTGCATGCTCTGTCACGATGATGGACTCGCTCTCCAAGTAGAACTGCAGGTGACAGTTGATAATCTGCTCCAGGGTTTTGACAACACAGCTGGTGAGGCTGATGGCCTAGTGTAGCTAGTGGCCTCCTTCCTGTCCTTCCCTTTTTTTGGAAAAGAATCATAAGGGCTGCTCGCCAGATCTGAGGGAGTGTGCCTTTTCAGCTGTGGTTGAAGATTTCAAGCAGCTTCACTTGAGCTATGCTTCCAAGATTGGTCAGCAGTTCATTTCATATTCCATCTGATCCCAGTGACTTCTTGGTTTTGAGCTTCTTCGGTGAAGACTGTAGTATAGAGGGCTAAGGGTCTTGTCATGAAGTTTGGGATAATAGTGTTCTTCCTCTCCTTCTCTTTTCTTGCTTCCCTGTGCTGCATCGGCTAGACAAGGATATCACTTTCTTTTGCGTAAGACATTGCAAAGAGTTTGGCTGCTTGCTTGCCAGTCAGGATGTTTCCATTCTCTTCTGTGGTAATCCTCAGGCTACCAAAATTCTCATCATTGAGCTGCTGAGAGTCCAGAACTTTTACCATCCTTTCCTAGGTTGAGGGAGGCGGTCTTCTCTCACCAGCTACATATCCTTGCCTCGATGGCTGCCTTTAGATAATTGGCCTTGGCGTGATGGAGTCTAATGTTGTTCTCCTGGGGACGGTTCCTGTTCAGCCTGTTGCCTTGCTTCTAACAGCATGTCATGGAGCTCTTGGAGACGTTCATCCTAGTAAGTAGGTATCAGCAACCATATGTTCTGCGCGGGTCCAACGTGCTGAGAGTGTGATTTTTACCCGTTTTTCAACTCACTCTGAATGCAAATAAATTTGATTTTGAAAGAAAACGTTTTACATGGTGATAAAATTTGTCTTCTCCTCTTTTCAAAGATGTCATTAGTTTTGTTCTTAGTGCACACTAAGTCAGTAACACGACTGTATGGAAGACATGTTTTTCATCACATGGCTCACTTTTTGTGCGGCAGATCGTGTACGAGAAATTTATGTTAAAAAAGCATACTCGTATCTACAGAAGAGGGCGTCTCCACCATTCAACCTACAGATTTGGTTTTTACACCATTGAAAAGATCATACTCTTGGCCTAAAGCAGCTCGTTACCTTTTTTTTTTTTTAACATTTCAGGGATTCAAAAGTTACGCTGCAGAGTGTGCTTTTTTAGTGAATTTTCGTGACCTTTTTCTGAATATCATAAAATCTGCTGAAAATAACACATATATTCTGGGACTTAACATAAACTTCATTCAATTTCCTGTAGATCTGTGTAAGTTGCATGGTTGCAAAGCAAATGGTGGAGACACCCTCCACACAAGCAAGCAGCCACTTTGCTGTACTTTGTCTGACTCAATAACTTGAAAAGACATGTAGGCCTTCTTTTCAGGCGTGCCTAGAATGTGGTAAGAAAATGAGAAAAAGAACAATACAGTTTGTTTTGTCTCCTGTTCCTTTTTAATTATTGTTGTTTGTTTTGTTTGGCGAGCTATAAGTCATCAAAACAAGTGTGTGGTTGGCAGTGAGCGTACGCATTTTTTTCTTCACGTTGCGATTTTTCCCCAGGCCGATCGTGTACACAATGATAGTATGTTCTTCCCTCTATGGCCCAGGGCATCTCCATTGGTCAGTCTACAATTTTGGTTTTTAAATCATTGGAAAGCTCAGATTCTTGGCTATAAACTGTGTTGCCATAAAAAAATTTTTTTAAATATTTAAAAAAAAAAACATATTCATGAGATATTCTGCAAGATGTGCATTTATAGAATTTGTTTCTGACTTGTTACCGATCATCATAAAATCCAGAAAACAATATGCGTTCCGGGTTCCAATCACATGCCATTCAATTTTCAGTACATCTGTCTAAATTGCATGGACCTAGAGAAAATGGCATAGACGTCCTCTGCAATGAGAAACTCAATAATGTCGCCCGAGGTAAACTTTAACGTTGGCATTTACTCTCAAACTATTCAAACCACAGTCTTCCAATTCCCCTAATGATACTCTGTGGCAAGACCTTTTTAAACATATCAGATTTCAGTAACCTCTCTCAAAGGGCAGGGTCCTAGGAAATAGTTTTTTTTTTTAAAGCCATATTTTGACAAAATTGTTTTTTTCCTCTAATAAAAATCGAGAGACAAACTCATTTTTTAATCATGTGTGAGACTATATACTATCTCCAGCAGAAAGGATTTTAACATTTTTTGTCATCTTCTTGTTGTAAATCTTGCAGTTTGTGAGTGTGTAACACCATGCGTAACACAGGTTATATTTGCTTATTTATTTTTGTTTGGTGTACTTATTTCTTTCAAATTTTTATGTCATCTTTTGGATGTTTTTTCACACATTTTAATGAGGCACGCTTGCAATAAGAGTCAAATTTGTAACTTATCTGCTTTTGCTGTTTCTGATAATAAGTTCTGACAAAACAGTTGAGACTGGTCAAAGTCTAGGCTCTAGCTAGATCAGAACGAGTATACCCTTAATAGTCACCAACAGTGGAGAATTACTCAGTGTGTTCTGGGGCTCAAAATGAATTCAGTTTCCAGTAGATGTGTGTAAGATGACCGTTAAGCGCATTGGCGTGTAGGGGGCTCTGGATAGAGGTAGCACTTTTGCTGTTCGGGAGCTGCGTCCTACATAGGACGGACGGGCATCACTGGTCCTCATCCGGCATCTCCTTAATCTCTCACGTGCTGGCTCCAAGCGCCACACCCTGGCAAACCACCTCAGCTGGTGGGCTAAACCACGTGAGGGGGTGGTGTTCACATTGCACCACTAGGCGGATGAGCTGTTTCTGACAGCCAACGGCTAGAGGACGGAGGAGATCAGGTTGGATCCAACGGCCAAATGTGGGGGAGTAAACCTTTCAAATCAGGAGTGGAGCCCCGAAGTCAGACAGCTGCCTGTATTCACGCACTGTTCTGGCAGCTCCTGCAGCCAAACTGGTGCCAAACGTACTGCTTTGCATTCCTTTGGATACATCAGCGAGGCCGAGAGGGGGATCTTGACGACTGGGCACCCCAGGATCTCCATACACTTCGCCCAGGCTTGCGCCCTGGAGAGGTCACTCCAGTCACTGACCCAGCAAGCGCATATACCCATTGTCTTCCGAGACAGGATGCAAAAAAAAAAAAAAAAAAAAAAAAAAAAAAAGCGCATAGCAGAACTGGTACCCTATGCGTTTTACAACAGCCCCCTGCCCTGTACAGCCCCCTGCCCTGCCCTGTACGTTGTTCATTCAATAGTGTAAAGGGAAACGTGGAAAGTCTGTAACCACACTGAAAAGTCTGTAACCACACTGTAAAGTCTGAGTTGGAAACCTTCCTCCGGCCAGTTTAAGAAGGTTGTGAAAACTGAGTCCGTCCATCATGAACATTTAGTCCCAGTCCTCCTCAACAACCCCCCCCCCCCCCCCCCCCCCCCACCATTGTCAGAGTTTTGGGGCAATGAAATAGTTGGCATTGCTTTTTCCATTGTGAATCTTGAATGCTATTTATTGGGACTCGTGAATCTCAAAATGAATCATCGTGAATCAGTGACAGTACCAACTTACGTTTTCAGTCATGATTCCGATTCATGTACTCCTTATCACTGACAATCATCACCTAAAATGTCATCCTGACCACCCGAAATCTTCAGTGATTGCCAAAGATCTCAGAATCATGTTTGTTATTACAGTTAACAATATAACAACAGTCAATATTATTTGAAATGGTCCATTGGTTTCCAAATGTATCTTGTGTAGATAATACAAAGGTGACCTTGAGGGTTGTGACACTATTCTTGTTCATTACATTACATTTTCTTCTTGCTAATTAAAAATATAATGTAAAATTCATAGCAAATCGATCATGCATTTACAGACTTATTGCAACAAATATCGCTGCTGTGTTTGTGGCCTTGCACTTTTTTCCCAAATGAACTGTCATGTCAAACGTGGATCAGATTGGCCCACTGTTTTTAAAGACATACTTTGTGCAAAGTGATTTACACCAATAGTAACCACAAAACATGTAGCCGCAACCTTGACCTTGTAGGTAGGATTAACCTTCCTCTTGATCCAGTTTTAGTGATGGATAGTGAACTCCGCATAAAATTGAATGACAAACGCAACAAACCAACGTAGCAAATAAAGTGACTCCACCATCGCTCTCCACTTTCAAGGTGGAAGGATGTGATCTTTGGTGGGATATGAGTAATAATTCTGGACTACACTTGTAAAGTTTTCATGAGTGTGTTGCTAGTTTATCTAAAGTATCGTTGTTTTGATCAATGCCTGCACTGAACCATAACCAGCCTCTAAGATTATGAAATAAAAATAACATTAACTGTGAGTTTGACCCATCTCAAGGTCACTGACATGGATGTGTATATAAACTGTTATCATATATAGTCACCAACACAGGAAACTAACAAAGTACACTGTAACACTCAAAACTCATGTTCATTTTGACAAATATGCTAAACTGTGATCTTGGCCTTTACTTAGGGTCAAATCTAACAGTATGCAAAGAAAGCCCCTTTCATAACCAAAGAGTATATCATGTTAAGCTTTATCTGACCACAGAGCCTTTTAGAAATGCAGTCACAAACTATAACTGCTTTTCACACATTACTAGACCTTTGTTACCTTGAGCTGCTAGATATCAACCAGATTGGAACATACAGAAATGATTTTCAAGCTCCAAGCTGAATTAATATGCTTGTCAGGAGATGCAAATATGTATTCTCAAACTTTGACACATTGACTACTTTTCAAGCATTAAATGACCTCCAGTGAGCTTGATCATGGCCATGAGATGGCCTTAGTCGCCTGCTCAGCGTTAAACCCAAATAACTAACTAGCCTTGATCATTGTAAAATGTTATCAAATTTTGCCTTGGAAGCATAATGTTGTATTTGATTATAAAGCATTGATGTTAGGCTTCCGACTCGCTGTTAAAATCTTTAGGAAAACATACATTTCATTAAATATTTTGACCTTGTGTGACCTTGACATTCGGATAAGTCACACTAACACTCATGTGCATAGAGCTCTTTTTATATACTTTAGTAGGGCCATATTTGAAATTAGAGGGTTAAGTAGTCTAGGAGATATTAGCTTTTGAAGATTGAAACCCAACACTCAAGCTAAAAGGACGTTTGTAGATTTTCAAAATTCAGCGTTTTTAACTGCCTGTCACAAGATGTGCCCTTGTAGTACCATAAGTACACATTAAACACAACACGTCTCGTACAGGCTCGGGGCACAATGACCCCACCCGGGTCTGCCTTGGGGGACTTGGGTGGGGTTAGGTATTTTTTAGTTCCCAGGGTCACCCTGGTCAGCCCCACAGGGTGGGTTTTTCTCTCTATTCTGGGGCATGTGTTTCTGTCTACCCTTTGTCCATTCACCTGTATTTGCCTTTTTAAAACTCTCCCTACTGTCTGCACTGCCTGTAGCTCTTGATATTGGATGTGTGTTGCTAAATGGTCTTAGCTTTATTTAGGCCCCATGTTGTAGGTTTATTTAACGTATTTGACCGGCTGGCGACATACATTCAATTTTCTGTTTAGTTTCTTTTTCACAAGCAGTGCAGGCACGTCCTGAGAAAGCCTTGTTGCTGTCGGGACGTTAAGCAATGTACAATCGGGGCACAATGGGGTATGGGATGGCATGCACTTATTCTAGCTTTCACTGTGTATGTGAGATAAGATGAACAGAAACAATAGGCAAATATGTGAGTTGGTAAAGGGGACATAAGTGACTTGAAAATATAGCTTTTAATCAGAATACATGCATCTAATATCCTCTGAAGTGTGGCCACCTACAGGGTGGTGTAATAAAAAGCAACCATCATACAATCCTCTCACCCTGCTGGGAGTGTTCAGCCCAGAAACACAAACAACAATATCAAGAATGTTAAGTTATTAATTGGTTCTTAGATGATCTGAATAGACGTTATGTTGCAGTTTATGTCTGACCTGTCTGTAGTTGCGTGTAATCTGTTGCAGTTTGTATGATCGTTATCACAAAGTTGCTGACTCATCATACATAGAAGAGCCACTCTTTGCAACATCAAGTAAGTGTGAATTTTTTTTTTAATCCATTGTTGCAAACACGACCATTGGTTTTTCTAAAATGGCACATACTCTCTGGATTTGCCATGCTTGTCTGCCTGTGCATGTTTCTTTATCTACTACTATCAAACTGATTTGGCTCAAACTTAAGTTGGTGAAAAGGTGTTACGAATACAAGTTAATTCAATATCTCCAGGGTCTAGGTCATGGTGTCCATGTTTGTTTTTCATCTAATCACTGATCTTAGCTACAGCTCAGAAACTGCTCAGTCCAAAAATAAAAACTGTGTAAAAGTTATATCACTACCCAGAACATTGTGGAGGTCTTGTCCGCATTGCCAGTGGATCAACGATTTTTTTGTCAGGTAGACCTCAGGTAGTCGGAGTTGGTCCGTGCAGCAATCAGCATTCAGACCCAGGGAGTCGACAGTCAGTTAGATGTAACCACTCGTCTGGTTCATGTAGTCGCGTTTCTAAGCCCGTCACACTGAGCATGGGTGCACCCCAAGGTTGTGTTTTGTCCCCTATGTTATACTCTCTTTTTACCTGGGATTGTACATCAACGGATGATAACTTCCTTACAGTTAAATTGCTGACTGTTGAAGGTTTTATTTTAAACAACAATGAAACGGCATACAGAGAGAGAATAGATGAATTTGTTGGCTGGTGTTCTGACAATAACCTTGACCTGAATGTGCCGAAAACCAAAGAAATGGTCATGGATTTCTGGAAAATCAAAAGTGACATTGTTCCCCTCACTATTCATGGTAGCCATGTTAAAATTTTGATTGTTTCAAGTTTCTCGGCACCCACATCTCAATCGATCTTAAATGGGAGAAATACGTTGATTCTTTAGTGAAAAAAATCACAGCAATGACTGTATTTTCTCAGACGTCTTAAAACGTTTGGCGTCAGCAGACAAATTTTTACCAACTTCTACCGGGCAGTTATTAAAAGTATTTTGACCTTCTCCATGACCGCCCCCACCCGGGTCTGCCCTGGGGGACTTGGGTGGGGTTAACTACTTTTTAGTTCCCAGGGTCACCCTGGTCAGCCCCACAGGGTGGGTTTTCTCCTCTATTCTGGGGCATGTGTTTCTGTCTACCCTTGGTCCATTCACCTGTGTTTTCCTTATTTAAACTCTCCCTACTGTCTGCGCTGCCCGTAGCTCTTGATATTGGATGTGTGTTGTTAAATGGTCTTAGGTTTATTTAGCATATTAGACCGGCAGGCGACATGCATTCAATATTCTGTTTAGTGCTTTTTTCACAAACAGTGCAGGCACGTCCTGAGAAAGTCTTGTTGCTGTCGGGACGTTAAGCAATGTACAACAAACCAACCAATCTCCCTGACCGTTTGGTTTGGTAGCACCACACAGAAAGAGCGATCCAAATTAAACAGAGTAGTAAAAACTGCATCGAAAATCATAGGTATCGATTTGCCCTCGTTGGAGTCCCTCTTCCACGAAAGAATGATAACAAAAGGCTAGATCCATTGTCCGAGATGATTCTCACCCAGCCCATGAGTTGTTTGAGATGTTGCAATCAGGGTGCCGTTATAGAGTGATCGAAACATGCACGAGTCGTTTTAAAAACAGTTTTTACCCAACTGCTGTCCAGACTTTTAATGATGCAAACGAACACCAAACCTGACCCATCCGTCCATCCGTCCTACTGTTTACTGCAATGTATATACAGTATTGTCCAGCTATCAGCACAATACTTCATCTACACGGCTGTGCAGAACACTCTTTTAGTTAGGAGCGGACGGGTGCCACTGAGTGCAAGATAAGCCATCGGTGGCAGTAGCCGGGCGTGGAGGCAATTAATCATTAGCACACGCCTAGTCATGCAGACTGGAAGAACTGTTTATGGTGCTAGAAGAGAATGCGCTTCCATTATGCTACTACTGTGTGTATCTGCTGTCAAACATCCCGCAGGGTATGTAGAAAACTGAGGGAGAAGAGATAGAGAACATTAAACACAGGCATAACACACCACACATCAGTAGTCCTGTAACAGGGATAGATAGTGGATGCCAGACAGTGACCTAGATAGCCTGCTCGCAGCGGGGAGTGGCTGCATACCACAGCATCAGGTGGCTGGTCAAACTAATAAGTAGGAAATAGAGCTAACTGCACAGCTGTGTCTATGATGCAAGTGACGTGTTTTTATATTATGATATGTCCTATGTGATTTGTGTTGCTGTGAAATCGTGTTTATTGCTTTTATGTTTAGACCACAATAGTTACTAAGGCATACGGGTGTGTGTGTGTGTCTGTGTGTGACTGTGTGTGTGCACCCGAGTAGCTTAATTATATTTTGATGTGTTTAATGTTCTTCTTTTTAAGATGTGCAGCACTGCAACGATTTCCTAATGTATTATTGCATATGGCAATAAAGTTCTATCATCATTTGCAGTATCTCTGAAACTCTCTGAAACATACTTGACCGATTTGACTCAAAGTTGATTGATGCTACTTATGGTGTCACTACCTTAGGCCATTTGTGTTTTTCTTTTTTGTGTGCAAGATGTTAGTAGGTTTGCTTCAGATTCAGTGTGTTCATAGGTATTAATGACAGAAAGAGTTTTGTATAATAATTGTGACACCAGGTACAAACCTTGGTTTTCCAGCATTGCAGACATCTAAATTATCACTCCTTTTGTCTGCAGCCCCTGAGGTTACGAATGGTCCATATGACCCAGTGCGTGTATCAGCTGATGACTTTAAGAGGGTGCACAGTTCCCTGGGAGGTAAGATGTAAAAAGATAGTGTTTAGTGCGCACAGATTTAATGTGTAGCACACGTCAGAATATAACATGTGGACAAAACCATTTGTTTTCATTCCTGTGTCACACGACCAATCCCTTTAATGCAAACCTTACCACATGACATATAGCTACAAAATCCCGTGTAGTGACTAATGGCATACTTTCATGTAGCTCACTTCCATGGATACCAGTTTTGTTCCATGTAAAGAGCATCAAAATGTTGTAACATACAAAGTTACTTAGTGTTGTTCCAAACAATAGGCACACTACTGGATTTGTTTGTAGCACACATTTGTAACAATACATTGCATAGTAAACCACTAAAGAAAGAACCTTTGCGGAATCAGAAGCACAACGACATCTTATGCTTACTATTTTAATGATGAATTCTAAAGTCTTTTGAGGCAAGCAGTCCCTCACTTCTTCCACTGCATTACTCTTACAATTTGTAGACAATGCTACTGCTAATACAAAATGCCCATGCCATGCGCAGGCAAGTAGAATAATGAAATAAATAAATTAAGGTAAACAGATAGCGGGGAAAAGGGATGGTATGTAAATGTGGCCCGCAGTACGTAATATAAACACTAACCATGTAACACATAAAGGACACACACACAACCTCATCATTCACTCGAGCTTTAAAGCATTCACTTTGCAGGCACATGAGTGCACACTTAACATCCCTAAAATGTAAACATTCATACTTCACATGCACTCACAATCGGTCACCAATCACCCACTTAACCTTTGGTTACAATCAGGGAAAGGGGAGACAATTCAGCATTTATACACAATCATGCACCATAAATACGCATTAAACACAACACGTCTCGTGCATACTCGGGGCACAATGGGGTATGGGATGGCATGCACTTATTCTAGCTTTCACTCTGTGCCTGTGAGATGAGATGAACAGAAACAATAGGCAAATAGGTGAGTTGGTCGAGGGACATAAGTGACTTGAAAATATAGCTATCTAATCTTATGCGATTGCACATACAAGCAGGCCAATGCATATAGCATTACAGAAATGAGCCACTATGATTTAGAATCATAGAGGTATGCTGCCGTAAACATGGCCATATGCCAGGCACATATCTAATAATACACTAGCGGTAGTGGTAATGCTCCAGTAGGCATAGAGATCCTAAAGGCAGGCACCTGCCTGCAAACAGTCTAAGTAGGCATATCAGCTACGTTCCTGTAGGATTCAGAATCCTAGTGGCGCGCAACTGCTTATGATGAAAACAAATCACTCACGGTTCTATGTAACAAAATATGACTAATTATGAAATGATATTCAAATAACCACACCAGCCATGTTCCTGTAGGATCTGGGATCCTACGGGTCTGTAGCTGAGTACAGTGTGAAAGGATAGCAGATGCATTCCCATATAATCGGGAATCATAGGGGTGCGCACCTACATCTTAAGTAAAATCGCATGCTGATATGTAAACTAACACAAGAACATAAATAAATGAAATAAATAAATAACTAAATAATCACATGGCTAAGTGGCAGATAACTGTAGCATGGTGGCATGTAAATGAATGCAAGGCAATGCATAAACAAGTATGGCAGATAGTAGTGATGTCAATGAGTGGTGTCACTGACTAGCGAGGGAAAGAGTGACAAAAGCAGAGGGTCCTAACAAAGCCATAAGGCCCCGATTTTGAAGCCGATTCCGATCCGATTGCGATCGGATGATGTCAATTATCCGATCCGGTCCCAATCGGCTGGGAATCGGGTGTCTAGAACCTGCTCTATTTTTCCGATCCGAATCGGCCCCGGTTGTAAGCTTCAACCAATCAGAGCGCGTCTCGCAAAGCACGTCGTTTCAGTTTGCAAATGGCGGAACACGCCTGCTGTGATCAGTACCACCGCCATTGCTGATGTTTCGCACGCCTTTTCCCGAATATGATGCAAAACTGCTGATAATGCAAGCACATCATAATCACTATCAAAACTAGCAGCCATTTTGCACAACAGGTACGACTTTGATCTTCGGTTCAAACCGGTCGGCTAAACAAATCGGGAAATGTGTGGCAGTGCACACGGTTTTTTAGTCCGGCCCGATCACCTACCGATTCAAAACTGATCGGGAATCGGCCTCAAAACCTGGCATGTGTAGCGGGGCCTATAGACAAAGGAGAGTGAGAAGGCAGAACAGAGCTTAACTGACAAAGGGCCACAACATTAGAATGAATACTACGTAGTACAATTGCAAGCATGAATAAAACAAATTGATGATGATACATCACGATTCAGTGTCAGCCTTGAGGGACCATATACTAATTAAATCAAATATAGATTCCTAATGCAACTACCGCACTACTAACTGCAGTAGTACCAAAGAGAAAGACGTCATTTAGATTTGAATCTAAATTTACACTCCTAGATCATGGCGGTGACGCTATCGCCACGCCACGACTGGTCATAATGTACAATCTCAAACAAAGGGATCTTAGAAGAAAAGTGAACTACACATACTCTCAGCCATTCCCAGAAAATAGTCATGCTAATAATGATGGATCCACATCTACATCCACAAATGTTTGGTACATTATAAATGGCAACAAAGAGGAACCACCACAACATTACAATGGTCACAACACATTATCCAAAGAAACAAAATGGCTTCCTACAAAGAGAGGTCTGACAATAATGAAGAATCAAACATCAAAATCATCAGCAAAAGCAAAAGAACAAAGGGCATATGTACATAATAAAATCTCTACTTACAGGGCACTTAACCCGCACTCAAAGTTCAGGTGAAAAGGTGCAGTGAAGAGACGATCAAAGTGCAACACATTCACTCAGTTGATCACAGTTTACTACACAATGACATACACTGATGTGCAGACAACATGGTCAGTCACTTTATGTGCCACAGGGGTACAGGGCCTTAAATAGACATGGCGCAAGCCTATAAGAAAACAGTGCCCACGAGCAGGCGAAACGGCTCGACCGGACAATGAGGGTAGCGAAAACTGTCTAGTTGCTATATGATAACTAGCGAACTGTACATCCAATACTAATCTTAGCATTTCAGAAAGGTAACTTAAAGGGCTTTCCATTGAACTAAGTTATGAAAAAGATTGATACTAAGCTGAATTTTATATAAATTTATAATGGATGCTAAATGAAGGAAGTAAAAAGTGAAAAAGCGAGTAAAATGTAAATTAACTTAAGCAGGTTGTCGATGGCACAAAACCAAATACATATGGGTCATTCTCTGAAAAGCTGACAGTCAGAATGTGTGACATAAGGAGCCAAAATCCAACTTCCTGCAATTTGTCCAGTAATGTGGTATTTTGCACTCCTACTATCCCTACAATGTATGAGGAACAAAAATAGATAGTTCACGCAGTGGTTTTTTTTTGTGAGCCACAAATATAATTAATGTGACCTAGCATCTTTGGTGGTTGCTACATGGACTCCAAACAGTGCACGTAAACAAGCTTAATTAAATTTAAATTCAGATGCATGATAGGAGTGTAGAATCAATCTAATTAACCCATTCTGCCCTGACGCCCAACAGCAGGAGATGGGTCGACCATGATAATTCAAGGGTAGTGCCAGATTAGCTTGGCGCCTTTTGGAGCCAAGCTAATCTGACACTGCCCTTGAATCATCATGGAAGTTGATCCATCTCCTGCAACTGGTGCATAGTCATTAGATGACGCCTCCAAAATTTGGGAAATACGGCCGTCGGGCTGAATGAGTTCAACTGTATTTGAACATTTTCGAGCTACAAATTTGAAAATACTATGATATTGGCTGCAAAAGGTGGGCAGTGAACAATGTTTAGATGTTTTCTATGACACGTACATGAATTGCAGCTGTGCACAAAATGGATTAAAATATAAAAAAATGCTCACAGTAGAAGAAAAATGCAAGAAAAGTCAAATTTTACTCTTTTGTCTGTACTATATTGTAGAGAAACAAGCCATTACGCGTTCGGTACACTGACATTCACGCGGTTGCTTCACGGACACAAGACACATTTACTAGTCAGGAGTGTGTTGTTGCGTCCATGCATCAACGGAACATCGTTTCTTCGAACTCGTACACCATGAAGTGCATACAATCTTTGCACAGCATGTTCCTAATCAACCCTTGTGTCACAGAAGCACAATACCTACGAAGAATCCGGCAAACAATGACTAAATTGCATGATTCTTGCATTTTACTGTTCGGGGGACTGCACGCACACCGCGGTTGTTATGAGAAGCTGTTCATTGACCAGACACTTCAGTGAATGGCTTTGAGTAAACAAAGGCCCGCGCTTTATTCACTTTACGCTACTTCCACCAGAACACACGTATGAATACAGTAATAAAATAGTGCACACCTGTTATAGAAGCTGATCGTTTTGTTCCAGCGCTTGTTACTCAAAGGTCTTGACCGGCCAACACTCGGCTGCAATTTTTAAGGTCATTCATTAGCATTATTTCTTTGAATATTTGAGCAAACTCAGTGTGTACAGAAGCGTCCATGAACAGGATTTCCAGTAGTATGTGTAAAAGTAGTTTTGGTCTGAATTGGACCCGACTCAGACTGAAACAACCGCCAGACAAAACGTTTCATGCAATTAAACTACGTAAAATCGGCTTCTGCAGGGGCATACATTCCATGCCTCCACCTAGAAAAATGTAAAAATTGGAATGTATGCCCCTGCAGAAACCACAGTAAAATGTGGTCTTCTTTGCAGGTAGGCAGAAATTCCTTCTGTTCCTCCAGTATTGCCGATGGTGTGCTGAAGAGGTCGCCAAGACCGAAACAGCTGTCCACACCGGCTAAATATCTGGACCCCCACTTGGGGGACCTAGTTTTAAATTTCCATGCACCTAAGGGGCTGTGAACAGTGGATATGCGATACGCCCCCCTTTGGGGGGGGGGGGGTGGGGGGGCTTCCATATGCATTGCTTCCAGTCACTTACTTAGCGCACCCCCTCTTTCCTATCTTTTTTTTTTTTTTTTTTTTTTTTTGTATGCTTGGACCATAGTAGATCTATGATCATTGGTCCATCATGCACACTTCTCTCCCTTGACAGTGCTTTTTCCTACTGACTTGGTAGTTTCTTCTAAATTACAAGCACTGGCAGTCAACCCTTTCGGTCTAGTTTTTTTTAAAAAAATTTAGTTTTTGCAACACATTCAACCAATCCGCACTCAAGTACTCACAAGAAATCTTATGATCAAGCTTTATCGGGACTGCATGAGACACAATACAGATAGTAGCCCTCTCCATTATATTACATGTTTTATTTATTTATTTATTATTGATTAATTTTTTATGTATTCATTTACATATTTGTTTATTATTTATCCTTTTAATTATAGATGGAAGGAATTCCTTGATGCACATAATCACTAGTGGTATGGTAGTGGCCACCAAGGAGAGGGAATATGTTTTCAATATTTTCATATCAATATGTTTTCTCCCCACCCTGGTCTGCCCTGGGGGACTTGGGTGGGGTTAGGTATTTTTTAGTTCCCAGGGTCACCCTGGTCAGCCCCACAGGGTGGGTTTTTCTCTCTATTCTGGGGCATGTGTTTCTGTCTACCCTTTGTCCATTCACCTGTTTTTGCCTTTTTAAAACTCTCCCTACTGTCTGCACTGCCTGTATCTCTTGATATTGGATGTGTGTTGCTAAATGGTCTTAGCTTTATTTAGACCCCATGTTGTAGGTTTATTTAACGTATTTGGCCGGCTGGCGACATACATTCAGTTTTCTGTTTAGTTTTTTTTCACAAGCAGTGCAGGCACGTCCTGAGAAAGCCTTGTTGCTGTCGGGACGTTAAGCAATGTACAATCAATCAATCAATATGTTTTCGTATTTTCGTTGAGAGGGGGGTAGTGTAACGAACGCCTTTGGGGCAGGTTTCGGTCGGACGATGGTGTGACGTCATTAGCAGTTGGACCGAATGTACACATGCGAATAATGTAGAGATAAGCATTGTTCACGAGCGGTAATGTACAGATAAGCCATGTTCACGTGCGGTAATGTAGGTGAGCGATGTTCACGTGTCACGTGTGGGAGTGACAGTGTGGAATCGGGAATAATTGCCGGTTAGAGATGCTACACCAGTCGAGCCGAGCAGTCGTTTTCGCTAGGGCTCTGAGGAAGACTTCTGGCTAGAGAATTCGGTAGCTGTATATTGAATACAGCGTGGCCGGTACGGAGCGGAAACCCCTGGTGTAGGGCGATGAAGCTGTCCTGAGAGCATCACGTACGTGACTGGACGCGGACATCATCAAGCCTTCATCTCTCCTTCGTCCTACCATCACTGGTGCTACGAGCAGCAACGGTAGCGAAGTAAGCCACAGATTCGTGCTACAGGACCACATGCAGTGTTCCGTCAGTGTAGCTATTGTCGCCTAGAGCCGTTAATTTCACGCCTAGGCGGGAATGTTCTAAATCTGTGAGTCATTGAATAGTAATATTCAGTTCGGGAATCTCCGTCAAGTCGTCAATGTGATATTGACTGTGTCGACACTAGTATAAAGAGAGTCGAGTGACGTCTCTCGAGAGAGACAACGACCTCTACGGTAGCGAGTGAATGTGTGAGCGCTGAAGTTGTGAATAACTTATATGCCACTTGTTAGTTATTTGTGCAGATTGATTTATATGATGTGAATTGTTATTGGTGTAGATTGGTTTATATGATATGAATTGTGTGGTTTAATGTATGTTATGAGTGTATGAGAATTAGTTAAACAGAGGGCAAAGAGATATAACTGTGTGGCCTTTGTCCTTGTTTTAAGTAGATTATCGTGTTGGGATTTCAGCCTCATTTGATTTAATTTATTTTGTTTATTGTTTGATTTGTATTGATTTTGATCTAGTTTTTTTTTTGTATTTATGTATGTGGTCATAATTGGTTATTTATGTTAAATTGTTTCTTTTGATTTGGTTTAGTTGTCAATAGATTGTTTCCTTTGGTTCATTTTGGTTTCATGAGACTTTGATAATTTGATTGGGTTTATTTCCCTTTCGCCGTACATTTGGTATTTAGTATTAGCGATTATAGTGTTTGAGGTGTTTGACATAAATTTCATTTTATTTTTCCTTGAATATATATTTGGATTGAAACTTTGAACTTAGTAACTTCCTTTTTCGCTGTACATTTCTTGTGCTTCTATCAACTAAAGTTGACGTTCTTCAGCATATATTAAGTTCGTGTGTTCTATTTGGTATAAAATTGGTCACTTGTAGAGATATTGAGTTAATACAATACATACTTTGCTTTGTATACTTGTAAGACTTTACTGTTTTCATTTCAACTCTGACTGTGCATTGTCCTGTAAATTTACTTTTGGAGAAACTTCATTGTTTCATAGGGTTTATAGAACAATTTATTGTGCTTAATTGCATTTTGCCATTTTGTTGTTGACACTTTAGTACTTTATTGATTTCTTGTTTAGACATTTTGATATTTTTTGGGTACGTTTTTTTTTTTTATTTGTTGATCTACATTGCACTTAGCCATGTCTGACGATTATGATAAGTTGTTCCAATCTTTTGTTGCTCAAGCTACAACTTTGGGTATCCCTGATAAGGAACGTGCGAAATATGTACAGGATTGTTTTGATCGTCTTGAGAGGCAAAGGTTGAGGGATGAAAAGAGATTGGAAAAAGAAGCAGAAATTGAGCTAGCTAAAAAACAAGCAGACGTTGAGCTAGCGAATAAACAAGCAGATATTGAGCTAGCAAATAAACAAGCAGAAGTTGAGCTCGCGAATAAACAAGCCGATATTCAGTTAGAGCTGCAAAGAGAGAAAACAAAACAAATGGAACTTGAGTTACGTTCTGAACGTAGACTTGAGGAACAAGATGCTGGTCATGGAAACAGAGGTAGGGATAGTTCTTCTTTTGGTGCTAGACCTGTTTACCCCAAGTTGCCTCTTTTCAAAGAAAGACAAGATTATATTGATTCATATCTTTTTCGTTTTGAGACTCATGCTACAGCCCTTGGCTGGGATCAAAGCAAATGGGTTACCTTTCTTTCCGCTTTGTTAGAAGGTAACGCATTGAACTTGTACCACAGTCTTGCTGCTCATGGTCCTGTAGATTATCAGACATTGAAGGACAATTTGCTTAAGAAGTTCCAGTGTACTGCAGAAGGTTTTCGCAAGAAGTTCCGGGAAATCCGACCAGACTCGAACGAACCTTTCCAAACTTTTGGTATTGAGCTAAACAGATTGTGTGATCGATGGATAGCTTTGTCCGGTGTTACTAGAAACATGCAGGGAATTATGAATCTTGTGTTAGGTGAGCAGTTTCTAGAATGTGTGTCACAGGATCTTGCTACTTTCATTCGCGAGCGTGGACTTGTTACATTAGATGATATGGTTAAAACCGCTGAAAGTTATCGTCTTGCTCGTCCCGGAAAGAACTTGGCACGCAGATCGGCTGCTACAATTTTCGGTTCGGTAGGATCAGTTGGTGTAGCTGAAGAGTCACAAGCTGTTCCTGGCTCTGCAGATTCGCGCGGTGGTTACTCAAACTATCGAGGTCGCGGCTATTGGAGGAATCGTGGTGGTTGTTAAAAGAATGACCAAACACCCTCAGTTTCGAACCAACAGGTCGAAGGTCGTTTTGATCAAACTCAGAGACATTTGAAACGTGGACGTGGAGGTGGTTCGTTTTACACCAATTTTGATAATTGCCCTCTTTGTGATGGTAAAGGTCATGGTCCCAGGCAGTGTCCTCTTCGCAACAGTCCAAACCCTTGCTCTGTTTGCAACATTGGTGGTCATACTCGAAAAACTTGTCCCTTTGTTGTGAAAAAAACCATAGCTTCAGATGATAAGAGTAACTCGAGCTCAGGTTGTGCAGTTGTCCCTGTAGACTCGGAAGTTGTTTGCTCTATTTTTGATCAGTCAGCTGGTCACTTGCATTTAGAAGTTGGTTCTGTCAATTCTACTGCTTGCTCAGTTCTGCGAGACACAGGTGCTACCATTTGTGGTGTTCGAAAACGTTTGGTTTCTGATGAGCAGTATGTACCAGGTACTGTCCGTTGTAAAACTTTTGGTGGAGAGTTCAACATTTACCAGCAGGCTAAAGTTGTTGTTTCTTGTCCATATTTTGCTGGAGAGTTGGTTTGTTGTGTTCTTGAGGATCCAGTTGCTGACTTGATTGTAGGAAATATTCCAGGTTTGATTGTCCAGCAGACCCAAGATACCAAAGCTGCTGCTGCTGATGTGATCCCTGTTGCTGCTGTCACTACTCGTGCTCAGGCTAGGAAACAAGGTCTCCCGCACAAACCTCTTGTCACTGTGTGCGATGATTTGAAGGTCACTCGTGCTGAACTCATTCAGTTGCAGAAAGGTGATGCTACTCTGCAAGGTTATTTCAGTTTAGCTGCCTCGGGTGAAGAAAAGGTTGTTGGTTCTGCTACTTCTTCTTTCTATTTTCAAGATGATATTTTGTACAGGAGGTATCAGAAATCCAAGGATATTTTGCATCAGGTTGTTGTTCCAGAGAAACTTCGTACTTCAGTCATGATTGCTGCGCATGATCAACTTTTGGCTGGTCATTGTGGAGTTCGTAGAACTCTGACTAGGATTCTATCCCAATTCTTTGGCCTGGTGTTTCTGCTGATGTGCGTACTTATGTTCACACTTGTGACATTTGCCAGACGTCAGTTTCAAAAGGCAAAGTTTCCCCTGTTCCTTTGGCGGCTATGCCTCTTATCTCGACTCCGTTCGAGAGGGTCGCTATTGATATCGTTGGGCCTTTTCTCCTTTTTTGCTTCCAGATGTCGCGGTCGTGGAACCTCGGTGTGATGTTCCTCGTATGGACGTTTCAGATTGGCATACTGTCCCATCAGTGGCTATTGGTGGTGTTCAAGATGATGATGATGTTGGTGGTCCTCCCACTATTCCTCTCATGTTTGGCTATTGTTTGGGCCATTTCGGAATTTTCCAAATTTCTTTGGGGGGTTGATTTCATTCTCCAGACTGACCACAGACCGCTGACGTACTTGCATACAAGTCGCTTTAAGAATTCTCGCATCATGCGTTGGTCCTTGTCCTTACAAGAGTTTAGATTCATTCTCGAACCACTTCCAGGTACACAGAATGTGTTCGCGGATCTGTTGTCACGCGCTGATCGTGATCAGTCGGTTCCATAGGTCAAGGTTTCATAGTCGTTACTGTATTTTAACATTATCCTACGAACTTGTAAAAAAGACCCTCGGTCCGTTCTTTTTTTCGTTGAGAGGGGGGTAGTGTAACGAACGCCTTTGGGGCAGGTTTCGGTCGGACGATGGTGTGACGTCATTAGCAGTTGGCCCGAATGTACACATGCGAATAATGTAGAGATAAGCATTGTTCACGAGCGGTAATGTACAGATACGCCATGTTCACGTGCGGTAATGTAGGTGAGCGATGTTCACGTGTCACGTGTGGGAGTGACAGTGTGGAATCGGGAATAATTGCCGGTTAGAGATGCTACACCAGTCGAGCCGAGCAGTCGTTTTCGCTAGGGCTCTGAGGAAGACTTATGGCTAGAGAATTCGGTAGCTGTATATTGAATACAGCGTGGCCGGTACGGAGCGGAAACCCCTGGTGTAGGGCGATGAAGCTGTCCTGAGAGCATCACGTACGTGACTGGACGCGGACATCATCAAGCCTTCATCTCTCTTTCGTCCTACAATCACTGGTGCTACGAGCAGCAACGGTAGCGAAGTAAGCCACAGATTCGTGCTACAGGACCACATGCAGTGTTCCGTCAGTGTAGCTATTGTCGCCTAGAGCCGTAATTTCACGCCTAGGAATGTTCTAAATCTGTGAGTCATTGAATAGTAATATTCAGTTCGGGAATCTCCGTCAAGTCGTCAATGTGATATTGACTGTGTCGACACTAGTATAAAGAGAGAGTCGAGTGACGTCTCTCGAGAGAGACAACGACCTCTACGGTAGCGAGTGAATGTGTGAGCGCTGAAGTTGTGAATAACTTATATGCCACTTGTTAGTTATTTGGCCCCACCCGGGTCTGCCCTGGGGGACTTGGGTGGGGTTAGGTATTTTTTAGTTCCCAGGGTCACCCTGGTCAGCCCCACAGGGTGGGTATATCTCTCTATTCTGGGGCATGTGTTTCTGTCTACCCTTGGTCCCTTCACCTGTATTTGCCTTTTTAAAACTCTCCCTACTGTCTGCACTGCCTGTAGCTCTTGATATTGGATGTGTGTTGCTAAATGGTCTTAGCTTTATTTAGGCCCATGTGTTAGGTTTATTTAATGTATTTGACCGGCTGGCGACATACATTCAATGTTCTGTTTAGTTTTTTTTTTTTTTTTTTCACAAGCAGTGCAGGCACGTCCTGAGAAAGCCTTGTTGCTGTCGGGACGTTAAGCAATGTACAATCAATCAATTGTTAGTTATTTGTGCAGATTGATTTATATGATGTGAATTGTTATTGGTGTAGATTGGTTTATATGATATGAATTGTGTGGTTTAATGTATGTTATGAGTGTATGAGAATTAGTTAAACAGAGGGCAAAGAGATATAACTGTGTGGCCTTTGTCCTTGTTTGTAAGCGCGTGTGTGGTGGATGAAAGAGTCTTAGTGAACAGAGATAGAACACCCACCTTTATACTGATTAGCAGAACAAACCCACGCACACACTCATTCCATTAGAATAAACGTTTATATATGTAACGGTTTAGTTCAGTAGTACACTAAAAACACCGTCGTTACAATACATCTGTGCATGTTCATAATCTATCTTTTACTTAGCATGCATATTCATAGGTCCCAGGTATCTCCACTTATTTTATTTATTTTTTATTTGTTTGTTTGTGATGTATGTTTGCATGTACACATCAGCATACAATGACATCGGCATACAATGATTGATTGTACATTGCTTAACGTCCCGACAGCAAAAAGACTTTCTTAGGACGTGCCTGCACTGCTTGTAAAAAAAAAAAACCCAACTAAACAGAATATTGAATGTATGTTGCCAGCCGGTCTAATCCGCTAAATAAACCTAACCAGACCATTTAGCAAAACACATCCAATATCAAGATCTTACAGGCAGTGCAGACAGTAGGGAGAGTTTAAAAAAGGAAAATACAGATGAATGTACCAAGGGTAGACAGAAACACATGCCCCAGAATAGATGGGAAACCCACCCTGTGGGGCTGACCAGGGTGACCCTGTGAACTAAAAAGTAGTTAACCCCACCCAAGTCCCCCAGGGCAGACCCGGGTGGGGGACATCAGCATACAAGATGAGAACATACATGTAACGTATATGGTAATAATGATGTGAACATAACATGTACACAGATATGGTAATAGGTGCATACCACCCGCTCCCCACCCCACACACAAAACCACAGAACACCCATTAAAGGACATGCATGTCTGTGCATGTTCATAATATATCTTTTACTTGTTATTCATATGTCCTAGTTATTTTTATTTATTATTTATTTTTATTTGTTGGAAAAGTAGGTTTTGTACATATGCTGATGTTCTCATACACATACATGGTAATACATCTGTGCATGTTCATAATTTATCCTTTACTTAGCATTCATATGGCCCAGGTATCTTGACTTACTTTATCTTATTTATTTAACAGCCATGAGATGGCATTAGTCGCCTGCTCGGTATTAAACCCAAATAACTATTTATTTAAATTTATTTATTTTGTTTGTTTGTAATGCAGGTTTTGTACATAAACATCAGCATACAAGAAGAAAATATAAACATATATAGATGGTAATAGGTGCCATACCGCCTGCTCCCAACCCCTACCTAAATACACACATAAAACCTCATAACACCTACCAAAAGACATGCACATCTGTATATGTTCATAATTTTAATCTATCCTTTACCTAGCATGCATATGTCCCAGGTACCTTAGACTTAATTTATATTATTTATTTAAATTATTTATTTATTTTGTTTGTTTGTAATGTAGGTTTTGTACATACACATCAGCATACAGCTTAAGAAAATACACCATGGTGCCCCTGTGCATGTGGCCACCAGTACTATTTTGTCAGATCTGTCACATACAGTCAATCATCTCTTCAAGCTTCTGCCCTCTGGCTGGCGGTTCCATGCTTTTAAAGCCAGCACCTCTCAATTTAGATGCAGTTTCTTTCCAGAAGCCGTCCTCAGTACATCACCAGCCATGGAACGTGATTCCATGATTTGTGACATATGACTGATTTGTGTTTAATATTGAGTTTATCTATCTTTTAGTGCTGTATATAGGATGATAGCCAACTGAGTGTATGACATGACGAATGCCCTACAAGTGAGGATGTATTTTACTGTCGCCATGTCACACAAAAGTCCATTGGTGAATAAATGTCTTATGTCTTATACACCATGGTAATAGGTGCCGTACCGCTTGCTTCCAACCCCAATCCAGTTACGCACACAAAACCGCAGAACACCCACCAAAAGAATTTACATCTGTGCATGTTCATAATCTATACTTAGCATTCATGTCCCAGGTATCTTTGACTTACTTTATCTTATTTATTTAACCGCCGTGAGATGGCCGTAGTCACCTGCGCGGTGTTAAACCCAAATAACTATTTATTTAAATTATTAATTTATGTTTGTTTGTAATGTAGGTTTTGTACGTACACATACACGGTAATAGGTGCCATACCACCCCACTTTCAACCCCACCCCACATACACACATAAAACCGCAGAACACCCGCAAAAGACATGCAAAATTGTATACTGATGGATTAGTGGACTGAAAACCTATAATATAGAGACTTGAGGTTAAGAAAGTGGCTTGTATTGACTGCCTGCATTTTAGCTTCCCACCTACAAATCTCATGTGTACAGTTAACCACACTAAACATGCAGCCATCAGTTCTGTGAAAAGTACTGTTGGCCTCATGCACAGGGACACCAATACTTAGAGATAAGGCCACACCTGATAACAATAACAATAACAGTACTAATAATATGCATACTCGACCAATAGTTCTGTAAACAGCACCTTTGTAAACAGTACCAGTGGCCAAATACATCATGGATGATGCCACCACTGATCACTTCAAACAATAGGCTGATACCATGAACTAGCCTGCACATGCAGCCATCAGTTCTGTAAATAGTACTGGTGGCCACATGCACAGGGGCACCAAACTTAAAGGCAAGGCCAAAACTGCCACCTCAAACAAAATGCTACCTAAACACACATATCAATGATACAGTCAACCTCCATGTGCGTTAGGCGGAACAGGCTTAAAGTATGGAACTGTAAATCTTACAGCAAAATGTCAAGACCAGTAAGAAGATAATGTAACAGCAGCAAGTACATGTATTTTGAAATCCACTCAAATAAAACATGAGAACTCATCGAGCCCAATGGTGTTATGAGTGGGTAATGGAAACACTGAAAGAAATAGTAGGTGTACATTATAAAGTATGTGCCTCCTTCCCCCCCCCCCCCCCCCTTAACTAACTGTCGTCATAAAACATATATATCTCATCCATTTGATCACTTGACTGACTGATTTATTAAATCATCTCTGTGTCATTTTCTCCGTTTTCTTTCTCGTTTTAATCCCAAAATATATGTCAGTGCTAATGTCAGATGCTAAGAATCCTTGCAGCGAACTGCAAATGTCTATATGCAGACAAACTGCAAATAACACAGCAGCAAAATAAGTTCCTCTTTTGTGCAGTAGGCTACTGCTAGCAAGATAGGGTTTAATTTTAAACAAAGCATTGCATGAACTTCCAAGCGTGTTCACATTGTGCTGTGTATTTTTTTCAGTGTGAAGTGTACTGTACCATCAGTGATCACTGAGACAGCATAACTGGCACTGGCAGTGATGGCACATCACAACACAATAGCTTGCCAGTGTACTGATTAAAATAATGTTACTGCATAAAATAATTAATCAAGTTCCGAAACTTTGCTCAGCCATGACAGTTAAAACCAAGTGGTGTGGCATTCTTTCTCTTTTCCAGCATGCACCATGTTGCACTTTGGACATAGGTTTCGAACATAGCGTGTGTTGTGGGTTAAGTTTTGTTTTGGTGCTGTGGTGTCGAAATAAAACGGGCAAAGCGATGGTAAAGTGAATGGAAATAAACGTGACAAACCTTTATCAAGATGTAAAAATGCACACAGCAACTTTACACGTTTGCTTTTTTATGGGAAACACGCTTATGTAGAACAAATCAAAAAGAATTCGTCGGCACACCGAAATTCACAACGAATCCGTGTGTATGGTGTATCATGTTTTGATCACGTGATTTGGGATACCTTATTGTTGAGTAACCATATCTGAGTTCAAGGCAAGCTTTTTGTTAATTGTTTTTTTCTCTTAATATATCTAAGTGTGAAATTATTAATGAAAAAAGAAATGAAATCCTTTTAAGTGACATATAGTGCATACTACAACTGAATACAGGAACATTGAGACCCGTGTAAACTACTGATCCCCTGTGAACATGGCTGCGACAGTCCTGGTTTCGTCTGCAGCCGTTCTCAGTGGAAACAAAATGTGCTACAGAAAAATGTCTCCATCCTCCGGCGGTTTAAAACGAGTGTGCACTGCTTTTATTCATACTAGACTTCATTTTGATATACCCAAACCTTTGTTACTCTCTAGAAAATCACCATCTCGTAAACGGCTGATCGTCTATGAAGGGCAGCTGCTAGACTATAAGTACACGGGTCACTTGCATGCTCTTCTGAAAGCGCGTCGATGTGTGTGTGCGTGTTAGTGCGTGCGCGCGCGCTCCAACCATCTCCAAGAGGCATAGATCCTCATGCGCCCTCCAGGCGCATCAGGATCTTTTCCTCCTGGAAATGTGCGCATGTTTGCGTGTGAGAGAGAGAGAGACTAGCCACTCGCGCGAGAGAGAATGACGTCATATTTAGAGTATTATGTCAGTGTCTGCGTGGTGACGGAGTTGCCTCTTTTACGTCACCTCCACTGTCTGACTTTCTCTAGAAGTAAAGGTTTTTTTAGTGTTTTAATTCTTTTCTGAAAAGAATTATTTTTTTTATAAAGAAGTGGAAAGGATACAAAGCTGGCTAACGAACTAATCCAATGTCTTTCTCCAAACTAGCTATATGCAAAATTTCAAGTAAATAGGACAAAAATTACGGAATTCATGGGGGAAGTTAGGGTGTCAAACGATTGGTGACTATCACGACCAGTACTTGAAAGCAGACGTTTGTTTACTAGCAGATGTATTTGAAAGTTACTGTGAAAAGGGTTTGTTACACTACAAGCTTGACCCTGCCTGTTACATAACTAGTCCTGGCATGACATGGGATGCATTTTTGAAATCCAGTAAGATATCTATAGACCTGTTGTCTGATCGTACGATGGGTGAAATGGTGGAACGTGGATTGAGGGGTGGGATTAGTATTGCAGCAAATAATTACGCCAAGGCCAACAATAAATATCTGGACAGTCATGGTGACCTTGGGATTGACCCCTCAAGGTCAAGGTCATTTATTACGTATCTTGACGCGAACAATTTGTATGGGTTCGCAATGTGTGAGTTATTGCCCTTGAAAAACTTTTGTCTGTATGATTTGTCACATTATGACATAACACAGTCAGGGTTATCAAACAATATTATGAATCTTGACCGAAACGACGCAAAGGGTTGGATCTTTGAAGTAGACTTGGAGTACCCACACCACCTACATGATTATCACAATGATTATCCATTAGCTGTTGAGAAAATGAGTATGACAGGAAAAAAAGAAGACACTAAACTTGTACCAAATCTGAATGATAAATTCAATTACGTTTGTCACTATCGCTTGCTGCAGTTTTACATCAGACACGGGTTAGTACTAAAGAAAGTTCACAGAGGAATTCAATTTGATCAGAGTGCTTTCATGAAAGATTACATAATGAAGAACACAACCCTTCGTGCCAGAGACGGCAACACTGCATTTGACAAAGACTTCTTTAAGCTTATGAACAATGCCTGTTTTGGCAAGACGATGGAAAATCCTCATCACCGCAAAGATGTGAGATTAGTCACAACTGAATCAGGTGCAATTAAACTTACAGGTAAGCCACAGTACACAGGGTATAAAGAGTTTCATTCATCATTGTATGCAGTGTCACTCAAAAAAAAGATTGTTAAACTGGACAAGCCAGTATTCATTGGTATGGTAATTCTTGAATTATCAAAACTGTTGATGCTTGAATTTTATTATGATTACTTTAAACCGAAGTATCCTGAGTGTCGATTGTTATACACTGACACTGACTCTATGATCATTGATGTGTGTACTGAAGACTTATTAAGACATGAAAACAGAGTTACACATGTATGACACGTCTGACTATCCTAAGGATCATCCACTGTATAGCACACAAAACAAGAAAGTGCCTGGTAAGTTTAAGGATGAACTGAATGGTGTGCCTATAGTTGAGTATGTTGGACTGAGATAAAAAATGTATTCTATACTGCACCAAAAAGGCAGTCAGTCGAAAGCCAAAGGAATAAAAAAAAAAAACAGCAATAAAAAATAAAGACATTCGACATGAACATTACAAGCAAGTGTTAGATGGTGCATTAATGCCTGATTATCCAAACAAGTCACTGAGATCAAATAAACATAATCTTGAAATGATTCAAACACACAAAAAGTCACTTGCAGTTGGGGACACGAAACGCGTGTTTTTCAGTAAAGAAAAAGCTTATGCGCCTGGGCATTACAGGCTCAAGTTATCTGAAGACATAGCTGATGAACTGGTTGATGAATTAATTGATGACTTAGTTACTGAAATGAGTAACGGTGTCTGGGGGAATAATCTGTAATTCTTCTCTGGCAAATGCCCTTTGGGGTGCAGGGTCATACAGATAATATATTGTTGCATCAGCACCAGGAATTTTTTTTTTTTTATATTATGAACGGATGTGGACCAGATGGGGTCTGTTGCCCTGCGTCTGTCGTCGTTCTCAGCCTCCCCTGGCTGATATAAATATCTCACCTGTTTAGTAAATAAACTTGTGTCTGGTGCTGGGGTTGGTCCTGTTTTTGGCTCTGTAATTGATTTCAATTTAATAGCATCAGCAGGCTTTGGGTGTCCTTCATTATTCATTGCTTTTATCACAGATGGTAATCTCTTTACCCACTCAGTGTTCCGGGTGTCATGACTGAGTTCCTTAGAATACTGGTAACTGAAAAGTCTTTCTGATAACTGTTTGTTAAAGTTCTCTACAATTGCCTGTGATCTGTGCACACCTGGAATACCTCGTCTGACTATTACGCCATGCTTAGCAAATAACTGATTAACAGCACCTTTGAATTCTGATCCGTCATCGACCTGCACAAGTCTGGGGTATCTTAAAGGGCCTCTTTTATAGATACTAGATAAAGCATTCGCAACTGTGTTAGCAGTTTTGTCAGATATGGGTTCAGCGTCTTTGTACCTTGATGCAATGTCAACGACAGTCAAAGCGTACTTGTATCGTTTCTTTCTTATTGCCCCCACCCGGGTCTGCCCTGGGGGACTTGGGTGGGGTTAGGTACTTTTTAGTTCCCAGGGTCACCCTGGTCAGCCCCACAGGGTGAGTTTTTCTCTCTATTCTGGGGCATGTGTTTCTGTCTACCCGAGGTCCATTCTCCTGTATTTGCCTTTTTAAAACTCTCCCTACTGTCTGCACTGCCTGTAGCTCTTGATATTGGATGTGTGTTGCTAAATGGTCTTAGCTTTATTTAGGCCCCATGTGTTAGGTTTATTTAATGTATTTGACCGGCTGGCGACATACATTCAATGTTCTGTTTAGGTTTTTTTTCACAAGCAGTGCAGGCACGTCCTGAGAAAGCCTTGTTGCTGTCGGGACGTTAAGCAATGTACAATCAATCAATCTTTCTTATTGTATCATGTGGTAGGAACAGGAGGTCCATTTGATGTGTGTCATTGGGGGTAGTGTTTACAAAATGGGGTCTAGATATCTTTTTTGGAGCAGGGAGATATATCTGCCATATTGCTTGTCTCTGTAACCATTGTTTGACTTGAGTGTTATATCTCCGCCCACAGCGGCATGTAATTTCTGAATAGCGGTGTTACTTTTCCAGTACCCTGATGGAGAGTAATATATTTTTAATAGTTTATTTTCTACCCCGGGGTTCATTTCTTCTAGCAACATAAAGACCAGTAAAAAATACAAATGTCATTCCCACTAGAACAAAGATTATCTCTCCATTTCTTTGTTCTGGGCTTGGTTTGTAATAGTCACTAAGTTTTGGTTTCGGGATAGACATGTCTTCACCCGTGACAAGAAAATATTCACGAATTGCTTCGTCTGTATTTGAAAACGTATGTTGTGCGTGGCCTTCTAGCCTCAATCTTTCATTAATGAAATCAAGTTTCTCAATTCTATTCTTTTCATAATCCTGTTGCGCTTGTGCAAGTTTCTCAGACGCTTCATTGTGACGTTTCATTTCTTCTGCAGATTCCTCTCTACCCATTTTTGAAAAGAGATAATTAGAGCCACTGAATGCGAGGGCGTTAACCATCGCGCCTCCAATCATAATAGCTATCGTCGCCATATTTATTTTATTTACATAGAAACATTTTCGGGAATAATTCCTTGCTTGACAAGAAAATCTTTTGTCGCAATCGACGCTGTTACAACTACAATTAGCTTAGCGCTGTCTTCAAAGTCTAATCTACTGAGGTCTGCTGATTTCATTTTGAGTAGATTTTTTCCTAGCATAGAATACGCTACTGCTAGTCCGCTGATTACGGCAGAATGATACACAAGGTTTATTATGTTCTTTGTGTCGCTCATTTTCTAAGGCAAAAAAAATTAAAATAATATTTTTATTTACTGCATATAAAATGGGTCAACGGCTTTGGGTGTTACTGGTAATGTGGCGACTTCTGGTTTTGTTTTTGGAGTGTCTGATTTTTTGGTCACTGTACGAGTCTGTGGTTTGTATTTTTTGTATAATTGATACCCTACGTAACCAAATCCGACAACAAATCCGGCAACTATATATTTTGTTGTTTGAGGTTCGGGGTCAGGGTTAGACTGGGTTGTTTGTCTCTCACTTTGATGAGGGAGTGACGACCTGGTGGTCCTGACGGTCCTGACGATAGTGGCACCAATGGTGTTATTGACGGTGGGTCAGTTACATGTACCTTTTGCAGTAGTTCTAACTTTCTTTGTTTGTTCAATGCAGCTACTCTTTTTCCTGACTCAACGCGGCCTGGACTTTTAACCTTAGTCACAGTTTGAACATGTGTCAAAACAGGGCTGGGGTTCTGTTGTGTAGTCATCTTGTTCTCGTCCATTTGATCCATCTTTTTCTTTCTCTAGAAAATTTATTTTCGAAAAATCAATATGACTCCCAGTTACCAGCAAAGTTACCACAGGTGCAAGGTAATTTCCAAACTTGTAAAACATGACGCATGCTAATTTGCCAATTGAACTTGAAACAATAGGATTGCTTTCAAGGTCGTGTGAAAGACTGTCACTATCCACAGGTAGAAAGTGACTCACTGCTTTTGTGTATAGGCATACTAGAGATCGACTTAAATCACGTGTCATTAGTGAAGCGATGTGGTTTTCATATTTCGAATGAAGCTTGATTAGCTCTTCAGCCGTGAGGGATTCTATGTCTTCTGTCATGTATTGTTTTCCGAGATAAGTTTTCGACTTTCCAGAAACAATTACAGACAAAAGACGCTGTTTCTTAGACTCTAAGTCTTTGTTTTCTACAGCATTGATATCATTCAATAGAAGGAGTTCGTCTTGGTTCATTTTATTATAATATAAAAAATATTAACATTAACTCTGCTGGCTCACCTTGTGTAATACCACTTTATTAACTATAACACTGTCAATATAAACATTTAGTTTACGTAGTTGCTTAAATATGCTATAACAAATTTCCCCTAACCAACCATACCCCCACCCGGGTCTGCCCTGGGGGACTTGGGTGGGGTTAGGTATTTTTTAGTTCCCAGGGTCACCCTGGTCAGCCCCACAGGGTGGGTTTTCCTCTCTATTCTGGGGCATGTGTTTCTGTCTACCCTTGGTCCATTCACCTGTATTTGCCTTTTTAAAACTCTCCCTACTGTCTGCACTGCCTGTAGCTCTTGATATTGGATGTGTGTTGCTAAATGGTCTTAGCTTTATTTAGCCCCTTGTGTTAGGTTTATTTAACGTATTTGACCGGCTGGCAACATACATTCAATGTTCTGTTTATTTATTTTTTTTTTTTTCACAAGCAGTGCAGGCACGTCCTGAGAAAGCCTTGTTGCTGTCGGGACGTTAAGCAATGTACAATCAATCAATCCTAACCAACCATAGTTGGTATTATCAACTTTAAAAGTAGGTGTCTTTAAATCAACTGTCATGCACTCCACATCTGGAAGCTCATCAACATAATACAAAGTCACACTATATGTAGCATATATTTCCAATGGTGCTGAAAGGCTTATGTTAGTCTGTTTGGGTGATATTAAGTCAGTAAAATGCATAACATCTTTGAAGCAGTGTGAGATATCAAGCACTTGTATGATTTGTCCGTCTGTCATTTTTATTAGTCAAGACAAATGTATGAATTAATTTACTAACCCATACTGTGTGGGCTGATCTGTCTTTAAAATAAGCTATAGATGCTTAGTTGATTTCAGTTTATTTTTTCCCCCACCCGGGTCTGCCCTGGGGGACTTGGGTGGGGTTAGGTACTTTTTAGTTCCCAGGGTCACCCTGGTCAGCCCCACAGGGTGAGTTTTCCTCTCTATTCTGGGGCATGTGTTTCTGTCTACCCGAGATCCATTCACCTGTATTTACCTTTTTAAAACTCTCCCTACTGTCTGCACTGCCTGTAGCTCTTTGATATTGGATGTGTGTTGTTAAATGGTCTTAGCTTTATTTAGGCCCCATGTTTTAGGTTTATTTAACGTATTTGACCGGCTGGCGACATACATTCAATGTTCTGTTTAGTTGGGTTTTTTTTTCACAAGCAGTGCAGGCACGTCCTGAGAAAGCCTTGTTGCTGTCGGGACGTTAAGCAATGTACAATCAATCAATCAATCAGTTTATTTTTTACATCATCACGTTCATGTTTATTTGGTATGACATCATTTTCTCTGAGACAGTCTTCAAAGCTGTCACGATCCTTACAGTAAAACAAACAGATAAACTTTAACTGTTCTTGAAAATCTTTCAGAACAGCATTATATTTCTGAGTGAGAATCCATACACTGACGTTTGCATGTTTACCACTGAAAGCAAGTTCTGCTAATGTGTTTCTCTTTTTGACAATGTCTTTCTCTGCAGAACAGTCATCAACAATAAACAGGGTTGACTGTCCTTCAAATTGTTTGTAAAAATATTGTAGGTAGTCATTCAGTTTTTTTCTCAGGGTCAACTAAGTATATGTTACTGTCAGTCCAAATAAATAAACGGTTGTGATAAGCTTTGTTGTGTTTGATTGTAGGACAAAATATCACAATGTTTTCAAAATGGTGGATATATCTTGTTTGTAAGAGGTTAAGAACAAATTCAGTTTTACCACACCCTGTCGCCCCACAAAACAATCCACAGTGTGGGTCAAGTGTCATTAAGCTACGGTTCATTTTAATACACAATATAATTTTAATATATGTGTCCACTCAGTCTACTGTCTTGTATATTGAGTTGTGCGTCATATATCAGGTACAAATATATATTTATTGCTTCGGCTTTTTCAACCTTCTTTTGTATCTGAATTGTTATTCCGTCACTACCATTTTCAACAGTTCGACCTGACCCATGAAGGTAATCATCATCTGTACTGCGAAGGTCTAACCAAAGTGCATATTTGTTTGTAAGGTATTGACCAATTCTTACGTCATACAGATGTAAATCTTTACACACTATGTTTGCAGATTTATCTCTAATCCTTCCACCCGCAAAATACTTTGTGATCTCATCGTAGTGCTGATAAGGCAGCATTCCAGAAGCGTACACTTGATTAGGGCGGCCTTCAATTGTACAGGACAAATGTGTAATCTTAGGATTGTAGAATTTTTCTGAATCTCTTTTGTATGGGCCTGCTGGTTCAACAAACAACATAAGAATACCTTTCAGTGACCTGGCAGGTGTGTTCAAGTTTATGTTCCACATTGGGTCACTCTTGTCTTTGGGTATTAAACTATGTCTAATCACCCTGTCATAATAAATTGGAAGTCTTGACTGGTATTGATTTTGAATGAGTCTGGCTAGTTCAGTATGTGTGACAATTTCATATTCCAAGGAAATGTTAGAGATCTTGTACATTGCACTGAGATCAGATGATTTTATAACTTTGGAGTAGTCATTGAAAGTTAGTTCAAAACTCAGACGGTCATTCAGTGCCCCTTGATAATAAGGCAAGTGTGCTGTGAGGATTTCAAACTCAAGTGGAATGTAAAATCTGGTTCCATATGTTTCTGCTAATATAACGTCCTGGGCTGCTGACGTTGATTTATCTCCAGCATTGATTCGAAGTTTACCAACATTATCAGACTGTATGCCTTGATAAATATGATCTTCTCGTTCTTCTCTTGTAAGCCACAAATCTTTGTAACAGTAGAACACATCTGAGTCGTCAAGACTAAACACTTCCTGTCCTTCAAGTTTTACTTTAATAGTCCTAACAATTGCTCTGCCAAGATTGTCAACCAGTGTTCTGTTCACATCTGCGTCTGATGATAGTTCAATATTAAATGCAAGGCGTGCAGTGCCAGGAACAATAACGTCACTGGGACCTAGGTTTGGAAACTTAACTGTAAGTACCCCACCCGGGTCTGCCCTGGGGGACTTGGGTGGGGTTAGGTATTTTTTAGTTCCCAGGGTCACCCTGGTCAGCCCCACAGGGTGGGTTTTTCTCTCTATTCTGGGGCATGTGTTTCTGTCTACCCTTTGTCCATTCACCTGTATTTGCCTTTTTAAAACTCTCCCTACTGTCTGCACTGCCTGTAGCTCTTGCTATTGGATGTGTGTTGCTAAATGGTCTTAGCTTTATTTAGGCCCCATGTTGTAGGTTTATTTAACGTATTTGACCGGCTGGCGACATACATTCAATTTTCTGTTTAGTTTTTTTTTCACAAGCAGTGCAGGCACGTCCTGAGAAAGCCTTGTTGCTGTCGGGACGTTAAGCAATGTACAATCAATCAATCAATTGATATTGGATGTGTGTTGCTAAATGGTCTTAGCTTTATTTAGGCCCCATGTGTTAGGTTTATTTAATGTATTTGACCGGCTGGCGACATACATTCAATGTTCTGTTTTTTTCACAAGCAGTGCAGGCACGTCCTGAGAAAGCCTTGTTGCTGTCGGGACGCTAAGCAATGTACAATCAATCAATTAACTGTAAGTGTTTGGTTCTGGTCTATGGTGCTAGGATTGTTTGTGATGATGATTGATTGTCTTATGCCCTTAACACCAAGAGGCTCACGTAGTTTTCTGTATGGGTCTAACTTTGATCCGTAAGACTGTGTCATTTTTATTATGCACAATAAAAAATAATAAATTAATAAAACAATGGCAGCGGGAGGATTTAATCATGAAGATTTTGAAATGGATGGTATGTATGATTTGGTAATACAACAGATATGACAGATATGACTGGTACAAGAAATATTTACAGTTTACGTCACGAACTTTTAGAAACCAAAGTGAACTCGTTTTATGATCATGTTGGTGGCCGCCCAGACAACATAGATCCTAATCAGTTTGAACTTGATGGCAAGGGTCATTTATATTTAAATACTGTTGACAAAGGAAAAGTACTATTGACTAACAAAAAAGACCCTGGTAAGTTTAGGGCTTTAAGTACAATAAAAAATGAAGGTGGTGTTGGTGCCTTGCGTCAACTTGGTATTGGTGGGTCTCCTGTCATGCCGCGTCTTGTTAGTGCGCTTCACGACACGCAAACAAAGTTACCAACGGCACAACAAATTGAAATGGCACCAGTAACAAGCCTACCAGAAATAGCAAACACAGTGATACAAGAAACCTCATTTACTGAAGGACAATTAAATGATGCTATGAAAACAATAGATGATCCACCTTTGTCAATGAGAGAGATTATGGGTTTGGATAAATCACTGCAGACAATAAGAGGTGAGATGGTAAACAATGTTGCCAAACTAGGTGAGCTTGATAAACACATAGAACGTGAAAAAGAGAAACTGGCTACAGCAGACAATGGGAATCTTGACACAGAAATGAAAGAAAGAATACAACACAGATTAAATGATTTGCAGATAGAAAGATCAGGGCGGTTAGAAGTGATTAGTATTGGAAGACAAAAACTAAAAACACAGGTCAACAGGATTAGAGAAACTATTCAGAAAATACTTCACAAAGACACAACTCTGGCTGAGAGATTGAAAACACTTTTCAGAGAACAAGGTATTACAATTGCCAGTTTAATTACAGCTCTTGGATTTATTATCAGTATTGTTGTGTTGGCTGTCTCCGGGGGACCCGGGGGTGGTGGGGGTCCAGCACCGCCAGGTCCACCAACCCCGGGCCCACCAGCACCTCCAACAGACCCAAAGGATTTACAGTCATGGGTAAAGAAACAACTGTCTCACATATCAGACTTGCTTAAGAAATTGGCTCTGAAAGCAGTGGATGCTTTGCCTGGCATAATTGGCACTGTTGTCAGTTGGATGATTACTACAGCAGCAAAGGTAGTAGGGTTTATGGCAGAGCATGTGTGGGTCTTTTTGGTTACAGTAGGAGGGTTGATGGTGGGTTATTTAATGAAACAGATAAAGAAGTAATACCCCTAATCCTGTTAGACCTATTACCAATGCAGTTCTTTCTGACTCATGTGTGTCAGGGGTTGACTGTACTGGTTGTATGAGTGCCGGTGTTGGGGCCGGGGGTGTTACCGTCTGTAATGGTTTTAACAACTGTACACGTGTGGTTGTGGCCCCCAAGTTTACAACCCCACCCGGGTCTGCCCTGGGGGACTTGGGTGGGGTTAGGTACTTTTTAGTTCCCAGGGTCACCCTGGTCAGCCCCACAGGGTGGGTTTTTCTCTCTATTCTGGGGCATGTGTTTCTGTCTACCCTTTGTCCATTCACCTGTGTTTGCCTTTTTAACACTCTCCCTACTGTCTGCACTGCCTGTAGCTCTTGATATTGGATGTGTGTTGCTAAATGGTCTTAGCTTTATTTAGGCCCCATGTGTTAGGTTTATTTAATGTATTTGACCGGCTGGCGACATACATTCAATGTTCTGTTTAGTTGGTTTTTTTTCACAAGCAGTGCAGGCACGTCCTGAGAAAGCCTTGTTGCTGTCGGGACGTTAAGCAATGTACAATCAATCAATCAAACCCAAGTTTACAGATTGATTGATTCCTAATTTTTGATCATGACCTGCAACAATGATTTCATTATTATAATTTGTTATTGTCCCCATTTGGAGTTGAAGATCAGACGGCAACATGTATAACCCGATGCCTACTACAAAGTCAACTTTTGATCTGGCATATCTGAGTACGTCTTGATAGCGTTGTATGCTTGATGGGAGATCGACTGTTGAATTAATTGAATCTTCTAGGTTTGCAAGAAACTGTTTTTGTGCTTCAAATTTGCCACTTCCATTTAAAATGTTTGATTTTGTTAGTGATTGTGCACCTAGTATACACCAGACATATGTTCTGATAGACTCATTTACACGCTCGACTCCTGCTTGAGTAAACCCGTCAGTTTTATCTAAAATAAATGTGGTCCAGGCATTAGACTGTTTCTGTTCAATTGATCCTAACCAGACTTGTGATTTTGATGAGAATGAAGTGTAACCAGGGTAATAATCTTGAGGGTATTGTCTGTGACTCATAGCATAATACAATGTCCCCATGCCTTTGTGATCATCAAGTTTTTGTGTGAAGTCATAACCGGGACTGATGTTAAATTCATTACATATGCGTTCAAATGCTTTCATATCCATGGGGTTGTTATACATGTTGAAACTGGATTCAGTGGGCAGTGGTGTATGCAGTTCTGACAGTATACGTCTAAGCTGGTAATAAACATGAAAACGATACACAGACCTAATCAGTTTGTTTGAGTGATTCAAGTGGTCTGTAAATGAAACACCACAGCCTGTAGTTGAACATAGTATGGCAAAGTTAAGCTGGTTTTGAAACATCTGTAGTGGACTTGAGGACCACTTTCTTGCAGTAGAGTCGTCTGTTATTGGAGGGTTTAGATATTGGTCAAATGGATTTGGTACTTTGACTTGAAATAAATCTTGTTCGCTTACAGCTATATCGAGCTGGTTTAGTTGAATTATTTTCTGTTCATAAGTAGGTGCAACATTATATTTGGCATTCACATTGAATTGAAATGCGTTTGTTGTGGTAATGGTTGGTGATTTAAATTCCATCCTTCTTTTTATATGAGATAATAAAAATGTTTATTACCTTAACAAATCTTGACACAAGCAAACCAGTGTGGTTAACTAATGGGATTGATAATCGAGATGGTAGCAAGGCTGTAGCTATCCATGAAATGTTCTACACAGTAAAATGGTTTAATGTAAAAGATGATATATATAATAAAGTCATTTTTGATGGTAAGACTGAAGCTATACCACCTGGGTATTATGACTTTTGTACTATAGCTGAATGGTTTCAAAGTAATTTTAAAATTAAAGCAACTTTAAATCCAGCTAACCTACTTGTTACATTAGAATCTCCAAAACAAGATTGGTTAAAAATCTCAGACAGATTTGCGTATTTACTTGGATTTTATATTGACGAAGATTGGTGGAGATCAGATGATTTAGATGAAGCTATGTTTGGTATTATAACAATGAGAACAAAAAAACTTAAAGTAACTGGTAAACGCCCCGTCTATTTGGCAGTACACACAGTATTTAATGTGCATTTAAAAGAACTAAACACGACTGAAAATGTACACAATGGAAAACCATCAACTTTGTTGAGATGTGTGCCAGCTGGAACTGCTCCGTATTGTGAAAGTGTAATTGTTAGATTTCCTAATTTACAGTTTAAGAAATTAGGTTCTAGTTTCTTTGAGTCACTGAGTATATCTGTAACTAATCAGGATAACAAACCAGTTGTTATGCATGATTTTAGTGTAGTGTTAGAAGTTAAATAATTTTATTTTTGTTTATAAAAATGAGTGGCGGTCCAAAGCCGAGAATCATACCAGTTGCGTGTCCGGTAACAGAGTTGAAAGATTTGGCTGACGTACAGGATTTTGAGAAGGAAATGAAATGAAATGAAATGAAACTTTATTTTCCAAGGATAAAAGAATAGGTGCGCAGACCTGTTTTCATTCTTGTCCTTGCTACACACTACAAAACAAAATAACGTACACACACACACACGCGCGCCGGTGTGCAATTGCCGCGTGCACAGGCTTGTGCCAGATTAGCTTGTAGCCTACAGGCGCCAAGCCAAGCCTGCACAACCCTCCACACACACACACACACACACACACACACACACACACACACACACACACACACACTGACACACACATACACACACATCAGTATATCATGTACACATACATTCTTTCGCTTAAAACTATACTACAGCAAATATAAAAAGTATAATGGATTTTGTACATAAAACGGCTATTGTTCTCATCATAAAAACCAACACGGCGGCTCACTCCAACAAACATAAACAGGCATACACACACACACACACACACACACACACACACACACACACGCACACACACACTCGCACACACACACACACGCGCGCGCGCGCGTGCGCAAGCACGTAGGGATGCGCGCGTGCACACACATACACTTGCACACACTGACACAGATAAACACACACATGCGATAGCGGCCTCCCCGCGCCACTAAACCGCGCACAGCTAGATGCTAGTCTGTTTCATCCCATGTAAGGAGGGAGAGGTAGGGGAAGTATATGGTTTTGAACTTGATTCCACTGGCATGTACAAGCGGAAAGTACTTGATGACATAAAAGAAGGAACAGAGAGACCGATTCCTAAACTTGGTCAGCTGCGTGATGTTACTGTACCTACTCCGCCTGTAAATAATGCGCCCTACAACTTAATACATGTGGGAAATAAGTGGGTAGTTTCACCTGTGCCTGTTCCACCACCCACAATTGACTGGGACATAAAGTTGGAATTTATTAGTCCTTATGTATACACTGATGATGAAGGTGCCTTAGTGTTTAGGAAGGTTGTTAACTCTGGGCCGCTTATTGTAAGCCTTGTTCCAAGCTTTGCCCCAGACAACAATAGCAGAGATAAACTGAAAGTTGAAAATTATGAGAGTATCTTCTTACAACTAGAAAGGGTAGATCAGATACTTCTGTTGTGTTTATGCCAGCAAGCTTAGTTGTGGCTAGAGAAGCGACAATAGTATTTGAAATTATCATGAAATCTGTAACTTCTGCAAAACAGGCAAATATTGCACAGGGAATAAAACTTACATGGGATGAAACAGTATGAGAATCATCAAAGGTCTTTATTGCTATTAGAAAAAATGTAGATGTTTTTCAAGTTTCGAGCAGTGTTCCAGCTGTCAAGATATTAGTCGACAAAACAACTTTTGTTCGTCTAAGTTACATAAACCTTGAACACATTGATCTTGTTTCGTTTTATTATGCCAGCAAATTGTATACTTTTGAAGAGTTACAAAATGTAATTGCTGATTAAATAAAAAATATTTGTCAATAAAAAAAATGGTAAAATTCTATCCAATACTACCGACGCTTGAGCCGACTGAATCAATTGCGATGACTAAAACAACGCTTGCGCCTGATCCGCATGCGACAGCTGTCCCAATTGCATCAGATAAAACATTACAGGCAGACGCATTTCGTTTAATGAATATTACAGAAGCAATTAAATATTTGGAAAGTGAAGAGGCGAGGTACTCCAGATGTAAGAGACGGTATCAGACCGTTTTTAATTCTGTTCAAAACACTTCTATGGCTATTGGTGCAGTTTCAGCTGGATGTTCTGTGGGGGGTATTGTTCTGTTTGCCACGGGAATTGGAAGTTTGGCTGGAATAGCAGTTGAGGGTGTTAGCGTTGCTACATGCCTGGCTTGCTTTGGTTTGGAGGCCTTGAACAAGAGGTTTTACACGAAATTACAGAAACATGAAGCATTGAGTACGCTTGCTGGTGCAAAGCTGAGCAGTATGAAACTTATTATCAGTAAGGCATTAAATGATAATTGTATTGATGACGAAGAATTTAAGCGAGTCCAGGATGATTTAAATAATTACAAGAAACAGAAGTCTGAAATACAAAATAAGATGCGTAGTCAATCTCCTGTGAATGTTGAAGAGCTAAAAGCCAGTTTTTTAGAGATGGGAAAACAGATGGGTGTTCAGGAAACCACAGAAAAACTACACAATCTTTTAAACAAATAAAAATCAGATTTGGTAATCAATCAATATTTTTGTCATATGCTTCGCAGAGAGATGACACGTCATTTACACCACTTGTGCCTGATTATTTAACCCCATCTGCACCACCGCCAGAGTACTACTGAGAAAAAAAAGTTTTTTTATTGTCCTTGTATCTTGACAAATCTGTCTCAGTATCTTGGGACTTGAGTCAAGTTATTGTAAGAACTTAGGGTAAGTACTTGTAAGAACTTAGGGTAAGTACTTGTAAGAACTTAGGGTAAGTAATTAATAAGTTCTTATGGCAACACACTTAAAGGTTACCTCTGCAGGTTCCTAAAAGTTAGTTGCAACTTGTTAATAAGTATTAAGTTTCACTTGGCATCACTTGATCAGGTAAATGATTAGGTGTTTACAGAGACAATAGTTATAGAGAGATACAATATGAGATCCGTAAGATAATTAGATCAATAAAGCCGCATCGGTCATGCTTGTCAGTTTTTTAAAATCAAAGGGTTGATTTGGAAATAAAGGGGGTGTAATAGGGGTCAAAATTTTGATATTAAAAATAACGTAATTTAATGACCGATGCGGCCTTATTGAATTCATTGTCTATCGGGACTCATATTGTATCTCTCTACTTGATGTTGCATTATGTACGACGTCATCTGGCAAATGACATAAGAAATAGTTTTCTGCTTTGACAGCGCTATGTGTACGTGCGTGCATGTATGCATGTGATGATGTGTGTCAGTAAAGTTCAGGAACAAAGACAAAATAGGGCGGGTATGACGGATAGACGGACGGAGGGACGACGATGGATGGACGGACAGGGAGAGTGAGGAAAAGTGAGAGACAATGACAATGATCCTTTATTTGACAACGGTAAAAGTTTTGGTAATAACCATTTTTCGAACTTGCCGTTGCTAATCTACTGATTAATTGCTATCGCACTAATTATTTAATACTACTGAACACACACGCACACACACACACACACACACACACACAAATCTTGACAAACACAAACCAGTAGAGAAGAAAAATGTAAGAGGGAAGTGACATAGAAATACCAGCTTTACTGGTCGGACATAATCATATGTTTAATTAAGGTACTATTATAAGAAAACACGCAGCCTAATACACTTACATACACATTCACGTTTCAGCACACCACTCTTTGTCTCTAATATACACGTGCGCACACACACACACACACATGCACGCACGCACACACACACGCGCTTGCGCGGCTTAGGACGTTAAGTCAGTCAGTCATATGAATAGTGGCTACACACCTTACGCATGCATTGACACACACACATGCACGCACACACACCCACATGCACACATACACGCGCTTGCGCGGCTTAGGACGTTAAGTCAGTCAGTCATATGAATAGTGGCTACACACAAGCTGTACTGAATAAAACTGAGTCATCTAAAACTGGGATTCATGCAGTTAATGAGCTAATCAAAATAGTATTTTTCAATGAGTGCACAGTCACGGCGGTGTTGCTGACAAAAACAAGTACTTAATGAGACTGACTTTAAACGAGGAGAAAGTAGCTGATGTCGTGACGTTTCTAGGCACTGCATTCCAAAGGCCAGAGAACGTTAAACTCGTTTTATAGAGATCAATTCTAGGTCGCGGCAAAATAAGGGATTTTCTTGATCTGGAGTATGTTGATGACTGGGCGGTAAATAGCGTTGTGATATATGGGGGTAGCTTATCGTTTAATGCCTTAAACATAACCATTCCCTTATTGTAAGTTAAATTATCTTTCAGGGGCAGAATTTTTAAGGCTGCCAATTTTTGGTCAGCAGTTAAGCTGCTGGAATCGGGGAGTATTAGTTTGGCAGCTCTCTGATGTGGAGAGTTATTTTTTTTTTCAAACTGACATCACTCGAACCATCCCACACAGTAGAAGAATAGTCTATATGTGATCTAATATTATGGGCATTGGAGAACAGTTGACGTGTCTCCATATCAGTAATGTGTTTAAGTTTCGCTAAAATGTACAGATTTTTACAGACAATTTTACAGACATTACTGATGTGTGGCTGCCACCTAAGCTGGTTGTCCACCGTGACTCCTAGCAGGCGATGGTTAGTAACTTGGCTGATGGTTTTGCCTTGGAGGGACAGACTGAGTGAGAGAGCCAAGTTGGTGTTTTTGGCGGGTGCTAATTACCATGCTTTCATTTCATTTACCGGGTTTAGTGTCATAATATTACGACTGCACCATTCATCAATATCTTGCAGTGTGTTTTGCAGTCGTGAATTGATGTTTGATATATCCTAATCTGGCGTGTGTACAGCGGAATCATCTGCAAACATATCACGTAACGCTTTTATTTTTTATCGCAAGAGGAAGATCATTTATGAACAAGCAGAATAAAAGGGGTCCAAGAATAGAGCCCTGTGGTATGCCATGCTTCACTAACTCTTGATAAGAGAATGAACCATTTAGTAATACCTTTTGTTTTCTACCTTCGAGGTAGGATTTGAAAAACAACGCCCAGTTGTATACATGGATACTTTCTTGATCAGTATTTGTGGTTTACCAGATCAAATACTTTAGAGAGAGAGAGAGAGAGAAAGAGAGGCGAAGAGAGAATGCATGTAAATGGATAGATGGATGGATGGATGACAGGCTGGATAGAGAAAGAGGGTGCGTGTAGATGGATGGGTGGATGGATGGCTGACAGTGTAACCGCCTAGCAGGCTTGCTGGAGAGAGAGAGAGAGAGAGAGAGAATGGATGGATGGATGGATGAATGACAGTCTAACTGGATGGCTTACAGTGTGTTTGTGTGTGTGTGTGTGTGTGAGAGAGAGAGAGAGAGAGAGAGAGAGAGAGAGAGAGAGAATGGATGGATGGATGTGGCAAGGGCAATTAACATCCACAGATCATGGCAGATGATACATAAGTGCGACCATTTTGCACCCTCTCATTCATGATAGTCCCATTTTGGTTGCAGTACTGTCTCATCGGTCTTTTGGGGATGAGCTCGTGTGAACCAGTGCTGCGACGGCACAGCGACCTCTGCTTTGTGACAGTCACATTTGGGGCTCATTCAAAGGTCACATAGACGTCGCAGTACCATTTCATAGGTCTTCGGAGAAGAGCTCATGTGAGCTATTCATGGGCGGTCGCCGCGACGTCGTGTTGAGCCCGAAATGCGACGGGCCGAATGATCCGTCGCAGTAAGTTACGTAAATGTAACTCCTGAAAGACCGTGACCATAATGCGACGCAGTTTCCAAAATTCAAAAATAAATAAGAAACACGAGCTATGAAACCATTAAGCTAATGCAGACGACTCGCCGCAAGTGGTACCCACATCATCACGGCTAGCGGCTGTGCAAGGAAACCTAAAACGTGGGCTAAAAATAACTACATGGAGGTAGAGGCTTATCATGTTCTGCTACATCAGTCTGTCATGTATAATAGTAGTTTTGACGTGAATATCATGTTTGGTGAGATCCAGGTCAGAAGATTTCTTCTCGCCAGGAGAAAATAATTATTCAGTGACCTTTCTTCACTTTGATATCTCCTACGAAAATAGTAGAGAAATGAAAACAAATAGTTATTGGTAGCAGTGGTTTGCCAACCGTCTATTTTCTTGTGAAAATATACGCGTATATCGTGTCAGTCTAAACATGTATAATTTTATACATACGTATAAGGCAGTAATTGTGATATATATTCATGAGGCCTGTTTAGCGCTAAATGCGATCCAAAATCCGCGTTTATTTTATACGTGCAAAACCCAGCGACAACTCCGATCTAAACGCGTATAAACAGTTATATCTTGAACCGCTCGGAGATTGCTCTGCAAAGAGGTAATTCCGCGATACCCCTCCCAAAACACATGGCCCCACGAGCTCGGTACTTACTTACTTACGCCTGTCACCCCTACCCGGGTATAGGCCGTCGACGAGAGACCTCCAGCAACTCCTGTCCTGTGCTTCTCCTTCGATTCTACTCCAGGTGGTTCCCAGTCTTTTGATGTCTGCTTGGAGGTCTCGACGCCAGGAGTTTCTCGGCCTACCTCTTTTCCTCTTTCCCTGGGGGTTCCATGACAATGCCTGCCTAGTGATACTGGAAGCCGGCTTTCTCAGACTGTGACCGATCTTCTTCGCCCAATTTCATTCTCTGCTGTTATCTGCTCTGTTCTCTCCCAGAGTCTGACGTTGCTGATCTTCTCTGGCCAGTGGATTTTCAAAATTCTTCTAAGGCAACTGTTCATGAAAGGTCTGTACTCTGTTGACTGTGGTTTTTGTCAATCTCCATGTCTCTGCTCCATATAGGAGAACTGCTTTTACATTGGAGTTGAAAATCCGGACTTTGGTGTGTTGTGACAGCTCTCTGGAACTCCACACTTTTTTCAACTGGAGAAAGGCTGCTCTGGCTTTACCGATTCGTGCTCTGACATCTGCATCAGTGCCGCCTTTTTTGTCTATGATGCTCCCGAGATAGGTGAAGGACTCCACCTCCTCCAACGGGGTGCCAGCAAGCAAGACTGGTTCTTCCCTGGTTGCGTTCAGCCTCATTGTCTTTGTTTTCTGTTTGTGAATGGTGAGGCCCACTTGGGACGAGATGTCAGCAAGCCTCGTGGTCTTGTCCTGCATTTGTTGATGAGTGTGGGACAGTAATGCCAAGTCGTGTGCAAAATCGAGGTCGTCAAGCTGTGTCCACAGTGTCCACTGTATTCCACTTCGTCTGTGCTCTGTGGTCATCTTCATGACTCTGTGGAAACTCCTACGACACGAGCTCGGTAGCATCCGCGGAATTGTTTATATTACAGCGGACAGCAGACCCAGCCATCCCGTTAGTTCCTTTCCTTTTTGTCCTTCTTTCCTTGACTGCGTGCGCAAAATAAAACTTTCTGTGAGAAGTCTTCGTAAGATTTTGTACTAAACGTGTCTTCATTATTATTGACCGTTTTGTCATTATTCACCGTTTTGTCCACTGCAGTTAAATTATCATTATTGTTGTTCAAACCATGCCAGCAACTCGTGACTCATCATCGGAAGTTTGCAGCAGTGTTGCTGTCAAGGCTGCAGGCGAAGTGACAAGATAAGCAGATTTTATCTGTATTCGGTTTTCTACTTTTCTTGAATGTCTTGTCTTTTTTCTTTTTTTTTTTTGTGCGCTTCTTCAGAAGATTTAACCCATTCGATCTGCATTTTCCAAATTTTGGAAGTGTCACCTAAAGACTAGCAGTTGCAGGAGATGGACCGACCATAATAATTCAAGGGTAATGCTAGATAAGCTTCGCGCCAAGCTAATGACTCGCGCCAAGCTAATGACACTACTTTTGAATTATAATGGTTGATCTATCTCCTGCTGTATGACGTCAGCCCCCACCCGGGTCTGCCCTGGGGGACTTGGGTGGGGTTAGGTACTTTTTAGTTCCCAGGGTCACCCTGGTCAGCCCCACAGGGTGAGTTTTCCTCTCTATTCTGGGGCATGTGTTTCTGTCTACCCGAGATCCATTCACCTGTATTTGCCTTTTTAAAACTCTCCCTACTGTCTGCACTGCCTGTAGCTCTTGATATTGGATGTGTGTTGTTAAATGGTCTTAGCTTTATTTAGGCCCCTTGTTTTAGGTTTATTTAACGTATTTGACCGGCTGGCGACATACATTCCATGTTCTGTTTAGTTGGGTTTTTTTCACAAGCAGTGCAGGCACGTCCTGAGAAAGCCTTGTTGCTGTCGGGACGTTAAGCAATGTACAATCAATTGTATGGCGTCAGGGCTAAATGGCTTCTCTGTTTAATGATCTACTTGACGGAGTTTTGTTTTAATCAGGCGATTTGAATGATCATGTAAACTATATGCACTGCATGCCACAAAGATGAATTTCCGATAAAATCACTGCAAAGTGGGCAAATGAAAGCATTGTAGGTTCCTTGATGACGTCATTAACGCATTGCCCGTATGTTGAATTTTGCTCACTTTTGTGCTTGGAGCACAGTTGTTCTATAGCAAAAACTTATAACCGAACATATCACTGAAGCAAGCGGAGACTCGAAACTAAAAGTTTGTTTTTTGTCTGCACAAATAGGTGTTCGTTTCTTTTGGCAGATGCCGTCGCTCATCCCATCACTAAACCATCTTGCACTCAGTGTTGATGGAGACGGCTGTTGGGTTTTTCTACACCGGCGACTTTTATGATACTTTGAGGCACAGTCGCAAGCCAGGTGATAGTGATGTACTGAGAAAAGACAACATGTTTCGTTATTTCAAGAGACAGAATAATGCCAGCAGGTTAGTTGAACAAAGACTTAAAGTGAAAGTGTGTGCACTTCTGAAATATTGCTTTGCATTCTCAGATGCCTCATCATTTTGTCACCAAATTACAGTGGAAGTTACTGAGGACTGTATTGTGCACAGGCCCCAGACTGAACAAAGTTCCTTCGCTGGTCTAAACAATGTATCAACAAAAACAATACTACAGTTATATGTAAAGGAAAGATGGCGATGTGCGATACCGGCAATGATGCAATGATATTTCTCACCGAGACGGTGTTTTTCGGGACAGAACACACCAATGCAAAGTGTTTGAAGACGTAGAAATCGACCAGAAACAGATATTTGGATGTCATCATTTCTTAACAACACTGGAGAAGTGGAAAATGACGTGCAAATCACCAGTCGACAGAGATAGAAGAATGTACTTTACAAAACCACCAGATCCTCAGGAGCCAAACAGATACCCTAAAACTATTCAATTTTAATCTCAAACACAACTCTCTCAGCGCTAACATAATTTCCACCTCACTGGCACAAAATCGTATTTTGAAACAAACACTGGCTCATGAGAATCATCATCTGTATTGCCGAGTACATTCCTAAGACAATTACCCATTGTCTTAAGTTGACCCTAATAATTAACTAATTAAGGTCATTAATGCCCACATGACCGTTTCTCTAGTGGCGGGGGGTTGTCTCTTTAAATCTGTGGCGCGCACTATTTCATAAGCCACCTGTTTACCCACCTGTGTAGCCTAATCATTTCACAGTTGAATGCTCTTGTGGCACGTCGCTATTCAATTTAAGTTATGCGAGAGGGGACACTTCATTTTAATGCAGACATGCTTTTATGAATAAGCGACCACACCACTGAAGGCTTTTGAAAGGCTGTTACTGAGAGGTGTCAATATAGTATTCGCACTAACACATGCACAAACAAACACAGAAAAACAGACACACACACACACATGAATACACACACACATGCACACACACATACACATATATATATACACACACACATACACATATATATACACACACACATATACACACATATACACACACACACACACAGAGAGAACATGTATACACAAAAAACACCTACACGCCAGTGTACAATACAACACGCAGCTCAACACGCAGTTCAGTTATTTGGGTTACGGGCTTATCCTGTTTACAGCCACAGTGTCTTTTGTGAAACTATGAGACGTTTTGCTCTGCTGATTTTAAGTAGAGGAACCCCTCTAAATCTGACTTCCTACCTCTGAGAACATAAAAAACCATGTTTTATTTTACAAGATGCTTAAATTTTCAGTAGTCCACACCCTCGCAGAGTCACATAAGCAGTATGAGATTCTCAAGAGCCACTGTTTTTAGGGTTTTAGTCAACTGTAAAGATTTCTGAATCTACGCATAGCAGCTAACCTGAATACTGTGATAATGTTAACACAGGCATGACAGAGAAGCCTAAAATCATACTGTACATTCCTGAATATAAAAACTATCCAAGCAGCACACACACACACACACACACATACACACACACGAGGCATGTCAGCGAGCCAACAAGTGTACTGTACAAATGTACATACCTGAATAATCAATATCCACGCTACACACACACACAGGAACTATTTTCTCAATGATATTTTCTCAGGAACTTGCCCCAGTGCAAACACACTCACCAATGCCAAGGTTATCTTAAAAATAACATGTTACAGGCTTAGATAGAAAGACCATACATCTGACTTCCTTCCTCTGAGTAGGTAAAAACCAGGGATTATTTTTGCAAGAGACTTTGATTCTCAGTAGCCTATGTCTTAGTAGGCTTAAATTCTCAAGATTTTTCTTAGTCGGATCCTCAAGAGCACTGATTTTTCAGGTTTTCAGTTAACAGTGAAACCTTAAATACATAAAATATTCCTACCTTTTTTGGGACTGCGAAGTGGTCGAGAGGGTACTTCTGGTTTAGTGAAGTTTAGTATTAATCAAGCTAAATTCACTGTGCCGGGTTCGTTTCCCGATCGCGGCGTCTAGTTGACACTCTACACTACAGGGCTTTCACAGGAAGAGGTGAATGCGCTTACCTGCCAGGGTTAGCCCCCCCCCCCTCCATAGGGGGTTAATAGCACATGAATTAACCCGGGTTACATTGATTTCTGTGAAAGCAGGTGGCAGGTCACCAAGCAGCCCTTTTATCAATTTTTTTTCTCATTTAAAAAAAATTATATATATATATTTTTTTAAAATAATTTTTTCCCATGGATTTATTATTTTATTAGAAAAACATCTCATCGGTAAAAAGCACTTTGCATAAATTATAACAGCTCAGCCAGCAACAAAACCCCCCATCTGGTAAAATTAACACTAACTGCCAAGGATTAATACTATCCGGTCATGTCTGAGGCTAAAAACGATCTCAGTCTTTCCAAAATGGTATGCATAACTAAATGAGGAACAACCTGACGAGACTATTTTTGTGCCTGTTTTGACTGAAGGGAATGTCCCCATAGCAGGATTGAAATTGAATAGCAGGTGTCAAGAGCTGTGATCACCTTACAAAAGGGCTTTCTGCTAGCGTGCGTGGCGAACAGGTGGGTAAACAGGTCTCTCTATGAAAGGTAGATTTGATAATAAGATAATTACATGGACTGTGTGGGGTTTGTTTGCTTTAACGAGGAGACCTTCAGGTGGGACAGGGTCACTACACATGGCATCACAATTGATTTGTAAGACATTTCAAGTCCACTGCCATGTGAGTGCCAACCGGTGTTATGTCTTGACTAAAACTGTATTGATAATATTCACAATGGTGAGCCTGAGGTATGCTATTAGGTTTAAAACAGGGGAATGAATAAAAGTGAAAGGCAACATGTGACACATTTAATTGTTTTAAGGCAGTCTCCTCTCAGCCAGTCAGAGTGGTGGGGTTGTCTCTTAAATCTGTGACGCTCATGTGTGAGATGATAATAGCCCTTATAGGACAGCCAAGACTGTCCTTTGGGTAAACTCTAAAAGTTACTACAACATAGCTGACTGGTGTAAACGTATGAAGTTACTGTTAATGTACTTTCTAGAAAAACATGATTTTGCTTGATAACAAATTTCAAAGTTGCCTGCAATTTTGTTTTGTTTTTTAATTTTTTATATTATGATAAAATGAACCAAGGCGAACTCCTTCTATTGAATGATATCAATGCTGTAGAAAACAAAGACTTAGACTCTAAAAAACAGCATCTTTTGTCTGTAGTTGTTTTGGGGAAGTCAAAGGTTTATCTCGGAAAACAATACATGACAGAAGATATTGAATCTCTCACCGCTGACGAGCTAATCAAACTTCATTCTAATTATGAAAATCATATCACTTCACTAACGACTAGGGATTTAAGTCGATCTCTTGTATGTCTATACACAAAAGCAGTGAGTCACTTTCTACCTGTAGACACTGACAGTCTATCACATGACCTTGAAAGCAATCCTATTGTTTCAAGTTCATTTGGTAAATTAGCATGCGTCATGTTTTACAAGTTTGGAAATTACCTTGCACCTGTCGTAACCTTACTTGTTACTGGGAGCCATATTGATTTTTCGAAAATAAATTTTACTGCAGTAGAAAATGGACGAGACCCAGACGACTCCAAAAGAGAACCCTGTTTTGACACAGGTTCAAACGATTACTAAGACTAAAAGTCCAGGAAGAGTAGAGGCTGGAAAAAGATTAGCAGAATATAACAGACAAAAAAAATTACAACTTAAGGCACTAACAGAAAAGGCTCATGTAACTGACCCGCTGTCAGCACCATCAGGACCAGTGTCAATACCAGCACCGTCAGGACTGCCAACACCATCAGGACCATCACATCCTCATCAAAGTGAAAGACTAACAACTAAGCCTAACCCTGAACCTGAAACAACCAAATATATATTTGCTGGATTTGTTGTCGGATTTGGTTACGTAGGTTACCAATTATACAAAAAATACAAACCACAGACTCATACAGTGACCAAAAAAATCAGACACTCCAAAAACAAAACCAGAAGTCGACACATTACCAGTAGCATCCAAAGCCGTTGACCCATTTTTCATGCAATAAATAAATTTATTATTTTAATTTTTATTGCCTAAGAAAATGAGCGACTCAAAGAATTTAATGAACCTTGTCTATCACTCTGCCGTAATTAGTGGGCTAGCAATAGCTTACTCTATGCTGTGAAAATTTTACTCAAAATGAAATCAGCAGACCTCAGTAGATTAGCATTCGAAGACAGTCCTAAACTAATTGTAGTTGTTACAGCGTCAATTGCGACAAAAGACTTTCTTGTCAAGCAGGGAAGTATTCCCGAAAATGTTTCTATGTAAATAAAAAGTATGGTGACTTTAGCCATAATAATTGGAGGCGCGATGGTTAATGCCCTAGCTTTCAGTGGGTCAAATTATGTCTGCCCTTGGTCCATTCACCTGTATTTGCCTTTTTAAAACTCTCCCTACTGTCTGCACTGCCTGTAGCTCTTGATATTGGATGTGTGTTGCTAAATGGTCTTAGCTTTATTTAGGCCCCATGTGTTAGGTTTATTTAATGTATTTGACCGGCTGGCGACATACATTCAATGTTCTGTTTTTTTTTTTTTTTTCACAAGCAGTGCAGGCACGTCCTGAGAAAGCCTTGTTGCTGTCGGGACGTTAAGCAATGTACAATCAATCAAAAGTAGGTAGAGAAGAGAGTGCAGAAGAAATGAAGCGTCACAATGAAGCATCAGAGAAACTTGCACAAGCCCAGCAGGATTATGAAAAACAAAGAATTGATTGATTGATTATACATTGCTTAACGTCCCGACAGCAACAAGACTTTCTCAGGACGTGCCTGCACTGCTTGTGAAAAAAAAACAAACCCCTAAACATAACATTGAATGTATGTCGCCAGCCGGTCCAATACATTAAATAAACCTAACACATGGGGCCTAAATAAAGCTAAGACCATTTAGCAACACACATCCAATATCAAGAGCTACAGGCAGTGCAGACAGTAGGGAGAGTTTTAAAAAGGCAAATACAGGTGAATGGACAAAGGGTAGACAGAAACACATGCCCCAGAATAGAGAGGAAAACCCACCCTGTGGGGCTGACCAGGGTGACCCTGGGAACTAAAAAGTAGTTAACCCCACCCAAGTCCCCCAGGGCAGACCCGGGTGGGGTAAAAACAAAGAATTGAGAAACTTGATTTCATTAATGAAAAACTTCGACTAGAACATACGTTTTCAAATACCGATGACGTAATTAAGGAATATTTTCTCATCACGGGTAATGACATGACCATCCCAAAACCGAAACTTAGCGACTATTACCAACCCAGTCCACAACAAAGAAACGGGGAGATAGTTCTAGTGGGAATGACATTTGTATTTTTTCTCTCTCTTGGCTTGACTTCGCGAACGAAGATTTTATAGGAGTTGCCCACGATGTCTGCAGGCTTGTTCGTGGCTGCGGAGGCCAATCCGAGACAGGCAGGTTCGACCGCAGTGGCTGCAGGGGAAGGTATGGCCAGGGTTCTGAGCTGCGGCATCTCTGTTTTTTTCTCCTGAGCCGCTTGTCCTTAAGGCTAGCTCTGTGAGAGTCCTCAAAGGAGACAGCTGCCTTGTAAATGGTGGAGCGCCAGGTGTCACGGTCCGCAGCAAGCGAAGACCACTGGTGGTGGTCGATTTGGCAGGCACTAAGTGACTTCTTGAGACAGTCTTTGTATCTCTTCTTTGGTGCCCCTCTGTCACGGTGTCCAGTAGCAAGCTCGCCGAACAGGGTGATCTTTGGTAGGCGATGATCCTCCATCCTGGAGACATGCCCCGCCCAGCGGAGCTGTGTCCGCAGCAGCAAAGCCTCGATGCTCACAGTTTCTGCCTGTTCAAGGACCTCGACGTTGGTGACATAGTCACTCCAGTGAATGCCCAGGATGGTACGCAGGCAGCGCTGGTGGAAGCGTTCGAGGAGTCGTGGTTGGCTGCGGTAGAGGGCCCAGGACTCGGAACCATACAGCAGGGTGGTGAGGACCACAGCTCTGTACACGCTGATCTTGGTGCCTGTTTTCAGCTGTTGATTGTGCCACACCCGCTTGAAAAGTCGCCTGAAAGCGCTGCTCGCTTTTGCCAGCCTGCTGTCAAGCTCCTTGTCCAGCTTGGCATCCGACGTGATAATGCAGCCAAGGTAAGTAAACTGGTGCACTGACTTTAGTTCAGACTCGCCAATGGTGATGTGAGGAGGGCGATACACTGTCTTGGGTGCCGGCTGATGGAGGACCTCTGTCTTTTTCAGACTGACCTCGAGTCCAAAGAGCTGGGCAGCATCTGCGAAGCAAGACGTGATGCGCTGCAGGGCTCTCTCTGTGTGTGCAACGAGGGCAGCATCATCAGCAAAAAGCAGCTCACGAATCAGTTGGTCTAGGGTTTTCGTGTGGGCCTGCAGTCGTCTGAGGTTGAACAGGCTGCCATCGAGACGATATCTGATGTACACTGCATCGTCATCATCGAGGTCCACTGTGGCCTGCTTCAACATCATGCTAAAAAAGATGGTGAAGAGGGTCGGTGCCAGCACGCAGCCCTGCTTTACGCCGTTGAGAATAGGGAATGGTTCTGAGAGGTCATTGTTGAGTCTGACCTGGCCTTGCTGGTCCTCGTGTAGCTGGACAATCATGTTGAGGAACTTTGGGGGACAGCCAAGTCGCTCCAGGATCTGCCACATGCCTTGCCTGCTCACAGTGTCGAACGCTTTTGTTAGGTCGACAAATGTTACGTACAGCCCTTTGTTCTGCTCGCGGCACTTCTCCTGTAGCTGTCTAAGCACAAAGACCATATCGGTGGTGCTCCTGTTTGCTCTGAAGCCACACTGGCCCTCTGGGAGTTGGTCTTCAGCGATGGCAGGTACCAGCCGATTCAGGAGCAGCCTTGCAAGGATTTTCCCAGCAATGGACAGCAGGGTAATTCCCCGATAGTTGGAACAGTCAGACTTCTCGCCTTTGTTCTTGTACAGGGTGATAACGACTGCATCACGGAGATCTTTTGGTAGTGTTCCTTCCTCCCAGCAGCAGAGAAAGAGGTCATGGAGCTTGTTGTGCAGTGCTGTGCCTCCATGTTTCCAGATCTCTGGCGGTATTCCATCAATGCCTGCTGCTTTGCCACTCTTGAGCTGGTGGATGGCTGTGAGGGTCTCTTCAGCGGTGGGCGGTTCATCCAATTCAACCTTTACTGGGAGGTGTGGGATTTGTAGGACGACTGCTTCTTGAACAGTGCGCTCAGTGCTGAAGAGGCTCTGAAAGTATTCCGACCAGCGGTTCAGGATGGAGGTATTATCTGTGAGGAGTGCCTGGCCTGTATTTTTTACTGGACTTTATATTGCTAGAAGAAATGACAGACGCTAAACTATCAAAAATATATTACTCCCGAATTGGATATTGGAAAGGACAAAATGCTATTCAGAAATTACACGCGGCCATAGGCGGTGATGTAACACTCAATCAAATAAAACAATGGTTACAAAAACAAGCAATTTGGCAGATATATCTCCCTGCACCAAGAAAAATAACAAGACCTCATTTTGAAAACACTACACCGAATGACACACATCAAATGGACTTCCTGTTCCTACCACACGACACAATAAGAAAGAAACGATACAAGTACGCACTGACTGTAGTTGACATTGCTTCAAGGTATAAAGATGCCGAACCCATATCTGACAAAACTGCTACCACAGTAGCGAGAGCATTAACAAAAATATATAGTCGAGGTCCTTTAAAATACCCCAGACTCGTACAGGTTGATGACGGATCTGAATTCAAAGGCGCCGTTAATCAGTTATTTGCGAAGCACGGCGTACTGGTTAGACGCGGCATTCCAGGTGTACACAGATCACAGGCAATTGTAGAGAATTTCAACAAACAGTTATCAGAAAGACTTTTCAGCTACCAGTATTCTAAGGAACTCATGCATGACACGCGGAACACGGATTGGGTAAAAAGATTGCCACATGTGATAAAAGCAATGAATAACGAAGGACACCCAAAGCCTGTTGATGCTATTAAATTGAAAACAATTACAGAACCAAAAACAGGACCAGCACCAGACACAAGTTTATTTACTAAACAAGTGAGATATCTATATCAACCTGGTGAGGCCGAGAACGATGTCAGGCGCAGAGCAACCGACCCCATCTGGTTCACGACTGTTCATAATATTAAAAAAAAGTTCCTGGTGCTGATGCATCAATATATTATCTGTACGACCCTGCCCCACAGAGGGCATTTGTCAGAGAAGAATTACAGATTATTCCCCCAGACACTGTTACTCACTTTTGATCAATTCGTCAATCAGTTCGTCAATGAGCTCATCACAAATACCTTCAGATAACTTGAGTCTGTAATGACCAGGTGCATAAGCTTTTTCTTTACTGTGAAACACTCGTTTTGTGTCCCCAACTGCAAGCGACTTCTTATGTGTTTGGATCATTTCAACATTATGTTTGTTTGATCTCATTGACTTGTTTGGATAATCAGGCATTAATGCCCCATCTAATACTTGCTTATAATGTTCATGACGGATGTCTTTATTTTTAATCGCTGTTTTTTTTTTTTTTAATTCCTTTTGCTTTCGACTGACTACCCTTCTGGTGCAGTATAGAATACATTTTTGATCTAAGTCCAACATATTCAACTATAGGCACACCATTCAGTTCATCTTTAAACTTTCCAGGCACTTTCTTGTTTTATGTGCTGTACAGTGGGTGATCTTTTGGATAGTCAGACGTGTCATACATGTGTAACTTTGTTTTCATGTCTTCATAAAAGTCTTCAGTAGGCACGTCAATGATCATAGAGTCAGTGTCAGTGTATAGCAGACGACACTCAGGATACTTTGGTTTGAAGTAATCATAATAAAATTCAAGCATCAACAGTTTTGACAATTCAAGAATTGCCATACCAATAAATACTGGCTTGTCCAGTTTGACAATCTTTTTTTTTTGAGTGACACGGCATACAACGATGAATGAAATTCTTTATACCCTGTGTACTGTGGCATGCCTGTAAGTTTAATTGCACCCAATTCAGTTGTGACAAGTCTCACATCTTTGCGGTGATGAGGATTTTCCATAGTCTTGCCAAAACAGGAGTTGTTCATAAGCTTAAAGAAGTCTTTGTCAAATGCAGTGTTGCTGTCCCTTGCACGCAATGTTGTGTTTTTCATTATGTAATCTTTCATGAAAGCACTCTGATCAAATTGAATGCCTCTGTGAACTTTCTTTAGTATTAACCCATGTCTGATGTAAAACTGCAACAAGCGATAGTGACACACGTAATTGAATTTGTCATTCAGATTCGGCACAAGTTTAGTGTCTTCTTTTTTCCCTGTCATACTCATTTTCTCAACAGCTAAGGGATAATCATTGTGATAATCATGTAGGTGGTGTGGGTACTCCAGGTCTACTTCAAAGATCCAACCCTTCGCGTCGTTTCGGCCAAGATTCATAATATTGTTTGTTAACCCTGACTCTGTTATGTCATACTGTGACAAATCATGCAGACAAAAGTTTTTTAAGGGCAATAACTCACACATCACGTATCCGTACAAATTGTTCGCATTGACATAGGTAATGAATGACCTTGACCCAGGGCTTGAGGGGTCAAACCCAAGGTCACCATGACCATCCAGATATTTGTTGTTGGCTCTGGCATAATTATTTGCTGCAATAATAATTCCTCCCCTCAATCCACGTTCCACCATTTCACCCATAGTACGATCAGACAGCAGGTCTATAAATATTTTACTGGATTTAAAAAATGCATCCCATGTCATGCCAGGACTAGTTATGTAACAGGCTGGGTCAAGACTGTAGTGCAACAAACCCTTTCCTCGATAACTTTCAAATACGTCTGCTAGCAAACAAACGTCTGCTTTCAAGTACTGGTCATGGTAGTCACCAATAGTCTGACACCCTAATTTATCCCACGCATCGAGAGCATGTTGGTAATCAGAGTCAGAAATACCTTCACCATTTAAGGTAGAATAAAAAATTTTCTTTTGGTGGTAGTCTCCTTTCCTCAAACATAACCCACTCACTGATTTACTCGTAAGGATACACACCTTTCTTAATCAAGTCTGGCTCAAAATATTTACTTGTTATTGGATATTCAGTCAGACCTTCTGCCAGACTAGCAAGTGCTGAGGGCAAATGTTGCATCGAGTCATAAAATGCTAATTTGTTTCACCTAAAAGTCAAGTACTTTTCAGTTGTCTGCGCTATACAACTTATGTTTTTGTAAGACTCGTCTACAGCCTGCATGATAATGTGTGAATCATACCCCTTTAGATTGTGAAAAAATATTGGTAACTTATATGTCTTAGGGTCTGTTTTTAATAACAAGTTACACTTGTTATGTGCAGCACCTCTGTAGCGTCCAGTTATGTGATCATGGTCACGAACTTTATCACCCCCCCAGAGGCTGTTCACAAATCCAACACAACACAGCTGTATCAAATTTCATTTTGTCTTCTTCTGTCATCACCAAAGGCATCTGACATGTTGTGAGATATTGTACTACCTGACTATACAGATATCTCATTTCTGTTAAAAACAAACATGCTGCATTTTCTCCATGTAAGATAAACCCCACCCGGGTCTGCCCTGGGGGACTTGGGTGGGGTTAGGTATTTTTTAGTTCCCAGGGTCACCCTGGTCAGCCCCACAGGGTGGGTTTATCTCTCTATTCTGGGGCATGTGTTTCTGTCTACCCTTTGTCCATTCACCTGTATTTGCCATTTTAAAACTCTCCCTACTGTCTGCACTGCCTGTAGCTCTTGATATTGGATGTGTGTTGCTAAATGGTCTTAGCTTTATTTAGGCCCATGTGTTAGGTTTATTTAATGTATTTGACCGGCTGGCGACATACATTCAATGTTCTGTTTAGTTTTGTTTTTTTTTCACAAGCAGTGCAGGCACGTCCTGAGAAAGCCTTGTTGCTGTCGGGACGTTAAGCAATGTACAATCAATCATGTACAATCCATGTAAGATAACAGGTTCTGAATGCTGTCCGTCTGACCTAACAATAATGTATCCAAAAGAACACACCACTTGGTCACTCAACTTTATAGTCTTTGGTAAATGACTCTGGAACAGGACCCTCATATGGTACAACCAGTGATTCAAAATCAGCATACACTATAAACGGCAGCTTTTGCTGATTCCCATAGTTCTTAAAATATACTTCACTACCAGGATCTGGATACTTAAGTACAGTTTGTATGTCATCAGCTGATCTACAGTGCAAAACATGTTTATGTGCTACGTTTATAGAGGAGAACCTTTGTAAACATCTTTTACACACTTCCTGTTTCCTACCATATTTTGATACATGATTATGAATTAGACGTGACATAATCCTGATAATTGTGTAGTGGAAGTTATCATTATCTCCTATTAATAACATGTCAACATGTTTATCTTCTGACTGTCCGTATGTTGGAGCAAGTGCTGATACTCTAATGGGTTGTAACTTGTCAACAGACTCATTATCCCACACATACACATTTACAGATATACCAGGATTTAGTTTTTCAAACAAGTCTATGTCTTCTATTTTAACAGGGAACTCAATGCCACTGAAGTTCAGTTTTGTTTACAAATTTAGTGTAGTTAGATACACGTTCAGGTTTTGATTTTACAAAGTGTAATTTAGCAAGCACACACCACATGAAACAATAATGGTCATTGTTCTGTATATTGACTACATCCTTTTTGTTTGCAACCTCTGTTGGCAGTGGCAACCATGATTTACCTAATATAGGATGATACCTTGACTGTTTTAATTGTAGTTCATGTTCATGACCTTCGTGCCAACCAGACCCCTTCATTTTTGCACTGTCAATTGCTTGGAGGAAGTTGGGTAATAGTCTGTCTCTAAACACGTTCTCCAATTCTCTTCTTGTGTTAACTGTGTGTTGTCTTGTCGATATATAAGATACAATCATCATCGTATCCCGGGCCTTCTTCTTCTGACCCCACCCGGGTCTGCCCTGGGGGACTTGGGTGGGGTTAGGTATTTTTTAGTTCCCAGGGTCACCCTGGTCAGCCCCACAGGGTGGGTTTTTCTCTCTATTCTGGGGCATTTGTTTCTGTCTACCCTTTGTCCATTCACCTGTATTTGTCTTTTTAAAACTCTCCCTACTGTCTGCACTGCCTGTAGCTCTTGATATTGGATGTGTGTTGCTAGATGGTCTTAGCTTTATTTAGGCCCCATGTGTTAGGTTTATTTAATGTATTTGACCGGCTGGCGACATACATTCAATGTTCTGTTTATTTTTTTTTTCACAAGCAGTGCAGGCACGTCCTGAGAAAGCCTTGTTGCTGTCGGGACGTTAAGCAATGTACAATCAATCAATCAATCATTCTTCTTCTGATAGACTTTGAGAAGGCCTTCGACAGTGTGTCGTGGTCATTTATTGCTAAAGCACTAGATTTATTCAATTTCGGTCCCAGTATCAAACACTGGATTAAAACATTTTACACAGATATCAGTGCTTGTGTCTCCTTAAATGGACGATACTCTAAATGGTTCAATGTAGGCAGAGGAGTCAGGCAAGGGGACCCCACATCGCCATACTTGTACCTAATTGTGGCAGAAGTTCTGTCCATTATGATTAGACAAAATGAGAATATTAAAGGTATCAATATTGGAAATATCAATATTCTGTTGTCCCAGTTTGCAGACGACACCACTTTGTATTTGGATGACGATGAAAAGTCCTTTTGTAAATGCATAGAAACCCTTTAAATGTTTGCTGTTATTTCAGGGCTGAAAATAAACTATGACAAAACGCGTGTTATATGGGTTGGGTCAAGGAAAAATTCAAATAAACAGTTTATGCGAAATTTGAATTTATCGTGGAACCCAAGTATATTTACAGTCTTGGGAGTAAAATTCTCTACTAATACTGAAGATATTGTGAAAATAAACTACGAAAATAAATTAATAGAAATTAGGAAGATTATTTCAGTCTGGTCCAGAAGGGACCTGACACCTTATGGAAAAGTAACTGTTATAAAAACCCTTGCATTGTCCAAAATTGTACACTTATTTCTTAATATTCCGGATCCAGCAGACACTTTTCTGATGGAAGTAAATAAATTATTTTTCTCGTTCCTGTGGAACAATAAAAGGGGAAAGGTTAACAAATCTCAAGCTTGTTCCTCTTTTGAGCAAGGTGGTTTGAAAATGGTGGATATTTACTCATTCCTCTCATCTATGAAGGTGAGCTGGCTGAGAAGACTGTACTGTAATGACTCTCTTGTGAAAACGATTTTGTTCTCGTCATATCCTAGGTTTGTAAACATTTTTCAGCTCGGAGGGGAGTTTGCTAATATACTGATGTTAAAGTGTGCAGACAACAAGTTTTGGTTTGATGTTTTCAGACATTATAAAAAAGTGTACAATAAGTGTACGATAGAGTGTTTTAGTGATTTTGCAAATGAATGTATTCATTATAATGTACATATTGTGCTTGATAGAAAAATTGTACATGTCCCCGAATGGGTATGCAATGGGATCTTTCAGGTTAGAGATCTTATGGATAATTACGGAAACTTTTTAAGTTTTGAAGACTTCAAGGTAAAATATCCTGATATAAGCACACACTTTCTGACGTATGCTGGAATTATTAGAGCAATTAGAGAATACAAAAAAAGTGTCAACATAGACGCAGATAGTTCAATAGTCATCTCGGACACTTGTGCTTGGAAAGTTATCCGCCAAGGGTGCAAGATTACTTATCAATGGCTGACCAAACTAAGATCAAATCCCATCTGCGTAAAAAATTGGAGCAAGCACTTTAAAACTCATTTAGAGTGGGAGAAAATATTCTGTACGGCTATAAAAACTACTTCTGATCCTCAGCTACGCTGGTTTCAGTACAGACTTATCCACCGAATGCTTCCAACGAAAAGATATCTTTTTTTGAGAAAATTGTCAGATTCATCTGTCTGTACCTTTTGTGGAAGTGAGGAAGAAACCTTAACACACCTTTTTTGGAACTGTGGGCATGTCCAGTCCTTCTGGACAGATCTAATCGACTGGTTAAAAGATACATATAATCACTTTCCCACTCTCTCCCTGTCTGAGATATTTGTACTTTTTGGTAGACAGCAAAATATTGTCACAGATAAGGTGTTTGACCTTATTGTCTTATTGGCAAAATTTCACATATACAAATCAAGACTGCAAAATATTTTTCCAAATATTGTGCATTTTAAGCAGATGCTGAAATACCGCTATTCTGTAGAAAAACATACATACATAATGAAAGGTAAATTAGAGATATTTAATCGTCATTGGTCTCTGTATTCCGAAATTACCTCGTAATTGTATTACTTTATCACTGCTTTTCTTCTCTCTCTCTCTCTCTCTCTCTCTCTCTCTCTCTCTCTCTCTCTCTCTCTCTCTCTCTCTCTCTCTCTCTTATACTTACCCCACCCGGGTCTGCCCTGGGGGACTTGGGTGGGGTTAGGTATTTTTTAGTTCCCAGGGTCACCCTGGTCAGCCCCACAGGGTGGGCTTTCCTCTCCATTCTGGGGCATGTGTTTCTGTCTACCCTTTGTCCATTCACCTGTATTTGCCTTTTTAAAACTCTCCCTACTGTCTGCACTGCCTGTAGCTCTTGATATTGGATGTTTGTTGCTAAATGGTCTTAGCTTTATTTAGCCCCATGTGTTAGGTTTATTTAACGTATTTGACCGGCTGGCGACATACATTCAATGTTCTGTTTATTTTTTTTTTTTTCACAAGCAGTGCAGGCACGTCCTGAGAAAGCCTTGTTGCTGTCGGGACGTTAAGCAATGTACAATCAATCAATCTCTTATACTCAGTATATTGTAGACTGTAGATTATAAGTAAACATTATGTCTTTTTTTTTTTTTCTTTGTTAAGGTTGAAAGTTATATGTGTAGTATATTGTATTGGATCTGTAACTCTGCAAGTTGTAACTTTGGTTGTGTTACGTGTATGTGTGTGTGTGTGTGTTATGCAAATAAAAAAAAAAAAAAAAAAAAAAAAAAGATACAATCACTTCACCGTCTACTCTAGTAAATTCTATTTTAGCGACAACCTGAATCTTTACACTGCCTGAAAAAAGATTATCTTGTATTACAGAAAAAGAGTTTTCTATCGATTCATAGACATTATTAGTATTAGATATAGGCAAGTCTGTTGTGTGAAACACATTTCTTAAGCTTGATGAGCCTGATGGGCTTTGAGCATTGTCCGTCATTTTTATTTGTCCGACAAAATAATAAATAAAAAATATTAACGTTGACTATGCTGGCGCTGCATGTGCAATACCACTTTATTAACTGTAACACTGTTAATATAAACATTTAGTTTGCGCAGTTGTTTAAATATGTTATAACAAAGTTCCTCTAGCCAGCCCTGGCGACTATAGTTGGTATCATTAACTTAAAAGTAGGCGTCTTTAAATCAATTGTCATGTGCTCCACATCTGGAAGTTCATCAACATAATCCAAAGTCACACTATATGTTGCATATATCTCCACTGGTGCTGAAAGGCTTACGTGAGTCTGTTTGGGTGATATTAAGTCAGTAAAGTGCACAACATTTTTAAAGCAGTGTGTGAGATCAATCACTTGTATGATTTGTCCGTCTGTCATTTTTATTAGTCAAAACAAAAGAATAAATTAATTCACTAACCCATACCCTGTGGGCTGATCTGTCTTTAAGATAAGCTTTAGATGCTTAGTTGATTTCAGTTTATTTTTCACAATATCCCGTTCATCTTTATTTGGTATCACATCATTCTCTCTGAGACAGTCTTCAAAGCTGTCATGATCCTTACAGTAAAACAAACAGATAAACTTTAACTGCTCTCGAAAATCTTTCAGTACAGCATTATATTTTTGAGTGAGAATCCATACACTGACATTTGCATGTCTGCCACTAAAAGCAAGTTCTGCTAATGTGTTCTCTTTTTGACAATGTCTTTCTCTGCAGAACAGTCATCAACAATAAACAACGTTGGTAGTCCTTCAAATTGCTTGTAAAAAGATTGTAGGTAGTCATTCAGTTTTTTCTCAGGGTCGACTAAGTAAATGTTGCTGTCAGTCCAAATGAATAAACGGTTGTGATAAGCTTTGTTGTGTTTAATAGTAGGACAAAATATTACTATGTTTTCAAAATGATGGATGTATCTTGTTTGTAAGAGGTTAAGTACAAATTCAGTTTTACCACACCCTGTGGCACCACAAAATAAACCACAATGGGGGTCGAGTGTCATCAAGTTCATTTTAATACACAATATAATTTTAATACAAGTGTCCACTCAGTCTGCTTTCAGCAATATTGAGTTGTGCGTCATAAATCAGGTACAAATATATATTTATGGCTTTGGCTTTTTCAACCTTTTTTTTGTATCTGAATTGTAATCCCGTCACTGCCGTTTTCAACAGTTCGACCTGACCCATGTAGGTAGTCATCATCCGTACTGCGAAGGTCTAACCAAAGTGCATACTTATTTGTCAGGTATTGTCCGATCCTAACGTCATATAGATGTAAATCTTTACACACAATGTTTGCTGGTTTATCTCTAATCCTTCCACCCACAAAATACTTTGTGATCTCGTCATAGTGCTAGTATGGTAACATTCCAGAGGCGTACACTTGATTAGGACGGCCTTCGATTGTACAAGACAAATGTGTAATCTTTGGATTGTAAAATTTTTCTGAATCCCTTTTGTATGGAGCCGCTGGTTCAACAAACAACATGAGTGTTCCTTTCAGTGACCTGGCAGGTGTGTTCAAGTTTCTGTTCCACATCGGGTCGCTCTTGTCTTTGTACATTAAACTGTGTCTAATCACCCTGTCATAATAAATTGGCAGTTTTGTCTGGTACTGATTTTGTATGAGAGTAGCTAGATGAGCATGTGTGACAATTTCATATTCCAAGGAAATGTTAGAGATCTTGTATGTTGCATTGAGATCAGATGATTTTATAATTTTGGAGTAGTCATTGAAAGTTAGTTCAAAACTCAGACGGTCATTCAGTGCTCCTTGGTAATAAGGCAAATGAGCTGTTAGGATTTCAAACTCAAGTGGAATGTTAAATCTGGTTCCATATGTTTCTGCTAATATAACGTCCTTGGCTGCTGACGTTGATTTATCTGCTGCGTCAATTCTAAGTTTGGTAATATTATCTGACTGTATGCCTTGGTAAATACGGTCTTCTCGTTCTTCTCTTGTGAGCCAAAGATCTTTGTAACAGTAGAACACATCAGCATCGTCAAGACTAAACACTTCCTGTCCTTCAAGTTTTACTTTAATAGTTCTAATAATTGCTCTGCCAAGATTGTTAACTAGTGTTCTGTTTATGTCTGCGTCTGATGATAGTTCAATATTAAATGCAAGGCATGTAGTGCCAGGAACAATAACGTCACTAGGCCCTAGGTTTGGAAACTTGACAGTAAGTACTTGGTTCTGGTCTATAGTACTTGGATTGTTTGTTATGACAATTGATTGCCTTATGCCCTTAACACCAAGAGGCTCACGTAGTTTTCTATATGGGTCTAACTTTGATCCGTAAGACGATGTCATTTTTATTATGCACAATAAAAAATATTAAATTAATAAAAACAATGGCAGCGGGAGGATTTGGTCATGAAGATTTTGAAATGGATGACATGTATGATTTTGGTAATACAACAGATATGACAGATATGGCTGATACAAGAAATACTTACAGTTTACGTCACGAACTTTTAGAAACCAAAGTGAACTCGTTTTATGATCATGTTGGTGATCGCCCAGACAACATAGATCCTAATCAGTTTGAACTTGATGGCAAAGGTCATTTATATTTAAATACTGTTGACAAAGGAAAAGTACTATTGACTAACAAAAAAGATCCTGGTAAGTTTAGGGCTTTAAGTACAATCAAAAATGAAGGCGGTGTTGGTGCCTTGCGTCAACATGGAATTGGAGGGTCTCCTGTCATGCCACTTGCGCCTCGACTTGTTAGTGCTCTTCATGATGTGCAAACAAGATTACCAACAGGACAAGAAATTGAAATGATGGAAGTAAAAAGACTGCCAGAAATAGCAAACAATATAGAACAAGAAACCTCATTTACTGATGAAGTAATGAAAACAATAGAAGACTTTCCTTTACCCATGCGAGATTTAATGGGGTTAAATAAATCACTGCAGTCAATAAGAGGTGAAATGGTAAATAATATAGCCAAACTAGGTGAGCTTGATAAACACATAGAACGAGAAAAAGAGAAACTGGCTACAGCAGACAATGGGAATCTTGACACAGAAATGAAAGAAAGAATCCAACACAGATTAAATGATTTGCAGATAGAAAGATCAGGACGATTAGAAGTGATTAGTATTGGAAGAGAAAAACTGAAAACACAGGTCAACAGGATTAGAGAAACTATTCAGAAAATACTTCACGAAGACACTACTCTGGCTGAGAGATTGAAAACACTTTTCAGAGAACAGGGTATCACAATTGCGAGTTTAATTACTGCTCTTGGATTTATTATCAGTACTGTTGTGTTAGCTGTCTCTGGTGGACCCAGGGTTGGTGGTTCTCCACCTCCAGCACCACCAGGCCCACCGGCTCCAACAGACCCAAAAGATTTACAGTCATGGGTAAAGAAACAACTGTCTCACATATCAGACTTGCTTAAGAAATTGGCTGTGAAAGCAATGGACGCTTTGCCCGGTATAATAGGCACAGTTGTCAGTTGGCTTATCAGTACAGCAGCGAAGGTAGTCGGGTTTATTGCAGAAAATGTGTGGGTCTTTTTGGTTACAGTAGGAGGGTTAATGGTGGGTTATTTAATGAAACAGGTAAAGAAGTAAAACCCCTAATCCAGTTAGGCCTATTACCAATGCTGTTCTCTCTGACTCATGTGTGTCAGGGGTTGGTGATGCTGTTACAGCTTGCATTACTGTTGGGGCTGGGGCAGGGGAAGTAACCGTCTGTAATGGTTTTAACAACTGTACATGTGTGGTTGTGACCCCCAAGTTTACAGATTGATTGAGTCCTAATTTTTGATCAACACCTGCAACAATTATTTCATTATTATAATTTGTTATTGTCCCCATTTGTAATTGAAGGTCAGATGGTAACATGTATAACCCGATCCCAACTACAAAGTCAACTTCGATCTGGCATATCTGAGAACGTCTTGGTAGCTGAATTAATTGAATCTTCCAAGTTTGCTAGAAACTGTTTTTGTGCTTCAAATTTACCACTCCCATTTAAAATATTTGATTTTGTTAGTGATTGTGCTCCTATGTAAACACCACACATATGTTCTGATAGACTCATTTACGCGCTTGACTCCCGCTTGAGTAAACCTGTCACTCCTGTCTAAAATAAATGTGGTCCAGGCATAGACTGTTTCTGTTCTATTGAACCTAACCAGACTTCAGATTTTGATGAGAATGAAGTGTAACCGGGGTAATAATCTTGAGGGTATTGAGTGTGACTCATAGCATAATACAATGTACCCATGCCGTTGTGATCATCAAGTTTCTGTGTGAAGTCATACCTGGGGCTTATGTTAAATTCATTACAGATCCGTTCAAATGCTTTCATATCCATGGGGTTGTTATACCTGTTGAAACTGGATTCAGTGGGCAGTGGGGTATGAAGTTATGATAGTATTCTTCTAAGCTGGTAGTATGTGTGGAAACGATACACAGACCTAATCAGTTTGTTTGAGTGATTCAAGTGGTTTGTAAAAGAAACACCCCAGCCTGTAGTTGAACACAGTATAGCAAAGTTAAGTTGGTTTTGAAACATCTGTAGTGGACTTGAGGACCACTTTCTTGCACGTGCATCATCTGTTATTGGAGGGTTTAGGTAATGGTCAAACGGATTCGGTACTTTCACTTGAAATAAATCTTGTTCAGACACAGCTATATCAAGCTGATTTAGTTGAATTATTTTCTGTTCATAAGTTGGTGCAACATTATACTTAGCATTCACGTTAAATTGAAATGCGTTTGTAGTGGTAATGGTTGGTGATTTAAATTCCATCCTTCTTTTTTATGAGATAATAAAAATGTTTATTACCTTAAGAAATCTTGACACAAGCAAACCAGTGTGGTTAACTAATGGGATTGATAATCGTGATGGTAGCAAGGCTGTAGCTATCCATGAAATGTTTTATAGTGTAAAATGGTTTAATGTAACAGATGATGTAACTTATTTTGTAGCTGATGGCACTAGGATTGGAGATACTTTACGATTTGGGTATTATGACTGTTGTACTTTAGCTGAATGGCTACAAAATGGATTTAAAATTAAAGCAACTTTAAATCCAGCTAACTTACTTGTTACATTAGAATTTCCAAAAGGTAGTGAGTATTCATTATCAATTAGACTAGGAAGGTTACTTGGTTTTTTTGTTACATTTCCAGATGAAGATTGGGCATCATCTTCATTAATATTCAGACTTCTACTAACACCAAAAAAAGAAAAAATAACTGGAAAATGACCTGTCAGTTTGTCAGTACACACAGTACTAAATGTTTATTTGAAAGAACTGAACACAACTGAAAATGTTCACAATGGAAAGCCTTCAACTTTGTTGAAAAGCTTACCAACTGGAACTGCATCCTATTGTGAAAGTGTGGCTGTTAGATTTCCTAATTTGCAGTTTAAGAAATTAGGTTCTAGTTTCTTTGAGTCACTGTGTTTATCTGTAACTAATCAAGATGACAAACCAGCTGCGATGCATGATTTTAGTGTTGTGTTGGAAGTTAAATAATTTTATTTTTGTATATAAAAATGAGTGCTGGTCCAAAGCCAAGAATTATTCCAGTTGCGTGTCCTGTAACAGAGTTGAAAGATTTGGCTGATGTCCAGGATTTTGGGAAAGAAGGAGAAATCGGAGAAATATATGGTTTTGAACTTGATTCAACTGGCATGTACAGGCGAAAAGTAATAGATGACATGAAAGAAGGCACAGACAGACCTATACCTAAACTTGGTCAGCTGCGTGATGTTACTGTTCCTACTCCACCTGTAAATAATGCGCCCTACAACTTAATACATGTGGGTAATAAATGGGTAATTTCACCTGTGCCTGCACCGCCACCGCTTGCGCCAACAATTGACTGGGACATAAAGTTGGAATTTATTAGTCCTTATGTATATACTGATGAGAAGTGCCGCGAGCAGAACAAAGGGCTGTACGTAACGTTTGTCGACCTAACAAAAGCGTTCGACACTGTGAGCAGGCAAGGCATGTGGCAGATCCTGGAGCGACTTGGCTGTCCCCCAAAGTTCCTCAGCATGATTGTCCAGCTACACGAGGACCAGCAAGGCAAGGTCAGACTCAACAATGACGTCTCAGAACCATTCCCTATTCTCAACGGCGTAAAGCAGGGCTGTGTGCTGGCACCAACCCTCTTCACCATCGTTTTTAGCATGATGTTGAAGCAGGCCACAGTGGACCTCGATGATGATGATGCAGTGTACATCAGGTATCGTCTTGATGGCAGCCTGTTCAACCTCAGACGACTGCAGGCCCACACGAAAACCCTAGAACAACTAATTCGTGAGCTGCTTTTTGCTGATGATGCTGCCCTCATTGCACACACAGAGAGAGCCCTGCAGCGCATCACGTCCTGCTTCGCAGATGCTGCCCAGCTCTTTGGACTCGAGGTCAGTCTGAAAAAGACAGAGGTCCTCCATCAGCCAGCACCCAAGACAGTGTATCGCCCTCCTCACATCACCATTGGCGAGTCTGAACTAAAGTCAGTGCACCAGTTTACTTACCTTGGCTGCATTATCACGTCGGACAAGGAGCTTGACAGCAGGCTGGCAAAAGCGAACAGCGCTTTCGGGCGACTTTTCAAGCAGGTGTGGCACAATCAACAGCTGAAAACAGGCACCAAGATCAGTGTGTACAGAGCTGTGGTCCTCACCACCCTGCTGTATGGTTCCGAGTCCTGGGCCCTCTACCGCAGCCAACTACGACTCCTCAAACGCTTCCACCAGCGCTGCCTGCGCACCATCCTGGGCATTCACTGGAGTGACTATGTCACCAACGTCGAGGTCCTTGAACAGGCTGAAACTGTGAGCATCGAGGCTTTGCTGCTGCGGACACAGCTCCGCTGGGCGGGGCATGTCTCCAGGATGGAGGATCATCGCCTACCAAAGATCACCCTGTTCGGCGAGCTTGCTACTGGACACCGTGACAGAGGGACACCAAAGAAGAGATACAAAGACTGTCTCAAGAAGTCACTTAGTGCCTGCCAAATCGACCACCACCAGTGGTCTTCGCTTGCTGTGGACCATGACACCTGGCGCTCCACCATTTACAAGGCAGCTGTCTCCTTTGAGGACTTTCGCAGAGCTAGCCTTAAGGGCAAGTGGCTCAGGAGAAAAAACAGAGATGCCGCAACTCAGAACCCTGGCCATGCCTCCCCCTGCAGCCACTGCGGTCGAACCTGCCTGTCCCGGATTGGCCTCCGCAGCCACGAACAAGCCTGCAGACGTCGTGGGCAACTCCTATAAAATCTTCGTTCGCGAAGTCAAGCCAAGATATACTGATGATGAAGGTGCCTTAGTGTTTAGAAAAGTTGTTAACTCTGGGCCATTGATTGTAAGTCTTGTTCCAAGCTTTGCCCCAGACAACAATAGCAGAGAAAAACTGAAAGTACAGGAGTACGAAAAAAGACGGTATCTTCTTACACATAGAAAAAATAGATCAGATGCAAAAGTTGTGTTTGCACCAGCAAACTTTAGAATTGCAAGAGAAGCGACAATAGTATTTGAAATTATCATGAGATCTGTAACTTCTGTGAAAGAGGCAGATATAGCACAGGGAATAAAACTTACGTGGGATGAAACATTGACAGAGTCAACAAAAGTTTTTATTGCTATTAGAAAAAATGTAGATATTTTTGAGGTTTCGAGCAGTGTTCCAGCTGTCAAGATATTAGTCGACAAAATAACTTTTGTTTTTCTAAATTTCATAAAACTAGAACACATTGATCTTGTTTCGTTTTATTACGCCAGCAAATTGTTTACTTTTGACGAGTTGCAAAATGTAATCACTGATTAAATAAAAAATATTTGTCAATTTAAAAAAATGGTAAACTTCTATCCGCAACTACCGACGACTGAGACGGTGTCGTCGTTTGTGCCTGATCCGCATGTGCCAATTGCATCAGATAAAACATTACAGGCAGACGCATTTCGTTTAATGAATATTACAGAAGCAATTAAATATTTGGATAGTGAGGAAGCAAAATACTCACGGTGCAAAAGACGGTATAAGACAGTTTTCAATTCTGTTCAAAACACATCTATGGCTGTGGGTGCTGTTTCAGCTGGATGTTCGGTGGGGGGTATTGTATTGTTTGCCACAGGAATCGGAAGTTTAATTGGAATTGCAATTGAGGGTGTTAGCGTTGCTACATGCCTGGCATGTTTTGGTTTGGAAGCCATAAACAAAAGATTTCATACAAAGTTGCAGAAACATGAAGCATTGAGTACACTCGCTGGAGCAAAGTTGAGTAGTATGAAACTTATTATCAGTAAAGCTTTGGACGATAATTTTATTGATGATATTGAATTTAAGAGAGTGCAGGATGATTTGAACAATTACAAGAAACAGAAGTCAGAAATACAGAATAAAATGCGTAGCCAATCTCCCGTAAATGTTGAAGAACTAAAGGCTAGTTTTGTAGCGGAAGGAAAAAAGATCGGTGTTCAGGAAACCACAGAAAATCTACACAATCTTTTAAACAAATAAAAATCAGATTTGGTAATCAATCAATATTTTTGTCATATGCTTCGCAGTGATATGACACGTCATTTACACCACTTGTGCCTGATTATTTAGCCCCATCATCACCACCACCCGAGTATTACTGAGAAAAAAGTTTTTTATTGTCCTTGTATCTTGTCAAATCTGTCTGAGTAAGTTGTGACTTAAGTCAAGAACTTGTAAGAACTTTATAAGAACTTACAGTAAGTAATTAATAAGTTCTTATGGTAAGTAATTAATAAGTTCTTATGGCAACTAACTTTAAGGTTACCTCTGCAGGTTCCTAAAAGTTAGTTGTAACTTATTAGTAATGTATAAAGTTCCACTTAAGAAAATCTTGTTTCTAAAAAATCGACAGGGTGTGTGTAAAATGTCATTAGTTTATTTTACAGAGTGCACTAACAGAATTTGGTTTGTTTTGAGAGAAACGGTCATGTGGGCGTTAATGACCTTAATTAGTTAATTATTAGGGTCAACTTAAGACAATGGGTAATTGTCTTAGGAATGTACTCGGCAATACAGATGATGATTCTCATGAGCCAGTGTTTGTTTCAAAATACGGTTTTGGTGCCAGTGAGGTGGAAATTATGTTAGCGCTGAGAGAGTTGTGAGTGTTTGAGATTAAAATTGAATAGTTTTAGGGTATCTGTTTGGCTCCTGAGGATCTGGTGGTTTTGTAAAGTACATTCTTCTATCTCTGTCGACAGGGAGGTATGATTTTTGTTGCATTTATAAGCCATTCGTGGACAAATGCCTGATGTTATCTACAGTATAAATAGTTGGGGTAGGATGCTGAGACGTCAAAAGTATTTATATGGTACTACATAGATCTATGAATGCGTTGCAAGTAGATAATCGGCATGCGATGGTCATCTCATTTGGTATTTACTGTGTGTGTGTGCCACGGCGTGTGTATATACGCACTGGTGGTTCGCTGCATGCAGTACATGAAGTGTCAGTTAGCCGCGCGGACACACGTGCACCACACTGACAAGATCCACCACACAATGACCTATGCTGTAATCGATACAAATGGGCCTCTCTATCTCTCTCTGGTACAGACAGTGGCACACAACATGATCAAATAACACTTATTCACTGATGACCGTCGTAGTCCGCTTTAGCTCTGATCTAAAACGGCCACTGAGCAGCACGCACACACACACACACACACACACACACACACACACACACACACACACACACACACACACACACACACACACCTATTTGAAAACGTGTAGGAACCCCAGGGACAAGTCAGAGTATCCTTTCGCTAATTATAACTCCTTATGAGATTCCTCTATACATACTTGAGCCATTCCTTCAGACCTAACTTGACTTTCAATTTACTTGGCAGAGTTTATGATTTTAAGAAGCACCCTCCCCCCTCGGAGACTATTTAACCCACAGTCTTCAAACTTGGCCCAGGGATATTTTGTGACAAGCCCTTTCTAAACATGCCAGTTTGATTGACCGCTCACAAAGGTCAAGGTCACAGGGGATCAGAAAATAGGTAAAAAATAGCTATATTTTGACAAAATGTATTTTTTCTCAAATACTATTCACAACTTCATACCCAAACTTGGTGCATAGATACCTGATGGTAAGACCATTCTATGTATACTAATTTGGTTCGCCCCTCGGAAAGGTCAAGGGTCACAAGAGCTCAGGAAATAGGTTAAAAATAACAATATTTTGACAAAAGATTTTTTTCTTCTCAAATACTATTCACAACTTCAAATCCAAACTTGGTACAGATATACCTGATGGTAAGACCTGTCTATGCATACTAATTTGGATGACCTCTCGGAAAGCTCAAGGGTCACAAGAGGTCGGCAAATGTGTGCAAAATGCCAGTTTTTGATATAATTGTAGTTATTATCAACATTTTTGCAAACTTTTCAATCAGATTTGGCACAAAGGTAGCTGATGATAAGACCTTCCTATGAATTAATTCCAGTGGGATGACCATTGTTCTGCAGGGGTGGATCTGGTGTATGGGATGTGGTGTTACAGGGATTACTAACGCTGAGTTGGTATACCTCGCCCTGTACCTAGGTTAAACGCACCAGCGGCGGCATTGTGCTATTTTCGCACCAGACCAGTCGCTCGGACCGGTCATGTGCACCAGAACTGCGCGCGAGTTTTGTGTAGACTTGGAGATGGCGGAGACTTGTGTCACACCCCACGCCCCTGAATCAAGTCCATTGTACTTGTAGTGTGATCATCTCTCATACTTCAACTACGACGGTGCAACAATGGCGCCGCTGGTGCGTGTAACCTAGGCACAGGGCGAGTTATACCAACTCAGCATTACTAACACCTAAACATTTAATCCCCCCCCCCCCCCCAGTAAACAATTCTCTTGGATGTGGGAGGTTTACAGGCTCTCCCCCTCTCCAACACGCTATATTAAAGTGTGCTGTTTCCTTTAGTTCTAATTCTCACCATCCCACCTCAATTAAAAAGTATCCACCATCGGTAATAAGCATCTTCAGCCAGAGATGAAAATGTTCTTACCCATCCCCACCTCCCCCCCCCCCCCCATATTTTTATTATGAGACAGTAATTAATGGTCATCACACCCCTGCAGCCTACTCTATCTGCCCCTCTCCCATCCCACCCCCACTTTTTAATTTTCCAACAGCTGTTGCCCCTTCCCCCCCCCCCCCCTGCTTTTTATCATTTATTGCCCCCACCCGGGTCTGCCCTGGGGGACTTGGGTGGGGTTAGGTATTTTTTAGTTCCCAGGGTCACCCTGGTCAGCCCCACAGGGTGGGTTTTCCTCTCTATTCTGGGGCATGTGTTTTCTGTCTACCCTTGGTCCATTCACCTGTATTTTCCTATTTTAAACTCTCCCTACTGTCTGCGCTGCCTGTAGTTCTTGATATTGGATGTGTGTTGCTAAATGGTCTTAGCTTTATTTAGGCCCCATATATCGTAGGTTTATTTAACGTATTGGACCGACTGGCGACATACATTCAATATTTTGTTTATTATTTTTTCACAAGCAGTGCAGGCACGTCCTGAGAAAGCCTTGTTGCTGTCGGGACGTTAAGCAATGTACAATCAATCAATCAATCAATCGTTTATTGGGCAGTGGCAGAAATTAAAGGTTATTGCTTGACTGCCGCCCCCCCCCCCATCCCCCACCCTCCCCGCCCCTTTTCCCCATGCCAAACACCACTCTCCATCAGATTATATTTTTTCCCAGTTTTTCTCCTTCCCGCACTCCCCAGCGCGACCCAACTTTCCAATGTTTCGCCAGCATTGATAGGTCCTACCCCCCCCCCCCCATCAACTCCCTCCCCTCCTGCCCCCCCCCCCCCCCCCATTCCAGGCACCATAACCTTCCACTTTTTAAAACGTTATACGCTTGTGGTGGGATCAACATTTAAACTATCATGGTTAAATACATACAAATAAGAAGCATGAGATGACATGCGCGGAGGCAATAAAAACGTGAAATGTGTCAGTTAATGTACTAGGAAGCCAAGTTCCATCCATATAACAAAACAAGAAAACAAGAGTAAGATGATACTGGTGCTGAAGGGGTCAACTTCGCTTTATGAACCTACCACACTAATACATTCAGAAGTGGCCATAGTCGCCTGATGAGCGCGTGCTGATATATAACATACAATAATACTGTGTGCATTAGAGATAAGTGACTGTGAGTACTGTTCATTTGCTGTGTAGGCTTGAATGAATGGGCTCTCCAGTTTTTGCTTATTTTCATAAGTTTTTCTTCATGTGATGGATTTAATTTTTGCATAGACTTCTTCATCATGACTCCATGGTCATTTTGGTGTAACTTTTATCTACATCTTCCTTTGGAACAATGAACAATGAACTTTTATTTTACAACGGTAGAAGTATTTGGTTACAAGACCAATTTTCAAACTTGCCGTTGCTACAAACTACTTATCAACGTTTTCATAAACAAACAATGGTCTAAAACATAACTAGGTCAAACACATACACACGCACGCATGTTCACTCGCAAACACACACACACACACTACTCTAAGGAATTCAATTATGTGCTAGCAAACAAAATACTGATGAATATATCGCGATAGAAAAGAAAGAAAATGTGTTAAAAAACCTTTAAAGAGAATTTTAAAAAAATTATGAATAAAAAATTCCAACATATAAATTGCATAAATCGCGCACATGGTGTGCGCGTGCTTGCGCTCATGCGTGCGTGCGTGCGCGTACGCGTGTGCAATCTGCCACATTATGACAGACCACGCACACACGCACACGATCACATAACGTGACCACACGCATGAACGCACACACGCACACACACACACACACACGATCACACACCCATACGCACGAATGCACACAGCCACACATACACACACACACATACGCACAAACACACGCACGCCATACGCGTGCCAGTACATCAAGGCAGGTATTACTTGTCAGACATGGAGTCAATGCACATGCCGATACATGGTATGTATTCTAAGAACATGCAGTTTTCCGCATGTAAAGCTGGATTATTTTAGATATTTGAAGAGGCCGTCTTTAAAGGAGGGCAGGGACATACTTCTAAGGTTACATGGAATCGAATTCCAGAGAGTACTACCTGAGTATGTTAAGCTAGATTTAAAGATGTCAATGCGAGGCCGCGGAACCTGATAGTGCCGCCCCAGTCTGGGATGTCGTGAGGAAATTACTGAAAAAAATGGGTCAAGATAACGGGGCCCTTTTTGTTTACACAGCTTATACATAAAAATGGTTTTGTTACATATAAGGTGCTGCTTCAGGGGAAGCATACCAAGAACTTCAAGTTTTTTTTTCGTTGCTATTTGAGGATCCGGTAGGATAAGTTTAGCAGCCCTCCTGTGTAAAGTATTCAGAGATAAGATAAGAGATGGAGATAAGAGCAGCTGGATTTGCCACTGACAGTTTTGCAGTATACTGTACAACCATGTTTGCTTGCTGAGTTTTCACTCAGTCCCACTGTGTGTAGAGGTTTGGCCTCTTCCACTGCGTGTATTGTGCTATGACAGAAACTGCTAGAGTGGAGAGTTACTGGGGCCCCTTCCCCAGACGTGTGTGCACACCTGAGGGCCCTTGATCTTCACATTCTTCCTTCTGAGCGTCACTGTGTAAACAGACACAAGAGGAAGCGGCCTTTTCGAGGAGGACGGCGCAGGCAGGGGCCATACCTGTCTTCATCACCCCTCGAATTTCAAGTGCCTTCCTACCCCCCAGGGCTGGGTATTCTCCCACACACATGTGTGTGTTATCTCCAGGCTGCACCCCCAGTGCTTCACCTGCCTCCCTACCCACGGTGGCTCAAACACCCTTCACGAAGCAACTTCTTCAGATTATTCTCCTGCTGCTCCACACGCAACCCTTCCCACCAGGACTGTGTGCACTTCCTTGCAAGTGCCTTTTTCAGACAACACCCTCAGAGATCCATGTGCCCCCCTACCCCCGAGAGCTGTGTGTAGCTCCAGGCATGCGTCGTCTCCGGCCCTGAACCTGCAGTCACTCCACAGGAAATGGAGGCTCTCTGGAAACCTGATCCCCATTCCAATCGTCCGCTACTTGTGATCTAAGCAAGCCACATCCATACTGTCTCTGGCATGTTTAAATACTCAGTCCTCCAGAAACAAAACATTCGAGATAAGTGACTATGTGATTGATCACAAACTGGACTTGCTGTTGCTTGTTGAGACTTGGCTGCAAGAAGTGGGTGATGAGCCTTACATTGTCGATATGACCTCTCCTGGGTATTTTTTTCAGTCATTTCCACGCTAGGGTCGTGGTGGTGGTGGTATAGCTGTGAGTGTGATCAGCAAGAAATCCCTGCAGGACTGTGTCGTGCAAACCTGTGTCGTTCAGCACCTTCGAGGCGATGAAGATCACCATCAGCGGCCCACTACGGTGTCTCTGACTGTTGTATACCGCCCACCTCCGAGCAGAAAAAACAAATTGACCCCACGCTTATTTTTTAACGAATTTCAAGATTTTCTGGACTCGAACTGTTGCATTAACTGTAAACATGAGCCAGTCATCTTTGGTGACTTTAACTTTCATTATGAACTCACATCAGACAGTGATGCACACCATTTACGCTCACTGCTCGCCGACCAGGGCCTGCAACAACATATCCAGCGCCCAACTCACAGACGTAGACACATCTTGGATCTGCTTATCACAAGGGAGACTACTTGTCCTGTGCATAAGGTTGTAGTTTCAGATTCACTGCTGTCTGATCACAGAACTGTTTTCTTCATTCTTCATCTGGCTTGCCCCGATCACGTCTAAATGCGCTGTCATCTCCAGAAACATCCGACACATCAACATGGATAATGTTTGCTCAGATGTGAGGCATGCTTGTGACACTGTGTTGGTTGGCTGTGCAGAGCATGAACTGTTGGATACATACAACGCAGCTGTTTCTGGTGTCGTGGATAAGCAAGCTCCGCTCACCACTAGACGTGTTACTGCTCTTCCTCCTGTCCCATGGCTTACTACAGAACTCAAACGCCAAGCACGAGCTCAAGCGTGCAGAAATACAGTGGAGATCCAGTGGTCTTACTATTCACAGACATATTTTTGTGAAGCAGCGCTCGATACGCTGAAGTCCTCACAGCTTGCGGCCAAGAAAAAAAATTCTTTGCTGCAAGCTTCAGGACTGTACTTCTGGCCGTCAGATGTACAGTATCACTAAAGAACTGCTCGGGAAGCCATCTGAGCAAGTTTTTTTCCAAGTAACACCCCATCTGATGAACTTCCTGACCAGTTCAGTACATTCTTTGACTCTAAAATTGCCACGATTTCATGAAGAACTTGATAGTTCTTTTCGTGAAGAACTTGATAGTTGTTTTCATGAAGAAATTGATAGTTCTTCTGGCAGAGCGACCTTTGTCTCTTACAATGGACCCTTGCTTGACAATTTCACTCCTGTTACAGAGGAAAGTGTGAAAACGCTTATCTTATCCTCTCCAGCAAAATCTTGTTCTCTTGATCCCATGCCCACGAACCTACTGAAGCCATGTTCTGATGAACTGGTTGGTGTTATCACCAGGATTATCAACACATCTCTGATGTCAGGGTCCATCCCTCAGCAATTTAGGCAGGCTGTAGTGATCCCGCTGTTGAAAAAGCTGGACTAGATGCTAACATACTCAAAAATTACAGACCGGTATCTAACCTACCTTTTCTGCCAAGATTTTGGAGAAAGTTGTTCTCAGCCAATTGGTTGATCATCTGAGTAGAAATGGCCTGTTAGAGTTATATGAGTCTACTTACCACAAGAATCACAGCACAGAAACTGCTTTGCTTCACATCACAAACAGCCTGATTACTCATGCTGATGTTGGACACATGTCTGTGCTGTCACTCCTTTGACATTTCAGGTGTTGCACTTGCATGGCTTTGTCCTACCTTGAGGACAGGTACCAGTCTGTAAGCGTCAATGGTGCTCTTTGTCAGCCGGTACAGCTGAAGTTTCTGTGTACCGCAGAGATCGGTTCTGGGTCCACTGCTTTTCTCACTATATACTGAACCTGTGTCTCACATAATTGGAAAACATAATTCTGAGTTTCACAAATACGCTGACGACACTCAGATTCTTAAGGTGGATCACCCTCAGAACTTCCAAACTGTTGTCTCTAGCATGGAAAACTGCATTAGTGAAGTTAAAGACTGGATGCCTTCTAACAAGCTCAAATTGAATGATGACAAAACCGAAAGCATGGTTATGGGTACTCGTGCTCGTACTTCTGTCGCTTGTATTGATCACATAACGTTAGGTTGCCACGAAATTCCATTTAAAGCAGAGCTGAAGAATCTTGGTGTTTACCTCGACTCTAACTTGTCAATGGAGAGGCAGGTTAGCCATATGAGTCACACTGCCTACTTAGAACTACGTAGACTCAACATCATAAGACCCTTTGTGACAGAAAGCTTGTCTGTTCTCGCATTCTTTCTTGTCTTGACTATTGCAATTCGCTTCTTGCAGGCATCACCTCAGATCAACTATGTCGCATTCAGCGCATTAAAAACAATGCAGCCAGATTAATTGTTCGCAAGAAACACTCTGACCATGTTACCCCTCTGTTAAAACAACTCCACTGGCTTTCTGTCAAACAGAGAATTTAATATAAACTGCCATACAAGCACTTTGACAACACACTCCCCCTGTACCTCTCCTCCAGTCTCTGCTGTCATAACCCTTCCCATAGCCTACGTTCTTGTTCCCAGAAATTACTGGTCCAACTGAGAATTACTGCAGGTGCTCGTTCTTTTCAGTACCAGGTCCCTCATGTGTGGAACTCTCTACCTCCACATGTCCGTCAATCCCCGACACTCTCAGTCTTCAAAACCAACCCAAAAACGTATCTTTTTAATTTGGCATATCAGTGTTAATTTTCCTTTGCTTCCCATCATATGATTTTTGGATGGTGTTACTGTAATCAGAATGTGTTCGTTGTGTGAAAGACTGTGGTTAGTATGCCTGAACTGTTTTGTTGTTGTTGTGAGTTGTAGTTTATTGTATGTGTTTATAATCATTTGTAAAGCTTTCCGAGCCTGCGTAAGTGGTGAAGGATGCTATAGAAAAGTGCTGTATTATTATTGTTATTATTACCTGCACACAAATTTTGAAAGAGTTGTCGCCCTTAGCTGCCTTGGAAGACACAGGGTTTCACTTGTGGTGAAAGTAAAGAAAACTGGACACACTGTGACAAGCAAGTTTCTTGTGAGATATCTTAATGTCCAGTGCTCTCATGTCCCTATTGCAGACATCTACAAATTGTAGCTTGGGGCGACCAGTGTTTCTTCTGCCAGCTGCCAGTTCCGTAGAGGATGTCTTTTGGGATGCGGCCATCGTCCATGCGGTGAACGTGACCGAGCCAGCGCTGTCTGCGTTGTCTGAGTAGTGTGTACGTGACAGGACTTCGGTGTTGGTCACTCTATCTTGCCAAGATATGCCCAGGATATGGCGGATGCTTCTCGGGTGGAAGGTGTTGAGTCTTCTCTCCTGTCTAGCATATGTGGTCCATGTCTCACTGCCGTATAGCAGTGTGCTGATGACGAAGGCGTTGTACACAGCCATCTTTGTTTTCAGTCAGCTTGGGATTTGTCCACACACGAGTTGAGGCGTGCAAGAGTTGCAGCAACCTTCCCGATCCTCTTGTCGATCTCGATGTCCAGAGAGAGTTTATTGGTGAGGGTGGACCCAAGATACGTGAACTGGTGGACGACGTTGAGCTCGTAGTTGTCAATGGTGATGAATGGCGGTGTCTCTGTGTCCTGTCCCAGGACGTTCGTCTTTTTTAGACTGATAGTCAGTCCGAAGTCATTGCAAGCCTAGGAGAATCGATCCATCAGTGACTGCAGTTCCTGCTGGGTATGGGTCGAAACTGCCGCATCGTCAGTGAACAGCATGTCCCTGATGAGGGCTTTACGTATCCTTGTCTTGGCTTTGAGGCGGGCAAGGTTGAAAAGCTGCCATCTGATCTGGTTCGCAGGTAGATTCCTTCTGTTGCATTACCAAAGGTATGCTTGAGCAGGACAGCGAAGAGGATCCCACCGAGAGTAGTGGCCAGTACGCAGCCTTGTTTGACTCCGCTGCATACGTCAGAGGGTTCGGATGTGCTGCCATTGAACTGCACTGTCCCCTTCATGTTGGTGTGGAAGGATTCTATCATACTCTGCAGTTTGGGTGGGCATCCAATCTTTGAGAGGATCTTGAACAGACGTCTCTACTGACCAGGTCGAAGTCTTTGGTGAGGTCAATAAAAGCGACATACAGAGGCATGTGTTGTTCCCTGCACATCTCCTGGAGTTGACGGAGGAAGAAGACCATGTCTACCATTGACCGCTCAGCTTGGAAGCCACACTGTGACTTGGGATAGACACGTTCTGCCAGCTTCTGCAAACGGATTAAGATGACCCGGGCAAAGACTTTGCCGACAATGCTGAGAAGGGAGATGCCTCTGTAGTTGTTACAGTCGCTTCTCTTGCCCTTGTTCTTGTAGAAGATGGTGATCTTGGCATCCCTCATGTCTTGTGGTACTTCTCCTTCCTGCCAGCACTGGAGTAGGACCTCATGCAGGGGGAGAAGGAGGGTGGCCTTGCAATTCTTGATCAAATCCAGGGGGATTCAATCGTTGGCTGGGGCTTTGCCTGAAGCCAAGCTGTCAATGGCTTTGCTGCGCTCCTCTATTGTTGGCACTGCATCTAGCTCATCTATTACAGGCAGGCACTTGATGGCATCAAGAGCTGATGGGGACACAACGTTCTGTCTGGAGTAGAGGTCAGAATAGTGTTCCACACGTCTCTCCATGCAGCTGCTGGCCTTTGTCCGTAATAACTTCCCCGGTGGAGGATTTAAGCTGGCCGTCTTGTTTTGGGTTGGTCCAAAATGAAGGTTCAAAATTACACTGGTCATCAATTAATTTGATCGGTCGACTAATTATAAGCAGTGCCTCCTGCTGACCGCTAAGTTAGTTACCGTAAGTCAAAGGGAAACAATCTAGCAGTAATTGCAAGAGTTGTTTCCCTTAGTAAAGACTAGTGTGATGGGGTTGGGGTGGTGTAGTGAAGTGGGAGGATGATGTAAATTGATGGCTGGACTTAATGACTCTGAGACTTTTTTCTTTAATAACACCAGAATGCAGAAGCCAGAACATAAAGCAGTACCTGTGCAATAAACAAACAGGTGATTAGTAATGGTGCCAAGAATACAATAAACAAGGCACATAACTAAACTAAGGCATATATCATCATGCAGTGAACGTACAACACTTTGATTTTAAACACTTGCATAAAATCAAAGTGATGGTCGTGTAACATATAGAATGTGTAATAAAATACCTGACAACAAATACAATTAAAAAATAAGTAAGTCACAATACGAACTACAAAGTCATGCAAAGCACAAGTCAAAGAATAAAGCAGAACACCAACACACAAGTCCGCTATGCGGTCAGACCTGGTAAGGCGAACACGCAAATGACTAACAAACGGGTAGTCACTCCGACCAGGACCTCCCTAACAGGTCAGACAATATAAAAAAAGATTGCATAAGTGCTAAAAATAATATAGCAAAAGTAAAATAGAAAATTAATGAGATGCCATGCCAGCAATAAAATAATTATGTGACTAAGCACTAATGAATAATAAATGGAAGAAAACTAGTGTAAAGGCAAAAGAAGTAATGTGTGAACATCACACAAAATGAACTCACAATACAACCAACGTACCATCAAATGAATAAGGACGTACACACAACCTCATCATTCACTCGGTCTTTATTACATTTGCACGGCAGACACAAGCGCAACATTGAACGTCAACGAAGAACGCAAATCTACTCACACTGCAGTCATTCATGACGAAGAGGAAAGACAGGCAGAAAACGTGTACTTGAAGGGAAATTATGTGCATGTAACATAAGATAGCCTAGAATAAAGTAGATCTATTAAAATGCAATCTAATGAATGTCACCATGCAATTAATAAATGCATGGTCCACTTAATAGACTACAAAGCACCTTCCGGTTTCAAATGCTGCTTATTACCCGTACTTATGAACAATGACCCTTGAGGTCGCATAACAGAGATGTCCGATATTTCTTGCAGTCACTCCAGGGCTACTCTTCTTACAGATAGTAGTGAGTGATGACCCTTGAGGTCGCATAACAAAAATGACTTGTATCGCTTGCCGTCACACAGGCTCCAGCCTGTCAGTGAAGTGAACCTAGCCTAAGTACTATGTCAAGTGAAATACCTAGTCATAAAATAGGAGACATGTAACCCAGATTCTTCAGAAAAAGATGATCCTTAATTAACACCCATTCCCTCTCTCTCAGAAAGTAATACCAAAATGTTTTCCCAAACAGTTTAAAAAGATATTTATTTTTACTATAACATCAATAACAGGATCAATTAACCGGTTGTATGGCAACACAAAAACATCAGTTACTCAGGGACAAAACAAAGCATGAGAGAGCAGACTGACAGCAACCCGATCCGTGGACACTGTAATAAACAACAAAAGAAATATAGGTGCCATAACATAAAACAAAGGCAATGGTTGTTTCCCATTACAAATATTCAGACTAGAACATACTAATTGAGCACACCGTGGGACCTAATACAAAATAGATCCTTCGAGTTAACCGCAAAACCCCTCCCAGCAAAAACACAATATATTAGGGCTATGTTATGCCTGTTTGATCTGGCCCGAGCAGCTCAAGCGCAACAAAGCTATACAAATCACCCTGTTTAAACTTATTCCATAAGTTTAATACATGTCGGTTAATACAACAGCCCTACGCGCGATTGTATCATCCCAACATCAAGAAATCCACCCTTTAAGCCCCATTTAAGACTGCAGGTGAAAATCCATTACAAACACTAATCAATATATGGCTCAAAGTCAAAACACCCAAGATATTACCAATTCCACAGATACATGTTGAGGCAAAGATACACAAGGTTCTTGTACTATTAGAATCCCCTGCATCACAATATAATTCGCATAAAAAGAAATACATCCTATAAATTTAATACAATCCCTAAATGAAGTCAACAATATTTCTTAATTAAAACACTTCACCAACCTGAATTAGCATCCGAAAAGTCAGTGCATGCTCTCTGACCCCGCTCAAACAATGAAATGGCAGAGGAAGAGGAATTATCAAAGAGGAAATTGCCACAACAGGAAGTAAAAAATCAGAACCAAAGTAATCACTAAAATATTACAAACTACACCAAAAAGTATTGTGGCAATATTATTACAAGGTCATTTCCAAAAACCAAAACTAAAAAATATGCTTGAGGAAAAAGGAAAATTTATTTGTCTCTGTCTAAATAGGGAAAACAACAAGAACAATTCTAATGTCAATCCACTAAGCTTACTCAAAATGAAATACAACTTATTAACCTATCACAGTGGTGATATAGGTTACAGACAAATAATGAATAAAGTCAAAATAAATATAAAAAATCTATAAACAAATGACAAAATGAATGGAATGAGTGACTGAATGAATGAATCAATCAATCATTCCACCAACCAGTCACTCAATCCGTGGCTAGGCATGGCATACGGTAAGACATAGCAACGTGTAAATAACCTAAGCGGAAGTTCAAAATCAAAACAAACATGGTGGCTGAGAGAGTCAGCTGTGAGTGTCGTCACCAGCGCAGGAACATCACACAAAGGCTGCCCTCCCTAGCTAAGTGATAAGCAAGGGAAGAATGAAACGAACATGCAACTAAATAAAAGAAAGATCATCCTAACCATAAAATATTTTAAATCTCTACCACAGAAACAACACTGAACTAAACAAACAAGTAATGAATAGCATTAAATGAACAAACAAAAAAAATGCGCACATTATGGTGCATCCACAATGCAAGCAATGTAGTGAATTGTCATGATTGCCATTCATTTCAGCAAGACCAAACTTACTGAGCGAATCATTTAGTTAGAGGCATAAGTGTACTCCCTTTTACTCCCAATATTATGCGCCAAAGCAAAACTATCGCCTAGTCATAACCGACCACGTGCGGTAATACACGCTAAGTGCCGCATCATTTTGACACATTAAGTTTTCTAAGGCAAAATACATACGTCATATCTTCCACATCAACATGGTCACAAACGTTTGTGTACAAATTTCCACACTGCAGCATTACCTGGAAATTTACCACCGAGTAGATAATCGTCTAGCAGAAAAACAAATGGAATCAAGCTAGCCTCACAAAATGGCTAATGCCGACCGGTCTGGCAATCATCTCAATCGCATGGTCAAGAAAATCATCAAAACATCAAGCTTTGCAATGTCATCAAATAGTACCAAAAAATAATAATGCACCAAATATGATATAAAAATTGATTACTTACAGGGGCTCCAAAACCCGTGCAGTTTAGGTTGAATTAGAAAACGTTTTCCTCCAAGGCACCGGTGCCAGAATTAATAGTCGGTCGCAAGTACTATAGATGGTGCTCTGGGTCTCGCGTGTTCGGTACAAAAAAAGGAAAGCACGCCACGCGGGCAGCCCTATTTATAGACGCATGCTGGCTCCCGCCGTCTCCGCGCCGGTGCTAAAGTCCACGGGGGTCTGGTATAATAAAAATGGCAGATCTGTGTTTCTTGCCAGCCCTAACAGCTATAATATCTTCTAAACTACATAATGCAAAAATATAAACTTTAAATAGAAAATTAGGACCTTTTACCAACTTTACTCCGTATTAAATTTGGGATTACGGGCTGTTAGCGAAAAATTTATATTAAAGCGGTCTCAGAAGGGCCACAGAAAATCAAAAAAGCTATTAAATCACAATTATCAACCTGATAGGTTACAATCAACCAAAAGACATATACATCATTAAAACTATTACTGGGCCAATTCTAACCATACTAAATACTAAACAAATGGTGTTGTAGTTTGGCTACAATACACGGTCAAAAATATCGAAGAAACGCAACACGTATATCGCGTACACAACACTTGATGCTGCGTTTGGCAAGGCACCGCAAGCGGCGCACATCATAGCTAGCAGTCGACACGAGTGAAATCCGAGAAGCAATGGTCATAAGTGCTATCGGCCTATGTACACAGAGGAACATCTGGTTCGCTCTTTTACACTAGTGTACACATACAATGAATGCTTATAATATATATATATATATATATATATATATATATATATATATATATATATATATATATATATATATATATATATATATATATATATATATATATATATATATATATATATATATATATATATATATATACAAACAGTGGATAACAGCAGTGCCGGAGAGCGATATTTGCAACTGTGACAAGAGATGCTCTCAACATATAGCATGCATAACAAAAATAAAAACATGGGCGAATAAAGCATCATCCGGACTACAGTTCTGTCGTGTTTGTTTTGTTCTGGAAAGAAAGATGTATTTGCAGCATTGCCGAATATGAAGCAGGGGTAAGCGTCAAAAACAAACTTGCTCAGCTTTCCGCGAGCGCCCCGCACAGAGCCGCGCTACAGTGGTGTTAGAAAAACCGCTTGCGCAAATCTAAGATAGAATGCACAGCGCTACATTTGGTATCGTTGGAAAGAGCTTTTGCTGCCCTTTATCATGGTGCCTGGCGCATGTTTGAATTCAAGAGAAAACTGCATTAGATTTTGACATGAAATTTTCGTTTTTTTTACTCATGAGATCTGTTATCTGGGAATTATCGCACGCACGTGCGCCAGCTACCGAGAAAAAGCTCATTAAAAAACCTTTCGATCGATATATCATCAGACACGGACAATCAAATCTTGGATTTGCACAGTGGCTTTGAAACTGACGCCCCAACGTGCAAACACGACTTCACATGGCGCCCGCGATAGAAGCTCCTTTCCAACGACGACGCAAACTTGGCTTGTGACTTGCAGAAAACATTGCGCAAGTACACAAATGTTTATGATTAATGATAGGCAAAAACATTTCAGCGTTATAAACTAACACTGATTGATAGAATTGATTATTTGGACCCGCAGTTTAATTTTTACTGTGTGTAGTCGATTTCCAGCCTGAACTTCACGCCCTTCACATGGGGTATAATTTCTTTTGACCTAAATTACAGCTTTGGCAAGTGAAATGCACGCCATATTTACTGCAATACTTCAGAGTTGCACTTGAATTTTTCTGAGACAAATATGTTTGACGGTTTCTTTGAAATAACCGTTTTAGTCTACAACAAGAACAACAACTCTTTGCCAGGTAGCAGACAATTTTTTTTAGAATGCTAACTTGTATGGTTTTGACTATCTAAACTATGAAAAATAATGTTTTTTTGTGTTGTATGTTTTTCTGGTCATTGTAACCTACTTGTAAATAAAGCAAACGATACGAACACACATTATTATTATTATTATTATTATTATTACATGTATTATTATTATTATTATATTTTATTTTTGAAGTTTTACTCTCTTTGTCAGTTTCTTACTATAGATAAAAGAAAATCACATTGAACAACAAATAGTTTCAGTTGCTTTTAATTTTATTTACACAAACACTTCAAGTTTCTGTCAAACAGAATTCAGCAGAGGAAACGAGGAGGATCAAGCAAAACTTCCCCCATCTCAATCAACAACTGAATATATGACGCAATGATGGCAAACAACACCACATATTCAGCTCAGACTTTATTTAATGAGATCTGCTACTCTGCAGGTTTGCCTGTCTATCCAGTACTTTCTATGACACAGACGCATATCCGTCAAATGAGAAAATACAGACTTGATGAAAGACATAAATATCTCAACCAAGAAATGACTGCTACCATCCCAGACCAATTAACCTTTCCAGTACACTCTTCCCTATTTTCTCGGCCGACCAGCATCTCATTCAAACAACGACTGCATCTTTTTCTTCTTTTGCAATCATAGCAGATTCATGTCTGTACGACTAAAGCTAGCTTCTATAAGGTGTAAAGAAGGTGTGCCCTTCAGTGAGCACTGACATGAAACAACGGGTGCAAAATGTTTGCTGACGTGAGCAGACCCCAGAAAATGGTTACACTGTTGAAAAAAGACCTACACCGAATCCAGAATCTCTACCTCCCCCCCCCCCCCCCCCCCCCCCACCCGCATGCCCCAACGGTCATCACCTCTCCGAGGGACATAAGTCTCTGTCTCTACTAGTCTCCGAGAAAATGCCAATGTTGAAGTTTACGACAGATGAAGGACGGACGGAAGACCACTGGCCCATTACATAGATTCACGTTCCACAGGTGAACGTAAAACTTATAAGTATCAGCTTCGTTTTTGCTTATGACCATTTCTCAAACAAAGGGCTACCAAATACTAAAACTTGATGAAAATCGGTACTGTGGTTCCAGAGATATCGCACAGACAAAAAAGGAAGCACTGAAAACATATATGGCTGCCAGGGCCTTTACACTTAGTATGTCAGATAATTTTCCTTTGCCCAGCTTTCTTTAACAACAATTTAAATAAAATGAGCCGTCCTTTTTAATGATATTACCTTTAGTGTACAAACCCTTTAAATCTCTACCTGAGGACCTCGGTTTTGGTACAAGACACATCTTCTAATCTAATACTGACCAGATATGAAAATTTAAACAATTCTTTTGGGTGCTTCTGGAGAAATCACCTGCCAAAAAAAAACCCAGACAGACACCCAGCTACAATGACACATAGGATGACTCTAGTAGACCCCCTCTCAGGAACGGGGGAGGGGAAAGAAGAGGCATCTTAACCAATGAACACAAGGCAGATAACCACTTTGCTTGTTTCCATAGCCAACAGACGTCCTGCAGCTGGTAAATTTGAAAAATGTTGGAAATGCATTCAAAATTCTATGCATCAGATACAGCGCTAGAATGCAAGATATGTCAAATTGTTGTATTCATATCTGAAATGTGCTTGTTTTAATATGAAATTATCACACAGAAGGGGATTTGTCATGTTTTTGTGTACATTTTAGTGTCAGATTCATGCGCCTACGATGAAAATTACATAAGATATAACATTTTTAATGAAGGGTGTATAAGCCATTATGACATGTCTATGTCTAAATTGCATTTTTGGTCATTTTAGGCGTGCTTTAATTGCAAACGTATCAATGTGTGGGACTAGAAAAACATTCAGGACAATCTATATGTTGTTTTGATCCGTGAAAATAAAAACCACACAATTCTACCTTCACGTTATGATTTTGTAGTTGTCTAAACATAGCACTTTCTTAAAAATGCAAAAAAAGGTCATTTTAGGTCATCTTCAAATGTACATTTCTCGGAAGCCAATTAACATAAAATTCTGATTTTTTGCATGTGGACATCTTTTTATGTGTACTTTGATGCATTTTTTTGGGTGACAGTTTCTAGCACAAAAAATTGAGTGGTCCTACCTACTTATAAAATGAAAAAAAAAAAATAAGTAAATGATACATGAATAAACAAACACAGTGACCAAAAGACCACATCATTACACTGCTGCTGATTATCATCAGTCCTGATGCTGAAGTTTTAAGTCAGGAACAATGCTGAAATGATCACTGTTGTATACTTTTACGCATTACACCTGGCGCTCCACCATCTACAAGGCAGCCGTCTCCTTTGAGGACTCTCGCAGAGCTAACCTTAAGGACAAACGGCTCAGGAGAAAAAACCGAGTTGCCGTAACTCAGAACCCTGACCAGACCTTCCCCTGCAGCCACTGCGGTCGAACCTGCCTGTCCCGGATTGGCCTCCGCAGCCACGAAAATGCCTGCAGACGACGTGGGCAAGCCCTATAGAATCTTCGTTCGCGAAGTCAAGCCAAGAGATTACCCTGGGTACACTGTTCTGTGTTAAACTGTACATTGGGTGTACTGTCTTGTGTGCAGAGTGTTCAGGAGTGGATCTGGTTTTGTTTTTGTTTTGTTTTTTGGGGGTATCCAGGGGTTCTGGATCCTCCCCCCCCCCCCCCCAACCAGCCAAAAATTCTTTATGATGCTACAACAGAGGTCCCACACCCACATCACACCCCCCATTTCCCGTTTGATATTTCAGTGAGAGTTGTCCCTCCTCACCCCCCCACCCCCCACCCCCACCCCCACCCCCCAAATTGTTTGATTTTTGGCCACTGGAAGTAAGGTCTACCGTCGGTGGGCCCTTTTGTGTCGGGTTGAATGTCATACCCCAAAAAATTGGCTCCCTCCCCCCTCCCTCAAGGTAACTGATCCACCCCTGGTGTTAATTTATGTCTAGCTTTTCAAGTCTCGCTTATTACAAGGATGCCTGCACATCGTTCCACAAAGTGGTGGGTTATGTAGAAAGTTGGCATCTAGTTCCGCACTTGTAGCAAGCGAGACCAGGAAAAGTGTGATATAAATTAACACAGGACTGTTTATACCATGTACAGTGTAACACAGGACAGTGTACTCGGTGTGTTCACAGAATATGTGAAAATGTGTAAAAATGTACTGATAATGTTTTGTTTTTGATCCATTAGCCATATCAGTGCATTTGGGTAGGTTAGTTCGGGTTTAACGTCCACAGCACCGAAGTGATCATGGACGGCCCTGACGGGCGGGTTATGGGGGACAGGGAAATCTATTGCCTATGGAATACGACCTGAACACTGATCAACTCAGGCGCACTCCAACTGTGCCACTTTGTATTACCAGGACCTTTCAACGGACATGCTACTGAACAAATGCATTTGGGTAGTGTGCAAAACACGACATATACACCCAGGACAGGGTGAAGTATATAGCTTCAATAAGCATGACTTGTCACAGTTTGCTTTAATTCAGGCTTAACCCAATGCATGGCGGTAGCAAATATTGTCATGATGATTCTTGTAGGAATCATTGCGACACCAGCTGCTATTGACACACAAAGGGTTAAATCAACATTTATATAGTGTTCACAAAATGTCTCTGTCAAACATATCACTAGCAACTGACCATAGGCACGCACCGCAGCTGACCAAACTCGGCTAGACGGAAGCCAGTGACAGCTCGCACTGCGGCTCTACCCCTCCCTGGCAGTGCTGGAGTCATTAGATTTAATGTCAACCATTCCATAAAGGTCACTGTAAATTCTACTTTTACTCAGAGGCCTTCCTTCCTAACATGTTCAACTTTTCAAGTTGGCAAAGTGATCGCTGTCTCCATTGCTAACGACGCTGTCCGACATCTTGTTTTTACTCTCTTCTTATGACTTTTTAATAAATGTGATATTATGGCAATTAATAGTCTACTGCTGTATTTTATTTAAAGTTCAATTTTTTTTAAATGTTTCAATATAAACATTTTATTTAAAATGCCTGCAATTATCTACAGTTGATACAATACTTTTGCTTTGAGTGTATATGTATTTTTGGTGTTGTATGGCCGCCTCACGTGGTGCGTGTGTTAGATTCCAGACTAGACCTTAAACTGTACAATTGAAATAAATAAATAAATCAGCTCGTTAAATAGGCGCTTTACCCAATTGAATATCGGCTCAAACTCAAAGCGCCGCCGCGAACTGAACCCAACAAGCACGCTCACGTGAATCACACGCATTCATTCACGGACTGTACATAAACACAGAACATTCACGTGGTGCTAAGGGCAAGCTCAAGCCAGCTACTGAAGTTTTTTGAAATTCAAATCGTTTTTTATATTTGAAATAAGTGGGCTGAAATGTATACCAAAGTCGTGGGGGAGGAAGAGCCGGAGTACCCGACGGTCCGCCCGAATTAACGGTGACACTTACTATAGTAGAAACGTCCGACGCCGGAACCCGGTATCGAACCTCACACCTTTAGCATCGGTGGCCGCAGGCACCTTAACCACTGCGCCACGGACCGCCCAGTATGAATGTAAATGTTCATGTGCTTTTTACAGTAGCCAGGCAGTTGGAATTTTCTTACACATGTGAGCAATCGAAAACCCTCACACATTTCACACCGTTCTTGGAGCGGCTGGCTCGATCGCTGAAGTAGCCAAACGCTTTCTGGTGCGCTATAACTAGTAAACAGAGAGAAATGTAAGGTGCAGGGAGAGATAAATCACAAAATGTATCGGCAGAGCCTTCAAAGAGTCATGAAAGTATATACGGCCAACATATACTGCCGCTAGTTTCAGGAGGGCCTGTGGAAATGTAGCAAAGCGCTCTCTGGTGCGCTGTAACTAGGAAACAGAACTAAATGTAATATGCAGGAAGAGTTTAATCACTGAAGATTTTGGAGCCTGCGAAGATTCATGAAGTATATGTGGCCAACATAAACACTGCAATTAGTTTCTCTGGTACGTTATTACTACTAAATAGAGGTAAATGTAATGTGCCAGAAGAGGTTAAACACAGAAGGTTTTGGAGCCTGCAAAGACTCATGAAAGTATATGCCATCAACATACACACTGCCGCTAGTAATCATCACCATAGTAAATACAGAAAGCATAATAAAGTAAGAATAAAGTAAAATAGATTAAAATGTAATAACATGCATACTAATAAATAAAGAAGTAATAATAAATATCTTTATAAATATCTAATAATAGTGTAAACAAGCAGACGAATTGTACAGTTTTTCAACCTGCCCCGTTTCGCCTGAAAGGCATAGATTCACATTATCCCCTGCAGTCACAAGGGCTCGTGAGATCCTGCCCTTTATGCTGAATGAAATCTTCTCCGGCTGTTCCTTTCAATGTGGGCGAGGTCAGTGTCCAGCAGTAACTAACCACACGGCCCCCGGATGTTTATAGTAACAGAGGGAAAGGTTGGAAAGTGAATGAAACTGTGGGAAGCGTGATTTTTTTTAATTTTTTATAGTGGCACTTTGTATCTCCTCACTATTCCATTGGACAGAAGGTGTGTGTGTGTGTGTGTGTGTGTGTGTGTGTGTGTGTGTGTGTGTGTGTGTGTGTGTAATGACCAAACGAACAAATGAATGAATATAACAGTCAAAATGTTTCTGATGTGAAAGAAAGGTGTTCAGTACAAGGGCGTTTTGGGAATGAAAATGATGTTATAACCCATTCAGGCCTCTTGTCACATACTTTGTTTCTTCAGTCTTCGATAATTCAAAACCAATTGGCCGTAGCTGCCCCAGGAACATGGATTCAAAGTGCTCTTAGCAATAGGCATAGATCCGCATGAGCCCCTGCAGTTGCAGGGGCTCATGAGGATCTATACCTCTTGCAGTTAGATGGTGTTCAAATTTTCTTTGCACTGAATGACCCCACCCGGGTCTGCCCTGGGGGACTTGGGTGGGGTTAGGTATTTTTTAGTTACCAGGGTCACCCTGGTCAGCCCCACAGGGTGGGTTTTTCTCTCTATTCTGGGGCATGTGTTTCTGTCTACCCGAGGTCCATTCACCTGTATTTGCCTTTTTAAAACTCTCCCTACTGTCTGCACTCTCTGTAGCTCTTGATATTGGATGTGTGTTGCTAAATGGTCTTAGCTTTATTTATGCCCCATGTTGTAGGTTTATTTAATGTATTTGACCGGCTGGCGACATACATTCAATTTTCTGTTTAGTTTTTTTTTCACAAGCAGTGCAGGCACGTCCTGAGAAAGCCTTGTTGCTGTCGGGACGTTAAGCAATGTACAATCAATTTGCACTGAATGGGTTAAATTAGGTTGGTAAAGTAGTTAGTACTACCTGTATCAAGAAATCGGCCAAATGTATACAGGAAATCATGTCTCTCCACCTCAGGTGCAACTCGCAATCACTCGGTTACACGCGCATACCATGGTCATAGTGACATTAACTTCCATATTAAGATCCTGAATTCAGTTTTGATTTGGTCTGATTTGATTTGGTTTGATTTGATTTAATATGTGACATTTTAAAGGGGCACGCCTGACCTTTTTTAATGCTTCAGTTCGCAAAAAGCGTTTACTGGGATTCAGTATACATACCCACTTAGATAGTGACCACCCTATTGTCACACCAAATGCTTTCTTTCGTCCGTTCAAAGTGAAAAGAGGTCCACCGGAATCTTGTGACTGAACGCCATGAAAAGATTGCTTCTGATAGGCGATGGTAGCTGACATCATAACTATTCTATACGACCTTAGGTCATCTGCATAATTATAACCAATCAGAGAAAAGATGGCGGATGAACCAGCGAAGAAAACTAGAAAGTGTCATCGACTCGCGCCGATATTGACATGCTCGGAATTGAAGAGAAGAAAGAGGAAGAGAGACAAGTTACCCCTCCCTAAGTAGAACCGACATCAGACAAGGGAATATAGACATGTGGCTTCGCGTAAAGCAAGAGCATGGCTTGACCGCCCATCTAGAATTTGTCCCTTTCCTGCTGAATCAGTAAGTAATCTACGGTCTTCGTCGATCTTCCTATGGTTCCGCGAGCGCTAGTGATTTTCAGAATTCATGATCTTCAGTAGAATTTATCTCTTTGCAAGATTTTAAACCAGTTTTGTCATATAGTTACGTGCAGAAAGTGGGCATAAATACCAATGTTCTGTTTCAATGATGGAACGTGTTGCGTGTTTCTGAGAGGTAAAGGATCAAAGGTCAAACTAGGCCTGGCACAGTGGACGCAGGCTCTCCGGCTTCAGTTGCGAGTCACTGAAACAAGCCACGCCCTCGTCACGATCGTTATTAGTAAATACTAGCAGGTTAAGTGGAATCCACATTGTGATTTGACAGCATAGCGAATATGGAAGATTTATTCTACTTTTCTCGTAAAAAATTACATCAAAGGGATGCGGGAAAACATCAGTACACGTGTACACTGACACGTGTGTACGCCACACCGATGGCCTTGTGACCTGCAGTATTGCGATACACTGATAGTCGGCTGGTTTCTGCCCTTTTGACGTAGGTTCATAAATATGCATATTAATTCTAAACAAGGCCGATGCAGACGATAAATCCGCGACTCGGGTACAAAAACAATACACCCTCCAAACGATAAATTTTGACATTTGGCATTGTACTTACACCATAAAGCTCTAAGATAGTACACAAAGGACCCAAACACATACTGTCAGCAGTATCTGTTGCAGACAGTTCTCTGACTGTTGAGATGCTTGATCCTGGGGAAAATAACTTTAATGTAAATATAAAAGACGATATACATGCAAATGCTTTTTTCCTGGTGATTACAGAGTCTTTTGTATGGTCCTGCGAAAAAAATGGTCATTGGAGTGTAAATTGTATTACGGCCCTGGGTCAGTCGCGGATATGTTCCTAAAACACAGGTGACTGCGCCATCATGTTAGATTTATTTTAAAAAATTGTGTGTTTTAATGTGAAGGAGGTCTGAATGTTAATAGTTTGAGAGTAGCGTGGCATAAAGATGGTGCTTGTGTGATGATTTGTGTGCGTGTTAGAGTGTTTAGCAAACCGTAGGCAGACTGAAAAAACGCAGTCAGAATTTTGAATTTTTTAAAAAACAACTCAGTAAAACGACTTGTGCGGGTCTTGCACAGTAAGTTCATGTGCATTGTGTCCTATATTTGTTAACAGTTTGGGTGACCATTGCGCACGAAATATAGGCAGGTGTGTGTTAAACTTCGTCCCGTTAATATGGAAACTTTGGCCATTAGGGTTTCTATTAAATGTAGTGTTTACACTGTTTTAAGTGTGTTCTTCTGATGCAGTTTGACGAGCTGAACACATCAGTGCAGACTAGGTCTGGGTGTGATGAATGTGCGGACAATTACTGAGTTGTAAAGGTGATTGAGTGACATTTAAAAAAAAAATAATTAAAAATAAAACTATGAAGTATTTAGAGCTATAATTCAGCATATCGATAGACATAGTGTATCTGCAATACGGAACTGAAAATGGGAACGATTGAACGTCAAATACATAAATGAAAGGGGATACTGTGTTTTTCCACGTGTTTTTTTTTTTTTAAGGGTGGTAACTCGTGTCTAAACTGGAATACAAAAGTTATATTTGTATTTTCGGACTCAGCACCAGATGGTACCCAAAACAAAGTTTGACCAAAATGTGCCTTGCCTCCTAAACCTAACCCTAACCTACCCCTAACTTTGACCTGTCTCCATTTTTGGTTTGAGTATTTTTTTCTGGATTAGATAAATAAAGCGTAAAGACACAGACCACACTAAGCAAGAAATGCGCCAGAAATTAGTTTGGTTAATTTTGTATTAATTTTTGTGTGTGTGGGTGTCTTGTGGACAATTTTTCAATTTTCGATTTTTGCACTTTCAAAATGCGTATTTTTATGGGCGACCTTTGGACAAAGCACAATTTCTCAATTTTTGTGCACTCAAAATCTGTATTTCTCATTGGATCGACTTGAAACTTGGTCAGCACCTGTCAATTGACGGACTGCGTAAAATGGTGAAAAATGCCAAATCAGATGGAAATTGTGCAAGTTACACACCCCTCTCCTCTAAGTCTTAATATATAGTGTACAAACGCTTCTATGCAATTTTGGGGTTTACTTTTGCATTTTTACTGTTTTTTAGGTCCGTTCTATTTATAGAAGAGACTTTTTAGGACGGGTTGCGGTGGGGCGACTTTAATAGCATGCCCATGATGTCAAAGGCGGGCAGGCTAAACCTCTAACAATTGAACAAGATAAAAATTACATCATGTCTAGTTAAGCTAATCTCGCTGCTGAACGTACATTTGGCGCGAAGCGCCGTATGTGCGTATGTATGTGCACATGTATGTATGTATGTGTGTGCGTATGTATGTAAACAAGAGAATCTCCTATATTTCTGTACACACAAGCTTGAAACTTGGCGAAATACTTTCTTAAGTGGGTGGCTATTGTAATTGAATGTCTTATTGAAGACATAAAGAACCGTTTATAGGAAGTCGGTTGACCCAGATTAGGGTCCGTAATTTTTGTCCTATTTACTTGAACTTTTGCATATAGCTAGTTTGGAGAAAGACATTGGATTAGTTCGTTAGCCAGCTTTGTATCCTTTAAACTTCTTTAGTAAAAATTAATTCTTTTCAAAAAAGAATTAAAACACTAAAAAACCTTCACTTCTAGAGAAAGTCAGACAGTGCCGGTGATGTAAGGCAGACACTGATACTCCTAAATATGACGTAATTCTCTCTCTCTCTCTCTCTCTCTCTCTCTCTCTCTCTCTCTCTCTCTCTCTCTCTCTCTCTCTCTCTCTCTCTTTTTTTTTCACACATATGTGCGCATCTCCAAGAGGCATAGATGCTCATGTGCCTGGAGGGCGCATGAACATCTATGCCTCTTGAGGATGTTTGGAGCGCGCACATGCAATCACGCACACACACACATCGACGCGCTTTCAGAAGAGCATGCAGGTGTATTTAGTATAGCATGTAGCTAGGTAAAGTCAACCTGATTTCATACAAATTATAGCAAGACTGAAATTGTACCATGTAATTCTAGTTTTGTCACCATTTTCTCAAGTCTTGAAGTGAAAGCGAAACTCATATCACGTTAAATATAAAATTACGTAAAAACAAAAATCTATCTATCTATCTATCTATATCCTGTAGTCTTGCCGACCGTTGGGGCACCACTGATGACTTGGCAACCAGCTCCCTCCATTCCTCTCTGTTATCTGCCATTCTTAGCGTATCACCCAGCCTCAGTTCTGTCCACTCTGAGATATTGTCCTCCCATCTTTTCCTCTGTCTTCCTCTCCTTCGTCTTCCTTGCACAGTGCCTTGCAGGATTGTTTTGGCAAGCCCTGCTGAACGTGTGACATGCCCATACCATTTCAGTTTGCGTTTTTTTCCCAATGGCTAATAGGTCTTCTTAGGGCCGATGGCTTGCCTGATTCTGCTTCCCACTCCCTCGTTCGTGATGTGATCTCTGTATGAAATGCCAAGCAGCCTTCGAAAACATCTCATTTCAGTGGCTTGTATCCTCCTTTCAAGGTCTGATGTGAGGGTCCATGACTCGCAGGTATACAAGAACACTGAGATGACTAAGGAGCGCTTCAGTCTGATCTTGGAGCAGAGCGTGATGTTTCTGTCCTTCCATATGGTCTTCAATCTTGTCAGTGCTGTTGTTGTCTGCGCAATCCTGGACAGTATTTCTGGTTTTGATCCCTCATCTGTCACAATGGCTCCTAAGTATTTGAATTTATTACGCTTCCGATCATGACGTCAGTCCCAATGCCACTGGTGTTATTTGTCATCAATTTGGTCTTCTCTGCACTGGTTTCCATCCCATACGCATTGGCTGTATTGTCCAGCTTTTCCACCAGCTGAGCTTGCTCCTTCTCTGTTCCTGCAAGGCCATCAATGTCGTCCGCAAAGCGCAAGTTCGTGATTGTTCTGCCTCCAATACTGACAGTTCCTTCATGATCTTTCAGAGCGTCTGTCATGATTCTTTCCAGGAAGATGTTGAAAAGAGTAGGCGAGAGCAAGCAGCCTTGTCTGACTCCGACTTGTCCTAAACTAGTTTCCTATTTTGCCGTTGAAGCAGACTGCGCTAGTGGCCTTGTTGTAAAGGTTTGCTATGACTTTGATCAGGTTGGCATTTATGTTGTATAGCTTCATGGTGGACCAAAGGGCTGCACGCCACACCCTGTCAAACGCTTTCTTAAAATCCACAAAGACATGGTAGAGGTCTTGCTGGTGCTGGAGGTACCTCTCACATAGAACTCTCAGGTTGAAGATCTGCTCATTTGTGCTGCGCCCTGGTCTGAAGCCTGCCTGTTCCTCAGCTATGATTTCCTCTGCCTGTGGCTTCAGCCTGTTCAGTAGGATCTTTAACATGACTTTGCTTGGGTGGCATATAAGACTGATCATACGATAATTTTGGCATTGTTGTAAGTTGCTTTTTGGGGGGAGAGTTATTATAAGTGATTGGGTCCATGGTGTGGGCCAATCCCTGACTGCCAGATCTTATTGCAGTTTGTTAGTAAGGCGCTTATCATGTCTTCTCCCCCTTCTTGGACTAGTTCTGCAGGGATGTTGTCTGCTCCTGCTGCCTTCCCTTTTTTCAGCAACTTCACTGCAGCCTCTACTTCTTCTCGGAGGATGGGATAGTTGCCATTGTTGGTCACTGGTGGGTTGACAAGTATGTCTGGGTCCCCTGTAGCTCGGTGGTTGTACAAATCTGAGCAGTACTCTGTCCATCTCTTCAGTATGTCTTGGTCTTCCGTAAGACAGTTCCCTTCACTATCTTGAATGATCGAGGAGCGTCCTTGTTTTACACTGGTCAGGTCTTTCACCAGCTGGTATGCTTTTTTGCTATTATTTTCCAAAGCAGTGTGAACATTGCCAAGACAAGAAGTTTTCCAGGAGCAGACATTGGAAGCGACGATGACTTAGTGATGATGACCTTCCGACTCCCCCTAAAGAAGGTCAACAAGCAGGGTCCCACCAGAATCAAGTTTGACCTCGAGAAACTGAAAGACCCAGAGTTCGCGGAAGCCTTCCAGGCAAAGATAGGAGGAAAATTCGCGCCACTGCTACTTCTAGATGCTGAAGGACACACTGATCGACACATTTAACACTGCTGTAACCCAAACAGCCAGTGAGATCCTTGGCAAACACCGACAAGCAAAAAAAACCTTGGGTTACAGCTAACATCTTTGTTCTATGTGACAAGCGTTGAGAATTAAAGAAAAAAATCAGAGGTAGAAGGAGCTAAACAATACAGGGAAATTAACCAGGATATCAAGAAAAGCATGAAAAAGGCACAGAATAAGTGGATTGAAGATCAGTGTAAACACGTAGAAGAGAATCTGAACAAAACAAAACCAAAAAATAAATAAAAAATAAAAAATAATAATAGCAAATAATAGCAAAAACAAAAATACGTCATGACAAATGACGTTTGACAAACCAATGACGCGTATGCACTGCGCGCGAACCTTCTAGAGTTCACTATGGCACATTTGCGAGGCTTTTCAGAAGGAGATATTTCAACATCAGAATCAAGTCAAAGACAAAAGGTAGAGACTCTTTGACAGCGAAGACAGCTCTCATATAGAAGGGACTTTGTGGGTTATGGTTCATCCCATCTTGTTCTTTACTAGAATTATAAAGGCTGATCATTTTTTATGATTATTTTTGTGACTTTTGGACTGAATTTCTGTGGCTTGACCATGCTGTTGCTGCTGGGAAGGGCATATGGAACTCCTTTTCTGTACAGACTCTGTACAGTGTACTGCTGGACTGTGTGTCTGTACTTCTGCACATTTAAAAAAAAATAGTTTATTTTTTATGTATTATTATTATTTTTTTTAAATTTATTTATTTATTTATTTATTTATTTATTTATTTATTTTTTTAATTTTATTATTATTATTTTTTTTTTTTTTTTTTTTGGGGGGGGGGGGGGGGGGGGGGGAATAAAACGGAGTAGAGTCATTGTCAAATTATTTGATATTAAGACGACCTGTGCTGAACTGGATTGACCTTTGTCTAACTGAACCATAACTAGACCTGTGTGTAGCGTTTCGTAACCATCTGTTACAGAATGTATCTTTGAACGGTTTCGGCGTTTGTGGGCCTTTAAATAATGTAACAAAACCGAAAGAATGTGTATGCAAATGTACCCAAGAGAAATTGTTATGTGACTTGGGTATGTTACATTCAGATCTCAAGTTTTAGAATGTGAATAGGTTGGTATATATATTTATTGAATCTGGTGCTAGTGTTATCATTTGTGTCTAGGTCAAGATTATTTTATTAGAGTACAATTTTATTGCGACATGTAGAGCAGCTTTAGCAATGCTGGGAAATTACTAGTGATTTGAATGAGTAAGGCATTTAAACACAGGGCACATTTGCACCCACAACAGGGTGACAAGTACCAACTCAGCATTAGTTACATGGTGATGCTTTTACCAAATTAATTAAAAATTTCAAAGTTCAGACAAGACACAATCTAAAATTTGTCTTTTTAAGTTCACTGGCTGTTTTCTTAGTTTTTAAAATTTTTAATTACTGCTGCTGTTTGTTTCAAAGTTATGAAATCTGTATTCTGTAAAGTGAAGAATTTTTTATGATCTTGGGAGCGAGCCCTTTCTCCCCTTATCATAACCATTTGGTATACCTCGCTCTGTAGAGGTGTAAATATATGGTATCAGTTTCAGCCCACTTAATCAAATTTCAAATACAAACGATTTTGAATTTCCAAAAACTACAGTAGCTCGCTTGAGCTTGCCCTTAGCACCACGTGAATGTTCTGTGTTTATGTACAGTGTGTGAGTGAATGCGCGTGATTCACGTGAGCGTGCTTGTTGGGTTCAGTTCGCGGCGGCGCTTTGAGCCGATTTTCAATTGGGATAAAGCGCCTATTTAATGCGCTTATTATTATTATTATTATTATTATGTTAAATTTGGCGCGCAACTGTTTATGAAACAAATTTGTGCAGTATCAAACTGGACCAGTTTAAGAAAGAAAATCAAACAAAGAGTATAGTCATGTGCTTAAGCAGCATTACAGATCCTCAGGAGCCTGTGAACTCAGTTTTAAACCTTCACGAGCTCCTGCAAACTGAGCACAATACAGGAACCTGAGCACAATTATATGCTTGCAAAAGCTCGTAAAGCTCTCACAATGGTAAACTATTGTTCTTAAAATCACAGGTTTGAACCTGCAGCTGGGGTTAAAATTTGTTCAGACCCTATTGGGGGGGGGGGGGGGGAGGGGTGTTCATTCTCCTCAGAACTTGCGTATACCTGAATCAAGTCCCTTGTAGTGCACTCGTCTCTCGTACGGCTAAGGCCACGACAGTGCTTTCTGTCGCAAAGCGAAGCAGATGTCACAAAATCCTGGCACCACCAATGAGGAAAAACGAAACTATTTTTCAAATCTGCCAAATCGTGTAATGTTTCGTGGTGCTAGCATAAGGATGCAGTATTACCGGACTCAGGGGTATATGGGAAAAGGTGTATTCTTTATTCATCTTATTTTGCAGCAATCAAACGTCACGTGATTCTTTCTCCGAGATTGATCATTACAGGTGCAGAGAGCAGACGCTCTAGACCGATCTGGTGCACAGGACCGGTCCGAGCGACGGGTCAGGTGCGAAAATAGCAACAATGGTGCCGCTGGTGCATGTCACCTAGGCACAGGGCGAGGAATACCAACTCAGCCTGAATGACTGCATCAGTCATTTAGCTTTCACACCTCCGTCCCGCGATTAGCATCGCCACGGGCCGAGGCTATTATCCATTGTTTTCAAGCACAAGTGCTCAACACGCGCGCTCACGTATAGATAAGTGACGGAGGACGCGGAACACGCGTCCGCCGCAGGTTCCGTACACACACACTGCCGCTGAGTTGGTATACCTCGCCCTGTGCCTAGGTTAAACACACCAGCGGCGCTATTGTTGCACCGTCGTAGTTGAAGCCGGTACGAGAGATGAGCAAACTGCAAGTACAATGGACTTGATTCAGGGGCGTGGGGCGTGACACAAGCCTCCGCCATCTCCAAGTCTACACAAAACTGGCGCGCAGTTCGGCTGGTGCACATGACCGGTCCGAGCGACCGGTCTGGTGCGAAAATAGCAACAGTGGCGCCGCTGGTGCGTTTAACCTACTGTACAGGGCGAGGTATACCAACTCAGCCACACTGCCTAGCAAGGAGGTCGGTAGAGTGGTGGCTGCACGTGTTTTTTTTACATAGAGCCCCGTTTCTGAAAATGATCGGTCGGTGGCAAGCATAGCGAGTTAGTCTAGATGAGATTCTTTCTTTACTATTATTTATTCATCCAAAGACAAAGACTGACCATGTGATGTGCGGCGGGAGTGAGTGAGGAGGGAGCGCGATGGCGTACTATAACTGCCATCCGCTCAACTGATAGTGTTTCTGTATTCTGCCGATCTCATCAAGGTACGATCCAGAGTCAGTTATTTTTAGCGCTTGATTTTTCATTCCACAATACGAGCGTGATAAAACACACGCAGAACTGATTTGTAAGCAATATTCGCAAAGTACTACAGAGGGTGAAAACAGCAGTTCAAAGGATCGTAACACTTACCAACGCGAAGCCGCGTTCATAGTTAACCGCCCGTACACATTGGTACCGACAGCTAAAAATAGCACACTAGCTCATACACTGCACATACACTGGAGCTGTTTCATTAGATGTATTGTTGTTTTCCTGATGGATTGTACATCATGATTAAATCCACGGGCTGTATGCATGTGGTTTGTTGTTATCCTATTATATATAGGACTCGAGAAGTTCCCCGCGTTGCCTAGCAGCGTCGGCGCGTCAGCGCCATCTTAAGAGGCTAGAATAATCTTAAGATAATAGCGAAGTAGTGTTTCAACACGTTTTTCTTCATGTTTTTTCCTCTTTGGAAACAAACAAAAACAGATTCTGGTCAGCGGTTTCCTACGGTGCCGGCAAGACTTGATGTTATTGCCTATAGTTCGTCAGGACTTGGCCTGACATTGTCATGACAGCGATTTCCCGAGGCTATGAGGGCCTTATCGCGAATCAGTCCCGCCTCTGAAGATGGCCGCCACGACTAGCGTGATGACGTCAGCTTCCCTAGCCCTATTGAGATGAGAGTAAGCAAGTAAAGTATGGTACTTTGCACGTTTATCCTCCAGGGCAGGGCACACTCAGATGCGCATCAGTCTCCCCCACACTCTCTTGTTTCAGACTATGAACACATTTGAGTCTATATCGGTCAACACGAAATACAAAGAAGTACCCAACGGAAAAAGAAACACGCTTAGAAAAGACGGGTACAACACAATTTATTAATATTTCGGGTAAATACCCTTTGTCAAAATAGACAAACAAACAAACAGAGAGATTAGCCGCTACTTATCTTCATTGGCAGAAGGAATGTGGCAACTGAAGGAGGTGACGTAAAATAAAAGGAAGAACAAAAGTGCGGAAAAAGTAAAAATGACGTCAACGAAAAATCGTAATAGAGAGACTCGGAAAGAACCTGAACACGAGAGACAAGATTGTGTGCAAGTACGTGCAGGAGCGAGCGAAAGACTGAAAAGGCGTGTAGATGAGGCCAGAGAAAGAGAGAGAGAGCGAGACGGAGAGAGAGAAAGAGAGCGAGACGGAGAGAGAGAAAGAGAGAGAGAACGAACGGGGAGTACCCTTGGGCACGAAGTAGGCTGAGTGTCTAATACACAAAGCCTGCTAAACACCAACCCGAAGGCAAACTTTATATCACCTTCAAGTTGAGGACTACCTCGGGGAAAAACGGGAGGACCCCGGGGGGAAAAAAACCCCAGCATTTAGCACGGTACACAACAAGTAATAAGTCATGAAAACAAAGCAAATAATCAAATTCAGTAAGAGAATATTGGCATAAGTGGAGAGTAGGTAGTTGTAAAACCGTCTTCAAGGGTAACTCAAAAAATAAGAGGGGGGGGGGGGGGGGGAGAGAGAGAGTGAGGCGGGGGGGAGGGGGGGGGGAAGAGGAAGGAGGAAGGGGAAGAAGGGAAAAGGAAAAAGCGTAAAGAGAGAAAGAGGGCTAGAGAGAAGTGGTAAAGGGGGTAGGGGGAGGGGGGGGGAGAAAGAGGTAGAATGAGAGAGAGAGGAAAAAAAAAAAGGGGTGGGGTGGGGGCGGAAGACAACCAGCCAGAGCCACCAACCCCACCCAACAGGCACTCACCAGCCCACAGAAAAACACACAGGCACGCAACAAGACGACCACATACATCCCCAAGGGATGCACACGATCGCCTGGCCCCAAAACCGCGTATCAAACCGTGAGCCGGAGACCTTGGCAGTCACCTTTTTGGTCTGGATTAACACGAAATACGTTTCACACGAACTATAATTTTCCCAGACCCCAGAAATTCGTGTTAAGCAGACTCCACTGTACTTTATTCTTTCTCAAATTGAGCGCATGCATTTGATTACCATTGAACTAAATGCATAACTGTGTTTACCACAGTGCAAGTGCAATTGCCTCAGCTGTATATTGTATAAACACTTTTCGCCATGCTACACTTTATTCAACTTTGCAGATCACATTTATCTGCCTAGGCGATCAGGGAGACACCAGTTTTCACGTAAACTGTTTGTTTTTTTGCATCTTCTCTATAGATCTGTACTATGCACACTGGCAGATCCTCTGAGTGTCTTTTCGTTTAGAATTTCATTAGCCAATGCATACCTGTAGATATTATTATTTGAGTCCACATAGAAGCAAGCCCACTTGTACTCAGAAGATCTCCAGGTATGTGTGCAATCCGGAAAGATGGCTGCACACAACCACATTGCTTTTTCCTGGGAAGATCATGGCAGTTTTACACAGCGGTAAGTTCTTGATCACCATCACGCTAAAAATTATGTCACAAGTAACACAATATTGATACGTGAAACATGAAATTTACATTCTTAGATCAAAATGGCAGTAATTGCTTTCTTTTCAGAATGGATTCTTGCAGTAATGAGTTCAAATTCTTGTATATTGCTTTTGGTGACTCAAGCACTGGCCCTATGAAACACAAAAAATTGACATGTGACACAAATTTCATTTCTGTCACTGGTCACAAGAAACACGATTTTATAAATCCATCTGACCCACAAGGTACACTGGAATTATTTTTCTGATCTGTCTTTTTGTGCTAAAAAAAAATTGTAAGCATTAAATCTGACTGAAATTTTCAGTTTCAGCAGCGTTGATGAGTACTACAAGGCACAGTGGACTGATGGCAAGACCTAAATTTGCCAGGTGGGTGATTTTGTTTAACTCTTAAGATCCTGGAAGGTGCAGTGCTGTAGAGTGGCTTCCATGATCTTATGAATTAAATTTCCATTATAAGTTACTAAACAAGGCAAGCTTGATTCTTAATAATAATAATAATAATAATAATGTATATTTTAAGGCGCCTATACTTTCGATAGAAAAACTCTAGGCGCCATACAAATGACATATTAACATACTTACACCTTGCATCCTACAACAGTCCCTAACATACACCCTCACGCAACAAGATATACAAGAAAAAAAAAGAATAGCAAAAAGAACACATCAACAAAAAATGCTCGCACACAAAAAGACACACGTGTACCATAAAACCAACAACGAATACACCAGACAGCCTCACCGACAATGAAATGTTGACAAAAAGAAGAATTATAACGGTGAATGCGTGTATGAAAGAATAAATGCATCTTTAAAGACTGCCTGAAACTATTGACTGATTCAACATATATGAGGGATTGTAGGAGTTTATTTTAAAAGATGGTCCAATTAATCAATTTGCTGTAATGAACTGCGTAGGATAAAGGTTCACTATGAAAAGAACACTGCCAGACTAGTTTGGGTCCTGAATGGTCAGTTAATCTTTCAGGACTTTAAAGAAGAGCCTGACAAGTGTTCCTAACAAAATACATCCAGAGGATGTAGATGATCGTCTTGTTCTATACCTGCATATTTCTGTATGGGCTGGCGATTGGGTGCCTGATAGGCGGGGGCAGGGGATCTAACTGTTTGTCTGTCCAGCGCTGAGCGATTCCCCTTGGTTTGTGTACTAACAAAATAGAATTACAGTGAACAGGGTTAACCTGATAAAATATCATTGCTGCTTTCCAATGGTTAGTCAGCTGTCAGACCGCACTCGGAGATACTGGACAGGTTGAATATGATCAGCCATTGTGTAAGGGATTGATTTGCATTACATTTATTACATTTTCAAGAAATACAGTGTGACCTCTTTTGAGTGACTATACTTTTAACCAAAAGAAAGGGGTCTGAAAAGACAACTGGACTGTCATGAGTATTGTGAAGGACACAGTGTCTCTTGTCATTCAAGACCATCATTCAGGTGGCTAAAGTCACCTGAATGATGGTAGCTTTCATGACAGGTGAGCTGTTATGAGGATGGCTGCTCAAAAGATGTTCACTGTAATCTATGGCAAAATATTTTTGTTCTGTCTGCTTTGGTAGGTGAAAGCAACTGATGACTTGCTGGGACTGGTACATGTCAGCTTTATGAAGCAGGGTGGAGAGCTGTACACTTGGCCTTCCAGTCCAGATACTTCTTGGGAACCAGCAGCCTTCGAAAGGGCCCACCAGTGCAGCTGGCCTTTGATGATCGAAGCTCACCGCAAAGAAAACAATATTTTGTATGGTTAATGCTACTTTTGGTGACAATAAGCTGTTTTCACAGTTATCATGGTATGCTCAAATTTACTTCAAACTATCACTGTAAGACATTATTGACTTGAGATCCATGGTTTATACAAGGTACTTTCTAACTGCATCTTGCGGTCTTCATCAGCCTACTTTTGGAACATGCAGTAAACAAATCCCAACAACAAACCAACAAAACTACCTTTTTAGGCATAAAATAAAATTAAAGCAAAGTCATCTTGTGCCTTTTTTCTTCTTCTTGTGGTGTTTGTTGTGGTGGTGGTGCTATTGAATATTTGTTGTCACAGGAAACATAAGCAGCTGTCATTTCACACCATGTTTTTTGCTACTGTGAGTAATCTTGCATCCTGAATAACTTAATGCACTTAACGTAACAGCTAAAAGAGAAATGAAATACTTTTTGAAAAACAAAATCCAGCAAGTTGAGACATGCTGCATGTGTTTTCTGTGACAAGCAAAAACTAACCTTACCGTCACTGCTCAAATGTCACGAGTGACATTACTATATCATCTCTGCTCATGATTGTTTTGTTCATAACTACACTGAAACGTTTGTGTCAATTTGCGTCAGTATTGCACAATTAATCCATTCCAACGAGTTCAAAATATTTTGTTTGATCCAGGTTTGTTGGGTATCGCATGTTACTTGTGACACGTGACAAGTCAGCTTTTGTCGCACATTATCTTTTGTCACAAGTAACATACTGATGTGAAAAAGTTCTTCTCTGAAGTTTTTGTACTTATGTTTTCAGAGTTTAATCTTTATTTTTACACTGCCTTATCAATGTAGACCAAGTCCTACTCAGAATATCACGATGCTGCTTTTGTCAAAGCAAATGTGTAAAAGTGAAAATGTGTCACTTGTGACAGCGACGCAAATCGTTTCTCATTTTGCATATAATTAGGTCATTTTTTCTGGTTTGCATGAATATTCCATGTAAGGCTACTTATAGGAATGGGTTTAATCGTTAACAGATATCATCTAACCTGTAGCTTAGACAAAATGGAAGAATTTGTTGTCATGTTTCACAAGAGACACATTTTACATGTCTAGCTTTAACATCTCAGTTTCTCATAAACCACAATATATTTTTTTAAACTCAACAGAAGTGAGAAGCCAAATGGAAAACAAACCCAGAAAATCTTGTCAGATTGTTTCCAACCCTTGTTTAATTTTTGGTTGTCTGCATGGCACCTTTTGGGAGTCACTTATATTCGGACACCCATGAAAGATACCTCAGATCTCCACAACAAAGCTAGGCCATGAGCATCTATTCCTCTTGTGATACTTGACTTTCATTCTTATAATCATTCAGCCAGCGCCATTTAACAGTGTAGGAGTCAATAGATTATCATTATGCTTATAGCATTTGCAGCCAAACAGCTGTGCATGAACCCTGCTGGAAAGCACTGATGAGTAGTTCTGTTTGCAATCATTTATTTATACTACGTGTAGCAGTTATCCCTATTCCTTTGAAAGACAACGCTGGGGTGGGTTCTGCTTCTCGGCCTTTATTGCAGTGTTTCCATAATTTATATCATGGTAGGAAACGTATAAAATTAAATGTCCTGCAACAGAAACAATGCAGTCATAAAACTAACAGTTGCAGACTATTAGTCATGAGTAGAACAGATGTACATCACACTTATTGAAACATGTAACTCTAAAACAATGTTCACCATCTTCAACATGGCACAAGTGAAAAAGATTGGGAACTAGTAACCAACTAATCTCAGTTATAATACATTTGATGAATTATTAAAGCTGACAATAACCAAAAAAAAAACACTACCCTAAAGCTGTACTGATACATCAAGCTCAGGTAAGTTACAGTAAGTCACATGCTTTCACAAAACCACAAAATGATCAGTAAACCCGATCTTACAATAAAAAGAAGAGTGAAACCAACATACCTTGGTATCAAATACACAAGTAAAGCAAAATATCAAATAGTTGTACTTACAAAAAAATGTGATTCTCCAACATCAAGATACCAAAAGCTAGGAAGGTCTACCGTGCACCCCACCCCCCACCCCCCAGTACTCAATAAGATGGGTTTCAAAGTGTTCCTTAGTATGTCCTAAGATGTTTAAGCCATGTTCCCCGAAAATCCTTTGGAACACACCAGAGATATAGCCGATGGCGCAAGGGTACCCCCATTCACGCTCTTCGCAAGTGTTAAAATGAGGTTGAGAAACATTTTCCTCTAAATAACTCAGAATTCATTCCAGAAGCCCAAATCAGGTAATATTATGTCAAGGCACACCTTCTGCATCCTCTGCAAAAAACAGAATGAAAAAAATATTGAATCTCAAGCTCACAGTGAAGGTATTTGTGCACCCAGTAAACGACCATTTCCACGAAATCGCAAAAAAGACAAAAATAATGTGTCAGATGCCTTCAGACCTTTTCTATAGCACTGACAACCCATTTTTAGGTTTCCATCATTAAAACTGGATGTCACGATTATTATAAACTTGACTAGGTGATGCTGTGATTACTGTGAGTGCCACAGTGGTTGATTTTGTATCCCTACCCCCAAGTTGTAAAAATACACAAAATTAATTAGAAAAAAATTGCTTAAGTTATTCCATTTTATTTTGACCTCTCTTTACCTATTGAGTTTCACTAATGTGAGCATAAATTGCAAGAAAATAAGAAAAGTCGGCATCCTTTACGGTATGTTCGTGGTGAATGATAGCTTTTTACCATTTAAAATTGCTCAATTGGGAAACGTACGTTGTTTCTGATGCCCTCAGAAATTTTGTATACAACTGATAGGTCTTTTTTAGGTTTTATTGGTTAGGATAGAGTACCACAGTTACTCCCAACCTGATTTTATGATGCTGTGATGCATTTAGGGGCCACAGTGGCTGAATCTGCTGCCCTACCCCCATTTTACCAGTACGCAAAGGAACGAAAAATGATCATAACAATTGCTCCTCTGATTAAATATTTTTGTTGCCAGTTTTCTTAACAAAATATGTATATTGAGCATAAACATTTGTGATCATTTCATTAATTTCAATGTGACCCATCGATTTAATTGTAATTCTTTTTATTTAAGGCATGCTTAACAGGGGCTGCCGCTGAAGCTTCTATCGTCTGCACATTCAGCACTCTTGTCAAACTCGGGGAAGGTGTACCTCAGGGAGATGTTGTGTCTGATGCTGTTTTTGGTCTACATTAATGACATCAGTACAACAGTACCAAGGTTCGTCTTGAACATCCTCCATGCAGATGACTTTGCAGTGTGGAGCGCAGCAGAACATAAAGAAATAGCATCCTCCAGAATCCAGGATGCTGCCAATAGAGTCAGCAGCTGGACTGAAAGAGGTCACTCAAACTGAGCTAGACCATCTCTTTCAATCAGACGGAAGAGGTCACCTCAAAACTGGAGATCTTCCAGTACCAAAGACAGACAGGCCAACTTTACTGGCAACAAATAAATTACTGGATTCACGTGGAGGCCTCACATTGAAGCCATGGAAGCTAGAGCTGCAAAAAAGAAAGAGAGTCTCTGATGAAGAAACTGGTGGGGACCACATTGGCGCAAATTACAGCATCCTGGCACAAGCAAACACCTGCTCGGTCAGACCAGTTGTGCTGTACCAAGATACATCGACAACATGAAACACTGCCTGCAAAACCAAAAAAGCCAGGCTTGACAAGATGCAGAACATGGGTCATTCTCATGATGTCGTGACATTCTTAAAGCCATCTGGAGCACCCCAATTTAGGAAATGGAGGACATTGGAGCCACTGGAATGCAGAACAGCACACACGATGAAGAGACTTACTAAACACCGACAGCATGGGAGACTACAGGAGCAGACCAAGAACCGTCAGAAATGCCCAATCTGAACCGCCAACTGAAGGTCCTGCAAAGGGCTAACACTGACGTCCTGGAACCAAGCCCAAAGATGTGTGAACAGCTCCCTTCAGATACCTGGACATCTCAAAAGAGCCTTCAAGACAACATAATGTTCCAGGACTCTTTGCCAAAGGTCGCGGCACTGCACAAAGCCATCTTGCTGGAGGTTGTGCACAAGCGCTACCCTCACTGCAGCTGTGATACCACACAAGATGCCGTGCGGAATGAAGGAAGTGGTGTGTACGTCTGTTGTGCAGACTGCACTACTACCTCCCTCTCCTTACCAGCTAGCGGCAGCAGCTCCAACTATCGCCGTACAGATCTGCAGGTGCTCAACACAGCAGCAGAGCACTAGCTAGGGAAAGGCAGCAGCTTGATCCACTGATCTCACCAGGAAGCTTCAAGATAGACTGGATGCCCTGTCCACAAAATAGTGCTGCAGTGCATTCCAGTGCATTCTGGACTAGCTGGGAATGGAGACACTACAACAACAAAGTGATTGGCAAAAGCAGAATGGCGGCTGCAGCCCGTGGGCAGATGACATCAACAAGCTGAACAGGGAGAGCCAGGCCACCATCTTTCATCTACGCACTGATTACTCTGGACTGGGTCCATCCAGAAAAGCAGGAACGTTTCACAAACCCAAACTGAAGCCTGAAGCTTTACACACTTTAATCAGATCACTCTGTATCAGCAATTATTTGAAGCTTCCGTGCCTAATGCATGAAGAGATACCAAAATAAAAGAACGCTTAGTGAATGGCGGACTTGGGTAGAAGCGTAAACAACCAATCAGAATGTTCGCCATGCAGTCACTTTATGATCAGAGCTAAATATAGATCACTTGCAACAAGCGTCAGCATGATCGTTTGCAATGGGAATAGTCACAAATTGAGGGAGACAAAAAAAAAGAAGTAGACAAAAGTTTGCCAGTACATTGTCATTTTTTACAAACTTTCACAGACTTTAAGGAAAAGGACTGAAACTGACAGACTTTCCACGGCCCTCAAAAAGCCTTGCCATTTTTTTACAACTTTCACAAATGTTCACAGACCGTAAGGACCCTGCTGAACTCACCTCCTGAGACTGGGTCATGTGGAAACAGCCCTATGCGAATTTGGCGTAGAAAATCGGTCTCCTTAGCACATTCTCCAAACATGTCCATACAGAGAAGCGGTCTGCTGGCAGTTCTGACCAGAAGACACGCCCCTATACACCAAACTCTGAAAACATGCTGCCTAGCTCTTGACAGCTCACTTATTGGCAGCCAGAACAATATAAGATTTAAAGACGGCCATAAAAAAAATGAACGTTGCAGAAGGTGGAAGTGGGGATCTCGTGGTCGACATGTGGAAACTAAGTATTTTTGATAACATTGTTTTGGCTATTAGGAACCATGAAACTTTATTACGCATATTCATATTTACACATTTCTAGATGAAAATAAATGAAAGGAAAAGGGGAGACCTTACTAGACCCGCCTTACGCTAGGTAAAATATCACCTAAAAGACCAGCCATTTAAAAATAGTTACAATTAAATTGATGGGTTACATTGAAATTAATGAAATGATCACAACTTTTTATGCTCAATATGCATACTTTAAAAAAAAAAAAACAACTGGCAACAAAAAATATTTAAACAGAGGACTATTACGTAAGCAATTTTTATGATTATTTTGCGTTACTTTGCGTACTGGTAAAATGGGGGTAGGGCAGCAGATTCAGCCACTGTGGCCCCTAAATGCATCATAGCATCACAAAATCAGGTTGGGAGTAACTGTGGTACTCTATCCTAACCAATAAAACCTAACAAAGACCTATCGGTAGTATACAAAATTTCTGAGGGCACCGGAAACAACGTACGTTTCCCAATTAAGCAATTTTAAATGGGGAAAAAGCTATCATTCACCACGAATGTACCGTAAAGGATGCCGACTTTCCTTATTTTCTTGCGCTTTATGCTCACATTATTGAAACGTAATAGGTAAAGAGAGGTCAAAATGAAATGGAATAACTTTAGAAATTTTTTCTAATTAATTTTGTGTATTTTACAACTTGGGGGTAGGGATACAAAATCAACCACTGTGGCACTCACAGTGATCACAGCATCACCTAGTCAAGTTTATAATAATTGTGACATCCTGTTTTAATAATGTAAGCCTGAAAATGGACTGCCAGCACTAGAAAAAATGTCTGAAGGCATCTGACACATTATTTTTGTCTTTTTTGCGATTTCGTGGAAATGGTCGTTTACTGGGTGCACAAATACCTTCACTGTGAGCTTGAGATTCAATATTTTTTCATTCTGTTTTTTGCAGAGGATGCAGAAGGTGTGCCTTGACATAATATTACCTGATTTGGGCTTCTGGAATGAATTCTGAGTTATTTAGAGGAAAATGTTTCTCAACCTCAAGTTAGCACCCGCGAAGAGCGTGAATGGGGGTACCCTTGCGCCATCGGCTATATCTCTGGTGTGTTCCTAAGGATTTTCGGGGAACATGGCTTAAACATCTCAGGACATACTAAGGAACACTTTGAAACCCATCTTATTGAGTACTGGGGGGGGGGGGGGTTGCACGGTAGACCTTCCTAGCTTGTGTTCAAGTTGCTCCTTCAAAAGCAAAGGTAAAAGTGACACAAGGTTATGGCAAATAGCTGAACCAGTTTGTGTGAACACTGTTCACGTGCAGCACACAAATACATCAGAAGTTTCCAAGCTGAACTAAAAGAGTTCCTAAAGGTTAAATGCAAAGGTCAAGGTTACAAGCTGACCAGCTGGCGAAACCAAGGGACATTACTTACTAAAAGTTACTAAGGCAAACTCTCTCTCTGATACACATACACCCATAAATCACACTGAACCACACGTACACTAAGGTTGTGTGTATGTGTGCAGATTACTCATGACAGCTAGAGTGTGACAGCTTCCCTCCCTCACTAGTACTGGTAGTCTTGTGTGTGCTTGCAGATTACTCAGTTGGGGCGCCAGTGTGGGGTAAGCCACGCCAGTTTCATCTGCGTCAAGCGGTTAGCAGCAGAATCCCTGCAGCTACCATGGTGCATCCGGACTCTGCCATGGCCACCTTTCGCTATGGCTCCCACCCCTACCACACTCAGTACAGCATTGAGGATGACTTCATCACACGGCCCACCATTCCCAAGACACACATGCCCCACTCCGCCCTTGTCCAGCAGGTCAGAAGAGGCTGGGCGGGCGCCCACTATGTACGGGAAATGTCCATTGGCACTGGTAGGGATACAATGAAGTTAGGCCAGTGGAATGATATATCACCATGAGCTTTCATTCTTGTGAGCCTTTTAGTCATTCCTACTATTTAGTTGTCAGCCTGATGGCAATGTGCCTTCTAGAAGGATACTTGTTCAAAATGTTTTCCTGACAAATACCATTTATATTTTAGTTGCTGTGAGTGCCATTGATACAGCATTGTTGAATGAACGCTAGGGGTTGCAGGATTCCCAGAAGTATTGTGTCAGTGATAATTCAGTGACCTGGCCTGCAAGATCTCTCACAATGTACGGCTGGATGTGGACTGACCAAGTTTCAGAGTAGTGTCAGATTAGCTTGTCACCTGTTACCCATTTGAGCCAATATTTGGTGCACATCTCCCATCACAGGCAAGCACTTTCCCCCATCCATGCGGCTGTATCTCACACATCTGCAGTCCTGCAAACAAATCCCAAGGAGGTGTCCAAATCTTTTTACGCAGTTCATAGCACATTGCTTGTGTGTGTATAGGTGGGTGAATAATCTGTTTATTGGCTCATGTGCGACAAGAACAGTGAGTCTATGTACATGGCCAGTTATCATTGCCTGTTGGCTGTGGTTAACTTTAACATTGGCATTTTCTCGGCTGGTCAAAGGATATATTGTGGCAAGACTTTTTCAGACATACACATTTCAGTGTCACCTCTCAAATGTCTCAGAGGTCCAGAAGTAAGTAGAAAAAAATAGCCTTTTTTGCCCCCCCCCCCCCCCCCCCCCGCCCCCCGCCAAAAATAATAATAATAAAATAAAATTTAAAAAAATAGAAAAAATAAACATAAATAAATAAATAAACAAATTCTCAACTATAATTTTTCACTTCAAACTCAAACTTCGTATAGAGATGCCTGATGGTAAGACCGTTTTGCGCATACTAATTTCAAGGTCAGGGTAAAAAAATGGTTGGCAAATGTGTGAAAAATGCCAAATTTATTTTGCAGAATTTTACTTTTTCTAAGTGTTTTTACTTTTTTTTTTCAGTCAAATTTAGCACAAAGGTTGCGGCTTGATATTAAAATCTTTTGATGCACACCAATTTAGTTGACCCCTTGCAAAAGCCATGGGGGAGGGGAGGGGGATTTACAGATGTTTGATAGGTACATTAATTTGGACAAAAGATGAAGTTTGCTGGTACAAAAGTCAGCTCTAAACGCTTGAACACTTCCTCATTTCAGTGACATGTCGGAATGGTCAGGTCCCAAAGATCAGATTAATTACTTGGATTGGTCATGCACATGAGCTGTAAGGGCTTTGACATTCGTGTTTTATATACTAGCTAGTGTGATAATCACTGTGATTTTCAATTTACTGTAATCTACATGATCTTTTAGAAACACAGTAGGCAAGGAGTATACTTTTGATGTTCTTTTTATTATTATTACCACTTATGAAGAGATAGAAATAATGACATTTTAAAACCAGCATTAACATAATCACTGAGTTAACCCCCTAATTATTGCTTTAACCTTCATCATCTCTCTACCCCGCACAGAGTGTGCACGCGACGGCCCGTTGCCGGTATTGATTTTTGAGAAACACTAGCCTCCGCTGGCTGCCTGCTGACTGGGACTGGGACTGGCTTATCTGCTAATGAACATAATTATGAATTACATATGCACCACACCACTATAGTATGGACAAAATGGTCTAAAGTACCCGCTCATATGGAAATGCAATTACCTGCTTGCACAAAATGGAACAAATGACCCCGACGTATGCACAATGCTATCAATGTGAACCCAGAATATACTAATAGGACAACACTGCAGAAAATTACCTGGCCATTCCTGTCATAATCAATCCAGTCTGCTAATGGACGTATCAATCAATACCAGCTTTTATCGTGTCTGGAACCCAAATAGTCTGCTAATGCACGTATCAATCAAATACTTTGCACTGGTAATGCACTGGATCAATCACGTTAGACAGCCCTTAAGTGCCGGGCATTAGTGCGCACTTCAAAAACCTCTGCAGGTTCTTTAAAGTTACTTACAATAAGAACTTATAATTACTTATAATAAGAACTTATTAATTACTTACCATAAGAACTTATTAATTACTTACAAGAACTTGTCTCCAGTGACAAGATACTGAGTCAGATTTGACAAGATACAAAGACAAAAAAAAGTTATTTTTTAAAACTATTCTGGCGGAGCTGTGGGCGTCAAATAGACAGGTGGCGTGTCATCTCTCTGTAAAGTGTATGACAAAAATATTGTTTGATTACCAAAACTGATTTTTACTTCCCTAAAAGTCCTTGAAGCTTTTCCGTGGTCTCTTTCACCCCTATCCTTTTTCCTTCTGCTAAAAAACTGGCCTTCAGTTCTTCAACATTCACGGGGGATTGACTATGCATTTTATTTTGTATTTCAGCCTTTTGTTGTTTGTAATTATTTAAATCATCTTGGACTCGCTTAAATTCATCGTCATCAATATAATTGTCCTGCAACGCTTTACTGATAATAAGTTTTAAACTACTAAGTTTTGCACCAGCGAGCGTACTCAATGCTTCATGTTTTTGTAATTTTGTGTGAAATCTCTTGTTAATGCCTTCCAAACCAAAGCATGCCAGTCCTGTGGCAATGCTAGCTCCTTCAAGGCCCACTCCAATTAAACTGCCGATTCCAGTTGATATCAAAACAATACCCCCAACAGATAATCCAGCTGAAACTGCACCCACTGCCATAAATGTGTTTTGAACAGAATTAAATACTGCCTTATACCGTCTCTTACATCTAGAATATTTTGCCTCCTCACTTTCCAAATATTTCAATGCATCTGTAATATTTATTAATCGGAATGCGTCTGCCTGTAATGTTTTATCTGATGCAATTGTCTCAATCGACACAGTATCAATCGTCGGTAGTTGCGGATACAAGTTCACCATTTTTTTATTCACAAATATTTTTTTTAATTTAATCAGTGATTACATTTTGCAGCTCTTCAAAAGTATACAATTTGCTGGCATAATAAAATGAAACAAGATCAGTGTGTTCCAGTTTTATGTAACTCAGACGAACAAAAGTTGTTTTGTCGACCACCGCTGTAACTGCAGGTATACTGCTTGAAACTTCTATATATGTGCCTTTTTTAATAGCAATAAAGACCTTTGATGATTCTTGCACAGAGTCATTCCACGTAAGTTTGATTCCCTGTGCTATATCTGCCTCTTTTACAGAAGCTACAGATTTCATGATAATTTCAAATACTATTGTCGCTTCTTTTGCCATGGCAAAGTTTGCTGGTGAAAACACAACTTCTGTATCTGTTCTATTTTTTCTATGCGTAAGAAGATACCGTCTTTTTTCATACTCTTGCACCTTTAGTTTTTCTCTGCTATTGTTGTCTGGGGCAAAGCTTGGAACAAGGCTTACAATCAGTGGTCCAGAGTTAACAACTTTTCTAAACACTAAAGCACCTTTGTCATCAGTATATACATAAGGACTAATAAATTCAAACTTTATGTCCCAGTCAATTGTGGGCGGTGGAACAGGCACAGGTGAAACTACCCACTTATTTCCCACATGTATTAAGTTGTAAGGCGCATTATTTACAGGTGGAGTAGGTACAGTAACATCACGTAGCTGGCCAAGTTTAGGAATCGGTCTGTCTGTTCCGTCCTTCATGTCATCGATTACTTTACGCTTGTACATACCAGTCGAATCAAGTTCAAAACCATACACTTCCCCTACCTCTCCTTCCTTTTCAAAATCCTGCACATCAGCCAAATCTTTCAACTCTGTTACAGGACACGCAACTGGTATGATTCTCGGCTTTGGACCACCACTCATTTTTATAAACAATAATAAAATTATTTAACTTCTAACACTACACTAAAATCATGCATAAGAACTGGTTTGCCATCCTGATTAGTTACAGATAAACACAATGATTCAAAGAAACTGGAACCTAATTTCTTAAACTGCACAGGAAATCTAACAACCACACTTTCACAATAGGGTGCAGTTCCAGTCAGCACACATCTCAACAAAGTTGATGGCTTTCCATTGTGTATATTCTCAGTTGTATTTAATTCTTTTAAGTGAATATTTAATACTGTGTGTACTGACAAATTGACAGGGCGTTTTCCAGTTATTTTAAGTTTTTTTGTCTTCATTGTTATAATACTAAACATAGCTTCATCTAGATCATCTGATCTCCACCAATCTTCATCAATATAAAATCCAAGTAAATATGCAAATCTATCTGAGATCTTTAACCAATTTTGTGTCGGAAATTCTAATGTAACAAGTAAGTTAGCCGGATTTATTGTTGCTTTAATTTTAAATTTACTTTGAAACCATTCAGCTATAGTACAAAAGTCATAATACCCAGGTGGTATAGCTTCAGTCACACCATCAAGATTTACAAAATAATTTTTGTCTTCTACATTAAACCATTTTACGGTGTAAAACATTTCATGGATAGCTACAGCCTTGCTACCATCTCTATTATCAATCCCATTAGTTAACCACAATGGTTTGCTTGTGTCAAGATTTGTTAAGGTAATAAACATTTTTATTATCTCATAAAAAAGAACGATGGAATTTAAATCACCAACAAGCGTTACTACAAACGCATTTCAATTTAATGTGAATGCCAAATACAATGTCGCACCTACATATGAACAGAAAATAATTCAACTAAATCAACTCGACATAGCTGTAAGCGAACAAGATTTATTTCAAGTAAAAGTACCCAACCCTTATGATCATTACCTAAACCCACCAATTACAGATGATGCTACTGCAAGAAAATGGTCCTCAAGTCCACTACAGATGTTTCAAAACCAACTTAACTTTGCTATACTCTGTTCTACGACAGGGTGCGGTGTTTCATTTACAGACCATTTGAATCACGCAAACAAACTGATTAAATCTGTCTACCGTTTCCACACATATTACCAATTAAGAAGAATACTGTCAGAACTGCATACCCCACTGCCCACTGAATCCAGTTTTAACAGGTATAGCAACCCCATGGATATGAAAGCGCATCTGTAATGAGTTTAACATCAGCCCTGGTACTAAGTATGACTTCGCACAAAAACTTGATGATCACCACGGCATGGGTACATTGTATTACGCTATGAGTTACAGACAATACCCACAAGATTACTACCCTGGTTACACTTCATTCTCATCAAAATCACAAGTATGGTTAGGATCAATAGAACAGAAACAGTCTAATGCCTGGACCACATTTATTTTAGACAAGAGTGACGGGTTTACTCAAGCAGGAGTCGAGCACGTCAATGAGTCAATCAGAACATATGTGTGGTGTATACTAGGTGCACAATCATTAACAAAATCAAACATTTTAAATGGGAGTGGTAAATTCGAGGCACAAAAACAGTTTCTAGCAAACCTAGAAGATTCAATCAATTCAACAGTAGATCTACCATCAAGCATACAACGCTACCAAGATGTCCTCAGATATGTGAGATCAAAAGTTGACTTTGTAGTTGGCATCGGGTTATACATGTTACCATCTGACCTTCATTACAAATGGGGACAATAACAAATTATAATAATGAAATCACCAGCGCAATGAGATCCACACCAATTGAAAAGATGGAAGAGACAACAGGCATCCCACCCCTGCGCATGAGAAGAGATTGCAAAGCCTTGATACAGTCCACAAAGGTCAAGTCTTCCAAAGACCATCCTATCAACGCTGTCACCAAAAAGACAAACACATGCTCTGCCATAAACCCAACTACCTTCGCCGCAGTATTGATCATCCAACTGACAACTGTACCTATTATGCCTGGCAACGCGTCCATTGCTTTCACAGTCAATTTCTTAAGCAAGTCTGATATGTGTGATAATTGTTTCTTTACCCATGACTGTAATTCTTTTGGATCACTTGGGGGTGCTGGGGGTGCTGGCGGTGTTGGACCGCCTCCACCACCACCGCCAGAGACAGCCAACACTACAGTACTGATAATAAATCCAAGAGCAGTAATTAAACTCGCAATTGTAATACCCTGCTCTCTGAAAAGTGTTTTCAATCTCTCAGCCAATGTTGTGTCTTCGTGAAGTATTTTCTGAATAGTTTCCCTAATTCTGTTGACTTGTGATTTCAGTTTTTGTCTTCCAATACTAATCGCTTCTAACCTCGCTGATCTTTCTATATACAAATCATTTAATCTGTGTTGTATTCTTTGTTTCATTTCTGTGTCAAGATTCTCCTCATCAGCAGTTGCTAATTTGTTTTTTTCTCTTTCTATTTGATTATCAAGCTCACCCAGTTTTGCTACATTGTTTACCATCTCACCTCTGATTGTCTGCAGTGATTTATCCAAACCCTTTATCTCTCGCATTGACAATGGTGGATCATCTATTGTTTTCATTACTTCATCAGTAAATGAAGTTTCTTGTATCACTGTGTTTGCTATTTCTGGCAGTCTTTTTACCTCAGTCATTTCAATTTCTTGTCCCGTTGGTAATCTTGTTTGCGTGTCATGAAGCACAGTAACAAGTCTCGGTGTCAACCTTTTACTAGTACCAACACCAAGGTAGCGCTGCAGTGCTGCCTCACCACCGACATCAGTTTTAATTGTACTTAAAGCTCTAAACATAGCAGCGTTGTTTTTATGGGTTAGATACACTTTACCTCTGTCTGTATTTACAAATAAGTGACCTTTATCATATTCAAACTGATTAGGATCTATTACATCTGGGCGCGCACCAACACTGTCATAAAATGAGTTTACTTTATCTTTTAACAGTTCATGATACATACTAGAAGTAGTTACAGTCATATCTGTCACATCTGTTGCACTGGTATCATAGTCATCCATGACATCCATTTCAATATCATCATGATTAAATCCTCCTGCTGCCATTGTTTTTATTAATTTAATATTTTTGATTTTTGCATAATAAAATGACACAGTCCTACGGATCAAAGTTAGACCCATATAGAAAACTATGTGAACCTCTTGGTGTTAAGGGCATTAGACAATCAATTGTCATCACAAACAATCCAAGTACCATAGACCAAAACCAAACACTTACAGTCAAGTTTCCAAACCTGGGTCCCAATGATGTTATCATTCCTGGCACTGCACGCCTTGCATTTAATATTAAACTTTCATCAGAATCAGATGCAAACAGAACACTGGTTGACAATCTTGGCAGAGCAATTGTTAAGACTATTAAAGTAAAACTTGAAGGACAGGAAGTGTTTAGTCTTGATGATGCTGATGTGTTTTACTGTTACAAAGATGTTTGGCTTACACGACAAGAAAGAGAGGACCGTGTTTATCAAGGCATACAGTCTGCTAATGTTGCTAAACTTAGAATTGACGTGGCAGACAAATCAACATCTGCAATTACCCCACCCGGGTCTGCCCTGGGGGACTTGGGTGGGGTTAGGTATTTTTTAGTTCCCAGGGTCACCCTGGTCAGCCCCACAGGGTGGGTTTTTCTCACTATTCTGGGGCATGTGTTTCTGTCTACCCTTTGTCCATTCACCTGTATTTGCCTTTTTAAAACTCTCCCTACTGTCTGCACTGCCTGTAGCTCTTGATATTGGATGTGTGTTGCTAAATGGTCTTAGCTTTATTTAGGCCCCATGTGTTAGGTTTATTTAACGTATTTGACCGGCTGGCGACATACATTCAATGTTCTGTTTTGGTTTTTTTTCACAAGCAGTGCAGGCACGTCCTGAGAAAGCCTTGTTGCTGTCGGGACGTTAAGCAATGTACAATCAATCAATCAATCAATCAACATCTGCAATTGAGGACGTTATATTAGCAGATACATATGGTAATAGATTTTACATTCCACTTGAATTTGAAATCCTCACAACACACTTGCCTTATTACCAAGGAGCACTGAATGACCGTCTGAGTTTTGAACTAACTTTTAATGACTTTGCAAAAGTTATCAAAACAACTGACCCAGACGCAACATACAAGATCTCAAACATATCCTTGGAATATGAAATTGTCACACACACTGAACTTGCCAGACTAATTCAAAATCAATATCAGTCAAGACTTCCAATTTATTATGACCGTGTGATAAGACACAGTACAATACCCAAAGACAAAAGTGATACAATGTGGAACATAAACCTTAACACACCTGCCAGGTCACTGAAAGGTATACTGATGCTGTTTATTGAACCAAAAAATCCATTCAAAAGAGATTCAGAAAAATTTTACAATCCAAAGATTACACATTTATCCTGTACGATTGAGGGACGTCCTAATCAAGTGTATGCTTCAGGTATGCAGCCTTATCAACACTATGACAAGATTACAAAATGGACAGGTGGAAGACTTAGAGAAAATCCAGCAAATATGGCGTGTAAAGATTTACATCTGTATGACGTAAGGATCAGTCAATACCTGACAGAAAAATATGCACTGTGGCTAGACCTGCGCAGTACGGACGATGACTTTTTACATGGGTCAGGACGAACTGTTGAGAACGGCAGTGACGGAATAACAATTCAGATACAAAAAAAGACTGAAACAGGAGGAGCCATAAATATTTATTTGTACCTGATTTATGACGCACAACTCAATATTTCTGAAAGCAGACTAAGTGGTCACTTGTATTAAAATTATCTTCTGTATTAAAATGAACCGGAACTTAATGACACTCGACCCACACTGTGGATTGTTTTGTGGTGCTACAGGGTGTGGGAAAACTGAATTTGTACTTGACCTATTACAAACAAGATACATATACCATTTCGAAAACGTAGTAATATTTTGTCCTACTATCAAACACAACAAAGCTTATCACAACCGTTTATTCATTTGGACTGACAGCAACATTTATTTAGTCGACCCTGAGAAAAAACTGAATGACTACCTGCTATATTTTTACAAGCAATTTGAAGGACAGCCAACCCTGTTTATTGTTGATGACTGTTCTGCAGAAAAAGACATTGTCAAGAAGAGAAACACTCTAGCAGAACTTGCTTTCAGTGGCAGACACGCAAACATAAGTGTCTGGATTCTCACTCAGAAATATAATGCTGTACTGAAAGATTTTCGAGAACAGTTAAAGTTTATCTGTTTGTTTTACTGTAAGGATCGTGACAGCTTTGAAGACTGTCTCAGGGAGAATGATGTAATACCAAATAAGCAGGAACGTGATGATATGAAAAATAAACTGAAATCAACTAAGCATTTAAAACATTTTAAAGACAGATCAGCCTACAGGGTATGGGTTAGTGAATTAATTTATACTTTTGTTTTGTCCATAAAAAATGATGGACGGACAAACCATTGATATCACACACTGCTTCAAAGATGTTGTGCACTTTACTCAGATAAGAACACCTCCCAAACAGCCTGACATAAATGTCTTAAAACTGACAGCAATATATTTGTCATATAATATGACTTTGGATTATGTTGATGAGCATCCAAATGTGGAGTGTTTAACAGTTGATTTTAGTTTAAAATAATAACCGTCAGGTCTGGTTTGAGATACTTTCAACAACTACGTAAACTAAATGTTTATATTAACAGTGTTACAGTCAATAAAGTGGTATTACATAAGGTGTCATTTTTCTATTATTATTTTGTCGGACAAATAAAAATGACGGACAATGATCAAGGTTTAAGAAACGTGTTTCACACAACAGACTTGCCTATATCTAATAGTAATAATGTCTATGAATCAATAGAAATGTCTTTTTCTGTCATACAAGATAATCTTCTTACAGGCAATGTAAAGATTCAGATTGTTGCAAAAATAGAATTTACTAGAGTAGACGGTGAAGTGATTGTATCGTATATATCGACAAGACACAATTAACACAAGAAGAGAATTGGAAAACGTGTTTAAAAACAGACTATTGCCTGACTTTCTTGAAGCCATTGACAAAGCAAAAATGAAGGGGTCTGGTTGGCACGAAGGTCATGTACATGAACTACAATTAAAACAGTCAAGGTATCATCCTATACTAGGCAAATCATGGATACCACTGCCAATTGACGTTGCAAACAAAAAGGCTGTAGTCAATATACAGAACAATGATAGTTTCTGTTTTATGTGGTGTGTGCTTGCTAAACTGCATTATGTAAAATCAAAACCTGAACGTGTATCTAACTACACCAAATTTGTAAATGAACTGAACTTTAGTGGTATTGATTTTCCTGTTAAGGTAGAGGACATAGACTTGTTTGTACAATTAAATCCTGGCATATCTGTAAATGTGTATGTATGGGATAATGAGTCTGTTGACAAGTTACAACCTATTAGAGTATCACTTGCCCCAACCTACGGTCAACCAGAAGACAAACATGTTGACATGCTATTAATCGGTGATCACTACACAATTATCAGAAATATGTCACGTCTAATTCATGGGCATACAACAAAACATGATGGCAAACAGGAAGTGTGTAAGATAATAATAATAATAATAATACCGTTATTATATAGGCGCTTTTTCTCAATTTTGGGGAAATCGACTCAAAGCGCCGCGCCTGAAACCCAACACACACACTTACGAAACAGACACGGATTTACGCCATTTAAGACAAACACAGTACAAGACAAATGAAGGGCCAGTCAGCTACTGAAGTTACAGAGATTTTTGATCGCTTGTAAGAGATGTTTGATCGCTTGTAAGAGATTTTTGATCGCTTGTAAGAGATGTTTACACAGATTTTCCTCTATTTCAGTAGCACACAAACATGTTTTACATTGTAGGTCAGCTGATGATATACAAACAGTACTTAAGTATTCAGATCCTGGTAGTCAGGTATATTTCAAGAACTATGGGAATCAGCAAAAGCTACCGTTTGTAGTGTATGCTGATTTTGAATCACTGGTGGTTCCATATGACGGTCCTATTCCAAAATCATTACCAAAGACAGTAAAATTGAGTGACCAAGTGGTGTGTTCTTATGGTTATATTCTTGTTAAGTCAGACGGACAGCATACAGAGCCTGTTATCTACAGGGGGGAAAATGCAGCATGTCTGTTTTTAACAGAAATGAGACAACTGTATAGTCAGGTAGTACAGTATCTAGAAAATAATCAGATGCCTGTGATGATGACAGAAGAAGATAAAATAAATTTTGATACAGCTGTGACATGTTGGATTTGTGAAAAACACCTACAGGGTGATAAAGTTTGTGACCATGATCACATAACTGGACGTTACAGAGGTGCTGCACATAACAAGTGTAATTTATTATTAAAAATAGATCCTAAGACATATAAGTTACCAATCTTTTTCCACAATCTCAGGGGGTACGATTCACATATTATCATGTGTGCTGTGGATGAGTCTTACAAAAAAATTAGTTGTATAGCACAGACAACTGAGAAATATTTGACTTTTAGACTGGACAACAAATTTGTGTTTTATGACTCAATGCAACATTTGTCTTTAGGGTTGGCTAGTCTGGCAGACGGACTGACATCATTTCCAATAACAAGTAAATATTTTGAGCCAGACTTAATTAAGAAAGCAGTGTATCCATACGAGTACATCAGTGACTGGGTTGTGTTTGAGGAAACAAGACTACCGCCAAAAGAGAAATTTTATTCTACACTTAATGGTAAAGGTATTTCTGACTCTGATTACCAGCATGCACTTGATGCATGGGATAAATTAGGGTGTCAGACATTTGGTGACTACCATGACCAGTACTTAAAGGCTGACGTTTGCTTGCTAGCAGACGTATTTGAAAGTTACCGTGAAAAGGGTCTATTACACTACAGTCTTGACCCTGCTTGTTACATAACTAGTCCCAGCATGACATGGGATGCATTTTTGAAATCAAGTAAGATATTTATAGACCTGTTGTCTGATCGTACAATGGGTGAAATGGTGGAACGCGGATTGGGGGGAGGCATTAGTATTGCAGCGAACAATTATGCCAGAGCAAATAATAAATATATTGGCGACCCGGGGTTTGACCCTTCAGGGTCAAGGTCATTCATGATGTATGTAGACGCAAACAATTTGTATGGGTTCGCGATGTGTGAATTATTGCCCTTGAAAACCTTTTGTCTGTATGATTTGTCACAGTGTGACATAACAGAAATAACAAACAATATTATGACTCATGACCGGAACGACGCAAAGGGTTGGATCTTTGAAGTAGACCTGGAGTACCCACACCATCTACACGATTACCACAATGATTATCCATTGGCTATTGAGAAAATGAGTATGACAGGGAAAAAAGAAGACACTAAACTTATGCTGAATTTAAATGACAAATTCAATTACGTTTGTCACTACCGCTTGCTGCAGTTTTACATCAGACATGGGTTAGTACTAAAGAAAGTACACAGAGGTATTCAATTTGATCAGAGTGCTTTCATGAAAGATTACATAATGAAGAACACAACATTGCGTGCCAGAGACGGCAACACTGCATTCGACAAAGACTTCTTTAAGCTTATGAACAATGCCTGTTTTGGTAAGACTATGGAAAATCCTCATCACAAAAAAGATGTGAGACTTGTTACAACTGAATCGGGTGCAATTAAACTTACAGGTAAGCCACAGTATACAGGGTGTGTTCGGCATCCTGTCTCGAAAGACAATGGAGTATGCGCTTGCTGGGTCAGTCACTGGAGTGACCTCTCCAGTGCGCAAGCCTGGGCGAAGTGTATGGAGATCCTGGGATGCCCAGTCGTCAAGATCCCCCTCTCGGCCTCGCTGATGTATCCAAAGGAATGCAAAGCAGTACGTTTGGCACCAGTTTGGCTGCAGGAGCTGCCAGAACAGTGCGTGAATACAGGCAGCTGTCTGCCTTCGGGGCTCCACTCCTGATTTGAAGGGTTTACTCCCCCACATTTGGCCGTTGGATCCAACCTGATCTCCTCCGTCCTCTAGCCGTTGGCTGTCAGAAACAGCTCATCCGCCTAGTGGTGCAATGTGAACACCACCCCCTCATGTGGTTTAGCCCACCAGCTGAGGTGGTTTGCCAGGGTGTGGCGCTTGGAGCCAGCACGTGAGAGATTAAGGAGATGGATGAGGACCAGTGATGCCCGTCCGTCCTATGTAGGACGCAGCTGCCGAACAGCAAAGGTACTACCTCTATCCAGAGCCCCCTACACCCTAACAGGGTATAAAGAGTTTCATTCATCATTGTATGCAGTGTCACTCAAAAAAAAGATTGTTAAACTGGACAAGCCAGTATTCATTGGTATGGCAATTCTTGAGTTGTCAAAATTATTGATGCTTGAATTTTATTATGATTACTTCAAACCAAAATATCCTGACTGTCGACTGCTGTACACTGACACTGACTCTATGATCATTGATGTGTGTACTGAAGACTTTTATGAAGACATGAAAACAGAACTACACATGTATGACACGTCTGACTATCCTAAAGACTGCACTGTACAGCACACAAAACAAGAAAGTGCCTGGAAAGTTTAAGGATGAACTGAATGGTGTGCCTATTGTTGAGTACGTTGGACTGAGATCCAAAATGTATTCTATACTGCACCAAAAGGGTAGTCAGTCGAAAGCCAAAGGAATAAAAAAAAAAAAACAGCGATAAAAAATAAAGACATCCGTCATGAACATTACAAGCAAGTGTTAGATGGTGCATTAATGCCTGATTATCCAAACAAGTCACTGAGATCAAATAGACATAATTTAGAAATGATCCAAACGCATAAGAAGTCACTTGCAGTAGGAGACACAAAACGAGTGTTTCACAGTAAGGAAAAGGCTTATGCACCTGGTCATTACAGGCTTAAGTTATCTGAAGACATTTGTGATGAACTGATTGATGAGTTAGTTCATACCTGTCAACCCCCTGATTGGAACACCTTACTATCAAGACCATCTCCCCTTATCAAAACCTGAATTCACCTTACAAAAATCCGTCTGCTCGATCTCACTATAGGGGGACTTGGGTGGGGTTAGGTATTTTTTAGTTCCCAGGGTCACCCTGGTTAGCCCCACAGGGTGGGTTTTTTCTCTCTATTCTGGGGCATGTGTTTCTGTCTACCCTTTGTCCATTCACCTGTATTTGCCTTTTTAAAACTCTCCCTACTGTCTGCACTGCCTGTAGCTCTTGATATTGAATGTGTTGCTAAATGGTCTTAGCTTAATTTAGGCCCCATGTGTTAGGTTTATTTAATGTATTTGACCGGCTGGCGACATACATTCAATGTTCTGTTTATTTTTTTTTTTTTTTCACAAGCAGTGCAGGCACGTCCTGAGAAAGCCTTGTTGCTGTCGGGACGTTAAGCAATGTACAATCAATCGATCTCACTATACGAAGATGTGTTTCCTAACGTGTTTTTGCCCAATAATGTTGGTGTTAACTTAAAGAAAACTGTTTTTAATGCAAACATTGTGTGAATAAATGAAACTTGACAGTTCTTAGTCACACATACACTAACAGAAAACAGCAATGACCAGTTCATGTACATACTTTATTCACATAATTAATGTTCCTCTCTACCCCTTGCACACCAACATCCATTTCAAATTCATGTGTATATACACTCCCTTCTCATACCTTCTCAGCTCAGTTCTGTCTTGCTACATCACTCACTCAGTCACTGTCACTATCAGAGTCTTCTCGTGGTCTTTTCTTGTGTGTGTCATTGTACTTCTTGGTTGCTGACTTAGCTGACTGAAGGAGTTCTTTGGGTATAGAAACACTGTGACATGGGTCATCACAATTGATCTTCACCTGGAGGAATCCTGTCAGTGTCTTGGGCAGCATGCTCTTTCTATTGTCTGTGTGGATCTTCCTTACCATGGAAAATGCCCTCTCACTTGCAGCATTGCTGTGGGGGAGGCTGAGGAGGGTAGAAATTACCAGTTTCAGTTGGGGAAACCTCATCCTACCTAAGGAAGTCTTCATGTCCAATAGAATACCCCAAGCTTGATCAAGTCTCAGGTCATCCTTGAACTCAGCATCCTGAACCATTTGGTAATCCTCCCACTCCTCTTTCAGCTCCTCAAGATCCACTTTACCTACAACACACATTGATAAACAGCTGTAAGATTTCTAGCTGTCTTAAAAAGCACAATCTGCTGAATACACATATTCAATTATTACTTATCAGCTGCATGACTAATGGCATTATATTTACTTTAACAGCCTTATTTTGACTACACAAAGATGTTTGTATTATGTTAAGTGATAAACATGATCATACTGTGGACAACAAACCGATAAGGGGCAAAATCTCACCTGGCAAAAAATGCTCTGCAAGACTGACAATGTTGGTGTAGTCCATGTTCTCCCTCCCTTTGAAGTCCAGCACGCCAAGCTGAGGAAGAATGTTGTCATGGAAGGGGAACCTTTCAATCATTTTCCTGACACAGGCCTCATAGAAATCTCTCACCGACCTGAAGAAGGTGGATCTGACAGCTGAAGAAATCTGATCATCATCAGCAAGATACCTGGAAAAAAAGTTTAATTAGATATAATAATGATTAATAAACTAAGGTGGAAAGCATTCACCAAAGTCACTTGAGAGATTGCCTGAAATATCTACCATGAATTGGTATTTTGATTTACCTATATCATACATCATGTATACAATCGTATTTTCAGAACTATGGGGGATGTAAGTTAATCACCTGCAAAGTAGATATAACGACACAACACCACCACTTACATTAGTCTATTTTGTGTTCAAATCAAAATACAAAATAAAATATTTATGAGGTGAGAAATTCAAGTTTTGCTCTACTAGCATTACTGATTAGGGTTAAGACATCAACATGATTACATCATTATCAATTATCAAAGAATGTTCCTACTCAAAGTAAAAATAAATAAATAAAATAAATACCTTTGCAATTTTGCTGTCGGGGAACATCTTTGCAGCCAGGCTGGAAAAATGGTCAGCTACAGCAGGTTGAAGGTTATGTTCTGCCACGAAATAACAGAACATCACTTCTGCCATCGTTACGTCTTCTTCTGGTTGAGCTGTCGTGGCCGTCCTCCTTTCAACTGCTGTAAAGATTGAGTCGATCGATTTTGTCTTCTTCGAACGCTCCACAGCTTCCTTGTGCCCTTTAGTTTGTACATGAGTCTTCAAGTCATAGATTCCACTTGCCTCAACTTTAATGTCAAAACGACATGTAATGCAGAGAGTATATTCCGGCCCTTTGTTTGACGCTTTGAATAGGCCATAATATTCTCCTTTCGCGTAGTTTGGGCTCTCCCATTCGGCCAGATGCCTTCCAGTACCTTTGATCTTCTTCCTCGGTGGCTGAGACATTTTCCATGTGCCAAGTGACGCTATTGAAAATGGCCGCTTCAACTGTCTTACAATACAAAACTCAGTACTGCACAGGCGCGTAGTTTGCAGTATTTCGAAGTGGGAGTTTTCGCTTCTGGTTTCCGGTAATCGAACGTCGTCTGCTTCATAAAGAGAGCGAATCTTGTGAATTTAGACCCCTGGTTTTAATTTTACCGTATTTATTATTTTTCGCTGTACTATTATCGGTAGTACGCCGTATTAGGAAAATCACAGTTTCGCCGTACAGAAAATACGGCCAAACCGTATAGGTTGACAGGACTGTTAGTTACTGAAATGAGTAACAGTGTCTGGGGGGATAATCTGTAATTCTTCTCTGGCAAATGCCCTCTGAGGTGCAGGCTCGTACAGGTAATAAATCGGTGGATTACCGGGGACTATTTTTTTATATTGTGTACAGATGTAGACCAGATGGGGTCTGTTGCCCTGCGCCTGACGTCATTTTCGGCCTCTCTGGGTTGATATAAATATCTTACTTGTTTTGTAAATAAACTTGTGTCTGGCACTTTTGTTTTTATTTCTGACCCTGACGCCGGGGGTATTGATTTTAATTTAATAACATCTGTGGGTTTTACATGGCCTTCATTATTCATTGCTTTTATCACATGTGGCAATCTTATTACCCACTCAGTGTTACGTATGTCATGCATGAGTTCCTTAGAATACTGGTAACTAAAAAGAGTCTCTGATAATTGCTTATTGAAGTTCTCAACAATTGCCTGTGATCTGTGTATGCCTGGAATGCCTCACCGCACAAGCACATTATGCTTTGCAAATAATTGATTAACTGCTCCTTTGAATTCAGATCCATCATCGACCTGCACAAGCCTGGGAAATTTTAAAGGGCCTCGGCTATATATTTTTGATAATGCAGTGGCTACTGTGGTAGCGTTTTTGTCAGTTATAGGTTCAGCGTCTTTGTACCTTGAAGCTATGTCGACAACTGTTAATGCATATTTATAACGCTTTTTTCTTATTATGTCATGTGGTAGAAACAAGAGGTCCATTTGATGCGTGTCATTAGGGGTAGTGTTTTCAAAATGTGGTCTTGTTATTTTTCTTGGTGCAGGGAGATATATTTGCCATATAGATTGTTTTTGCAACCACTGTTTTATTTGTTCAAGTGATACATCACGACCCACAGCCACGTGTAATTTTTCTAATGCAGTCTTTCCTTTCCAGTAGCCAATTGGGGAGTAATATATTTTTGATAGTTTACTTTCGGCTGTCATTTTTTCTAGCAATAAAAACTCCAGTAAAATACAAATGTCATTCCCACTAGAACAAAGATTATTTCACCATTTCTTTGTTCTGGACTGGGTTGATAATAGTCACTTAGTTTTGGTTTTGGGATAGACGTGTCTTCACCCGTGACAAGATAGTATTCCCTGATTGCGTCATCGACATTAGAAAATGTATGCTGTGCGTGACCCTCTAGTCTAAGTTTTTCATTGATAAAATCAAGTTTTTCAATTCTTTGCTTTTCATACGCTTGTTTCGCTTGTGCTAATTTTTCTGACGCTTCATTGTGTCGTCTCATCTCCAGAGCAGACTCTTCTCTGCCCATTTTTGAAAACAGATAATTTGATCCACTAAACGCCAATGCGTTAACAACTGCACCACCCACAACAACAGCTAGTGTCGCCATATTATTTTTATTTACATAGATATATTTTCGGGAATAATTCCCTGCTTGACAAGAAGGTCTTTCGTGGCAATTGACGCTGTGACAATCGTGATTAGCTTTGCACTGTCTTCGAAGTCTAATCTGCTAAGGTCTGCCGATTTCATTTTGAGGAGACTTTTTGCAAGCATAGAATAAGCAACAGCTAATCCGCTGATCACGGCAGAATGATAAACAAGATTCATTATATTCTTTGTTTCGCTCATTTTCTTAGGCAATAAAAATTAAAATAATAAATTTATTTATTGCATGAAAAATGTGTCGACAGGTTTGGTGTTACTGATAATGTGGTGACTTCTGGTTTTATTTTTGGAGTGTCTAATTTTTTGGACATTGTACGAGTTTGTGGCTTGTATTTTTTGTATAATTGGTAACCTATGTAACCAAATCCAACAACATATCCAGCAAATATATATTTTGTTGATTGGGGTTTGGGGTTAGTTGATAGTCTCTCACTTTGTTGTGGGTGTGACGGTAGTGATGGTCCCGGCGGTGTTGGCACTTGTCCTGACGGTCCTAACGGTCTTGACGGTTCTGACGGCAGGTCAGTTACTGTTTGTGCCTTAAGCTGTAATTATTTTTGCCTATTATATTCAGCTAATCTTTTGCCAGCTTCTACCCAGCCTGGGTGTTTCTGTTTAGTCACTGACAAAACAGGGTTCTGTTATGGTGTCTTCTCGTCCGTCTGATCCATTTGGTCCATCCTTTTCTTTTCTTAGAAAATTTAATTTTGAAAAATCGATATGGCTCCCCGTGACAAGCAACATTACCATAGGAGCAAGATAATTTCCAAATTTGTAATACAAAAGGCATGCTAATTTACCAATTGAACTTGTTACTATTGGATTTGATCCCAAGTCACAACTTAGGCTGTCAGTATCAGCAACAGGCAGGAAGTGACTAACAGCTTTTGTATATAATGATACTAAAGACCGACTCAGATCACGCGTCATTAGTGAAGCGATGTGATTTTCATAAATTAAATGTAATTTAATTAATTCATCGTCTGAAAGAGATTTTATATCTTGTGTCATGTATTGTTTCCCGAGATAAGCTTTCGACTTCCCTGAAATAATCACAGACAAAAGCCGCTGTTTTTTTTGGGTCTAAGTCTTTGTTTTCTACAGCGCTGATATCGTTTAGAAGAGGTAATTCATCCGGATTCATTTTATAATAAATAATAATAATAAGAAAGTGAATTAAAATTCTTGCACTTACCTTTGTGTTTAGGCTGCTTTATATAAAATAAAAACACTTTAATCCTTGCATGTGTTGCGCTAGCAACACACCTTACACATGTCAACGATGGAGGCAGACCAGTGCACCAAACGCTGCATACCACTCTGAGTTCCATCGTCAAATGACTGGCGCAATGTATTGTAACGCTTAAAGAAAGAAATTAAGAACAACAGACAAACCCAGGCAGTCTAACAGGCAGAGAGATAAAACACCACTCATGCCTGTCTATACAGTGCTGCAATCAATTTCTGTGCCAACATGAGTTAAAAGCTTTGAATTGACAATAGCCACCCGGCCAGCAGACTTGGACTGTATTGATGTTTCTGACTGCCGCCGGATGGCACAGGCATCTGATTTTTGTGTGCAACTAGAGCCATTACTGAAAAAATAGTATCGGTTTGTAAGTATGTTATCGGGTGCCTGTATATAGTGGATATCACCAGCAATTGATTTTTCTGAGGAGCAGGTTTTTCAGAAATAAGCTACCTGCCCAACTCTTTCACAACGTATGTCTTGCTATCGCCGTGTTGTCAAAGAGGAAAGTGCCGTCAAGTGGAGACCTGTTAAAAGTAAAATAAAGTAAAGTCTTGTGAAAGTAAAGTACAGTAAAGCCTTGTAAAAATGGAAGCCAGGCCTAGGGCCCGGGGCTCGGGCTCTTGAGGATCTTGCGGATCTGACCATGTGTCAGCTCATAAGAATCCCAGTTGGCTCTTCTTGGCACCAGTAGACTTGAATGGGTGCTTTGCTAGTTCTTGATTGTCACCTCCATTAAGAGACTGATATGCAGCCCTTTGCCCATAACGAGTTATTGATAGGCTTTTAGGCCTGACACCTTAAAAGCCCCCCAGCAATAATCATTAATCATTATTTAGAACAGCATAGATTATATTGCAGGCACTACTAGAAAAGTTAGCTATGTTATCGGGTACTAAGTGATGATTAATTTTTGTCATGCAGCCAGGTCATGCTTTTAGTGTTGTCTTTTATCCTATCCTATTAGTATATTCTGGGTTCACATTGATAGCATTGTGCATACGTCGGGGTCGTTTCTTCGATTTTGTGCAAGCAGTAATTGCATTTCCATATGAGCGGGTACTTTAGACCATTTTGTCCATACTATAGTGGTGTGGTGCATATGCTTCCAACGCTATACATATTTGACTCATAATTATGATAAAGCCAGTCCCAGTCAGCAGGCAGCCAGCGGAGGCTAGTGTTTCTCAAAAATCAATACCGGCAACGGGCCGTCGCGTGCACACTCTGTGCGGGGTAGAGAGATGATGAAGGTTAAAGCAATAATTAGGGGGTTAACTCAGTGATTATGTTAATGCTGGTTTTAAAATGTCATTATCTCTATCTCTTACGACACTGTCCACATCCCTGAACTGTCTGAAAATTTGTCTTTGCAAGACACAGTAAAGTTTCTTAAATCTTGACTTTCTTAAAATTTACAGACAATGTAATTATCTCAATATGATGATGATGGTGATGGTGATGTCCATTTATAACACTTGTATCCAGTCATAAAAAGTCTGCAATAAGTGCTTTGAGAGAGGTCTAAAAAGAAGGATAGAAAAGAACTATTTAAAAAAGAGCTAGAAGAAGAAAAACAGAAGAGGTCTGTTCCTGGTTATGAAGGGCAGCTGAAAAAGTGGGTCTGGAGCTGCGTTCAGAAGTCACTGCAGCTTATAGCATCTTTCAGGTGGTCAGGCAAGGCATTCCAGAGCTTTGGAGCAGAGTGAATGAAGGACACGCATTGCTTCATACTCCTTGCTGTGCTTGGCACAGATCCTGGGTACACTATGTTGTTGGCAGCGGGGTTGCAACACAGACCCTTGTAGGCCTGAGGGAGGTCAAAGCAACCATTTTACCCCAAAGGCTTGAGGGGTACAGTGGTTGCTCAGACCTCCCTGAGGTCCACAAGGGTCCATGTAGCAAACCACTGGTACTAATAACATATATTTGTTTTCATTCCTTTGCTATTTTCGTTCAAGAAATCAATAAGAATAATAATGTATATTTTTAAGGTGCCTATGCTTTCGATAACATGATGATTTTTCTCTCATGCTCGAAGCAAAAGTGAGTCTATGTTCTGGGCCAGTGGTCGTCCATCCGTCGCGGTCCGTCTCACCGCCTGCGTCCGTGGTAAACTTTAACGTTGGCATTTTCTCGGAGACTATTCAAGCCATAGTCTTCAAACTTGGCCCAAGGATACTTTGTGGCAAGACCTTTCTAAACATACCAATTTGAGTGACCTCTCACAAAGGTCAAGGTCATAAGGAACAGCAAATAGTTTACAAATAGCTATATTTTGACATTTTATTTTTTCTCAACTACTTTTCACAACTTCAAACCCAAACTTGGTACAAATATGCCTGATGGTAAGACCTATCTATGCATACTAATTTGGTTGATCCCTTGGAAAGGTCAAGGGTCACAAGAGCTCAGGAAATGGGTCAAAAATAGCCATATTTTGACAAAAGATTTTTTTTCTCAAATACTATTCACAAGTTCAAACCCAAACTTGATACAGAGTTACCTGATGGGAAGACCTTTCTATGCATACTAATTTGGTTGTTCCCTCGGAAAGGTCAAGGGTCACAAGAGCTCAGGAAATAGGTCCAAAATCACCATACTTTGAGAAAAGATTTTTTTTTTCTTCTAAAATACTATTCACAACTTCAAACCCAAATTTGGTACAGAGATACCTGATGGTAAGACCTATCTATGCATACTAATTGGATGACCCATTGGAAAGTTCACAAGTCACAAGAGGCTGTCAAATGTGTGTAATATGCCAATTTTTGATAAAAGTTTTTGCACATTTTTTAATCAAATTTGGCACATATGGATTCTAATTTAGTCGACTCATTGCAAAGGTCAAGGTTCATGGGGGTTGACAGATGTGTGAAAAATGCTTACATTTTGAGAAAGCATGGATTTTGCTGGTGCAGAAGCCAGCCCTTTACTTATTGTCACAAAGGTCACACATATGTAAATATGTCATACATGTGAGCCATAATGGCTTTGCCTTTCTTGTTCAAACCAAAGACGGGTGTGCATTGTGCCCCTTATAGAGCTCACTGACGCATTGGCAAATCTGCGAGATCTAAACCCCAAAAAAATCCTAACGGAGTAAAACAATGACCAAAACTGCACTATTTCCTCATATGCTAAGATAAGATAATATAAGTTATTGGTCGGAGGGGTTCGCTACACGGACCCTTGTAGGTCTGAGGGAGGTCAAAGGAAACATTGTAGGGGAGGAGCCCATATTATGAAACGGTGCTTATTATGAAACACCTTGCTCCCGGCGAAACGGAATAACTTTTCTAAATTCCGCCTGTGCAGTAATATAGAGCTACTCCAGGCCTTATTTCCGGTACAAGAATGTCAGGCGTGATGAAAACGAAAACATGCCGAGAAAATGTGATTTTTGACCCTTCTGCGTCTAATTTTTCGCCATTTTGAAACACCTACATCAGCATTCAGTTTTGTGATTTTAAACAAAATAGCCACTCTTGTCATAAAGAGCAATCTTCGGACATCAGATAACCAGCGGCAATCGTTTTGGTTCTCTTTTTGTTGTTTTGGAGGTGACGCATTTTCCTGGAGAGGTATCTTGTTCCTATTATGAAACACAAAGAGCTCCTAATATGAAACGTGTTTTATAATTAGAACAGTGTTTCATATAAGGAGCAGTGTTTGTCTAGCGTATATATCAGAACCCATCCAGCCAGTTTGATCCGAATTTCAGATGTTGATACTTTTTCTCAATACAGAGTATCCCACACCATGATCGTGTCACTTTGCGAAGAGGGTGAGGACCTACAAATGCGCCACTTGTTGACTATCAAAACGAGGGGCGGGTGGTGCTGGTGTTAGTGCAGGTGGGAGGTCGCGGGAAGGGGGTGAGTGGTCTGGAGACCTTTTTACCAATGGGCGAAAAATCACACGACGGACCGTTTACAATTTCCAAGAGCCGAGGCGCTGGAGTGTGTGTGGGGGGGGGGGCGGAGGGGGTGGGGGGGGGGGGAAGGGGGGTTCAAACTCGCCAAAATGGAAAATTTCACATTAAAAATACCCTGGGAGCCGTGCACCTTGGAACACCCTTCTCCCCCTGAATTTGCTTCTTAAATATGTACATAAACCTGTGTCAATAATTTTAGGAAGGTTACAAAGTAAAATAGGTAAAAGCTCTGTCAGGGGAGAGAATTGTGCTGTATCGACCAATGATCATAGATCTATTAGTAGTAGTAGTATTGTGAGGACAAAATGGGCCGTGAGGTCTTTGCAAATGTCCTTTCTTTTTTTAATTAATTTATGCGTCTGCTATGCATGCAAATTTTCCTATAAATCGCTCATCATAGGAATAGAAAAATCTCTTTACATTTTGGTAATTCGTCCAGCTGGGTTTTTTTTTTAATATGTTAGGTGCTTTTTTTTAATGAAACTGGTAACTCATTCCAAACAATAGCAACTCTGTTCGAAAAACAAAACTTCCGCAGGTTAGTGTTGCAGTGGTGTACAAAGATTTTCCCTTCAGAGTTTCGGGTTCTGTCACAAATGGTGCTGCACAAATGTCGTTCCAATTTAGGTCGTCGGTGCCATTATAAATTATAAAAACTTGGATTAACTTCTCCACGTATTCTACGTCAACGTAAGGAGTGTAGTCCAAAGTATTTGAGTCTATCTAAATAAGTCATATTTCTACATTCTTTGACCAGCTTTGCTGCTCGTCTCTGTACCCTCTCGAGTACAACTGATTGTCTCTTTAAACCTGCACTAAGTAAACGACTGGAAGCAATGCATATGGAAGCCCCCACGAAGGGGGGCGTATCACATATCCCACTGTTCCAGCCCCCCTCCCCCCTTTTGGGGGACCTAGATTTAAATTTCCTTGCACCAAGGGGCTGGAACAGTGGGATATGTGATACGCCCCCCTTCGGGGGAAGGGGGGGGGGGGCTTCCATATCATTGCTGCCAGTCACTTACTTAGCGCACGCCCTCTTTCCTATGATCATTGGTCGATACAACACAATTCTCTGCCCTGACAGTGTTTTACCTACTTTACTTTGTAAACTTCCTAAAATATTAGCACTGTCAGTCTCGCCTTTTCTTTTCTGTGTCGATAATGCTAGCTTGTATCGAGTTTTACTTCTGAGGTGGAAAAACTAAATACAGTAGCTTTTATTCCCCCATACATAGAACATTTTCAACACACTTGCTGACATGCCTGCCCTTTGACCTTTGGAAGGAGCCAATAAACGTAATATGCATAGACAGTTTAACCCCTTGCAAAACATTTCCACTGGAGTCTTATTGCAAAGTTCACATACAAACTACCTGTAATAACAACAACCTAAAATAAAAGCCTTCTTACTTCTCGTGACCTTTCACCTTAATGAGAGGCTAACTTAGCAGAGCTGCAAACAAAAGTTGTATCATCAGTTTTTTCTTTGGCAAGTTTTTAAATAAGATTACCACTATTTTCCTTTTTAAACAAATCGCCCGTTATTGACCTTGTAACCTTGACCTTTCATGGAGGTCAGCTCAAGTGACAATCAAAACTATTGTCAAATATGATCGCTGTGCCAAATTAGAAGTATGTGGCTCTGATCGTCTCTCAGAAATTCAAAATGATAACATCTGTCACAATTGGATATACACAGGATAATGGATGAATGGACCAATAGTGGACCAGTGGAGGATGACTAATTAATAATAATAATTACGGTATTTATAATGCGCTTATCTTATAATAATTATAACTCTAAGCGCGCACTCACAACTCGCGCACGCATGCGCACGCTTTAGACAATGACTCACGTACCACAAATACATTACGACAGTCAGCTTGGGGTGGGGAGTGTGGTGATATAGTACTAGAACTGTTGAAAGAGGTCAGTTTTGAGGGCGGACTGGAAGGAGGAAAGAGAGTGTTTCTGACGGAGAGAGAGTGGGAGAGTGTTCCAGGTGGATGGACCGTAGACTGAGAAGGAGCAGGGGCCCGAAAGTGCTGATTTTGGTGCGGGGGATGTGGAGGCGGAGAGGGTCAAAAGAGGAGCGGGAAGGAGTGTAGGGGTGAAGTAAGTTGGAGAGATAGGTAGGAGCGTAGTTGTTCAGGGATTTGTAGCAGAGAGGCAGAATCTTATATTGGATGCGTTGGGGGATGGGGAGCCAGTGAAGGAGTATGAGCAGGGGAGTGATGTGGTCGGATTTTTTCTTTTTGAGGACGAGGCGGGCAGCATTGTTCTGGACGCGCTGGAGAGTGAAAGTGGTGGAGTGAGGGAGGCCAGAAAGGAGAGAGTTGCTATAGTCGATGCGAGATAAGATGAGAGAGACAGCAAGTTTGGTGACAGCTTCGGTGGTGAGGTATTTTCTGATCTGACTGATGCGACGGAGGTGGAAATAGCATGCCTGGGCCGTGGCGGAGACGAAGCTGGTCATGGAAAGAGAGGAATCGAGGATAACGCCGAGGTTCTTGGCCGAGTCACAGAGGGAGATGGGGGTGCTGTCGAGTTGAAGGTGGAGCGAGGGAGGGACCTGGGAAAGTTTCTGGCGCGGAGTGCCTACCAGCATGGCTTCCGTTTTGTCGTCGTTCAGTTTAAGCTTGTTTGCTGTCATCCAGTTTTTCACGTCTTCGTAGCAGTCAATAGTGACTGAGTGTTGTCGAGTTTGTCTTTGTCTAGACTCATTATATTTAACTCACTTTTATTAGATGAACCTATAATGTCTGCTAACCATCTCTCATGCCTTAATTTTCCAACAAAATGCAAGCGAAACTTGTAAAAAGGACATAATCACACTGTGTCATAATAGGAGACCTAGTGTTTCATATTAGGCAAATGGTGCCTAATATGAAACAATGTGTCACTTTTTTCAAACTGGAACTGCTTTTGCATTGATTCGAGTTTTGAAATTTGGCTTTGTCCTAAGATGTATCAATATAATCTCTATCAAACCCTGGTTTCGGATTGATTCTACCTTTCTTTGGACGGTCGCGCGAGGCGTTTTTGCTTAAGTGTTTCATACATGGGTCTCCTCCCCTACCCCGAAGGCCTGAGGGGTACAATGGTTTCTTTGACCTCCCGAAGGCCTACAACTGTCCGTGCAGCGAACCCCTCCGACCAATAACGTATTTGTTTTCATTCCTCCACTATTTTCGTAAAAGAAATCAAAAAGACATCTTGCGACCTGGATCACGCCAGACATGACTGACGTCAAAGGAATATACCTTTATACATAATAGACTTGTGACGTAATTTAAAATATGTCATGACGTTGCCGTCTCCAGTACTGAGTGTGCTTGTTGTTTCGAACAACACTAAGTAACTTTGTACTTTAGAACGTTTGGCGATCTTTTATATAACAAAACTGGCATCCAAGATGCGTCATCAAGAGGGCTACAAAACGTCCGCCATTTTTCGCTACAGGGTTTTTTATATCACGGTCACATGGTACAAAACTGGCATCCAAGATGTGTCATCGAGAGGGCTACAAAACGTCCGCCATTTTTCGCTACAGGGTTTTTTATGTCACGGTCACTGTACGGTTTGCGCTAAAGTGACTGGTCGTGTGACGTAGGGAGGAAAACGAAAACCCTTGTCGCGACAAATGGCGGACTTCTTGTCACGGTAGCCCTCTTTGTAACGTATATTGGATGCGAGTTTTGTTCTATAAAAGATCACCAAAATGTTCTAAAGTAAAAAGTCACTTAGTGTTGTTCGAAACAACAAGCACACTCAGTACTGGAGACGGCAACGTCATAAAATATTTTAAATTACGTCATAAGTCTATTATGTATAAATGTATATTCATTTGACGTCAGTCATGTCTGGCGTGATCAGCTCGGAAGATGTCTTCTTGATTTCTTTTACGAAAATAGTGGAGGAATGAAAACAATCTTCGGGAGGTCAAAGGAACCATTGTACCCCTCAGGCCTTCAGGGTACAATGTTTTCTCTGACCTCCCTCAGGCCTACAAGGGTCCGTGTAGCAAACCCCTGCTACCAATAACTTATATTATTGCCATATTTTTTCATATTTTAGAAAATAATAATAAATAAAAAACATTGGAACGTGTCTTGCTGTCAGTTACTAAAGACCAAAATAATATCGCACCAATTATCACACGGCTAATAAAAATCACAGCATACATAACGATAAAAACATGACTCTCATGCAGTGACTGAGTTCATGAAAAGCACATTGCCAGGGTGGTTGGAATCACTGGAGATAAGACCAGGGATACTACATAACGGGATAGGAAACGGCGGCCTCTTTGCGATACCTAACTCTTTGGCTATGTTTGGGCCAGCCGGGCATCATCTAACCACCTAGTTACGCAATCGGCGAGTCGCAATCAAACCAATTTGCGTGGTAATGCGCATGCTCTAAACTGCGGACCGGCAGCCGGATTTCGTTTACATTAATTAACAACGCAATTAGCAAGTAGAAAGATTGGTGTCTGTTTTGTTATCGGCCTTCCAAGTCCCGGTCTGTGGCTTGATTCTATTAATTAACAGTTTATTTCCCGAGTTTCAAGTTTCTTTTCTCGTGGCATTTTCAGTGTAGCTTCGTGTCGCTGGTATACCTCGCCCTGTGCCTAGGTGACGTGCACCAGCGGCACCATTGTTGCTATTTTCGCACCTGACCCGTCGCTCAGACCGGTCCTGTGCACCAGATTGGTTTAGAGCGTGTGCTCTCTGCACCTATAACTTGAGCAATCTCGGAGAAAGAATCACGTGACGTTTGATTGCTGCAAAATAAGATGAATAAAGAATACTCCTTTTCCCATATGCAGTCCGGCAATAATGCATCCTTATGCTAGTACCACGAAACCCATGATTACACGATTTGGCAGATTTGAAAAATAGTTTCGTTTTTCCTCAATGGTGGTGATTTTGCAACTTCTGCGTCGCTTCAAGTTGTGGCAGAAAGCACCGTCGTGGCCGTAGCCGTACGAGAGACGATTGCACTACAGTGGACTTGATTCAGGAATACTGACGCAAGTTCTGAGGAGAATGAACAAACTCCGGAGACCTATCTTTTTCCAGTACGGACGTACGCCCTCCAACATTTTATGCTCAAGGGGAGTCTAGTAAAACCGGAAACGAACCGTTTTTCGACTGCGATCACAATCTTCCGCGGGAACGTAAGAGACAGTGCAGAAGCCTACCTGCACGCGCAGTTATGGTGCACAGGACCCGTCCGAGCGAGCGGACAGATGTGAAAATCGCAGTAATTGCGCCACTGACTGGTGCGTTTAACCTAGGTACAAGGCGAGGTATACCAACTCGGCCATAATTCGCTAAGACGCCTTTTTCATACCGTACAGATGTCCACTCGAGCAATCGCACAACACAACCAATCAGAAAAGAAACGTAACCAAAACTTATTAATATTCATGAAAATGAATGTTCTAGAAATGACTACAAATTTCTACTACCCTCCAAGCGTCTTTGATACAATGTTAGGAAATGTTGCCGACAACTTTGACGTCATATCTGAGGTCACTAGAAGTGATAGCGACCCTGCTCGAACCTTCAAGACTAATGTAGGTCAAACTTTACAACGTTGTAGCGAAACTACGCGTCACAACAAAAATCGATCGCAATTCTCCGTGCCGTTGGCAAGACTGAGAAAATGAATCCTACTATAAAGGGACGTAATTCTTATTCAAAATAGCTCATATTAATATCGGATCTTTCCTATGATTAACACTGATACACATGCTCTTAAAGAATAACACAACCACAAACGCAACAGCCAAAAACGGTACATTTCCTCATACGATGAAATTGCACTAAGGAATACAAAACGAACATAAACGTAACAAGATTAATTCATTCCGAAATATATAGAGAGAGATAAGATAGTTTATTGCCATATGTTTCCATGTACAAAACAATAAAAACATTGGAATTTGTCTTGATGTCAGTTACTAAGACTAAAATAACACACATACGCACACACACATTAAACTCTAAAATATGATTTTCATGCTAAATACCAAGAAAATACCGGTATTAACACGGCGAACGGGCACGCCTCACTGATTCAGTTAAAAGCTGACTGTACACATTCCGACAAGTTCTCACTCGCCACTCGCGCTCTCTCCAATCAGTCCGGTTGATCAGAGAGAGCGCGAACTGCCAGAGGGAAAAATACTGTTGCGGAATCTGCTGGTCCTGGTACTGTCACTCGTTCAACTTTAAATTTCTTTGTGTGTACGGCGGTTGTTTTAGAACGTATGAAACAACCGCCAAACGCATAAAGAAAGTTGAACACATTTATAAACAGTGCTATTTTACCCTTTCAAGTGCAAAAGGACCTAGTTTACACTATTTTCTTCTCATCCCAGTACTTTTTATTGATGTCCTGCCATACACAAAAAAAATGTTTCCTCAAGCAAAAGTTTTCGGCGGTCTGATTTTTTTTGGGGGAGCGTTTTTTGACATGCTATAAAATCAAATTACACAAACTGCGTTCATGGTTTGAAGTGCTGGCGTGTTCATTTGAGTGCTGTCTACCGTAAACAACATCCCAAGTGACTGTAGAAGCAGCCAATAATAAGTTTGACGCCGTTGAATTTGTGCGATAATGTATTGACTATTCTATTCTTACTGCTCTGCGTGTTCGCGGTGGCTTAGTGGTTTCGCTCAAACGCTATCGGGTTTCGTGATTAAATTTTTGGGGGTAAATAACCATCTAAATAGAGGAGTACGGCATACGCAATTTTTAATGTTCATTTTGTGTTCATTTGTGTACTTGTAAAATGGGGGTAGGGCAGCAGAATCAGACACTGTGGCCCCTAAATTAAAAAAAGACCTACCAGTTACATACAAATGTCTGAGGGCATCGGAAACAACGTACGTTTCCCAATTCGACATTTAAAGGGGGAAAAGGTTATCATTCACAATGAATTTATCATAAAGAATGGCAAGTTTTCTTATTTTCTTGCACGGTATGCTCGCATTATGGAAACTTAATATGTAAAGAGAGGTAAAAGTGAAGAGGAATGGCTGTAGTAATTTTTCTAATTAAATTCATGTAGTATTTATACAACTTGGGGGTAGGGAAACAAAATCAGCCACTAGTCGTTTACATTAATTCTGACATCGTGTTCTAATGAGTTAAGCCTAAAATGGACTGCCAATGCTATAGAAAATGTATGAAGGCATCTGATCATGAGCCAGAGATTCAATATTTTTGTCATTCTTTTTTTTAATTTTATTTATTTATTTATTTATTTATTTTGGGGGGAAGGGGGGGTGGGCGAGGACGCAGAAGGTGTGCCTTAACACAATATTGCCAGATTTTGGTTTCTGGAATGAATTCTAGAGGAAGATGTTTCTGAGCTCATTATAGCATCTGCGACGAGAGCGAATGTACTAAGGTACACTTTGAAGCCCATCTTATAGAGTACTGGAATGAGGGAAGGAGGGGGGGGGGAGGTGGTTGCACGGTATTCAGGTCTGGCTTATGGACTATGGCTGTACAGTTAACTTTACGGTGAATACAGAAGAGAAGACATTGGACCAGCTGTGAGGTTTTACCGCCGCAGACAAGAAGCAGACATGACTGTTACACAACAGCAACAAAACCCTCCCTTCCCAATGCAATCAATCTAAAAACATTCATCATCATGCTTAGTGGCTGACAATGAAGTGACATGCTTTCCACGCAGACGGCGATGCGGACACCGATCAGTTGTCAAAACTGCAGTCAAATGTGCAGGACACGAGAACACGGCTGTCATTGGTGAAGAGATACCGACAGTCTGATTCTGCTACACCCTCATTCGCCACATTCGATAGAGCTTTTATGTCGGACGGGCCAAGTTTGAAGAGGAACCGCTACGGCAAACTGGAACATCAGTTAAGATAAACTAAGAATACTTTATTATTGATCGTGCGAGGGGAAACTTCAAGTCTGCTCTGATAGCATACAAACCAAATACAATACATACTTATCACATACAAAATCACAAACAATTGTTGCAGAATTCATCAAATAGTCTTCTTCTTGGCTTTGACTTCGCGAACGAAGATTTTATAGGAGTTGCCCACGACGTCTGCAGGCTTGTTCGTGGCTGCGGAGGCCAATCCGAGACAGGCAGGTTCGACCGCAGTGGCTGCAGGGGAAGGTCTGGCCAGGGTTCTGAGCTGCGGCATCTCTGTTTTTTCTCCTGAGCCGCTTGTCCTTAAGGCTAGCTCTGCGAGAGTCCTCAAAGGAGACAGCTGCCTTGTAAATGGTGGAGCGCCAGGTGTCACGGTCCGCAGCAAGCGAAGACCACTGGTGGTGGTCGATTTGGCAGGCACTAAGTGACTTCTTGAGACAGTCTTTGTATCTCTTCTTTGGTGCCCCTCTGTCACGGTGTCCAGTAGCAAGCTCGCCGAACAGGGTGATCTTTGGTAGGCGATGATCCTCCATCCTGGAGACATGCCCCGCCCAGCGGAGCTGTGTCCGCAGCAGCAAAGCCTCGATGCTCACAGTTTCAGCCTGTTCAAGGACCTCGACGTTGGTGACATAGTCACTCCAGTGAATGCCCAGGATGGTACGCAGGCATCGCTGGTGGAAGCGTTCGAGGAGTCGTAGTTGGCTGCGGTAGAGGGCCCAGGACTCGGAACCATACAGCAGGGTGGTGAGGACCACAGCTCTGTACACGCTGATCTTGGTGCCTGTTTTCAGCTGTTGATTGTGCCACACCCGCTTGAAAAGTCGCCCGAAAGCACTGTTCGCTTTTGCCAGCCTGCTGTCAAGCTCCTTGTCCAGCTTGGCGTCCGACGTGATAATGCAGCCAAGGTAAGTAAACTGGTGCACTGACTTTAGTTCAGACTCGCCAATGGTGATGTGAGGAGGGCGATACACTGTCTTGGGTGCCGGCTGATGGAGGACCTCTGTCTTTTTCAGACTGACCTCGAGTCCAAAGAGCTGGGCAGCATCTGCGAAGCAAGACGTGATGTGCTGCAGGGCTCTCTCTGTGTGTGCAACGAGGGCAGCATCATCAGCAAAAAGCAGCTCACGAATCAGTTGGTCTAGGGTTTTCGTGTGGGCCTGCAGTCTTCTGAGGTTGAACAGGCTGCCATCGAGACGATACCTGATGTACACTGCATCGTCATCATCGAGGTCCACTGTGGCCTGCTTCAACATCATGCTAAAAAAGATGGTGAAGAGGGTCGGTGCCAGCACGCAGCCCTGCTTTACGCCGTTGAGAATAGGGAATGGTTCTGAGAGGTCATTGTTGAGTCTGACCTGGCCTTGCTGGTCCTCGTGTAGCTGGACAATCATGTTGAGGAACTTTGGGGGACAGCCAAGTCGCTCCAGGATCTGCCACATGCCTTGCCTGCTCACAGTGTCGAACGCTTTTGTTAGGTCGACAAATGTTACGTACAGCCCTTTGTTCTGCTCGCGGCACTTCTCCTGTAGCTGTCTCAGCACAAAGACCATATCGGTGGTGCTCCTGTTTGCTCTGAAGCCACACTGGCCCTCTGGGAGTTGGTCTTCAGCGATGGCAGGTACCAGCCGATTCAGGAGCAGCCTTGCAAGGATTTTCCCAGCAATGGACAGCAGGGTAATTCCCCGATAGTTGGAACAGTCAGACTTCTCGCCTTTGTTCTTGTACAGGGTGATAACGACTGCGTCACGGAGATCTTTTGGTAGTGTTCCTTCCTCCCAGCAGCAGAGAAAGAGGTCATGGAGCTTGTTGTGCAGTGCTGTGCCTCCATGTTTCCAGATCTCTGGCGGTATTCCATCAATGCCTGCTGCTTTGCCACTCTTGAGCTGGTGGATGGCTGTGAGGGTCTCTTCAGCGGTGGGCGGTTCGTCCAATTCAACCTTTACTGGGAGGTGTGGGATTTGTAGGACGACTGCTTCTTGAACAGTGCGCTCAGCGCTGAAGAGGCTCTGAAAGTATTCCGACCAGCGGTTCAAGATGGAGGTATTATCTGTGAGGAGTGCCTGGCCATTCGCGCTTTGCAGGGGACTTTGTACCAGGTGCCTGGGGCCATACACTGCTTTCAGTGCTTCGTAGAAGCCCCTGTAGTCACCATTGTCAGCACAAAGCTGGGTCCTCTGTGCAAGTCTGGTCCACCACTCATTCTGGAGATCTCTGAGCTTGCGCTGGAGACTGCTGCAGACGAGGCGGAAGGCAGACTTCTTCACAGGGCAGGAAGGCTGGGCTAGGTGGGCCTGATGGGCGGCTCTTTTTTTTTGCTAGGTGTTCCTGGATCTCTACATCGTTTTCGTCAAACCAGTCTTTGTTCTTCTTTCTGGCGAAACCCAAGACTTCTGCAGAGGATTTTGCAATAGCAGTTTTCAGTTGTTCCCAAAGTGTTTCAGGGGAAGAGTCTACTGGGTCCGCTGTGTCTTTGAGCCTGCGCTGTAAATCTGTCTGAAAGGCAGCTTTCACATCGTCACGCTGAAGGCTGGCAACATCAAGCTTTTTCTTGGGGGGCCCCCATTTCTTGGGTTTTGGCTTGAAGTGGAGCCTGAGTTTGCAGCGGACAAGGCGGTGGTCAGTGTGGCACTCTGCGCTGGGCATCACTCTGGTGAGGAGGACGTCACTGCGGTCCCTCTGACGCACTAGGACATAGTCGATAAGGTGCCAGTGCTTGGAGCGAGGATGCATCCAGGTGGTCTTTCGACTGTCCTTTTGCTGAAAAGTAGTGTTGGTGATGACCAGTTGCTGTTCCGCACAGAACTCCAATAGTAGGCGGCCATTGTCATTGCAGTTCCCCACGCCATGCTTGCCGAGGACTCCTTTCCAGGCTTCAGAGTCCTGGCCCACTCTGGCGTTGAAGTCGCCAAGGATGATGACTTTGTCGTCTGCAGGGGTACTCTGTAGGAGGCTGCGCAGGTCAGTGTAAAACTTGTCCTTTTCAGCAGGCTCTGCCAGGAGGGTTGGGGAGTACACACTGAGAAGGGTGACGTGCTGCTGGTGTCTCAGTGGGAGGCGTATGGACATGATGCGGTCTGAGTGGCCCGTTGGTAGGTTTTCCAGCTTAGTCGCAATGGATGTCTTGACCATGAAACCCACGCCTGAAAGCCGTCTTTCTGATGCAGGCCTGCCTGACCAGTAGAGGGTGTACCCAGCACCAAGTTCTTGGAGGCTGCCTTCGTCCGGAAGGCGTACTTCGCTGAGCGCGGCAATGTCGATGTTTAACCTCCGCAATTCATGGGCAATGAGGGCGGAGCGACGTTCAGGGCGTCCGCTGTCTGCTTTGTCGAGCATGGTTCGGACGTTCCAGCATGCTATGTTGAGTCCGGTCGTGGTCGTCATGAGAGTGGATCCGTTATTCTTTCTTGTTTTTTGACCGCAGGAGAAGATGCCCGTTGACCGCGGCTAGCCAACTGGGGTTGCGAGGGGACGAGCTTTGGTTAGGCCACCTTTTCTAGGCCCCTCTCCGTGTGGAGCAAGCAGTGCTGTCCCTAGAGAAGGCTGCTTGGTCGTTCAGGGTGGGACAAAAATGTGACGCGCACACCCCAATTTACGACAGCTGTACAAAAAAAATAACGCTCAAGTTTTTGCCAATGGCATACATCGGATATGGAACTAGGGGGTGTTGGACAACAATAATCAGCTAAAACATTTTATACTTTCAATGGAACACACTTCAGTATATTTTACATAGACCCACGCCTGGACTACAAAGATACCTGATGTGAAGACCTTTCTATGCATACTAATTTGGCTGACCTCTCAGAAAGGTCACGGGTCAAAAGAGATGAGGAAATGGGTAAACAAAGATTTGACAAAAGATTTTTTTTTTTTTTTTTTTTTTTTTTTTTTTTTTTTTTTTTTTACTCAAATACTATTAACAACTTCAAATCTAAACTTGGTACAGAGATACCGGATGGTAAGACCGATCTATGCATACTAGTTTGGATGATTACGGCAGTGGGCAGATGTTCACATCTGCACGGGACATAGACGACCCCGCCCTCCACGAGTCGCCTGCTGCCTTGCAGGCCTGGCCGCTTGGCTGCGGAAAGGCTAAGGGAGGAAACCCCTGACATCAAAGCCCCCGTGTCTCCGGGGAAGGCTTTTGAGCCAGAGACTAGGACAAGGACAGTCTGATATAAAACCTACGACCCGAGGACCTCGATGCCATCGTCCCAGCTTGCTAGGCCATGGCAGATGAACCAAGGGTTTAAAGGGTGGGGCCAGTACTGCGCACACTGCACTCCACCAAAAAGCTCCACCGCGCAGGCTTTAGGAAACGTCCACGGACCATGACACTGACCATTCCAAGTCCTGTAGCGACGGGCGACGGGCGAAACGGCAGGTGAAAGATGTCACTGGAAGCCGCAGTCTCAAACCTGCATGCAGGCGGTTCAGGATATTGGTCGCCTGATGTTGACCTGGGGATGACAACATCAAATAGTAAATATAAAAGAAAGACTTAAAACAAGAACAATCGACAACGCTTAAGTCGAACCAGCAGTGGACATTTTTTTCGTTCGACTTATCCGACATATTCGGATAAGTCGAAATTTTCACAGTGTTGCTTGACTCAAGCGGTTGCTGTTTTTTTTTTTTGTTTTTTTGTTTGTTTGTTTTTTACGGACCAAAAGTATTTTCATGAAACACATCATTCTTCTTTTAAGATGTCAATAATATAATAAGTCATGCTGAAACAAAAAAAATGGTAAAAGGTTTTCTGACGAAAGCACATCAGAATTTACTTACACCTAAAGTGAATCTGCCGGGGTGAGAAAGAGAGAGAGAGAGTAATACATGGGACGTTCCATGCGACATCTGTAATCACACCTCTGGAAGCAACTATATTTCGGGATACCTTTTTTTTCCTGTGGCAATTATCTAAAATCCTTGACTCGAGGAATTCTCCCCCTTCCCCACCCCCACCCCCCCCCCACACACACACACACACACACCACCACCACCACCAAAACAACAACAACAAACAAACAAGAACAAAAAGACACACCACCACCACCGCCAACAACAACACTTTCAACAAATTCGAAGCGTGTGGGTGAGAATTTAACCTGTATTCCATCTTTTTATCCTAGTAAAGTCAGACACACTTTCTTTCCAAACAAACTGATACTACAGGGATGAGTACACTTCTGATGTAATATTAATAATAATAATAATAATAATAGCTGCAACCCAGCATTAGTCACGTTGGCTCTAAGCGCTTAAAAACACAGAGACCCGAAAACGAGACGCAAAAACGCAACTGAAAGGCAAAGGGGGAGCTTAATAACAATCAGTGATGACGAAGAACTATTTAAGAATATTGCCAGCGAATGTGGAAAAAGAATACCGTAACTTAGGATATAGCGGGCTAGACAGATGATTAGTTAGTTATTTGGGTTTAACGTTTTAGGCTACTAAGGCCATCTCACGGTGGGATGGGTAAAAATCTGGTCAGCCAGACTAAAAGCAATGTCTTAAGACAAGATGTAAATATAGCTTAAAAATATGTCGGGCTAAAATGTCGCACGAGTTTTTAAAAGAAATGTCTACAGACTCTCAAAAAGGGCAAAATAAAAAAATTCACGGTCTATGAATGCTCAGATCTTGTTAAAAATATTGCATTCTCTCAAGAAATAGAAGATTTTGTCCGGGGAAACTTTCCGGAACAAAACCTTCAAGGAGGCTGCTGTGAAGTGTTTATATCTCGTGTCAGTTAGACAGGCACAATACAGCAAAAAGTGTCGAACAGAAAACTGCTAATCACAAGCAAAACACTATGGACGCTCATCCTGTTTAAGTAAGTAAGAGTGCGTAACATACGTGTGCCCGATGTGGAGTCGAGTAAGGACAGTCTCCTCACGGCAGCTGCCGCAGCGGAAAGGTAGACTGTCGGACACCGTAGGAAGAGCTTCATGCAGCTTGTTCCCTTCCTCTTTGTCCCACTCGGGCTGCCACTCACGGGCTATGTACGCACTAATCACAGGTTTAAAATCACTATGAACAGTCTGTGTTTCAGGGACAGGGTCACTGCGGGCACTGTTGGCAGCAGAATCTGCGATTCTGTTGCCTTCGATGCCCACATGCCCGGGACCCAAATAAAAATGATGTCATAATATTCCTTCATCAAGTCTGCGTAGAACTCTCTAATCTGCATCAGCAGAGGGTGGTCTGTTCCCGCGCCCTGAAGAGCCTGCAGGGCAGAAAGAGAGTCAGACAGAATCAGGAAGTTCCTTTCCCGAGACTGATAGGCATGCTTGAGTGCCAGCAGAATTGCCTGCAGTTCTGCACTAAATACCGAGGAATGGCCAGGGAGGCGGAGCTTAAATGGGCGTCTAGGATGGCGAGAGGACACTGCAGCCGCAGCCACTCTCCCATCCTCAGACTTGGACCCATCCGTATAAAGACGACAATAGTCAGGAAAAATTGAAAAGGAGTTCATTGAGGCTCTGTTGGTATATGGCTGGTGGAGTACAATCCTTCTTGTGGGCGGTCAAGTCCAGCAAGATGTCAGGAACTGGTAGTAGCCAGGGTGGAGTGATGTGTTCCAGAGATTCCGAAACTTTGTCCAGGTCCACTCCGGCCGCCTGCAGATGAGGTCGGACACAGAAGGAAAGTGGACGGACAGCTCCCGGATGGGCATCGTAAATTTATGCAAACGACGGGTTAAAAACACAATCATAGGCAGGATTGTCTGGATGGGCCTTCAGCTTCAGAACGTAGCTGAGCATGAGGCGGATGCGGCGGAGCCTGAGAGAAGGCTCCCCTGCCTCGGCATACAGACTAGGAACTGGAGATGTCCTGAAGGCTCCCAGACATATTCGCAGACCTTGATGGTGAATTGTGTTCAGACGCTGTAGAACAGACTTGGAAGCCGAGCCATATACCACAGAGCCATAATCCAATTTGGACCGAACAAGGACTCGGTACAGTCGAAGTAAGACAATGCGGCCTGCACCCCAGTCAGTACGACCAACGACACGAAGAATATCGAGGGCCTTCCAACAAGAGGTTCTAGGGTAGTTAACACGGTTGCAGAAGGTCAATCGTTTGTCAAAGATGACCCTAAAAAACTTTGCCTCTTCGGCCACCTTAATTGGCACTCCAGCAATGCTCAGGCTAGGTTCTGGGAAAAAAATTCGTCTGGTTAGTAAAATGCACACAGACTGTCTTGGAGGGCGAGAACCGGAATCCGTAGAGAGACACCCATCCCTGGATGCGATCAATGCACAGCTGCAAGCGTCTCTCAAGGGACGCAAGTCCTCGACCTCGTGCACACAAAGCAAAGTCGTCAACAAACAAAGAGCATTCAGAATCATCCTTGACTGCATTTACAATGTTATTTATTTTAATGCTAAATAAAACAGGTGATAAAATACTGCCCTGCGGGACACCCATCTCCTGTTCAAAGGAGTCGGAGAGGGTGGAGCCCACACGGACATGGAACGACCTGTTAGACAAAAAAATTGTGAATAAAAACGGGCAGGTGCCCTTTAAAACCCATGTCCCACAAATCAGACATTATACCATACTTCCAGGTAGTGTCGTATGCCTTCTCAAGATCAAAGAAAATTGCATAGACATGCAGCTTGTTGACAAAAGCATCTCGGATAAAAGACTCAAAGCGGACTAGATGGTCACTTGTACTACGGAAGCGCCGGAAACCGCACTGGAGGTCTGTGACTCAAGATGCCACACCAGTCGGGCGTTGACCAATCGTTCCATAGTTTTACATAAACATGATGTCAAAGCTATTGGCCGGTAGTTGGCCGGGTCGGAAGGATCCTTACCCGTCTTGGGGATTGGAACAACTACAGCCTGGCGCCAAGATGGCGGAAAATGACCGGTTATCCAGATATGGTTAAAGGCCTTGAGAAGTACAAGGAGTGAATCCTCAGGCAGATGTGATAGGAGCTGATAGTGGATGGTATCTAATCCAGCAGCAGAGTCAGTACATTTCTGCATGGCTTGCTGCAATTCTGAAAACGTAAAAGGGGCATTATAGTCTTCCGAGTTATCTGATATAAAATCACAAGTACAAGACTCTCGTTTCTCCTTCTCTCTCTGGAAGAAAGATTAATAATGCTCTGTTGAAGAATTATGGGCAATGGTGGAGGCAAGCAAATTGGCCACAGCCTTTTTATCCGTGACCAAACCGGCACCATCTCTAAGATGGCCAACAGAAGCCGAGCCACCCCTGCCCCTAATTCTTCGAACAGCCTTCCAGACTTTTTGGGATGGAGTCCTAGAAGGTAAAGAGGAGACGAAGCGTCTCCAGGAAGCACGGCGTTCACGTTTAAAAATGTAACGGGCTTTCGCCCGCTTTCTTTTAAATGTTAAAATATTCGCTTGCGACGGATTACGAAAAGCACGTCGCTGAGCAGATTTGCGCATTTTTTTGGGCCTTGCGGCACTCTTCATTGAACCATGGTACTCTCGGCTTCCGAGGGAGTGATGTGGAAATTCTAGGGATGGTTTCACCTGCTACGTCCAACAAAATAGAAGTAAAACAAGAAACAGGTTCTTCAGCTGACATGACCACCTCCTCTGTAAGACGAGACTGACAAAGGGAGGCGAACAGAGGCCAGTTAGCTTTCTTGAGATTCCAGCGCCCCGCTGGCGAATCCTCCTCACAGCTGAAAATAATAATGATAATAATACCGTTATTATATATTTATGTATTATTATTATTATTATTATTATTATTATTATTATTATTATTATTATTATATTATATAATAACGGTATTATTATTATTAGCTGACCGATGACAGGACAACTGAGAAGTGGTCACTACCACACAGGTCGTCGTGAACCTTCCAGTCAAAGTCCAGCATGAGAGAAGGATCACACACAGTGAGGTCTAGAACAGAACTAGACCCTGAACCCGGGTTAGAGTACGTAGGTGAGCCATCGTTAAAGACACATAGGTTAAGGTGAGAAAAAACATCTTCTAACATCTGACCTCTGCTATCATAGTGGTCACTACCCCAAAGGTGAGCGTGACCGTTAAAATCCCCCATGAGAATAAAGGCATGGGGCAGTTGATCTACTAAGTTAAAAATATCATTACTACAGACCCGTAAGGATGGTGGCAGGTAAACACAGCATATGGTTATGGTCTTCTTCAAGATGACCCGAGCTGCGACAGCCTGAAGACAGGTGTTGATGCTAACGGGGCTACATAAAATTTGGCTACTAATAAAAAGAGCCACTCTACCTGAGCGCCTCGCTGAATCAGAGCCTTTATGTATAACGTTAAAACCATTAAAGGACACAGGGTCAGAAGTCTTCAGGTAAGTCTCCTGAAGAGAGATTACTGAGGGGTTATAGAACTTGACTAAAAGACGTAATTCCTCAAAGTTAGCTTGAAAACCACGACAATTCTACTGAAGCAGAGATTACATGATTATGTCTTATCTGGGGGTGAAGAGTTTTTCCCCCCTTTTTCCTTTGTTTTGGAAGGAGTTGAAGAAACAGAGGGGGGCCGGCTCCCGGGCCCCCTCTGGTTCCTCGGAGATGAAGGGGGTGGAGCTGCCGCAGCATCAGCAACTACAACTTCCACTCCCTCCGTCCGCTCCTCCAATGCAGCATATTTGTTTTGAAGGGGGACATCAGTGTTCCCCTTCTGGGCCCGTGCGCACAGCGGTCCCATAGATTTCTTAGACTTCTGGTCCTGGGCAGCGTACCTGCCGCTAGAGTTAGCGGACTTAGAGGGCTGACCAGAGCCAGAAGCCTTTGTAGTAGACAAACTAACAGGTTTGGGAGGGGGCTGAGGCTTAGGGGCAACAGAAGGCGGCACTACCGGACCGACAGCGTCCGCCTTCTGCGTTCCCTAGCTCCTCGTCACCACCGGAGGAGGGTTACTCTCCAGAGGCGAGAGGAGCCGAGGCTCCGCCCCCAGCCAAGAAGTTGGGGTTTGACAGGAGAAGTCTTTGGTGGGGCGCTTGCCTGCCACCGCTGCACCGAAAATATACACAGAGGTGTTAGAGGTTGGGACAGCCGCAGCTGCACCAGGGCCTTCAACCAGTTTTTTTGGGCATCCAGAAAGGACAGCCCCATCTCCACACGCACGTTCTGAATCTTGCACTCGGATATCCAACGAGGGCAGTTCTTATCCGAAGCCATATGCGCCCCCTGGCAATTCACAAACAGGGGGGTGGCTGTGCAGGACTCAGCAGAGTGTCCGGGCTTAGTGCAACGGGCGCATGAAGCCTCTGCCTGGCGGCATGTCTTCTGCCCATGGCCATACTTTTCGCACTTAAAGCACCGGAGGGGGAGAGGGACGTACTTCTGCACTTTCAAGGAGTAGTAACCTTCCCAGATAGTAGTAGGAGGGGTGGGGGTGCCAAACGTCAGGATGATGGTAGGGAGACGGATCTCCCCACCACCTCGCTTGGAAGCGAAGCGCCTGACGTAAGTCACCCCCTGAGACTTAAGGTTCCGTACAAGTTCATCTTCTGACAGTTCTGCCAAAGCTTGATCTTTGATTACGCCTCTTGACGAATTCATAGTTTTGTGGGGTGTGACCTCCACTGGAGTGTCTCCGATGGAAGAGATCCCCAGCAGCCTGCTGGAGTGTGCACGGGTACGGCACTCTACCAGCAAATCACCAGACCTGAGGCGCTGGGCATCAGGCCTGCCAACACGGCTCCTGAGGGTCTTCCCCACCAGAAAAGGATGTAGCTTGGAAACAGGTTTCTCCTTCACCTTGCTATGGACAATGAGGAAGCGAGCCCATACGGCCGACGCCTGAGGCGTCGCTTCCTCACAGTCCGAGTCACTCTCATGTTCAATGTCGGTGGCTATGTGCCGCTTCTGTGCAAGGTTTTGTTTTTTTGTTTTTTTCCATATTATAATAGTAGAGATATTCATCCCCTGGGGGTCCCCGCCCGCCACCGAGCCCAAAAAGGGAAAGTGCAACTGTCGGCGGGTCTCCAGCCGACGCACAATGGAGACTGCCCGAAATATATACTCAAGGGGGTAAGCCCGATTGAACCATTTGAGCCACCGCCTTCTATCACACCGTTAAATGGTATGGTATGGTATGGTATGGTATGGTATGGTATGGTATGGTATGGTATGGTATGGTATGGTATGGTATGGTATGGTATGGTACGGTATCTCCAAGGCGCACATATCCATCTAATTAAAGATGCTCAAGGCGCCGACGTTAGGATGGAAGCTGAAGCTTTGAAAGCCTGCTGCTAGTTCAGCGCTACTTTATGTGGAAACCTCCACCCGGCTATTAACTTCGGTGCATGTGAAATATTTCTGTTTCCATTTCACCGGCCCTACCGGGCCTTCTCTTTTCGATTAGTGGTAATGGGATTTTGAACGTGCGCACTTGATGATTATGCGTGCTGTGCACACGAAGGCGAGACAGGCAACCGTAAGCCGAGTCTGTACGTAAATTTGACTCGATGGGAATGAGGAAAAGTCCACATCCCATTCCTGCTCACCAGGTGATTCGAACCCAGGATCTTACGACTGCCAGCGCAGTGTCTTATCCACTAAGCTATGTCCCCATGAATGCAGGGGAATACTGACGTAAAGCACCTAATCAGCAGTAGAGGCTATAGCATGGTGCTCCGTATAGCAACCCGCATGTCAACAGGGATAGGGCTCAACGTGACAAGAGCCGATTGACTAGGCCGGTACGACTAGCCTCCCGTTTAGGTAGAAGTCAAGGCCAAAGTGGAGTGTTGGCACCAGTGAGCCGCAACCCAGAGGGAACCTCAGCCACCAGGATCCTCTTCTCCCCCGACTCGGGTCTCCAAGCACGGCAAACACTTGGGATCCAAAGGACCAAAAGCTCACGTGTATTTTTAAGTACCAATCCAACATGGTATGACCTGGGTTAGCACAGCTCCTTAAAAACCGGACCAGTGAAAAAGACTGAACAACATATCTGCTGACATCAAGTCCTAATCCTGGATAAAGATGGCACCCCTCTGCTAGCCCACTCAGTCAGGGACTGAGGAGACTAGCCACCCACGCCACGTGGAGGCCGGTGCCGAGTGGGTCTAGACAGATGCATGAGCTTTGGGGAAAAGGCACGTTTTAAGATTACTTTTGAATGCCGGGAGAGATGGAGACTGCCGCAAGGAGAGAGGAAGGGCATTCCACATGGATGGCCCAACACGGCAAAACAAAAACTAAAAAAGTTATATGTTTAGGGCTTAACGTCTTTTGTCCACCACTGTGATTTCATAGACGGGGCACCGAAAAGAGGTCTGTACAAATTTTGACCCCCAGCTGGGTTCGAACCCACGACCTTTTGGACGAGAGTCGGCTCTCGTCACTGTAGGCTCGCGCGCTTCTTGCCGCGTTGGGAGCTGGGTGGCTCGGTGGTACCACCGAGCCACCCAGCTCCCCAACACGGCAAAAAGCGCGTGAGCCTACCGGCAATGGAGAGTTTAACGCGGGGAACTTTCAGTGTGAGCGGATCGGCAGAGGAGGAACGAAGGGATCTGGACGGAGTGTAAACTGAGTTGAAGCATCTCAGTGACGTAAGTGGGGGCAGAGTGGTGTATGCCCTTGTAGCACAAAGTGCAGATTTTATACCGAACTCTATGTGCAATCGGAAGCCAGTGGAGAGATCGGAGTGCCGGTGTGATGTGGTCGGACCTTTTTAATCGCAGGACGAGGCGTGCTGCGTTGTTCTGGATTCACTGAAGGGGTTGTATGGAAGATGCTAGAAGAGATTTGCAGTAGTCTAGGCGGGAAAGGATAAAAGAAGAGACGAGTTTGGCAGTGGCGTCAGAGGACAGATATTTTCTAATGGCGGAGAACATAAAACCATCAGGCGTTAGCTCGTTATAATTTGGTTCGTCGCCGTATTGTCTTAGCCATGTCTCAGTCAAAAATACGAAATCAAAATCATTGTCACAGAAGTCACAAAATAGAGCCAGCTTGTCTCGCTAGGGCCAACAGACTGTGCATTAAAGAGACACATTTTCAAATGATCAGCATGAATAAAAGACAGCTCAGTTACGGCAGCTGCGGTGATGGAGTCGCCGGAGACAGCGTCAGTGATGTTGGGACCGCCCGAGACATCGGCAGCAATGGTGGGGCCGCCCGTGACAGCGGCAGTGGTGGTGGTGGCGGGGCCGCCCGATACAGCGACAATGGTGGTAGGGCCGCCCGTGACAGCGGCAATGGTGGTGGTGGCAGAGGCCGCCCGTGACAGCAGCAGTGGTGGTGGGGCCGTCCGTCACAGTGACAGCGGCAGTGGTGGTGGGGCCGCCCGAGACAGCAGCAGCGATGGTGGGGCCGCCCGTGACACCGGCAGTGGTGATGGGGCCGTCCGTCACAGTGACAGCGGCATCAATGGTGGGGCCGTCCGTCACAGTGACAGCTTCAGTGATGGTGGGGCCGCCCGAGACAGCGGCAGTGGTGGTGGTGCTGTCCGTCACAGTGACAGCTTCAGCGATGGTGGGGCCGCCCGAGACAGCGGCAGTGGTGGTGGGGCTGTCCGTCACAGTGACAGCGGCAGCGATGGTGGGGCCGCCCGAGACAGCGGCAGTGGTGGTGGGGCCGTCTGTCACAGTGACAGCAGCAGCGATGGTGGGATCGCCCGTAACAGCGGCAGTGGTGGTGGGGCTGTCCGTCACAGTGACAGCGGCAGTGATGGTGGGACCGCCCGAGACAGCGGCAGCGATAGTGGGGCCGCCCGTAACAGCGGCAGTGGTGGCTGGGCCGTCTGTCACAGTGACAGCAGCAGCGATGGTGGGGTCGCCCGTAACAGCGGCAGTGTTGGTGGGGCTGTCCGTCACAGTGACAGCGGCAGTGATGGTGGGGCCGCCTGAGACAGCGGCAGCGATAGTGGGGCCGCCCGTAACAGTGGCAGTGATGTTGGGGCTGCCCGAGACAGTGGCAGCGATGTTGGGGCCGCCCGTGACAGCGGCAGTGGTTTTTGGTCCGACCGTCACAGTGACAGCGGCAGTGATGGTGGGGCCGCCCGAGACAGCGGCAGTGATGGTGGGGCCGCCCGAGACAGCGGCAGCGATGGTGGAGCCACCCGTAACAGCGGCATTGATGATGGGGCCGCCCGAGACAGCGGCAGCGATGGTGGGGCCGCCCGTGAGAGCGGCGGCGATGGTGGGGCCGCCCGAGACAGCGGCAGTGGCCGGTGATGGGGCCGCCCGAGACATCAGCAGTGGTGGTGGTGGGGCCGCCCAAGACAGCAGCAGCGATGGGGGACCGCCCGTGACATCGGTAGTGGTGGTGGTGGCGGGGCCGCCCGTAACAGCGGCAGTTGTGGTGGGTCCGTCCGTCACAGTGACAGCATCAGTGGTGGTGGGTCCGTCCGTCACAGTGACGGAGGCAGCGATGGTGGGGCCGCCCGTAACAGCGGCAGTGGTGGTGGGGCCGTCCGCCACAGTGACAGCGGCAGTGATGGTGGGGCCGCTCGAGACAGCGGCAGCGATGATGGGACCGCCCGTAACAGCGGCAGTGATGGTGGGGCCGCCCGAGATAGTGGCAGCGATGGTGGGGCCGCCCGTGACAGCGGCAGTGGTGGTGGGGCCGTCCGTCTACAGTGGCAGCTTCAATGATGGTGGGGCCGCCCGAGACAGCGGCAGCGATGGTGGGCCGCCCGTGACAGCGGCGGCGATGATGTGGCCCCCCGAGACAGCGGCAGTGGCCGGTGATGGGGCCGCCCGAGACATCCGGCACTGGTGATGGGGCCGCCCGAGACAGCGGCAGCGATGGTGGGGCCGCCCGTGAGAGCGGTGGCGATTATGGGGCCGCCCGAGACAGCGGCAGTGGTGATGGGGCCGCCCGAGACAGCAGCAGTGGTGGTGGCCGCCCAAGACAGCAGCAGCGATGGCTGGGCCGCCCGTGACAGTGGCAGTGGTGGTGGTGGCGGGGCCGCCCGTGACAGCGGCAGTGGTGGTGGGGCCGTCCGTCACAGTGACAGCGGCAGTGATGGTTGGGCCGCCCATGGCAGTGGCAGTGATGGTAGGGCTGATCGTGGTGGCGGCAGTGATGGTGGAGGCGGTTATGATGATGATGGGGACGCCGATGGTACTAGTGATGTCGGGGGCGCTGCTGCAAGTTGTCCACAGGCCAATGAAGGTGGGGCGTTGAAGGTAACTCCATTTGACAACAAAGCACGATAGTGTGTGTGTGTGTGTGTGTGTGTGCGTGCGTGCGTGCGTGCGTGCGTGCGTGCGTGTGTGTGTGTGTGTGTGTGTGTTTGTGCGTACGCGCGCGCGCGCTCCAAACAGCTTGATCCTCAAGCGCCCTACGGGTATGTGTGTGTGAGAGAGAAAGAGGATCAATGAATCAATGAATCTTTTTTTTACAAGGGTGAAGATATTAACACGGTCAGTGACTATGTCATTTTTCGTACCTGCCATAAGCTAGGAAGGTCTACCGTGCACCCCCCCCCCCCCCCCCCAGTACTCAATAAGATGGGTTTCAAAGTGTTTCTTAGTATGTCCTGAGATGTTTAAGCCATGTTCCCCGAAAATCCTTAGGAACACACCAGAGATATAGCCGGTGGCGCAAGTCTTCGCAAGTGCTAAAATGAGGTTGAGAAACATTTTCCTCTAAATAAATCAGAATTCATTCCAGAAGCTCAAATCAGGCAATATTATGTTAAGGCACACGTTCTGCAGCCTCTGCAAAAAAACAGAATGAAAAAATATTGAATCTCTGGCTCACAGTGAAGGTATTTGTGCACCCAGCAAACGCCCATTTCTGCGAAATCGCAAAAAAAAAAAAAAAAAAAGACAAAAATAATGTGTCAGATGCCTTCAGACATTTTCTATAGCGCTGGCAGTCCATTTTCAGGCTTACATTATTAAAACAGGATGTCACTTATTATTATAAACTTGACTAGGTGATGCTGTGATCACTGTGAGTGCCACAGTGGTTGATTTTGTATCCCTACCCCCAAGTTGTAAAAATACACAAAATTAATTAGAAAAAATTACTAAAGTTATTCCATTTCATTTTGACCTCTCTTTACCTATTAAGTTTCAATAATGTGAGCATAAAGTGCAAGAAAATAAGGAAAGTCGGCATCCTTTACGGTACATTCGTGGTGAATGATAGCTTTCTCCCATTTAAAATTGCCGAATTGGGAAACGTACGTTGTTTCCGATGCCCTCAGAAATTTTGTATACAACCGATAGGTCTTTGTTAGGTTTTATTGGTTAGCTCATTCTACCGCAACACCGAAATCCCCAAATGTTGCAGTTGTCCTCAGAAGACTGCTTTGCAGTGCATGACACAGATCGGCCATGACAGAACAAGGGTGATGCCAGAATAGCTTGGCGCCCACAGGCGCCAAGCTATTCTGGCATCACCCTTAAACTATCATGGTCGATCCTTATCTTGCTGTGGTGTGTCTGGGGTAGAATAAGTTAGGATAGAGTACCACAGTTACTTCCAACCTGATTTTGTGATGCTGTGATGCATTTAGGGGCCACAGTGGCTGAATCTGCTGCCCTACCCCCATTTTACCAGTACGCAAAGTAACGCAAAATAATCATTAAAAAAGTGCTTACGTCATATCTTAAATATTTTTGGTTGCCAGTTTTTTTTTTAAGTATGCACATTGAGCATAAAAAGTTGTGGTGATCATTTCATTAATTTCAAGGTAACCCATCCATTTAATTGTAACTATTTTTAACTGGCTGGTCTTTTAGGTGATATTTTACCTAGCGTAAGGCGGGTCTAGTAAGGTCTCCCCTTTTCCTTTCATTTATTTTCATCTAGAAATGTGTAAATATGAATATGCGTAATAAAGTTTCATCTAATAGCCAAAACAATGTTATCAAATACTTAGTTTCCACATGTCGACCACGAGATCTCCACTTCCACCTTCTGCAACGTTCAATTTTTTTATGGCCGTCTTTAAATCTTATATTGTTCTGGCTGCCAATAAGTGAGCTGTCAAGAGCTAGGCAGCATGTTTTCAGAGTTTGGTGTACAGGGGCGTGTCTTCTGGTCAGAACTGCCAGCAGACCGCTTCTCTGTATGGACATGTTTGGAGAATGTGCTAAGGATACTGATTTTCTACGCCAAATTCGCATAGGGCTGTTTCCGCATGACCCAGTCTCACGAGGTGAGTCCAGCAGGGTCCTTACGGTCTGTGAACATTTGTGAAAGTTGTTAAAAAATGACAAGGTTTTTTCAGGGCCCTAGAAAGTCTGTCAATTTCAGTCCTTTTCCTTAAAGTCTGTGAAACTTTGTAAAAATGACAACGTGCTGGCAAACTTTTGTCTACTTCTTTTTCTTTTTTTTTTTTCTTTTTTTTTTTCTCCCCCAATTTGTGACTATTCCATTGCAAACGATCATGCTGACGCTTGTTGCAAGTGATCTATATTTAGCTCTGATCATAAAGTGACTGCGTGGCCTTTCTGATGAACATTCTGATTGGTTGTTTACGCTTCTACCGAAGTCCGCCATTCGCTAAGCGCTCTTTTATTTTGGTATCTCTTCATGCATTAGGCACGGAAGCTTCAAATAATTGCTGATACAGAATGATCTGATTAAAGTGTCTAAACCTTCAGGCTTCAGTTTGGGTTTGTGAAACGTTCCTGCTTTTCTGTATGGACCCAGTCCAGAGTAATCAGTGCGTAGATGAAAGATGGTGGCCTGGCTCTCCCTGTTTAGCTTGTTGATGTCATCTGCCCACGCGCTGCAGCTGCCATTCTGCTGTTGCCAATCACTTTGTTGTTGTAGTGTCTCCATTCCCAGCTAGTCCAGAATGCACTGGAATCCACTGCAGCACTATTTTGTGGACAGGGCATCCAGTCTATCTTGAAGCTTCCTGGTGAGATCAGTGGATCAAGCTGCTGCCTTTCCCTAGCTAGTGCTCTGCTGCTGTGTTGAGCACCTGCAGATCTGTATGATAGTTGGAGCTGCTGCCGCCAGCTGGTAAGGAGAGGGAGGTAGTAGTGCGGTCTGCACAACAGATGTACACGCCACTTCCTTCATTCCGCACGGCTTCTTGTGTGGTATCACAGCTGCTGTGAGGGTAGCGCTTGTGCACAACCTCCAGCAAGATGGCTTTGTGCAGTGCCGCAACCTTTGGCAAAGAATCCTGGAACATTGTTTATGTTGTCTTGAAGGCTCTTTCGAGATGTCCAGGTATCTGAAGGGAGCTGTTCACACATCTTTGGGCTTGGTTCCAGGACGTCAGTGTTGGCCCTTTGCAGGACCTTAAGTTATGCGGATGACTTTGCAGTGTGGAGCACAGCAGAACATCAATAAATAGCATCCTCCAGAATCCAGGATGCTGCCAATAGAGTCAGCATCTGGACTGAAAGAGGCCACTCAAACTGAGCTAGACCATCTCTTTCAATCAGACGGAAGAGGTCACCTCAAAACTGGAGACCTTCCAGTACCAAAGACGGACAGGCCAAATTTACTGGCAACAAATAAATTACTGGATTCACGTGGAGGCCTCACATCGAAGCCACGGAAGCTAGAGCTGCAAAAAAAAAGTCTCTGATGAAGGAACTGGTGGGGAGCACATTGGCGCAAATTACAGCATCCTGGCACAAGCAAACACCTGCTCGGTCAGACCAATAGTGCGGTACCAAGATACATCGACAACATGAAACTCTGCCTGCAAAACCCAAAAAGCCAGGCTTGACAAGATGCAGAACATGGGTCATTCTCATGATACAGTGACATTCTTAGAGCCATCTGGAGCACCCCAATTTAGGAAATGGAGGACATTGGAGCCACTGGAATGCAGAACAGCACACACGATGAAGAGACTTACTAAACACCGACATACCTTTCCGCTGCGGCAGCCGCCGTGAGGAAACTGTCCTTGCTCGGCTCCACATCGGGCACACGTATGTTACGCACTCTTACTTACTTAAACAGGATGAGCGTCCATGGTGTTTTGCCTGTGATGAGCAATTTTCTGTTCGACACTTTTTGCTGAATTGTGCTGATCTAATTGACACGAGATATAAACACTTCACAGCGGACTCCTTGAAGGTTTTGTTCCGGGATGTTCCCCATGACAAAATCTTCAATTTCTTGAGAGAATGCAATATTTTTAATAAGATTTGAGCATTCATAGCCTATGTAAATTTTTTTTATTTGCCCTTTTTCAGAGTCTGTATACGCTTCTTTTAAAGACTTGTGCGACATTTTAGCCTGCCATTTTTAAGCTATATTTACATCTTGTCTTAAGACCTTGCTTTTAGTCTGGCTGACCAGATTTTTACCCATCCCGCCGTGAGATGGCCTTAGTCGCCTGCTCGGCGTTAAACCCAAATAACTAACTGTTCCAAAACCCCGAATAGATATATTTAAATCAACTTTGTCATTTGCGGGTTCTACACTGTGGAACTCACTCCCACACCACTCCATTATCTCGTTTCAAGACAAGTCTTTATTGACACCTGACATCACTCAAATAACAATATCTAGTTATACGTAGACACACGAATGTACGTGTATATTATAACAATCATGTGTATGTGCGCGTATGTGTATGTGTGTGTATACATGTGTGTGTGTGTGTGTGTGTGTGTGTGTGTGTGTGTGTGTGTGTGTGTGTGTGTGTGTGTGCACGCGCGTGTGCGTTTCTGCGTGCATTTGTTTTTAGTGGACTGTATATTTTGTATTACTGTGCCGGCTTTGATGTCCCTGTTTTATGTATATTTTGTACTTAGTCGTATAGTCCATAAGCTAGGAAGGTCTACCGTGCACACCCCCACCCCCCACCCCCAGTACTCAATAAAATGGGTTTCAAAGTGTTCCTTAGTATGTCCTGAGATGTTTAAGCCATGTTCCCCGAAAATCCTTAGGAACACACCAGAGATATAGCCGATGGCGCAAGGGTACCCCCATTCGCTCTTCGCAAGTGCTAAAATGAGGTTGAGAAACATTTTCCTCTAAATATATCAGAATTCATACCAGAAGCCCAAATCAGGCAATATTATGTCAGGGCACACCTTCTGCATCCTCTGCAAAAAACGGAATGAAAACATATTGAATCTCTGGCTCACAGTGAAGGTATTTGTGCACCCAGTAAACGCCCATTTCCGCGAAATCGCAAAAAAAAGACAAAAATAATGTGTCAGATGCCTTCAGACATTTTCTATAGCACTGACAGTCTATTTTCAGATTTACATCATTAACACAGGATGTCATAATTATTATAAACTTGACTAGGTGATGCTGTGATCACTGTGAGTGCCACAGTGGTTGATTTTGTATCCCTACCACCAAGTTGTAAAAATACACAAAATTATTTAGAAAAAATTACTTAAGTTATTCCATTTTATTTTGACCTCTCTTTACCTATTAAGTTTCAATAATGTGAGCATAAAATGCAAGAAAATAAGGAAAGTCGGCATCCTTTACGGTATGTTCGTGGTGAATGATAGCTTTTTCCCATTTAAATTTGCCAAATTGGGAAACGTACGTTGTTTCTGATGCCCTCAGAAATTTTGTATACTACTGATAGGTCTTTTTTAGGTTTTATTGGTTAGGATGGAGTACCACAGTTACTCCCAACCTGATTTTATGATGGTATGATGCATTTAGGGGCCACAGTGGCTGAATCTGCCGCCCTACCCCAATTTTACCAGTATGTAAAGGAACGAAAAATGATCATAACAATTGCTCCTCTGTTTAAATATTTGTGTTGCCAGTTTTCTTAACAAAATATGCATATTGAGCATAAACATTTGTGATCATTTTATTAATTTCAATGTGACCTATCAATTTAATTGTAATTCTTTTTAGTTAAGGCATGCTTAATAAGGGCTGCCGCTGAAGCTTCTACCGTCTGCACATTCAGCACTCTTGTCAAACTCGGGGAAGGTGTACCTCATGGAGATGTTGTGTCTGATGCTGTTTTTGGTCTACATTAATGACATCAGTACAACAACGTAGGAAGAGCTTCATGAAGCTTGTTCCCTTCCTCTTTGTCCCACTCGGACTGCCACTCGCGGGCTATGTACGCACTAATCACAGGTTGAAAATCACTATAAACAGTCTGTGTGTCAGGGACAGGGTCACTGCGGGCACTGTTGGCAGCAGAATCTGCGATTCTGTTGCCTTCGATGCCCACATGGCCCGGGACCCAAATAAAAATGATGTCATAATATTCCTTCATCAAGTCTGCGTAGAACTCTCTAATCTGCACCAGCAGTGGATGGTCTGTTCCCGCGCCCAGAAGGGCCTTCAGGGCAGAAAGAGAGTCAGACAGAATCAGGAAGTTCCTTTCCCGAGACTGATAGGCATGCTTGAGTGCCAGCAGAATTGCCTGCAGTTCTGCACTAAATACAGAGGAATGGTCAGGGAGACGGAGCTTAAATGGGCGTCTAGGATGGCGAGAGGACACTGCAGCCGCAGCCACCCTTCCATCCTCAGACTTGGACCCATCCGTATAAAGAGGACAATAGCCAGGAAAAATTGAAACGAGTTCATTGAGGCTCTGTTGGTATATGGCTGGTGGAGTACAATCCTTCTTGTGGGCGGTCAAGTCCAGCAAGATGTCAGGAACTGGTAGCAGCCAGGGTGGAGTGACGTGTTGCAGAGATTCCGAAACTTTGTCCGGTCCACTCCGGCCGCCTGCAGATGAGGTCGGACACGGAAGGAAAGTGGACGGACAGTTCCCGGATGGGCATCATAAATCTCTGCAAACGACGGGGTAAAAACACAATCATAGGCAGGATTTTCTGGATGGGCCTTCAGCTTCAGAACGTAGCTGAGCATGAGGCGGATGCGTGGGAGCCTGAGAGAAGGCTCCCCTGCCTCTGCATACAGACTAGGAACTGGAGATGTCCTGAAGGCTCCCAGACATATGCGCAGACCTTGATGGTGAATTGTGTTCAGACGCTGTAGAACAGACTTGGAAGCCGAGCCATATACCACAGAGCCGTAATCTAGTTTGGACCGAACAAGGGCCCGGTACAGTCGAAGTAAGACAATGCGGTCTGCACCCCAGTCAGTACGACCAACGACACGAAGAATGTCGAGGGCCTTCTGACAAGAGGTTCTAAGGTAGTTAACATGGTTGCAGAAGGTCAATCTTTTGTCAAATATGACCCCAAAAAACTTTGCCTCTTCGGCCACCTTAATTCGCACTCCAGCAATGCTCAGGCTAGGGTCTGGAAAAAATTTCGTCTGGTTAGTAAAATGCACACAGACTGTCTTGGAAGGCGAGAACCTGAATCCGTTGAGAGACACCCACCCCTGGATGCGATCAACGCACAGCTGCAAGCGCCTCTCAAGGGACACAAGCCCTCGACCTCGTGCACACAAAGCAAAGTCGTCCACAAACAAAGAGCATTCAGAATCATCCTTAACGGCCTTTACAATGTTATTAATTTTAATACTAAATAAAACAGGAGATAAAATGCTGCCCTGCGGGACACCCATCTCCTGTTCAAATGAGTCGGAGAGGGTGGAGCCCACACGGACATGGAACGACCTGTTAGACAAAATTTTTTGAATAAAAACGGGCAGGTGCCCTTTAAAACCCATGTCCGATAAATCAGACATTATACCATACTTCCGGGTAGTGTCATATGCCTTATCAAGATCAAAGAAAAGTGCATAGACATGCTGCTTGTTTACAAAAGCATCTCGGATATAAGACTCAAAGCGGACTAGATGGTCAGTTGTACTACGGAAGCGCCGGAAACCGCGCTGGAGGTCAGTGATGAGACCCTGTGACTCAAGATGCCACATCAGGCGGGCGTTGACCAAGCGTTCCATAGTTTTGCATAAACATGATGTCAAAGTGATTGGCCGATAGTTGCCCGGGTCGGAAGGATCTTTACCCGGCTTGGGGATTGGCACAACCACAGCCTGACGCCAAGAGGGCGGAAAATGACCAGTTATCCAGATATGGTTAAAGGCCTTGAGAAGTACAAGGAGTGAATCCTCAGGCAGATGTGTTAGGAGCTGATAGTGGATGGTATCTAATCCAGCAGCAGAGTCAGTACATTTCTGCATGGCTTGCTGCAATTCTGAAAACGTAAAAGGGGCATTATAGTCTTCCGAGTTATCCGATATAAAATCACAAGTACAAGACTCTCGCTTCTCCTTCTCTCTCTGGAAGAAAGGTGAATAATGCTCTGTTGAAGAATGATGGGCAATGGTGGAGGCAAGCAAATTGGCCACAGCCTTTTTATCCGTGACCAAACTGGCACCATCTCTAAGATGGCCGATGGAAGCCGAGCCACCCCTGCCTCTAATTCTTCGAACCCAGACTTTTTGGGATGGAGTCCTAGAAGATAAAGATGAGACGAAGCTTCTCCAGGAAGCACGGCGTTCACGTTAAAAAATGTAACGGGCTTTCACCCGCTTCTTTTAAATATTAAAATATTTGCTTGCGACGGATCGCGAAAAGCACGTCGCTGAGCAGATTTGCGCATTTTTTGGGCCTTGCGGCACTCTTTATTGAACCATGGTACTCTCGGCTTCCGAGGGAGTGATGTGGAAGTTCTAGGGATGGTTTCACCTGCTACGTCCAACAAAATAGAAGTAAAACAAGAAACAGGTTCTTCAGCTGACATGACCACCTCCTCTGTAATACGAGACTGACAGAGGGAGGCGAACAGAGGCCAGTTCGCTTTCGTGAGATTCCAGCGTCCCACTGGAGAATCTTCCTCACAGCTGACCGATGACAGGACTACTGGGAAGTGGTCACTACCACACAGGTCGTCGTGAACCTTCCAGTCAAAGTCCAGCATGAGAGAAAGATCACACACAGTGAGGTCTAGAACAGAACTAGATCCTGAACCTGGGTTAGAGTATGTAGGTGAACCATCGTTAAAGACACATAGGTTAAGTTGAGAAAAAACATCTTCTAACATCTGACCTCTACCATCATAGTGGTCACTACACCAAAGGTGAGCGTGACCATTAAAATCCCCCATGAGAATAAAGGGAGGGGGCAGCTGATTTACTAAGTGAAAAATATCAGTACTACAGACTCGCAGAGATGGTGGCAGGTAAACACTGCATATTGTTATTGTCTTTTTCAAGGTAACCCGAGCTGCGACAGCCTGAAAACAGGTGTCGATGCTAACGGGGCTACATAAAATTTGGCTACTAATGAAAAGAGCCACTCCACCCGAGCGCCTCTCTGAATCAGGGCCTTTGTGTATAGCGTAAAAACCATTAAAGGATACAGGGTCAGAAGTCTTCAGGTATGTTTCCTGAAGAGATATTACTTAGGGGTTATAGAACTTGACCAAAAGACGTAATTCCTCAAAGTTAGCTTGAAAACCACGACAATTCCACTGAAGCAGAGAGTACATGATTATGTATTATCTTGGGGTGAAGAGTTTTTTCCCCCTTTATCCGTTGATTTGGAAGGAGGTGAAGAAACAGAGGGGGGCCGGCTCCCGGGCCTCCTCTGGTTCTTCGGAGATGAAGAGGGTGGAACTGCCACCGCATCAGCAACGACAACTTCCACTCCCTCCATCCGCTCCTCCAATGCAGCATATTTGTTTTGAAGGGGGACATCAGTGTTCTCCTTCTAGGCCCGTGCGCACAGCGGTCCCATAGATTTTTTAGACTTCTGGTCCTTGGCAGCGTTACTGCCGCTAAAGTTAACGGCCTTAGAAGGCTGACCAGAGCCAGAAGCCTTTGGAGTAGACAGACTAACAGGTTTGCGTGGGGGCTGAGGCTTAGGGGCAACAGAAGGCGGTACTACCGGACTGGCAGTGTCCGCCTTCTGCGTTCCCTGGCTCCTCGTCACCACCGGAGGAGGGTTACTCTCCAGGGGCGAGAGGAGCCGAGGCTCCGCCCCCAACCAAGAAGTTGGGGTTTGACATGCAAAGTCATTGGTGGGGCGCTTGCCTGCCACCGCTGCACTGAATGTATACACAGATGTGTTAGAGGATGGGGCAGCCGCAGCTGCACCAGGGCCTTCAACCAGCTTTTTGGCGTCCAAAAAGGACAGCCCCTTCTCCACACGCACTTGCTGAATCCTGCACTCGGATATCCAACGAGGGCATTTCTTGTCCGAAGCCATATGCGCCCTCTTGCAATTCACACACAGGGGGGGGGTGGCTGTGCAGGACTCAGCAGAGTGTCCGGGCTTAGTGCAACGGGCGCATGAAGCCTCTGCCTGACGGCAGGTCTTTTGCCCATGGCCATACTTTTGGCACTTAAAGTATTTTCACTTTCAAGGAGTAGTAACCTCCCCAGATTGTAGTAGGAGGGGTTGGGGTGCCAAACGTCAGGATGATGGTAGGGAGACGGATCTCCCTACCACCTCGCTTGGAAGCGAAGCGCCTGACGTAAGTCACCCCCTGAGACTTAAGCATCCGTACAAGTTCATCTTCTGACAGTTCTGCCAAAGCTTGATCTTTGATTACGCCTCTTGACGAATTCATAGTTTTGTGGGGTGTCACCTCCACTGGAGTGTCTCCAATGGAAGAGAGCCTCAGCAGCCCGTTGGAGTGTGCCCGGGTACGGCACTCCACCAGCAAGTCACCAGACCTGAGGCGCTGGGCCTCAGGCCTGCCAACACGGCTCCGGAGGGTCTCCCCCACCAGAAATGGATTCAGCTTGGAAACAGGTTTGTCTGTCATCTTGCTATGAACAATGAGAAAGCGAGGCCATACAGCTGACGCCTGAGGCGTCGCCTCCTCACAGTCCGAGTCACTGTCATGTTCAATGTCGGTGGCGATGTGCCGCTTCTGTGCAAGTTTTGTTTTGTTTTTTCCATATTATAATAGTAGAGATATTCACCCCCCGGGGGTCCCCGCCCGCCACCGAGCCCAACAAGGGAAAGTGCAACTGTCGGCGGGTCTCCAGCCGACGCACAATGGAGACTGCCCGAAAGATATACTCAAGGGGGTAAGCCCGATTGAACCGTCTGAGCCACAGCCTTCTATCACACTGTTGAATGCAGGGGAATACTGGCGTAAAGCTCCTAATCAGCAGCTGAGGCTATAGCATGGTGCCCCGTATATCAACCCGCATGTCAACAGTGGGATAGGGCTCAACGTGACAAGAGCCGATTGACTAGGCCGGTACGACTAGCCTCCCGTTTAGGCAGAAGTCAAGGCCAAAGTGGAGTGTTTCAGCCACTAGGATCCTCTTCTCCCCCGACACGGGTCTCCAAGCACGGCAAACACTTGGGATCCAAAGGACCAAAAGCTCACGTGTATTTTTAAGGACCAATCCAACATGGTAAGACCTGGGTTAGCACAGCTCCTCAAAAACCGGACCAGTGAAAAAGACTGAACAACATATCTGCTGACATCAAGTCCTAAGCCTGGACAAAGATGGCACCCCTCTGCTAGCCCACTCAGTCAGTGACTGAGGAGACTACCCACCCACGCCACGTGGAGGCCGGTGCCGAGTGGGCAGGTTTTGGAACAATATAAAGACCCCTCATATTCCCATAGCAGGAATCTGATTTTTTAAACAGATCTATTAGATATTCTGGAGCGCTATGGTTCCAGACTTTAAGCATCAGCACCCCTTTGTTAAATTTAAAGTGATTTTGAAGGGGTAGGAATCCAGCTTTATTCAGTTTTCCTCGGTTGTCAAGTGCGGGTCGGGAAGAATTAATTTTGCCATTCTCCTATGTAACGAATTTAGTCTTTTTAAGTGGACATCACTGCAACAATCCCACACCGTCGATGCGTAGTTTATATGTGACGTGTGCATTACTGAACAATTTTCTGGTTTCACTATTTATGTAATACTTTAATTTCGATAACATAAAGACATTTCTAGAGACCGTTTTACATACATTGTCAATGTGCATCTGCCATCAGCTGATTATCAATTGTTACCCACAATAGACGATGTTCGGCTATCTGTTCTATGATGTCGTCGCCGAGTGATAGATTAAGCGATAATGGTTTCAACTGATGCTTTTGGCGTGTTGCAATAATCATAGATTTTGTTTTAATAGGATGCAGAATCATAGAGTTGACTTTACACCATGCTGCTATATCATCGAGACTTTGTTGAACGCCGTTTTTAACTACACTTATGTCTTTGTTAGTTGTGTGGATTGAGGTATCATCGGCAAACATATCACACTGTGTTGCTTCGTAGATTAGACTTAGAGGTAGGTCATTGATGTAAATACAAAATAAAAGAGGACCTAAGATAGACCCCTGCGGAACTCCGAGTTTAACATCTTTAGTAGAAGAGTAGGCTCCATTAGCAATTACTTTCTGTTTCCTGTTTTCGAGGTATGACGTAAACAACGAAACAGCCATGTCGTTTTGAAGATAATGCTTAAGTTTGGAAATCAATATTGTATGGTTCACTAAGTTGAAAGCCTTTTTAAAGTCAAGATAAATTACACCTGTCAGCTGCGAAGTATTCATATTTGAAAGACATGTGTCTGTTAATATGCTCAGAGCCGTATGACATGAGTACCGAGGGCGAAATCCTGACTGAATCAATGAATCAATGAAACTTTATTTTACAACGGTTAAGGCATTGACATCGTTACTGACACAGCCATTTTACAAACCTGCCGTTGCTAACAACTACAATACTATCTACACATGCACATACATATAAGTAAAACATAATACTTGCAGACAATTAACAATACTGTTCACATAGGCAGACATACTCATAGACTCTCAGACACACCCCCCCCCCCCACCCGGGTCTGCCCTGGGGGACTTGGGTGGGGTTAGGTATTTTTTAGTTCCCAGGGTCACCCTGGTCAGCCCCACAGGGTGGGTTTTTCTCTCTATTCTGGGGCATGTGTTTCTGTCTACCCTTTGTCCATTCACCTGTATTTGCCTTTTTAAAACTCTCCCTACTGTCTGCACTGCCTGTAGCTCTTGATATTGGATGTGTGTTGCTAAATGGTCTTAGCTTTATTTAGGCCCCATGTGTTAGGTTTATTTAACGTATTTGACCGGCTGGCGACATACATTCAATGTTCTGTGTTTTTTTTTTCACAAGCAGTGCAGGCACGTCCTGAGAAAGCCTTGTTGCTGGCGGGACGTTAAGCAATGTACAATCAATCAATCAATCAATCAGACACACCCCCCTCCCCCCCTCCACACACACACACACACACACACACACACACACACACACACACACACACACACACACACACAGAGAGAGAGAGAGAGAGAGAGAGAGAGAGAGAGAGAGAGAGAGAGAGAGAGAGAGAGAGAGAGAGAGATAGAGAGAGAGAGAGAGAGAGCTAAGTAGTTCAAATGTTAAATGAAAATGATAACAGGCTTAATTGGGAATAAATTAGACCCAGCATAGAAAGAGACATATATTTAGGAGTGATCCACAAAATATTTGCAGAGACCCTTTTTAAAACATACCAGCGAGGAGGCGGGTTTTACATGGTCGGGAAGCGCATTCCAGATATGTGTCCCTGAGAAGGATAAGCTGGTTTTATATAGATCGATCCTTGGTTTTGAGACTCTGAAAAACTTTCTGATGTTTCCAAGCTTGGACTCAGACTTGCGGAACAAAGAGGAGATGTTCTCAGGTGTTTTGCGCTTCCACACTTTGAACATAAAAATTGCTTTATTATATTTGAAATGATCTTGAAGAGGTAGGAGACCTTTTTTGTGAGCTATTCTTCTGTGGTTAGGTGTGGATCAGGGCAGATTATTTTGGCTGCCCGTCTGTATAGGGAATTGAGTCTCTTTAAATGGACCTCACTACATCCATCCCATACTGATGACACGTAATCAACGTGAAAACGTATGTGAGCATTATAAAATAGTTTACGGGTATCTGAATCAGTATAATATTTCAGTTTTGATAACATAAAGAGATTTGTTGCTACTATTTTACATAAGGCGTCTGTATGAGCTTGCCATTTTAGCTGACTATCGATTGTAATCCCTAGTACGCGATGTTCGCTTAGCTGTTCTACTTGACTACCTTTAAGTGAAAGGTTAAGTAATAGAGGCGTTATCTGCTGTTTTCGGCGCGTGGCGACTACCATCGATTTCGTTTTGACTGGATGAACAACCATAGAATTGTTTATACACCAAGCAGATACGCCATGAAGACTTTGTTGTAAGTTGTCGGAAATTAACTGTATATCTTTACTAGTAGTATGAACTGAGGTGTCGTCAGCAAAAAGGTCGCATTGTACATCTTGGCAAGTAATATGTAGAGGCAAATTATTAATAATAAGCAAAACAGCAGGGGGCCCAGTACAGACCCTTGGGGCATACCGAAGCTTACATCTTTGAGAGAGGAGTATGAGCCATGAACAAGAACTTTTTTTTTTTCAGTAAAGTAAGATGTGAAAAAAGCAACTGCGTCTCCGTTATTAAGGTATTTGTGAAGCTTAGCAGTCAGAATAGTGTGGTATGGTATGGTATGGTATGCTGTCTCCGAGGCTCACATATCCATCTAATTAAAGATGGTCAAGGCGCCGTAGGGATGGAAGCTGAACCTCTGAAAGCCTGCTGCTACTAAGCGCTACTTTATGTGCAACCCTCCACCCTACTATTAACTTTGGTGCATGTGATATATTTCTGTTTCCATTTCACCGGCCCTACCGGGTGGTTAATCAGATCAAAAGCCTTCTTTAAATCTAGATAGACTACTCCTGTTAACTGTGACTTATTCATACCCTCGAGCCATGTGTCAACAAGGTGTGTAAGTACTGTGTGGCATGCATGCTGCGGGCGAAATCCGGGTTGAAAAGGGTGGAGGAGCTTACCGTTTTCTAGGTAAGCAAGCAGGTGTTTATGAACGTGCCTTTCCGGTGGTTTGGACAAAACAGATAATAAAGAAATAGGCCGATAGTTATTAGGGTCAGAACGATCTTTTGTTTTTGGAAGTGGAATTACTTTCGCATATTTAAGTTTGTTAGGAAAAGTGTTATGCTGGATAGAGATTATAAATGTAAGTTAAGGATTCTACAATGTATGGGAGAGACAGCTTAAGTATTTTCGGGCTGATGTCATCAGGCCCCGAGGACTTTTTATTTGGAAAGTTACTTATGAGTAAACCCACTTCATGAACAGCTAGCATGGGGATGTTGAAGCGGGGGGCTGTGCCCATTGTTCTTTGTTGACAAAACTCAGACAGCAGATTAGAACGGTAATAAGTGTTATCCTGGCTTGACGAAATTAGAGATTCGGCAACAGAAAGAAAATGTTCATTGAATGTGCCAGCAGTAAGATTAGTGGGAATGGTAGTTACGGTACTTGGAGACCCCCTAGTAAGTGTGTTTAGAAGGCGCCATATAGCAGAGGTATCCTTGCTGTTTTTAACCTGTCACGAACTAACTTTTTTCTTGCCTCTCTGATCATGTATTTAACACGGTTACGCTGTTGTTTATATTCAGTAAACATTTTATTGCTACGCCTTTTTAGTAAGCCAGGGAGGAAGAGTGTGAGATTTTACTGAGACGAATGGAGCAACTTTCGTGATTCTAAGTAGTCAGACAGGTGTTTATGTATATGCCTTTCGAGGGGCTTAGATAATACTGACAGCAGAGAAATGGGTCTATAGTTGTTAGGGTCAGTACGATCTTTTGATTTTGGCAGTGGAACGACTTTTGCGACTTTAAGGTCTGTTTTGAATACATAAGTTGTAAATATAAGTAAGGGTCTCTATGATGGATGGTATGGACAACTTTAATATTTGTGGGCTGATATCATCATGGCCGGAGGACTTCTTCTAGGTCACCAATTAGTTTGCCCACTTCGTGCACAGCAAGTGTGGGGATATTAAATGGTGGTGTGCCAGTTGTTTTTTCTGTTGCAGAAATTAACTAAGTAATCCGGGCATATGTCGGCCTCTGTATCACGACTATCAAATCGCAACTGAGAAAATCTTCGTTGAATGTGTCGGCGGAGAGATTACTAAGGATGGTTGTTGACCTACTGCTATTGCCTTGGGTGATCAAATTCAGTACCCGCCACACTGTTGACACATCTTTGTTATCATTGACAGTGTTGCGGATAAAGTCTCTCCTCGCGGCGCGCGCTATTGACCTCACACGTTTTCGCTGCTTTTTAAATTCATCGAAGTTCTTTTCTCTTTTTAGATCACTTCGCACCGACATAGCATGCATTATTTCTTTTGTCAACCAAGGGGGAAGTATCTCACTCTTTACTCTTTTTGTTCTAATCGGCGCATGTCTGTCTGATACTCCAAGGAACTTGATAAACTGTACCGGGCCAAGTGGACAGCGCAATATTTGGATCATCTGTGAGGAGGACCTCGTCAAAAGGAGTGTTACTGAGATCATGTAGAAACGCAATACGATTGAAATGCTTAAACGACCTGTAGGTTGTTGTGGTATGACTATGTTTCTTTAATTTGAGTTTTATAGACCAGCAACAAATCACTAAGATCTGAAACACTAACATCGGTCACCGCCTGCGGTTTTGTTTGTATAGACGTGGTCAATGAGCGTAGAGCTCGTGGCGGTAATTCCGTGGGGGATTTAACTAGCTGTACTAGGCCAAATAAAGAAGATCTAGTTTCCCATGCGGGATGGGGTTTAATCATGTCTATATTAAAGTCACCTAGAAGAATGACGTCATTTGCCCTTTACAAACTTTGTCTAGGTTAGTAGCAAAATTGTCATACCACTCGAAGGTAGACGCCGGATTACGGTAAAGAAACCCGACAAATGACGATGAGCAGTACGGGCTTTTGACCTCAATCCACACACACACTACTTCAGCCGTTTCTAAGTCTTTACGCCTACGTACTAACTGTTCAATAGAGTGATGAACGTATACAGTAATGCCTGTATGACCGTGACAGGAGGAATCTTTTCTCATGATAACAAAATTTAGAATTTTCACGGCATCATCACCGATGTTTGAATTTAGGCGTTACTGACTCGGTTAGGCCGAAAATGTCGAACGGTGTGGGACTGTTAAGGAACGCTGACAGGTCAGATGTCTTATTATAAAGATGAAAAACGTTGAGGTGACCCACTCGTAATTTATGTTCTTTTTATTTGCGTCTAGCCATGAGTATTTCGCTAACAGCTGTATTTTGTTTCACAATAAAACAGCAACTACAATAGCGGTGGTTGAGCAAACGCCAATCATAGATGGAAAGCCAATGTAAAGGGAAAACAAAACAATCAAAGAAAACAATAAAGTATGAAGACAAAATCTGATGATCAACTCATTGAAACGTTCAGGGATTATAAAAGCTCAGCGCCCACAGCTGAAGTTTATACGGGAAGTATCAATGTCAAAATACTCCACGTCTGTTTAGGAAGTGTTTGTGCTGCCGCGGATAAATACATGTAATGACGACGAAAACAGAACTTAAACCGCGGAGCACCCACAATAAAACGAATCGCTGTAAATAAAACAGCCCATCGGTGTATACAGTTAAATTTGCTGCAATGTCTATAGTACGGCTTAATAAACGCCGATTTAGATGAGAACGATTATAAAACTTCCACACAGTGGAATGTAAGTGAAAGCGCTACAGGGCCAACGCAGCGTGCACTTAAGACACTCAGTCTAGTCCGCAAGAGATGTAAGAAAAGTCCAGAAGTCCGGGCAAGTCAGTCAGTGTCTGCCAAAAAAAAAAAAAACTTGAAGTGCAAACTTTTATCATGCAGTACTTACACGTAATAACTTACACTCGCGAGAAGCGCAGATGTTAGTGCAACCTGCATAGTGAGGCAGCTATCCTTCCGAGCACGTGCAACTGCAGGAGCTCATGAGGATCTATGTCTCTTGCATTTGAGGCTTGTAGATGGCATGCGGTATTTATCCTCATGAGCCCGTGCATCTGCAGGGGCTCACGAGGATCCACGCCTCTTGCATTTACTGTACGGGTCAGTAATCGCGGCCTGCATGAGGTATCTATCTATCCTCCAGAGACCGTGCAACCGCACATGGGCGCATCAGGATATATGCCCTCTGAGTTTTGCGGTCAGAATGAGGTATCTATCCGCATGAGCCAGTGCAGCTCGGCAAAGGCTCATGAGGATCTATGCCTCTTGCATTTTCATTTGTAGTCAGCAGGCATGCTCATGAGCCCGTGCAACTGCTGGGGCGCATGAGGATCTGTGCCTTTTGCATTCAGATTTTCAAGTTTCGTTCTCTGCGTTCCGGTGTTGACGAGGTGCACAGGCCACGGAACATAGTGCCGTTTCCGTACTGTCCAGTCTTTGGTACTGTCCAGTCTCTTAGCCTTAGACAGTCCCAGTCACCCCCTAATATTTCAATCCCTGTGATGAAGCTCTATGCTCGTGCATAGTGCTCATTCATTAGGATTAGTACGGTACGGTTTTTGTTAACGGTTTGTTGCCGAAAGTCCGTGTTGGACTAGACGTACGTGAAATCTGTAAGACATGGTTAGCACGGGTTTTTTTAGTGAGTTCTGTTTCGTGCCAGGCGGAAGCTGTGACTGTCAGAGGTCTAGTTTGGTTATTGCGGGCTGTCTTGTCGTATGGAACGGTTGTGTTCGAGTTACCTAGCCCGCATTCCCTGACTCTGAAGCCTAGATTTCAGGTATGTTTCTATAAACGTAGTATTGATAGTTGTTTAGATAAAGACAGTATGCGTGGTAAGATTAATGTGGTTGTATAGCGGTGTTCTGGTTTGGTTTAGTATAGTATGTTTAGAATTCGGTGAAGTAACCGGTGTTTTTGTATACAGTTGTTTACCGAGTTAGATGACTAAAGGAATATGAAGTGTGTATGTCTAAGCCGCTATGAAGATAGTACGTGGTTGGGTAAGCATAGTCTTTTCCAGGGTATAGAGTAATGTATAGCAAGAGTGTCAGTTAGGCTATAGTCTGTTTCAAGATAGTGACTGATATATGGGGGTGATACGAAGATAGTTTATGAAGCACGTGTGTATGTGTGTGAATGAACGTGTGAGTTATTTGTATCAGCCAGGTTACGTGACGTTTCTCATTGATCCAATATGTTGTGTGATTAGCAAGTGTTACGTTGGGACTTTTGTTATCTATTTAGAGTTCTTGTAACGAGAGTGGAAGACGGACGCCGAGACGTCGAGTCGCAGGAGTGGACCTACGTGAGGTCATCCCTCCAGCTCTTCTGAGTGATTCTGACTGGGACCAAGACACCCAAGTCCAAGCGAGAACTGAGTGTACCGTACGAGAACGAGGACGCCCGTGCCCAAAGAGACAGGACGGCAATACGCGTACGACGAAGGACTTTCACGCCTAGACGTGAGAAGGACCAACGTAACCAGGCAACAACATCAAACAGGTTGGAGACATTGAGAGACTAAAATCTAGCCTGGCAAAGATACTGTGATTTAAGTGTGTGATAGAGAGCCTTGTATATATAGTTTGATAGTCTTTAAAGCGTTTTCTTTTCTTTTATAGTGTATAAAGGTTACTTTAGAAAGGGAGCCCGTGTGTTGTGTTTTACCGCATGAATGCGTCCGTCTGAGTCAGTGGCGGTGTATGCGTCTGTTGCGTGAGAGTCTGTGCGTACGACTTTGGGCAAGTCTGCGTGCGTTACAATCCCCTTTAAAAATAAAAAAAAAAAAAAAAAAAAAAAAAAAAACCTACCGCCTACCAACTGCACATTTGCCATGCACAAAATAAAAAAATAAAAAAAACAGCACATTGACTGTCTCATTTCTTGGCTATGAACCTGATTCCTTACCAACCCCACACCCAGCACAGCTGAAATCAGCGTGCCCCTCACTGAATCACTACCAACATAGGCCCACAATTACGGTACACTGGATAAGCTCAGGATGGTATGAATCAAAGTACCAAACATGTCTCCTCTTATCTAACCAGAAATTTCCAGCAAATTCCAAAATTCAGCCCTTCTGCAAATTTTCAAACAAGGCAAAAAGTTATTTTTTAAAACACCGGTCCTTACACTGCCTAATTTGAATATGTAACATGACCAACAATTAAACACATGAAGGTAGTAGATACGGCAGCAGCAGCTGTGCCATAAGCCGCCAGTGCATTGTCTGTAGGGGATTGGTTGGAGTTGTCTTTGTTGGCGGCGATTGTTCACACCCTCTGGGCGGCGGTTTTGCTGTAGCTGTGGCGGCGGGCGCAGTGAAGGGGGTGACCGGATGGTATGTAGGTCATGTTACATATTCAAATTGGGCAATTCAGGCACTGCAAGGACCGGTGTTTTAAAAAATAACTTTTTGCCTTGTTGGAAAATTTGTAGTAGGGCTGAATGTTGGAATTTGCTGGAAATGTCTGGTTAGATAAGAGGAGACATGTTTGGTGCTTTGATTCATACCATCCTGAGCTTATCCAGTGGACAATTGTGGGCCTATGTTGAGTTGCCGTTGGCGTAGTGATTTGAGGGGCACGCTGATTTCAGCTGTGCTTGGGTGTGGGGTTGGTAAGGAATCAGGTTCATAGCCAAGTAATGAGACAGTCAATGTGCTGTTGTTGTTGTTTTGGGGGGGTTTTTTTGGGTTTTTTTTTTTTGGTATTTTGTGCATGGCAAATGTGCAGCTGGTAGGCGGTAGTGTTTTTTTGTTGGCATCCTGCTGTCTCGGAAGACAATGGAGTATATGCGCTTGCTGGGTCAGTCCGTTTTTTAAGATTTGCAGTGCCTGCTGTGACTAATCAGTCCAATGCGAGAGCAGCAGTGTCTGTTGCATTTGCTACAGATGAAACCTGTGATTGTTGCCGTGGGCACTGGCTCTTCTTTCTTTCGTCTGCGCTGCCTCTTCTCCTCCCACTGGTTTTCTCTCCTTCCCTCGCTCAGCTTTATGCTGGTCTTCACTGCGAGCCGCCAGCTGGCACGATCTGCGGTGGTGGCTTCTAAGTCTGCGGGATTCAGGCTTCCAGCTTTCAGATCACGCTTGCAGACATCTTTGTATCTAAGTGCTGGTCTGCCTGTTGGTCTGGTGCCGGAGGCCAGCTCACCATACAAAATGTCCTTAGGAATCCGACCATCCTGCATGCGGCAGACATGACCGAGCCAGCGTAGGCATCTTTGTGAAAGGAGTGCGTACATGCTAGGAATGTTTGCCTAGGCCAGCACTTTCGTGTTTGGAACACGGTCCTTCCAAGTGATGCCCAAGATTCTCCTCAGGCTGCGCAGATGGAAAGAGTTAAGTCTGCGCTCTTGACGGGTGTACAAACTTCACGTCTCGCTGCTTTAAGGCCCCGCCACACTTGGCGGTTGTGCCCCGATTTTGAAGCAGATTCCGATCCGATTGCGATCGGATGACGTCATATATCCGATCCGATCGCAATCGGCCGGGAATCGGGTGTTTAGAAAATGCTCTATTTTTCCGATCCGAATCGGTCCCGATTGTAAGCTTCAACCAATCAGAGCGCGTCTCGCAAAGCACGTCGTTTCAGTTTGCAAATGGCGGAAGATCAGTCAACCACCTTCGTTGCCGATGTTTCGCCCGCCTCAGTCTTCCCGAATATGATGTAAAACTGCTGATAATGCAAGCACATCATCATCACTGTCCAAACTAGCATCTATTTCGCTGAACAGGTACGACCTTGATCTTCGATTCAAACCGGTCGGCTAAAGTCGGGGAATGTGTGGCAGTGCACACGTTTTTGCAGTCCGGTCCGATCACACTCCGATTCGAAACTGCTCAAGAATGGGCCTCAAAATCGGGCATGTGTGGCGGGGCCTTTGCGGAGAAGAATGCTGAGCACACAGGTCTGGTACACTTTCATCTTAGTGTTGATGGTAAGCAAGCTGTTGTTCCACACTCTCTTGGTCAGGCGAACCATCGCTGTTGATGCCTTGCCGATTTTGGAGTCCAGTTCATTGTCCAAAGAGAGGTTATTGGAGATAGTTGAGCCAAGGTATGTAAAGTTTTCCACTACCTCGAGGGTGTGATACAAGGGGTGCTGCTGACATCCTGGCCCATGATGTTTGTCTTCGTCAGGCTGATGGTCAGCCCAAACTCTTCGGTGGCGCGAGCGAAGCTGCTGAAGAGACGCTGTAGTGCTTCCTCAGTGTGGGCAGTCAGGGTAGCATCATCAGCAAACAGCATCTCTCTGATCAGGACCCTGCGCACCTTGGTCTTTGCGCGCAGACGTGAAAGGTTGAAGAAGCTGCCATCACTCCTAGTGTGGATGAAGACGCCATATTCTGACTGACTGAAGTCATGGCGCATCAGCAGGGAGAAGAAGATGCCGAAAAGTGTAGGGGCGAGTACTCAGCCTTGCTTCACGCCGCTTCGGATCAGGAAGGGTTCTGAGGATAAGCCATCATACTGTACGGTACCTTTCATTTCGTCATGAAAGGATGTGACCACCTTCAGAAGCTTGGGGGGGAGGGGGGTAGGGGGGGGGGGCATCCGATCCTGTGTAATAGGGTGAAGAGACCTCTTCTGCTGACCAAGTCGAAGGCCTTGGTCAGGTCAATGAAGGCGATGCAAAGTGGCTCTCTCTGCTCCCGGCACTTCTCCTGCAGCTGTCTCAATGAGAAGATCATGTCGACTGTTGATCTCTGAGGTCTGAAGCCGCACTGCGCCTCTGGGTAAACGCGTTCGGCCAACACTTGGAGTCTGTTCAGCACGACATGGGGCGAAGACCTTCCCCACAGTGCTCAGCAAGGAGATGCCTCGATAGTTATTACAGTCACTGCGGTCTCCTTTGTTCTTGTAGAGCGTAATGATTTTGGCATCCCGCATGTCCTGAGGGACTGTTCCCTCCTCCCAGCACTTTAGTAAAAGCTCATGGAGGTGGTCAAGGAGGACACTCTTTTTGCCAGCTTTGAGAACCTCTGGGGGAATACTGTCATTGCCTGGAGCTTTACCACATGCTAAGGAGTGAATGGCCTTGCAGAGTTCGTTTACAGTGGGCAGAGTATCAAGTTCTTCTATCACGGACAGGGGGGTGATGCTCTCCACTGCAGTGTCAGTGACGTCGTTCTCCCTCAAATACAGCTGCTGGTAGTGCTCGGACCATCTCTCCATCTGCTTGCCGCGGTCCGTAATGATGTCTCCAGTAGTGGACCTCAGAGAGGGGGGGGGGGGGGTGATCTTAATGGTGCTTGGGCCAAATGCTTTCTTCATGCCCCCACACATGGTGCGGATATTCCCAAAGTCAGTGGAGAGCTGGATGCTCTGGCAGAGATTCAGCCAATAGTCGTTGGCGCATTTTCTGGCGATCCGCTGAGCATTACTTCTGGCCTTTCGGAGTGCAGCTAGTGCCTTCTCTGAAGGTTCTCACTTGTAGTCTAGCAGTGCTGCACGTTTGGCTGTGACAGCTGGTTCAAGTTCGGTTATTCCTGCTTCGAACCAGTCTGGGTTTTTCTTCTCCCTCTTGCCAAAGGTTGCCATGGCTGAATTGTAGATGGCGTCACGAATGTGGCTCCACCTCTCTTCAGCGTTGTTTCCTGGGCAGTCCTTGAGGGCCTCTTCCATGGCACTAGCAAAGCGTGTGCAAACGTCTGGTACAGATGTCAGGGTTGTGTTGATATATGGCCGTCTTTTCTGCTTGGAGTTGTGGATCATCTTGGGGTGGAGACGTACCTTGCTCCCAACCAGTGAGTGATCAGTGTCACAGTCGGCACTGTGATAGCTGCGGGTAGTAAGAACGCAGTTCAGCAGCGGTCTTCTGGTAATGATGAGATCCAACTGGTGCCATTGACGTGATCTGGGGTGTCGCAAGGACACTCGGTGGCAGAGTTTGGTTAAGAAAAACGTATTTGAGATACACAGGTCGTGGTACGAACAAAATTCTAGCAGTCTCTGTCCATTTTCGTTGAGCTTGCCGATGCCAAAATGACCAATGCAACGGGGCCAGGAGTTGTTGTCGGCTCCAATCCGGGCGTTAAAATCGCCGAGCAGAAATAGGTGTTCTGTGGTAGGGATCTCTCTGATGGTGGGCTTAAGCTCTTCGTAGAATTCATCCTTTATCTCAGTTGAGGAGCAGAGTGTAGGATGTTGACTGAACCTGAAGAGGTAGAGAGGCGGAGCGAGAGGATTCTGGGTGTGCCTCCAGAGGGCGGCTCAATTGAGGACAGCATGGAGTTGGACACTGCAAATCCAACACCGTGTATTCGAGGCTCCCCAGGTTCACTTCCCTGCCAGAAGAACGTGTAATCCTGTTCTCTGAGGCTGCCACTAGAAAGGAGTCTAGTCTCCTGAAGGGCGGCAATGTCAATGTTAAGTCGTTTCAGCTCACGGTTGATGATAGCTGTCTTCCTGACGTCGTCGACGTTGTAAATCGTCAGAGTAGCCAGGGCACATGGTTCTGACATTCCAGCTTGCCAGCCGCAAGGCTGATTGTTTTTTCTTTCTTCTTGTTATTTTGTCTGGTGCAGGGTATACAGTCTGCTCTTCAGTCGTGTCCCTAAGCTCCAAGCACCCATTGGAGCAGGCAGACTGTGGCGGGTCAGCACCTTACTGAGTGGGGGCTGCCCAGTTTGAGGTGGGTGATAGCTGACCAGTGGGACGCGATGATCCCTCCCACCGTCGGAGACAACCCGTAGCGCCCGAGCTTACGCCAATCCGCTCTGGGCTTATGACTCGTAACTGCTGTCTCCCGTGCTGTGTTGTCGCTAGAACAGCGGCACTGGAGTGACCTCTCCAGGGCGCCAGCCTGGGCGAAGTGTAAGGAGATCCTGGGATGCCCAGTCGTCAAGATCCCCCTCTCGGCCTTGCTGATGTAGTCCAAAGGAATGCAAAGCAGTACGTTTGGCACCAGTTTGGCTGCAGGAGCTGCCGGAACAGTGCGTGAATACAGGCAGCTGTGCGCCTTCGGGCTCCACTCCTGATTTGAAGGGTTTACTCCCCTACATTTGGCCGTTGGATCAAGCCTGATCTCCTCCGTCTTTTAGCCGTTGGCTGTCAGAAACAGCTCATCCGCCTAGTGGTGCAGTGTGAACACCACCTCTCACGTGGTTTAGCCCACCAGCTGAGGTGGTTTGCCGGGGTGTGGCGCTTGGAGCCAGCACGTGAGAGATTATGGAGATGGGTGAGGACCAGTGATGCCCGTCCGTCCTATCATAGTGTAGGACGCAGCTGCCGAACAGCAAAGTTACTACCTCTATCCATAGCCCCCTACACCCCTAAAGTGTTTTTTTAGGGGATTGAAATATTAGGGGATGACTGGGACTGACTAAGGCTAAGAGACTGGACAGTACGGAAAAGGCACTGTGTTCCGTGGCCTGTAGGCACTAGCCACTGGCTATAAACAATATATCCAATATGGCGACTGAGTAGACCACGCTATCTCAGTGCGCTCAAGTTTTCGAAAGGTTTCAGCAGCATAAAAGCGAGCATGACCATATAATGCCAGGGGGAAAAGCTACAAAGAAGATATATGCAGTGACGGTTGGAAAAAAGATCGGAATATACCTGAATTGGTCGCACGCCTCCCAATCAGTCAACGGGTATCGTGGAGCGAGCTTCAAGGGCTTTTTAACGATGGCGGAGGCCCACGCTGAGATGCGACAAAGTGGCTACTGACCCGGCCGCTCCAATCCACGGCGAAGACGGAACAATAATTATGCCGAGACACATGATAAAAGGATGAAGAAGCCGCCGCACCATCATCGCCGGACCATCGAAATTCTACGACCACCACAGCCAGCAACACCACCGCACAGCCTGATGCTCCGCCATGTTTCTGCGGCAACAGCACAGAAGAACGTGCACTTACCTGCGTAGAATGCAAGAGAAAGGTACACCTTACCTGTACAAAGCTTCCCGTGTACCAGCTGTGTACCTTTCTGAAATCCTAACGAAGATTCACATGCGAGCAATGTGCGAAAGTCCTCATGGACGACCGCACACAAGAAGAGATCGAGTCGGCCATTTTGATAGCCACCCCGGGTACACACAGCCAACAAACCCCTGTCACGCAGCACACGGCCGAGATGTCAGCCCTGACTGCCCACACAAAGACTACGTGCGACCTGCTGCGTAACTTGGAAGGGGCGCTCGGCAACCTTGCAACACAGGTGGCCACCTTACAGACCTCACATGAGGAGAGTAAGGCTACCATCTCTTCCCTAGAGGCGAGGTTAGCCAGCCGTGACACCAGCCACAAACCCTGCGCCCCTTCGCTCATGCTGTCCGACCAAAATGATCCCTCGCACCTTAACTTCCCCCGCGCCCCCGTGACCCCCGACAACAACCAACCCCCAGCGGAGCGCACACGCCACGACAGCGCCGGCAGCGGTAACACCACCAGCAGCGAAGACAGCCTTGGATCTAAAGGGAAGACAGCGGAGTGGATCGACAACAATCCCGCGCCGATCGTCTTGATTCTGCACGACTCTGTGCTGAACAGGATCGACTCTGACCGCCTTGGCCGCTCTTACGGCCTGAAGGTCATTAAAGAGAGGGCCTACACCGCCGAACAGCTCCAGAATTACGCCGGGTCAACAGTGCCAGCCACTGCGAACCTGAGGCGGTTCTGCTCCACACTGGCATCAACAACCTTATGACGTAGAGTGCAGAAGATGCCAGCTCCAAATCGTAGCGGCCACTCTCGACCTCATGGACCGGCACCCCCGCAGCGCTATCATCATCTCAAGGGTAGTGCCGACCAACCGCTCTGACCTGCAAGCCAAGAGGGAGCTATTCAACGCCTTGGTATTTGCAGGTCTTCACGGCAACGACAAGGTCTCCTTTCTGAGCCACGAGAACTTGGCGGGAAGGAGGAACCTGTATGACGGCCCCATCCACCTGTCAGAAAGACCTCAAGTCCCGGCTGTGGCACACCCCGAAAGAGAAGCGACGCCGCAGCCGGAACCACCAGCCAGCAGCAGCAGCAGCAGGAGGGGAAGCAGTCCAACCAGCAAAACCAGCACGAAGAGCGACACCAGCCCAACAACGACCGACGACACTACACCAAGCCACGACACTACAGGCCCCTTCCACGCCACCGCCGCTACGACAGCCACTACAAACAGGAGGAGGAGCGCTACAACCCCAGAGATCGCAACTACGACGACCGTTGGGCCGAGACCACCTACCAGGAACGACCGCGACAGCACTACGCTGACGACCGGCAGAACTCCGGGTACCAGCAGCCTCCAGGACGCATCGGTTACAGAAGCCGGCGGGACGATCGAGAGAGTTCCTAGAGGCGATACACAAGCTACCTGTCAGGTCTGTACAGATACATGCTCCATCTCACGTTATTCGCCGCTACCATTTCATCTTGATATACTAACTTACTAATGCTTACTAACCTACTGAGAAGTATGATCATTATATAGAGGTAAGGCACTACAGCGAATATCTTTGTTTACCTTGCATATTACCAATGTTTACACTTACTCACTCATCATAACCAATATCTATTACTTAATTTTATGCCATATTCTACGGATGTCTATGTGACTCGTTTTGTAAGCTACTACGAGAGCGTTATGCTTTGTAACCCTTCGATTACTTGTAGATGCACTGTATGTTGCATATGATATAATTATGACAATAAGGTACCTTCAGATTCTGTCATGGAACATTAAGTGCTAAAGGAGACAATAGACGGACTAAGAATAAACAAACTCGTAGAACCCGAAGTAACCAGAAGACTTGAAATATATGACATAATATTCCTACAAGAAACCCAAGACGATAGTTATGAAACGTCCGTTCCGGGATTCTCGCGCGCTATATCATTCCACAGACAAAAAATGGGGAAGATCACACAAAGCCTCGCGGGCGGCATACTAGTACTGATCAAAGAAAGCCTACGAGAGAGCGTCAAATGCTTGCCCCGGCTGTAGCAACAGCAACATTGTTTGGCTCCAAATTAAAACGGACGAAACACGCGAGACACTATACATAGGCAGTGTACACATTCCCCCCCCACCCCCCACCCCCCCCCCCCCCCACCCCCCGAAAACTCCACATACGGCAGAGACCATACCGCGGCTATCTGGGATAAACTACAGCATGATATTGATTACTTCTCGTCATCCGGCAACGATTATACTCTGCGGATATTTTAACGCCAGGACAGGTTCGCATGCCGACTTCATCCACCTAGACAGAGTAGAAAACCAAAACCATCTGCCGGAACACTACCAGTTCGATAACATACATGCCAGAACATCCATGGACGTCACGGTCCACAAGTACGGCAGGCGGCTAACAAATATAATTATTTCTGGATAGCAGCCTCTTCATCCTAAACGGTCGGACCCTTGGCTACTTGACAGGTAGATTCACCTGTCACACGCCACAGGGGAGTAGCGTTGTTGACTACTACTTTGTCTGCAGCCAGCAGCTCTCGGTGGACGTAGTGAAGCTTACTGTTAAAGACCTAACACCGTACTCCGACCACTGCCAGGTAGAACTCGGGATATACGTGACGTTGAAGAACAAAAACAAGCGCGATAGCAACATAGCACGAACCCCCAGCAACTACGCGGCACAAACAATACAGACCATTCTAACCATAACGCGGATAAAATAGAGGATATGGTACAATGTCTCTCAAGGGCGTTGATCGGGGCCGCAGAGCTGTCACTGAGACAGAAACCGCGGCCCGGTTCTGTCCGTAAACATAGGAGGAAAAAACGGACAACAAAGAAATGGTTCAGTCGCGGCTGCATAGGAATGAGAAAGGACCTGAAATCTCTGCTCAACGCAATAAATAGAAATCCAGGCAACTCCGAACTAAAATCCAAATATTTCAGTAAGAGGAAAACCTATAATAAATTCATCAAGAAGACAAAAGCCGAGTACAAAAGAAAACTAGTGGATACCCTTAACGAAGCAATAGAAAAAGACCCAAATGCAATCTGGGCAGCAATACGAGAACTAAAAAAACGTAGATACCCCAATAGGTGCAGGAAAAACGACAGTTAGTGCTGCAAAATGGCTAAGCCACGTAAAGAACATAGTAGCTAGAGAGGTTGACGTTAAAGAGGAGAGAAAACGAGAGGTAGAAGCTAAACTGGAGCTGCAAAGAGAAAGAACCATGTTTCAATAGCTTAGATTTCCTAATCACCAACATAGAAATAGAAACAGCTGCCAAACATCTAAAAATATAAAAGGCAGGAGGCAAGGACGGCATCTCCAACGAAATGATAAAGACCAGCCTGCCCTACACTATCAACAGCTTGAGAGCTTGCTTCAACGCTATCCTAACCTCGGGGCACTACCCGCCCTCGTGGGCGGAAAACAGGTGTCAGTATCCCGCTACATAAAGGCGGAGACGCGACTGACCCAAATAAATACCGAGGCATAACTCTCACAAGCGCACTTAGTAAGCTGTTTTGCCAGGTCATCAACGAGAGAATAGTCAACTACCTCAAACAAAACAAACTTTACGCCCCAGAACAGGCGGGATTCGGAAAAACGCAAAGGACCACAGACCAAATATTCGTGCTCAAACACACAGTCGATAAATACCTAAAGTCTCCAAACGGCAGACTATACTGCTGCTTTGTGGATATGCAAAAAGCTTTCGACAGCGTGTGGCATGACGCTATGTTATTAAAACTCCTAGACCTAGGCATTAGCGGGCTCTGCTACAAGGTAATCAGAAACATGTATAGTCAGTCAACTGTGTGCACGAAAGTACTGGGCGGGTACACACAAGACATACCTTTAAAAAAAAGGGGGTGCAACAAGGAAATAATCTAAGCCCTTCTCTGTTCAATATTTTCATCAACGACCTCCCAAATTGCTTAAAGGACGAAGACTCCCCAACCGTTAACAATACCACAGGTACGGAAATACCGTGCTTGCTGTATGCAGACGATCTAGCGGTTCTGTCCACTACAAAAGCTGGCCTGCAGAACAAATTAAATAAACTACATAAATACTGTGAAGACTGGGACCTGACGGTCAATAAAAACAAAACAAAGATAATCGTGTTCGCACGAGCAGCACCAAAAGTACCGACCCAATTTAGGTATGGAAACGATTTAATAGAAACAGTGGATATATACAAGTACCAAGGAGTAATGTTCAATAACACAGGTAGCTTTACATCAGCACAAGACTACCTAGGGAGACAAGCCAGCAAAGCTGCTCATACCATTAAACGCTCACTATACAAACAAAACTTATATACTAAAACGATAATGCAACTGTTTGCAAGTGGTCCCTGTCGCAACATATGCATCAGAAGTATGGTTTCCTTTCACACTAAAGACAAATAATATGGACAGTGACCTGAGTCACCTCTTCGATTACTGCATGAAGGGACAAGTGCCTCACGAGTGCATCCAACTGAAATTTGCTAAGTCCATCTTAGGCATTCACAAAAAATCTATGAATAATCCGGCCCTACCTGAGATCGGACAGTTCCCTGTGAGCATCAGAGTATCGGTCCAAGTGATAGGTTTTTGGCTTCACATACTACACTCTGACAGTACCTCAGACAGGCGTATCACGAACAGCTCGAGACCATCGCCTCGTGGGTTGCTTTTACAAGACAAATTCTTTGCTCACTGGGCTTTCGCCACGTATGGGATAACCAGTGTACATTCCGGGGAACTTCACTTAAAACAGCCCTCCATAGAAAACTAGAAGAGCAGTACATTAGATACTGAAACAAAATTAAGCGGAACAACACATCTAGACTGACTCCATTCTGTAACAAAGCAACTGATAAATACGAAATACAAAGCTATCTTATTCATACACATAAATACGGGAACACAAACACGCCCTCACGAAGTTGCGAGTAAGTGCCCACATGTTAGAAGTAGAAAGAGGCAGGTATACAAACACACCCCGGGAACATAGACTATGTCGCGCGTGTGGAGTAGTAGAGGACGAAATTCACATGCTAGACGGTTGTAGTTTATATAATCAGCTCAGAACCCAGCTAGCTACAAGTACAGACTGCCATAAGCCAAGCCAACTACTAGTAAGAAAGGATGCACAATGCACTCTAGCAAAGTTTGTATTTGACTGCATCTTCGAGAAACGTAACGACCAAACAGCATTGATACTGCGTATTCCCCTCTCTTCTTTTTCACGCCCCGGACCGTCGGAGACGCTACAAGACCGGGCGGAGCCACGGACCACACGAAATTCACCGGCGGTCACAGGAATAATACGGACGAGACTGCGTGAACAGACGCCGCGCGATGAACACCAATGAACTGATTTACTGCCGACAGAAAAGTGCAAAATTCCGTATGGACTGAACGAGCTTAAAGAATGATAAAAAGTAATGTACATGATAGTTAAGTCCGATCCCTCTGTGTCCTTTGGCCCCAATGGGTCCCTCGACAATAAATGTTGTTCTTGTTCTTGTTCTGTTGGGGAATTCTCCCTGTGACGTCACGACTGGCCCGCCCTGACCTTGCTGAGGACGCGGGGGAAAGGCGTGGCCGGGCTGGCGGGTGTTGTGGGCCTGAAGCTGGTCGCGCTGTGGTTGCTCATAGTTCTGCAGAGTCCCGTTACCACGTCAGTCTCAGGTCCTGCTGCTGGTGTCTGGCTCCGCTGTATGGCCTGTGGGACTCTTGCTTCATGTTGTAGATGTGAAGAGGCTGGCTGCTGGCGCGGCGGATTTCCTCTATCCCGTGTCCGCTGTGGGGCTGGCGTGGAACACCCGCAAAGCGAATGTTCAGAGCTTCATGGCACCAGCAGGACTCGGGTGGGTGCCGTCCTGGTAGAGCTTCTTTCGGGGGGCTCTGTTGGCTGTGAGGACGATGGAGATGTGGTCCGCGAACATAATTCTCATCTGCTCACAGGCATCCCTAAGGACGTCATTGGAGATGGAGGCGGGGACAAAGAGGGGGTGGTTCTGACCTCTCGGGGGCATAATGGCAGAGCGGCCTGAATGCGGGCATTGGGGAAAACGGAGGTCAGAAGACGGAGGAGCTGTATCCACGCCGATGACGGGACCCTGCTGCATCATTTATGTGCAGCTGTTGATGCCGACGTGAAACACAACTCTGCGGATATGTCGTGCCTGGCGCTGGTTGCGCAGCCATTCCGCCAACTCGCTGACTCTAAGCCCCGACACCGACATGTTCTGCACGACGGCGCCGTCCACAGACATCCTCCGGGCATCGAGCCTTTTCAGGACAGAGTCGCCGATGAGGAGCGTCAGTGTTAACGTCGGGCCTGATGGTCTGGGCTCGCAGATTGTCCAGCGGGGTGACCGGTGATTCTGAGGTATTGGTCTCACCGGAGTCGGTGGCAGCGTTGAGTGCGGCACCATTGTCAGTACCAGTACCAGGAGCCTGCTGCTTCCCCTCGCCATTTGACAGGGCAGCAAACATGTTTTCGATGATGACGTCAGGGTGGGAGGGGGGGGGGGGGGTACTGAAGATTTGGGGGAAATGGGGGCTGTCAACTTCAGGGAGGATGATTTGCATGTGGTGGTGGGAGAGGCGGAGAGAGCAGGCTTGGGTTTGTTTGACTCTGCTCCCGCACTCAGTGCCTTAAGCTGCCGCTCCATAGTCGTGTAGCTTGCTGGTATGGCTGTCTTTGGAGGATGTCAGCTGGTTCAAGCGGTTGTTATGGGCTTGCTGTGTTTTTGTCACTGGCTCTAGCGTGAGTTCATCGCTTCAGTGACAAATCTGTCTGTCGCCCTGGAACAGTTTTTCAGTTTGACGTCACTGTCAGGGGCGACTGAGACTGTCGAGCTGTGCCTGACTGTCAGACAAGGAGGCACAGCGAGCTTTCACTTCTGACACCTCTCTCCGCGTCAGATGTAGCTCTGCCTGTAGTGTGCGGATGGTGGTGGTGTAGAGAGAGAGAGAGAGAGAGGGAGAGAGAGAGAGAGAGAGAGAGAGAGAGAGAGAGAGAGAGAGAGAGAGAGAGAGAGAGAGAGAGAGAACAATTGTTTTTGGTCAAAATATGGCTATTTTGGACCTATTTCCTGAGCTCTTGTGCCCCTTAACCTTTCTGAGGGATTAACCAAATTAGTATGCATAGAAAGGTCTTCCCATCAGGTATCTCTGTAGCAAGTTTGAGTTTGAAGTTGTGAATAGTATTTGAGAAAAGAAATCTTTTGTCAAAATATGGCTATTTTTCACATTTCCTGAGCTCTTGTGACCCTTGACCTTTCCGATGGATCAACCAAACTAGTATGCAGTAGTCTTCCCATCAGGTATCTTTGTACCAAGTTTGGGTTAGAAGTTGTGAATAGTATGTGAGAAAAAATAAATTATGTAAAAATATAGCTATTTTAAAACTATATCCTTATCCCCTGTGGCCTGACCTTTGTGAGATGTCACTCAATTTGGTATGTTTAGAAAGGTCTTGCCACAAAGGATCATTGGGCCAAGTTTGAAGATTGTGGCTTGAATAGTCTCTGAGAAAATGCCAACGTTAAAGTTTACCACTTGACGACAGACGATGGCGGACGGACGACGGACGGACGACCACTGGCCCAAAACATAGACTCACTTTTGCTTCGCACGTGAGCCAAAAACAGCAAGGGTGATACAATGTTCCTGGGACGGCTATTGCATTTTGGCGTTGAATTGATGCGGTAGAGTGTGATTTTTGGGTGTATAAGATGTGTATCAGAGAGAGAGAGAGAGAGAGAGAGAGAGAGAGAGAGAGAGAGAGAGAGAGAGAGAGAGAGAGAGAGAGAGAGAGAGAGAATTATATCATATTTAGAATCAACGTATTGCGTGAATGTCTGCATGGTGACGGCGGAGTTGCTTCTTTTACGTCACCACCACTGTTTGACTTTCTCCAGAAGTCAAGGTTTTTTACTGTTTTATTTTTTTCTGAAAATAATTAATCTTTACTGAAGAAGTTGAAAGGTTACAAAGCTGGAGGCTAACAAACTCATTCAATGTCTTTCTCCAAACTAGCTATATCCAAAATTTCAAGTAATAGACCGTAGCGAGAATGCGTCTGAGGACGACAACATCGCATTAAGTGACGGAAGAGCTGAGGACCGTCTGGAACTGTCCCCATCATCGTCGATTCATTGCCGAGAGTTTAAGCCATACCGGTACACTAAAGTGCACACTCTTCGATCAACCTCAGATAGGCCTACTGCTCTTTCCCGCAGCATGCGTGTTTATTTGCAAGTTCAGCAATCGAGTCAGCCCACTTGAACACCAGTTCAGAAAACTGGGGAAGGCGGCTGCTGAAACTGAGTGGTCTCAAGTCATTTCAGCGCCGCGGGAAACTGAACTGATTTACCCCCAGTAGCAGAAAACCCGCACAAAATTGTCCAATAAGGTTGCAGGTTGGACTGCGATACTGACACTGAGAAAGAAACGATGTTATCAGTACGACCGATAATGTTAATGTGACCATAATCCCCCCCCCTCCCCCCCCCAAAAAAAAAAAAAAAAAAAAAAAAACAGCAAAACAAACAAACAAACAAACAAACAAACAAAACACCAAAAATCATCAAACAAACAAAAACAAAAAAAAAAAAAAAAAAAAAAAAAACGTAAAAAAAAAAAAAAAAACAAACAAACAAAAACACGCCCAAAAACGTGATTCAGTCACTGATTTTGCCTGGTGAACTTTTCCGTAGACGTTTACCCGCTCAATTCAGTGGTCTAATTGAATAGACACGTTGAAAAATCTTTAGATCTATCAATACTGATTCTCACACGCGTTTTGGTGGCTAATTGATTTGGATTCGAGCGAAAATTATGGCATATACAAATATTGGCATCTATTTGTGTGATCTGTTTGGCCTTAACCTTAAAAAGAGGTAACATTTAAATGCGATTTTATAAATTATACAGTATTCCGTCTTTGTGCCGAGTCATTAAGTCACTGGTCCTATGAGTCTCTGCGGCGGAGAAAATCGGACATCGTCTCACGAGTCATCATCGCGGCAAATCAGTGATTGATTGACGAACACGTGAACCGCACTGACGTGCAGGTGTCTTGTGCAATATGACCCGTATTCAGGGTGTTTGCCTGGAGGAAGTGTTGCCGACTTCTTTTATATGGCATCACAGAAAGCTTTTGACGCAAGGCGGATGTCCGGCTACTGAGGTTGGCCGTTTTCTGCAGTATGTGCCCCAGCCTAGGGGCTTACTCATGAGAAGATTGCGGAATTTTTTCATAAAAAGATGAAAAGAAATTTCACAGCGTGTAAGAATATTTGTAAAAAAAAAAAAAAAAAAAAAGCGTGGTCAGCGTGGTTAACGAACATTGCGGCAAACGCCCTAACTGACTGATATCCTGGAGCAAAGGGGACTGTTGGTTAGTGTGCTGATGTGCGAGACAGTCAGTCTCCGCGCGCGCAGGCATGATCAGCGAACACTCCCTCCACAGATACGCATGGAAGGTGGGCAAGTTATACGTCAAGTCTACAAAGAGGCAGTGCCCGGAAATATCCTATCATGCTTACAGGCATGTATAGTGATCTCAACCAATGATAAGCCTTCTGCCAGAATGATGTGAAAGAAGCCACACTCCAGTATTTTGTATAAACCAATTAGAAATGAGCATGGCGTTACTTTTTTTTGGTGTTACACCTTGTTTTGGCAGTGATAATATGTGTGGTACGTATAATAGCAATGTGATCTGTAAGTTGTAATTGCATTGTTTATATGTATCGATATGTTCTATTTATATGTTTATTTGTTTTGATAAATTTGTTTTGTTTGTGGGCAGTGGGCAGATGTTCACATCTGCACGGGACATAGACGACCCCGCCCTCCATGAGTCGCCTGCTGCCTTGCAGGCCTGGCCGCTTGGCTGCGGAAAGGCTAAGGGAGGAAACCCCTGACATCAAAGCCCCCGTGTCTCCGGGGAAGGCTTTTGAGCCAGAGACTAGGACAAGGACAGTCTGATATAAAACCTACGACCCGAGGACCTCGATGCCATCGTCCCAGCTTGCTAGGCCATGGCAGATGAACCAAGGGTTTAAAGGGTGGGGCCAGTACTGCGCACACTGCACTCCACCAAAAAGCTCCACCGCGCAGGCTTTAGGAAACGTCCACGGACCATGACACTGACCATTCCAAGTCCTGTAGCGACGGGCGAGGGGCGAAACGGCAGGTGAAAGATGTCACTGGAAGCCGCAGTCTCAAACCTGCATGCAGGCGGTTCAGGATATTGGTCGCCTGATGTTGACCTGGGGATGACAACATCACTCGGCACACCCTGAACGACCAAGCAGCCTTCTCTAGGGACAGCACTGCTTGCTCCACACGGAGAGGGGCCTAGAAAAGGTGGCCTAACCAAAGCTCGTCCCCTCGCAACCCCAGTTGGCTAGCCGCGGTCAACGGGCATCTTCTCCTGCGGTCAAAAAACAAGAAAGAATAACGGATCCACTCTCATGACGACCACGACCGGACTCAACGTAGCATGCTGGAACGTCCGAACCATGCTCGACAAAGCAGACAGCGGACGCCCTGAACGTCGCTCCGCCCTCATTGCCCATGAATTGCGGAGGTTAAACATCGACATCGCCGCACTCAGCGAAGTACGCCTTCCGGACGAAGGCAGCCTCCAAGAACTTGGTGCTGGGTACACCCTCTACTGGTCAGGCAGGCCTGCATCAGAAAGACGGCTTTCAGGCGTGGGTTTCATGGTCAAGACATCCATTGCGACTAAGCTGGAAAACCTACCAACGGGCCACTCAGACCGCATCATGTCCATGCGCCTCCCACTGAGACACCAGCAGCATGTCACCCTTCTCAGTGTGTACTCCCCAACCCTCCTGGCAGAGCCTGCTGAAAAGGACAAGTTTTACACTGACCTGCGCAGCCTCCTACAGAGTACCCCTGCAGACGACAAAGTCATCATCCTTGGCGACTTCAACGCCAGAGTGGGCCAGGACTCTGAAGCCTGGAAAGGAGTCCTCGGCAAGCATGGCGTGGGGAACTGCAATGACAATGGCCGCCTACTATTGGAGTTCTGTGCGGAGCAGCAACTGGTCATCACCAACACTACTTTTCAGCAAAAGGACAGTCGAAAGACCACCTGGATGCATCCTCGCTCCAAGCACTGGCACCTTATCGACTATGTCCTAGTGCGTCAGAGGGACCGCAGTGACGTCCTCCTCACCAGAGTGATGCCCAGCGCAGAGTGCCACACTGACCACCGCCTTGTCCGCTGCAAACTCAGGCTCCACTTCAAGCCAAAACCCAAGAAATGGGGGCCCCCCAAGAAAAAGCTTGATGTTGCCAGCCTTCAGCGTGACGATGTGAAAGCTGCCTTTCAGACAGATTTACAGCGCAGGCTCAAAGACACAGCAGACCCAGTAGACTCCTCCCCTGAAACACTTTGGGAACAACTGAAAACTGCTATTGCAAAATCCTCTGCAGAAGTCTTGGGTTTCGCCAGAAAGAAGAACAAAGACTGGTTTGACGAAAACGATGTAGAGATCCAGGAACACCTAGCAAAAAAAAGAGCCGCCCATCAGGCCCACCTAGCCCAGCCTTCCTGCCCTGTGAAGAAGTCTGCCTTCCGCCTCGTCTGCAGCAGTCTCCAGCGCAAGCTCAGAGATCTCCAGAATGAGTGGTGGACCAGACTTGCACAGAGGACCCAGCTTTGTGCTGACAATGGTGACTACAGGGGCTTCTACGAAGCACTGAAAGCAGTGTATGGCCCCAGGCACCTGGTACAAAGTCCCCTGCGAAGCGCGAATGGCCAGGCACTCCTCACAGATAATACCTCCATCTTGAACCGCTGGTCGGAATACTTTCAGAGCCTCTTCAGCGCTGAGCGCACTGTTCAAGAAGCAGTCGTCCTACAAATCCCACACCTCCCAGTAAAGGTTGAATTGGACGAACCGCCCACCGCTGAAGAGACCCTCACAGCCATCCACCATCTCAAGAGTGGCAAAGCAGCAGGCATTGATGGAATACCGCCAGAGATCTGGAAACATGGAGGCACAGCACTGCACAACAAGCTCCATGACCTCTTTCTCTGCTGCTGGGAGGAAGGAACACTACCAAAAGATCTCCGTGACGCAGTCGTTATCACCCTGTACAAGAACAAAGGCGAGAAGTCTGACTGTTCCAACTATCGGGGAATTACCCTGCTGTCCATTGCTGGGAAAATCCTTGCAAGGCTGCTCCTGAATCGGCTGGTACATGCCATCGCTGAAGACCAACTCCCAGAGGGCCAGTGTGGCTTCAGAGCAAACAGGAGCACCACCGATATGGTCTTTGTGCTGAGACAGCTACAGGAGAAGTGCCGCGAGCAGAACAAAGGGCTGTACGTAACATTTGTCGACCTAACAAAAGCGTTCGACACTGTGAGCAGGCAAGGCATGTGGCAGATCCTGGAGCGACTTGGCTGTCCCCCAAAGTTCCTCAACATGATTGTCCAGCTACACGAGGACCAGCAAGGCCAGGTCAGACTCAACAATGACCTCTCAGAACCATTCCCTATTCTCAACGGCGTAAAGCAGGGCTGCGTGCTGGCACCGACCCTCTTCACCATCTTTTTTAGCATGATGTTGAAGCAGGCCACAGTGGACCTCGATGATGACGATGCAGTGTACATCAGGTATCGTCTCGATGGCAGCCTGTTCAACCTCAGACGACTGCAGGCCCACACGAAAACCCTAGACCAACTGATTCGTGAGCTGCTTTTTGCTGATGATGCTGCCCTCGTTGCACACACAGAGAGAGCCCTGCAGCGCATCACGTCTTGCTTCGCAGATGCTGCCCAGCTCTTTGGACTCGAGGTCAGTCTGAAAAAGACAGAGGTCCTCCATCAGCCGGCACCCAAGACAGTGTATCGCCCTCCTCACATCACCATTGGCGAGTCTGAACTAAAGTCAGTGCACCAGTTTACTTACCTTGGCTGCATTATCACGTCGGACGCCAAGCTGGACAAGGAGCTTGACAGCAGGCTGGCAAAAGCGAACAGTGCTTTCGGGCGACTTTTCAAGCGGGTGTGGCACAATCAACAGCTGAAAACAGGCACCAAGATCAGCGTGTACAGAGCTGTGGTCCTCACCACCCTGCTGTATGGTTCCGAGTCCTGGGCCCTCTACCGCAGCCAACTACGACTCCTCGAACGCTTCCACCAGCGCTGCCTGCGTACCATCCTGGGCATTCACTGGAGTGACTATGTCACCAACGTCGAGGTCCTTGAACAGGCTGAAACTGTGAGCATCGAGGCTTTGCTGCTGCGGACACAGCTCCGCTGGGCGGGGCATGTCTCCAGGATGGAAGATCATCGCCTACCAAAGATCACCCTGTTCGGCGAGCTTGCTACTGGACACCGTGACAGAGGGGCACCAAAGAAGAGATACAAAGACTGTCTCAAGAAGTCACTTAGTGCCTGCCAAATCGACCACCACCAGTGGTCTTCGCTTGCTGCGGACCGTGACACCTGGCGCTCCACCATTTACAAGGCAGCTGTCTCCTTTGAGGACTCTCGCAGAGCTAGCCTTAAGGACAAGCGGCTCAGGAGAAAAAACAGAGATGCCGCAGCTCAGAACCCTGGCCAGACCTTCCCCTGCAGCCACTGCGGTCGAACCTGCCTGTCTCGGATTGGCCTCCGCAGCCACGAACAAGCCTGCAGACGTCATGGGCAACTCCTATAAAATCTTCGTTCGCGAAGTCAAGCCAAGAGAGTGTTTTGATAACTTTCCTACTAAGACAAGACGATGTAATGTCTTATTATGGGATTATTAAACTATTTGAATCTTGAATCTGCGTGATCTATGCTTAACTATGCTAAAGACCTTAATATTAAGCTGTCAGTTCCAATTGGCAGACAAGGTTGGTATAGATTTTTGGCAAATGTCTGCTGAGTTTGTTCTTTATGGTGGGTTTTTTATGCAGATGCTTGCTCTGAAGGGTTAAAACTGTTGTCGCAGGAGTCACACTTTATCACTCACATCTTCTGAGTCACAGGTAGCTTGCCTCCCTTCATATCTCATTTGAGTGAGTGTTTGCTGCCAGCATGGAGACTCTCACATATGAGCATGCATAATATTCTGGTCACAAGTATAAAGTTAAAATAATTGGTAGAAGTTGTACTAAAGTGTGTTTTTTTTTGGGGGGGTTTGTTATTTTATTTTTTTTTTTACAGATTCATTGCAATATGCATTCTAATCAATTTGAAACTTTCAACTGGCATTTTCATGCCTGCGCTAAATCTAGGAGTGGAATCAAACATGACGGGTATGTGTTCAGACTCTCACCATTCGCCAAATTATCAAACAACAGGGGGGGGGGGGGGGGGAGGGACTTTCTTATAGCATTTTAAAGAATTTTCGGTCGGGTGGGGGCGTCCTCCCCCCCTTCCCCCTTCCCTCCCCTTACCCTCCCCCCCCCCCCCCCCCCCCACCCTCGATCTGCCCCTGAAGAGAACTTTTTAACAGGTTTGAGGGGTGCTTTAACTATGCGTCTTCTTCATACTGTGTGAAAGTCAAACTTCTTCTGATTTTTTAAAAGATTATCCACAGATTGACTGGATTAATATCCGTCAGGCCCCTATGTCCTCGTACTAAAGCGACCATTATAATTTTGCCAGATACTGCTAGCCATAGGCATAGGACGTTCTCATTTACAGAGAGCTCTTTGACGTTGAAGGGATATAAGGTACAGAAAAGACATGGCTGAGTTCCGTGGTGAGGCGGGCGCCTGTCGGAATAAGAAGATTTCAGCAGATCTCACGTCTAAAAGTGTGGTAAAATCATCGTTTAATGGGTAAATTATTCAGCCTTTTTTTTTTTACATATGACGTTTTATAGTCTAGAAGTGTGTTATACTCCTTTCTCTGTTTACATCTCGAGCTACGTCAAACTGACCCAGTTTCACATGGCCCACATCTGGTCGGTCTTTTTTTTTGTTTTTTTGTTTTGTTTTGTGTGTTTAAAATCAGACTAGAGTTCTCTCATACGTTAACGACTTGAAGCAGACAGTAGTGATTAGTAGCGCCGGAATTATTGTTTAATTAATAGCGCTATATAAATGTCGATCAGGGTTGCTATAGCAGATTCAAATGAGCCTACTGGTGGGTTAAGTTGGTCGTCGTCTGAATTATCCCAGCTTTCACGTGTGGACTGTCTGCGCCAGCCGTCTGCCTGTCAGCTGGTGGAACAGATCAGGTGCAGTGACCGCCACTGGCACACTGACATACATTTAATCAACAAGTGTTTCCTCCTACATTCCACTTCTTTCTTTTGATTTGTGGCAGCAAATGTACTGTCAGCATGCCTTTTATTACACATTATTATATTTATTTTTAATATTATATGTACATCACATCAGTATCACCAGTATTTGCACAATGCTTCTCCCGTTACATGCTATCATTACATAATGCTGAGACAGTGTATAATGGAGCCAGACTGTCTGGTCTTTAGTGGTTTGCCATACAATTTTCTAATTCATTATTGATATTAAAATTTGTTGTCTGCTTACTGCTCATGTTCTCTACAACTAATTGTTGTACTTCTATACATGTTGTGGTCAGTTTAGTTTATGTATAAATTCAATATTTAAATGTATAAATTAAATATTTATAATTGTTCTATCACTTATTATGATAATTATGGTCAAATATGAACATAATGAGCTGCTAAGTAATCATATCATCAGATATACATGTGTGCTGATAGAATAAACTAAAATTTAAGCTAGTCTTCTGTTTCAGATGTATTGTGTGTTTTTCTTCTTTATTATGTATATATTGTCCAGTCTGATTGAAGCAGATATATCAGAGTTTTAGAAACGCTTTATTTGCATATGTGGTAGTAGAAACCACTGGCTAATGTGTGCACGTCTCTGACTCTTGAGTGATAATGTGACATAGTGGGCATAGTGCCAGGTTTACTGTGCACTTGCAGACAGTTTTGGGTTTTCTTGTTATGGCATCTGTGGCAAGCATGCTGCCTGCTTTCTCTAAATAACTTTGAAATTTCTGGACTTCTTCAAACAAGTACAAACAAAAAATGGTCAACAGTCTTGAACCTGTAAGTGTAACTGTTTCAAGATACACTTCTGTAACAGATGGTTACGAAACGTTACATACACACAGGACTAGTTATGGTTCATTTAGACACAGGAAAATCCAGTTCAGCATACGTCGCCTTGATATAAAGTAACCAGACAATGACCCCACTGCATTCTAGAAATACACTTTCAGTACGAGAAAGGGCTAAAAATAGATTGACACGTACAAGTTCGGGGTATCCTCTCTGCAGAAACACACTTCGTTTCCCTCAGAGCTTTTATCCAACACCCGTAATTGCCCTTTAAGGGATAAATAATTTTTAAAAAAAAATTAAATAAGTAAAGTACCCGATGTTTGTTTACATTTTTCTTTCGCTCAAAATGTGTGCACTTTGCCTACTTTTGAACCTGGTCAAAGCACACATTCTTCATAAGGGATTCCAAAAAGTTATGTTGTTTGAAAGACACTTCTCTCCCCTGCAGTAATTTGTCCTTCACCCTTTCCTAAACGAACAATCGACGGCCCAAAAAATCCATGAAGCAAACCTAGGAATTTGACAATAACTTCCAAATTTGGTATTTTGACGATTCCGAATAGGAACTCCAGATAAGTGTGCATCTTTGATTGGTTCAAATGTATTTCCGAGCCTGTTCAGCTAACTTCACATCGGATACAACTGGCATCTTGCAAGTATGTTTTTCAACGGGTTGCAAGCTAAAACGTGTTCAGACAAATCTGCAGAGGATTCCATTCAACATGACAGAGTGAGACTGAAAAACTTGTATAATCATAATATACATGAAAACGTAACTGCCCCTCTTCAGAATAGGCACAAACATGATCTGCAGCAGCAGGTCATTTCAAAAGGACCTGTGGATTTTTGCAGATAGGTTCTCTCTAACCATTTGGAAAGCATAACGTTCAAAAATCAAAGATGGAAATGGTGAGGTCGAAGATTTACACGATTTGTTTGTGAACTGCTGGTCCTTGGAGCAGAAGTGTTCATTCATAGAAATCCAAAATTGTGCATTTAACACTCAATAGAGCACTGTGGGGCTGAAAGATTTAGATTCAGGCTCTCATGTCTTTCACCTGTTGTAACATATGAATATTTCAGTTGGATCAGAAACCATCCGTAAATTTATTGTGAGACACCCTGATCACTACTGACGAAATGTATGCATACGTGAAAGGAACCTGACAGCTCAAGGAAACACAAATGTGCTTGATGACAATAATGTACATTGTGCACAGGTCTGTTCATAGTGAGAAAGTGTTAGGATTTAGGCTGTACCACATCCCTCATAAATTTGACCCAAAACTTGTGTCTGCAGGAATGATAATCCAACATCATATTCATATATGCACAAGCAAACACATAATTATAAAAGGTGTGTGAATTCACAGGGTCCCTTAGGTTAGGCCACAAGGGACACATGCGTACCTACAACTCTCACTGCAACATGTCGCCCTTGTTTGAAGTCACAAGAAGAGTACACAGTGTTAAATACAATCAATTAGTTAATGGGAGGATTAGGCCGTCTCTGTCGCAAACCATTCCTGTCTGAAAGAATCGCCCGTAAAATGCATAGATTCTCATGAACCCCTGAAGCCACAGGGGCGATGTACCCGGTATGCTCTGAACAACGGGATGTACTATACCATTGTGTACCTGATGTGTCACCAGTGGTCTAATTTAAAACCAGATTCAGTCGTATAGAATGAAGGTTTGCCGTTGTGTAGTATATCCTATTAATTTTTGGCGGAGCACAGTTTGTGTGTACGCCGGTCGCGTATGTGCATGTTACACTCCTTGCGCGCACGTGTGTATGAGAAGGAGAGAGCGAGACAGAGAGAGACTGCACTTCTTATACTAGGGAAATAAATATGACCAATGATAAAATACGAAAGTGCAAAAACACACATTCCTGTTTCAATAAAATTATTCCTTAAATGCAGCAAGAAAGAACAAAGATAACTAAGATAAACACCAATGACAATAATATTTTGATAATGCCATTCAATTTTTAGGCTCCATTCTCAGAAAAGTATGTGCACTAGATTTTGATAGTTGATTTTAATGTGTGGCGTCTAGAATTGTCTTGATGACTTCTCATTGCCACTCTTACTCCGTTTGATGACTTCTCATTGCCACTCTTACTCCGTTGCCCCCCACCCGGGTCTGCCCTGGGGGACTTGGGTGGGGTTAGGTATTTTTTAGTTCCCATGGTCACCCTGGTCAGCCCCACAGGGTGGGTTTCTCTCTCTATTCTGGGGCATGTGTTTCTGTCTACCCTTTGTTCATTCACCTGTATTTGCCTTTTTAAAACTCTCCCTACTGTCTGCACTGCCTGTAGCTCTTGATATTGGATGTGTGTTGCTAAATGGTCTTAGCTTTATTTATGCCCCATGTGTTAGGTTTATTTAATGTATTTGACCGGCTGGCGACATACATTCAATGTTCTGTTTTTTATTTTTTCACAAGCAGTGCAGGCACGTCCTGAGAAAGCCTTGTTGCTGTCGGGACGTTAAGCAATGTACAATCAATCAATCAATCTTACTCCGTTGCTGCACAGTTGATACAGTCACTCCAGTACAGGTGTAGTGTATATGGAGTTGAAAGATCTACTTAAGACGTTTGCATGAGGTAGAGCTTGCAACAGTTGACCATTGAGTAGTACGTGTAAAATGTCAACAACTAACAGTATGAAACTGTCGTCTGATCGCAATACCAGAGTACAGGATGTTTCAGTCCCCAGATAGTGACTGAGATTGGGATTCACATTACACACATTAATATACATGAAAACAGTCTAAATGTTTATTGTTTTATTGCTGTACCAGTATATGCTCCGCTACAATCAACAAAAGTTCCATTTTTTTTTTTAAGGCTTTTTAGAACTTTTTAAAACACGGCCAAGCAGATCAAAGCACGGAAAATGAAAAGAATCTGCTGACGACAGTTTCCTGCTGTAAACACATACCATCTACTTGTGCCATAGATTGACATGAGACTTGGCTTCATGAGAATCTGTTTCTGGCCTGCTGAGACTAGATCCGCCTGTCCCTCAAATTGTAGACACATGACCAAAAATAAAACAGAAAATGAGAAATATAACACGTATTTCCTGTTATCATCTGTTTATTGACCTCTGCCAGTTGACACGCACTGGGGCATCTCATGTTGACTAAACATAGCGCCGATGAGTCATTCTCATCCCCTGTAAGTCAGATCTGCACCTAATAGCCTATTGGGGCCTCCACTAATTGATTACCATATGGTAAATATTGATTTTGAACTTACGTCTTTAAGGGACCTCATTCTTTTTGTATGGCTTATCCCGGGCTACAGAGTCTGCACCACTTTTGTGAACAAGCATTTGTATTGGTTAATTATTTCCTACAAATTTGCTGGTCTGTGATTTTGAGCCTTGTAGCCTAGTACCATAATGTTCAAAATCTGATTCCGGAACACAATTGTTGGCTGTGTATTTGCAGTGCTGGCGGAATGTGAGTGTTGCGGAGAGACAGGATGAGTGAGGGACAGAAGTTTCAGGCGGAGGGCTATGGAGACATGGTGATACATCGCCTGCAGGCCTTACGCACCAACATGGAGCTCTGTGACTTCAAAGTCAAGGCTGAGGGCAGAGTTTTTGAGGTATGTGCCTGCTCTTAAAAATACTTGTTTTATTAGACCACGTACAATTATATTCTCACACTGTCAGATCTACTACACTTTATTAGTAAGGCGACCTAGGGGAGTCTCTAACAGCTAAAATCGTGTGGCTAGGATCAGAGTACAATACAATACAACTTTATTGTCTGTTCGAGTCAAAGCACCACAGAAATTTGTCTTTTGGCTCGTCATAAAACAATAAGACAAGATGCTGATAAAACTATAAGAACATTCCATTAAAATTATCATTGCAGCAATTCATCACAAGCAATCTATCACAAGATGGGAGGTAATGTTATGTAGATCACATATATCACGACGCTATAATCAAGAGTTCAAAATCGAGACAGCAGTTGGAATAAAAGTCTTCATAAAACATTCTTTTTGGCAGGTGGCATGTTGAAACGTCTGCCTGATGGTAGCATTTAATAAAAGACTTCTTATAAAAACATTCTTTTTGGCAAGTGGCATGTTGAAACGTCTGCCTGATGGTAGCATTTGAAACTGATCAAATAGTGGGTGACGAGGATCACTGACAATGCTAGCAGCTTTCCTTCGGACAGGCCTATGGTACAGATCATCTAATGGGTACTGTCCACGGCCAATGATCTTCCCAGCTGTTCTGGCGATACATGATAGTCTGCCCCAGTTTTCCATACTGAGGTTGCCATACCAAGCAGTGATGTTAAAAGTCAGTATGCTTTCAATCAGGCTTCTATAAATGGATTCTAAAATAATAATAATAATAATACATGGTATTTATACGGCACATTTCTCATATTTATAGTATAACTCAGTGCGCAGGCGAAAACCACACACACACACACACACACACACACACACACACACAGAGTCAGCAAGGGTGGGGGGGGGGGGGGGGGTACAGAAAATCTTGACTGACATCAAAACTTCTCAGTTTCTTAAGAAGTTACAGGCTGTTTGCTTTTTTCACAATCGGATCAGTGTTTCCAGTAAAAGACGGCCTACTATCCACAACTGTGCCAAGGTATTTAAATTCAGTGACCACTTCTACAGGTTGATTATTAATGGAGACAGGTACAAAAATATCATCAACTTTCCTGTCATCAATGATGAGCTCCTTTGCGTTTTCTGTACATTCATATCCAGAAAACTCTCTTTGCACCATGACTAAAATACTGCTATCTGTGCAAAGTACTCAGCCAGACTGTCTTCTTTTTGGAGTAGGCGTACAAGAGCCATGTCGTCTGAGAACTTTAAGAGATGAGAAGTGGCAGTATGATGACGCATATGGTCTGTGTATATAGAAAACATTGTCGGAGAGAGGACAACCTTGAGGGCAGCCCGAATTTAACACGATTTGGTCAGATTGCTATGTACATTTACATGCTGCGGCCTGTCCTTCAAAAAGTCTCGCAACCACAGAATAATGCTTGTGTTCACATGAAAGTCCATCATACGCTGCAAAAGCATCAGTCGTTCAACAGTATTAAAAGCATTAGAAAGTCAATAAAAAGAATTCTCACATGTGCTTTTGAATTTTCAAGATGTTCAAAAACAAGATTGTACAGAATAAGGCATGCATCTTCCACACCCCTATGGTTTTTGTAAGCAAATTGGAGTGGATCCAGGAGTTCGGCAACATCATTTAACAGATGCCTCCGCACCACCTTTTCCGTACATTTTGACAGAATAGAAGTCAATGCAACTGGGCAGAAGTCCTTGAATTCACGAGCATTGGGTTTTATAGAATCGGAACAATGATTGATGATTTCCAAGCAGTAGAGACAGTATGAAGATCAAGCAGATACTGAAAGATTGTAGTAAAGATCTTTCCCAATTGACCTGCACAGGTTTTCAACACTTTTCCTCTTGACCCATCTGGTCCAGGTGCTTTGTGTGCATTCAGCCTAGAAAAGATGTGCATCACCTCCTCTTCAGTAATTGACAAAGGTTCAGGCACAATGGACTGGCACAAGTCATCACAATTATCACTAAGGTTCCTGTCATTGAACCGTGAGTAAAAACGATTTCGATCATTGGCCATCTCAACTGGATTTCCAGTGCAAAGCCTTGTTTCTTTTGCTGCCTACACATCATGCAGTTCAGACCATTTCAGGCCTCTCTAGCGTTGCCAGAAGTAAATTTCGTTTCGACCTTGCTTTTATAATTCACTCAGGCAGCCCTAGCAGCCCTTCTAGTTCTAAAATCCCTTTCCTTTTTCCGAAATTCATCAGTGTTACCATGTAAAAAAGCAAGTTTCTTCTGGTTCAAATACACAGACCTGCCTACCACCAATTTCTTTTTATGTTATTCATAATCGCCAAAAATAGTATTCTTGGGGAAAAAATAGTATTTTCATAAAATTGTAGCAGACTATTATCAAAACATACAAACAATAAAAAATCAATTTATCAATTTATACTCATAAACTAGACCATTCGGTACAACAACAACAGGAAACAGTTGCTGAAACATCCCAGTCATGGAATCCGCAGAGGACAAAGGAAGATTTGAATCGACTATAAAATGAACCATTCGGATTTCAGCACTACTTGCTTGTCGACGCAATATTTCGCCTGCTATGTGAGACTGCTTAGACAGCCTGTAATAATGGCACACCTTTCTGGGCATCCGCCAGTCTCTTATTAGGTAGGTCCACCCCTTCAGTAATGGCTGCCATCATACCAAATTTGAACCTAAACTTGCTGGTTTTCAACAATGCATATCTGCCTTATTATGCATTTTCATCACCCCCCAAAATAATCCTCAAATACAATCAACCTTTAACATAATGTTTCTTGTGTTTGTTGTGCTGTGAGTAGCATATGTGATGTTTGGGAACGCTTTTCTGTAGGCTATCGCATACGCTCTCAGCGAGCGCCGGTGATTTTTTTCCCGAGGTCAGGCAGAAGCTGGTAGACAGCAGTGCTCGGAAAATCGCGATTATTTTTTATCACAGTAACGCATCGCGCTACAGTTGGTGTTAACGGAAACGGGAATTCCCGTAGAATATTTTGGTACCAAATTTGTTTAAAAACTTGTAAGCCTTAAAGTTACAAAATGCAGAAAATCGTAACTGTTTGGATAAAATCCACTCTCCTGGTGACATATTACAATAAATTTAATTAAATTTGGTACCATTTGAAAGAGAAAATCATGCTCTTTCGCTTAGAATTCGGTTCGAAGCACAAACGGAAGTTGATAAAAAATGCAGGGGCAAAATGTGGACCCCATGACGTCATTGTGTATGCGTCCGACGGCTACTCACGCATGGCAGTCGAGACGACCGCAAAATTGACTCTTGTTCTCGAAGATTTCAGCCAGTCTTTACGAAAGTACAATTGTAAATCAGTCTTTTGATATTAAATTGTTTTTCTGTTGATTTTTAAAGTATAATTTTGGCTGGAAGCATGTTATATTTAAGATGATTTTACTCGATGTGTACGGGACAAAACAAAGCAGTTGCCTCGCCTGATTGCAATCGTAAACTGATTTTCTACTTCGTTTTAAGGGAATAATAATAATCTTTTTAAGTGCATATATTTAGAACTATAGATTTTCGTGATAATAAATTATACGAACAAGATTTCAAGCTGCAAATATATTGTTTATTCTGTGGTTAAACTTCATCACGATCGGTAACTCGTGGTGGCGTAGCAGACGACGCATTGCCAGGTAGACGTGGATTGATGGCACGGTTTTGTTTACATCCAAGTTCTATGGGGTTAATATAAGTGGGCTTGTTTATCCTGTTGTGAGTTACTGAAACCTCATTGATATGCAAATAAGTTAAGTATGTTACTTGTTAGTATAATTACTATAAATTGAGGCACTCTCTTTACACAGGACAGCTAGTTCCATCTTCTTCAAGAGAGAATGAGAATAGGACCTAAGAAAAGAGGAAAACCACAACAGATACCCAACATAACTGTTGACAATAGGCTGTTCCTTTAGCTCCACTTATTGAAAGAGGAGGGTCACACCTGGGCTAAGATTAGGTCCCTCTTCAATGATATCCTGAATCATCAAGAGCTAACAACACTGTTGGGCAGGGGCGCGTTTGGGGAGGCCTATTTGGAGGAGTAGATTTAGCAGAAAGTTTGGCCAGAGAAGCGGAAGAAAAGATGGTTCCAAAACGTGGACGCCAGAACAAATCAGAAGTGACATCAAGTAGTTGATGTGGTAAAAAAAAAAAAAACTTGCACGTCAGCTATGAACTCTTTGTCAAAACAACTTGAAACTCTTGTCATGCGCGCGCACACGCCGGCACACACGCGTATGCGCACACACACAACACATATGCACGAACACACACACACTTTGAACGACTGTGAAGGATTTGTTCATAGTAATAAATACTCACTTTCAAATGATGCTTCATGTTCTGCTGTACAATTTGATATAAGAACCATGATTTTAACTAAAGTAGTTGCTGAGATATGGCCATTTTAGTTCAATGCGCATCTCTACCTCAATTCCTTTTGTCAAAATTTTGATTTTTCTCATTTTTGAGGGGATTTTGCAAAGTGACCATGCATTTGTGAAGCCTGAAAAAAAATTAGCTAAGACAACACACTACTTAGACCAGACAGACTACATTACAGCACTGTGCATTTATAAATGTTGAAGTTATAGTTGGCTGAACTATGGGTTTCCTTCAATTTGCAGAATCTGCCGATTTCCTTAAAATTTCAAACTTGTATATCTCGGAAAGTATTTGAGCTACAGACTTGCCATTTGGCATGTATACTCAGTTTGATGTATACTTTCTACTAAATTTGTTAGTTTGAGTTGTATTGTGTTACTTCTTTTTTTTTAAAAATGGGGGTGGACCTACCTACTCTTATGGATATTAGTTGATAAATGCTTTTCAGTGTCATTTCGGCCACCATGGGCACATGAGAAGTCACTATTGCATACCATGCAGAATGCATAGGTTGGTCCTTTCTTTGAGAGTCGCAAAAAATTTCCACTTTTCAGCATACTGTGGCAAAAAATTCTGGTGCTTTGCTTTCTTTGAGCTAGAAAAATCCACACTCTCCTCCCTACTTCGCTTTGACATTTTGCGACTTTATTGACTGACACAACATGCACGAGGAAAGCAAGAAGAAAAATGGCGCAAATAGGATCGATAACTCTTTGCACACAAGCTTAACTAAACGACTAAATAATCCCCCCCCCCCCCCCAAAAAAAAAAAAACAAAAAAAAAACAAACAATTTTTTTAAAAAAATCGTAAATTTTAGGCATTAATCGTATTTTCGTATTTTAAAGAAATTTTTTTGTAAAAATATGCCTATTAATCGTACGGTAGGCAGGTCTGAATACACCTTTAGCTCTTTTCTGATCCATGGCTTTTTGCTGGCAAACACCTCCTTGTCTTGGTTTTAATTACAGTGTCCTCATAAAATCTTACATAAGATGTGACTGTCTCAACAAGTTCGTTAAGATCATCACAGCTATGAGTAAACATATCCCAATCTGTCGCCTCAAAGCACCCACGGAGCTCCTCCATGCTGTCTGGTGTCCACAGCTGAGTGGTTTTTGCCTCGTGTGTGTTTCAAAAGTGAGTCTATGTTCTGGTCATGTGTCTACAATTTGAGGGACAGGCGGATCTAGTCTCAGCAGGCCAGAGACAGATTCTGCCGTTGTCCGTGGTAAACTTTAACATTGGCATTTTCTCGGAGACTATTCAAGCCACAGTCTTCAAACTTGGCCCAAGGATAATTTGTAGCAAGACCTTTCTAAACATACCAACTTGAGTGACCTCTCACAAAGGTCAAGGTCACGGGATGAGGAAATAGCCCCAAATAGCTATATTTTGACATAATTTATTTTTTCTTAAATACTATTCACAACTTCAAACCCAAACTTGGTACAAAGATACATGATGGTAAGACCTTTCTATGCATACTAATTTAGTTGATCCCTCGGAAAGGTCAAGGGTCACAGGAGCTCATGAAATAGTTCAAAAATAGCCATATTTTGACAAAAGATGTTTTTTCACAAATACTATTCACGACTTCAAACCCAAATTTGGTACAGAGATACCTGATGGGAAGACCTATCTATGCATACTAATTTGGATGAACCCCTCCCCGCTCTCCCAGCAAAGGTCAAAGGTCACAAGAGCTCAGGAAATGGGTCCAAAATAGCCATATTTTGACGAAAGATATTTTTTTTCCCTCAAATACTATTCACAACTTCAAACCCAAATTTGCTACAGAGATACCTGATGGGAAGACCATTCTGTGCATACTAATTTGGTTGATCCCCCTGAAGGGTGTTCACAAGAGCTCAGGAAATAGGTGAAAAATAGCCATATTTTGACAAAAGATGTTTGTTCTCAAATACTATTCACAACTTCAAACCCAAATTTGGTACAGAGATACCTGATGGTAAGACCTATCTATGCATACTAATTTGGATGAACCCTCGGAAAAGTCAAGGGTCACAAGAGGCCGGCAAATGTGTGTAAAATGCAAATTTTAAATAAAATTGTAGTATTATCAACATTTTTGCAAATTTTTTTCAGTCAAATTTGGCACAAAGGTAGCTGATGATAAGACCTTCCTATGCATACTAATTTAGTCGACTCATCGCAAAGGTCAAAGGTAAAAGGGGTGGGTGGGGGGGGGGGGTTACAGATGTGTGAAAAATGCTTACATTTTGAGAAAACATGGATTTTGCTGGTGCAAAAGCCAGCCCTTTGCTTATTGTCACAAAGGTCACATGTAAATAGGTCATACACGTGGGCCATAATGGCTTTGCCTTTGTTGTTGTTACAGGCTTGGAAGTCTTTATTTTTGGCTCATGTGCGAAGCAAAAGGGAGTCTATGTTTTTGGGCCAGTGGTCGGTCGTCCGTCCGCCGTCGTCCCTGGTAAACTTTAACATTGGCATTTTCTCGGAGACTATTCAAGCCACATTCTTCAAATTTGGCCCAGGGATACTTTGTGGTAAGACCTTTTTAAACATACCAATTTGAGTGACCTCTCACAAAGGTCAAGGTCACAGTGGATCAGGAAATTGGTCAAAAATAGCTATATTTTGACATAATTATTTTTTCTCTAATACTATTAACATCTTCAAACCCAAACTTGGTACAAAGATACCTGATGGTAAGACCTTTTTATGCGTACTAGTTTGGTTGGTCCCTCAGAAAGGTCAAGGGTCACAAGAGCTCAGGAAATAGATGAAATATAGCCATATTTTGACAAAATATGTTTTTTCTCAAATACTATTCACAACTTCAATTTCAAACCCAAACTTGGTACAGAGATACCTGATGGTAAGACCTATCTATGCATACTAATTTGGATGACCCCTCAGAAAGGTCAAGGGTCACAAGAGCTCAGGAAATGGGCCCGAAATAGCCATATTTTGACAATAGATGTTTTTTCTCAAATACTATTCACAACTATTAACCCAAACTTGCTACAGAGATAACTGATGGGAAGACCTTTCTATGCACACTAATTTGGTTGATCCCTCGGAAAGTTCAAGGGTTAAGAGAGCTCAGGAAATAGGTCAAAAATAGCCATATTTTGACAAAAGATGTTTTTTTCTCAAATACTATTCACAACTTAAAACCCAAATTTGGTACAAAGATACCTGATGGTAAGACCTATCTATGCATACTAATTTGGATGACCCCTCAGAAAGGTCAAGGGTCACAAGAGCTCAGGAAATAGACCCGAAATAGCCATATTTTGACAAAAGATGTTATTTTCTCAAATACTATTCACAACTTAAAACCCAAATTTGGTACAGAGATACCTGATGGTAAGACCTATCTATGCATACTAATTTGGATGACCCCTTGGAAAGGTCAAGGGTCACCTGAGGCTGGCAACTGTGTAAAATGCTGATTTTTTTAATAAAATTGTAGGTATTCCTAGGTAGGTATTTTTGCAAATTTTCAACCAAATTTTGTACAAAGAAAGCTGATGATAAGACCTTCCTATGCATACAAATTTAGTCGACTCATCACAAAGGTCAAGGGTCACGGGGGGGTTGACAGATGTGTGAAAAATGCTTACATTTTCAGGAAACATGGATTTTGCTGGTGTAGAAGCCAGCCCTTGTCACAAAGGTCACATATGTAAATCAGTCATACATGTGAGCCATAACGGCTTTACCTTTCTTGTTTGTCTATACGTTGGCAACAAGTGTAAGATGTTGTGGTCCGAGCACCCCAGTTGAAGCCTACACAATGGCTTGAATGCATCGTCAAATCTTGCCAAAGCAGAGATCAATAGTGTGATTAAGTCTTGTAGGGCGTGTAATGTACTGTTGTAGAGAGAGGTGTGATAATAATAATAATAATAATAATAATAATATAATAATAATAATAAGCGCATTAAATAGGCGCTTTATCCAATTGAAAATCGGCTCAAAGCGCCACCGCGAACTGAACCCAACAAGCACGCTCACGTGAATCACGCGCATTTACTCACACACTGTACATAAACACAGAACATTCACGTGGTGCTAAGGGCAAGCTCAAGCGAGCTACTGAAGTTTTTGGAAATTCAAAATCGTTTCTATTTGAAATTTGATTAAGTGGGCTGAAGCTGATACCAAAGTGGAGGGGGAGGAAGAGCTGGAGTACCCGGAGAAAGAACCCCCGACGGTCCGCCCGAATTAACGGTGACACTTACTAGGGGAGAAAAATCCGACGCCGGAACCCGTAATCGAACCTCGCACCTTTAGCATTGGTGGCAGGCGCCTTAACCACTGCGCCACGGACCGGTGTGGTGATAAATTGCACTGATTAAAGTCGCCAAGAATAAATACTGGCTGGTCAGGATATCGTGACACCACTCTTGAATAACAGCGATCATCTCAGCTGCAGCTTTGAAGTCAGGACCCGGAACATAACAGTAATAATAGTCAGCTGGCCGAACTCATGTGGCAAGTAGTGTGGTCGCAGCAACACAGTCAGCAGTTTAAGGTTGCTTGTACACACCCATTCATGGACAGTCATCTGTGTAGCCCACTTTCCGTTGACGAACATACACACACCACGCCCCACATTCTTCTTTATCTTAGCACTGTCTGTCAGCCCATACACTTGTAAAACCAGGCAATGTCACTTCCCCACTCCTCTGCCAGCCATGTTTCGGTAAAACAATTAAATTAGTCTGCCTAAAATCACCGTCAATCTGCATCCATTTTATTCTGCAAGGAGCGAACATTTGATAATGTAGGGAGGGGGTGTCTACTACCCAGTCTCTTCAGTCTCTCCCTCACTCCGCCTCTCGACCCTTTCTTTTTCGTCTTCTTCTTCTTTCCCCACAATCAGAAAGATCGATCAAGTTTAAGTTCAAGTCATGTTTTGCATCCATGTGTTGCAAAGCGAGCAAAAACTCACGACAGTACTGGTACATAGGCAAAATGGCGGATGAAACGGTCGGTCCTTGCTGGCCCAAAACTAAAGTCACGACCAACGCGTCACTAAAGAGGCACAGAGCTACAACAGGCACAGAGCTACAGAGTTCTAATGTGACACTTTTGAAAGCTTAGTTTTACTACTTAAGAATACTACAGAATATGTCGGTATTAAATGATGTCACCTGAAAAGTCCCACTCCATAAAATTTCCCCTTCTTTGACACTATATTGTATTTCAAGCAAATTAATATTCATGAACTTGCTCGATATACTTAACTTCCCATAATTCCTTGCAGACCAGAAAGACCCAATCTTGATGCTTGCCTGTCCGCAATGCAAAAACGCTAAATATGCGCATACTGTCACATAAGCAAGCTCCTTATGCTCACTAGTTATGAAATACTTCTTAGTGTGTATGTACGCTTGAAATTACTTTCCCATACACTCACATAAACGGATAATAGACAGCAGCGAAAATACAAATTGAATCGTCATACTATTGAGATTGACGACACTGATGTCCGCTAGTGATAGTGACAACCTTAGAAAAGGACTAAATAAACAAACCTGCTGGCATTTTCTGCCATTATCTGTGTTCTACTTACAAGTAGACTTTACTCAACAACACGCACAATTAGTAGACTTTACTCAACAACACGCACGATTATGGAAGGCACTGATGTCTATACAGTCAAACGAAATCTCCGCGCTGAGTCAGTCATCAGTCCAATACGTGGTACACGACAGGGTCACCATTTGGACAGAGACAAACACACATCGGAAGGATCACAAAGAGGTTCATAAATAGACATAGTTATTGTCTGTGGTCACACCCAAGGCAGCTTATCCGCTTGTTTTTTCCAACATCGAGGCGTGCGAGATGGAATTTGCGCGATGAAACATGTTCATCAGTGTCAGATATGCTGGGTTCTGTATTTTTGAAGCATACATTTGGTGTTGGACGGTAAAGTTACCTTCAGGCTATGTGCATGTAAACTTTACGTCATGTCACCTCTTTTGCAACATTTTAGAAACGTCTGATGTGAACTCCAGACTATGCGGGCCCTAGATTGTGATGTTAAAGAGTTTTGTGGTGATGCGATTGTTCTCGTACGTGTAGTACACACAGTGCCAGTATCTGTGGCGCTGAAGGGGTAAGTTTCACTATGTTTTAGCGCAAATCTTCAAAAACATGAAAATATCCAGCGAAAGTCTTCACAGCCTGATGAACCTGAGTGTAAATCTACCCAGTGTGAATGTGTGCTGTCGCTATTCTATTGAGATATTTTTTATTTGAGTAAATTCAAGCCTTTTGTCTATTTATGCTGGGTGGAATCGTGCTGTGAAGATTCACGCTGAGTTTATTTAGTTCTAAAATAAATGGAAAACCAGAGGAACACATTTGAACTGGGTAGATGTATGCCTGGGTGGATTTGCGCTGAGTACATTTCAGTTAGTAGTGTCAAGCTGCGAAGTTTTATGTCCAAATATAGTGAAATTGACCACTTTAGCACCAGTGGCGGTAATCGGAAGGACTGTGGTAAAGCTTTGTTTTGGACTGGGTACATACATTATATTGAGCAACATTTTGCTTGATATAGTGCCAATAAACAGACAGATGTCATTACTTGACCCGTCTTACAACTACATTTCGATTCGGGTCTCTTTTAACTCTTACAACTCTGACATTTTGATTCGGGTCTCGTAATCACATCTGCCTGTTATCGGCACTATATCAAGCAAAATGTTGCTCAATATAATATAATAACATAATAAACATAATAAAACTATATATGCAGTAGAACGTCCTATGAACGTTCACTCCTTTTTTACGATAATGTCCTTTGAATGGTCACCCCTTTTTTACGATCACGTGCTGTTTATAATCATATTCACTTTGCGCAGACAATGTTTACTATATAAACTACCTTGATTTTACAGTCACCTGCTAAACACAGCCAGTGGTCCACAAACTGGAGCTAAAAACATCAAACTGAAATTATGGCCATGGCGAGACTGGCATTGTTAAGTCGTCACACGCCATGGGTCAATGACAGCTCACACGACACCTAGCCAGCCACCACAACTCTAACAAAGCCCAGTCAACCTGTCATGATGCAATGACAGATGTGCCATTGGCTCACCTGCTGTGTGAGCAGTCTGTAACAAAGGTCGCGCTATCTGTTCATCTATGTGCACATCTCTTTTTCAAGTCAGTTTACTGTGTGGTCATGTAATCTTCCACCGAGATGACCAAAAATTGACAACACTCATGCACCCCTGTAGATAGAAGGGGCTCATAAGAACTGAGTGAGTACGTGCGCCAACATGCGTGTCATTTGTGACCCGTTTCCACGAAATGGGTGATAAGTCTCGCTGGTCCGAATTCAGCTGCACACTAGAGAATGAGAATATGAGATTTGAAAACCAATCAAATCGATAAATGCCGCATCGATCGATAAATCACGCCATTTTAAATAATAAACCCACTGACCCCCCATCACCTCCCCACCATTACCAAATTTTTTTTTAAAATGGCGACCATGATCAGTGCAGCATTATCGAATACTCTGTTGTCATCATAACCAGTACAACTTATCGTGGCTCATAGTGATTGACACAACTGCTAAGGAATTTTATTCAACACCTCTATTTAACCCCACCCCCCCCCCCCCCAAACAATTGATTTATTCTAATTAACACGGTAATTAAGCAAGCCCACCCATTTAAGAAACAATTGATTTATTTAATCCTTTCCGTAAATAAACAAACACACTTGACCAAATACATTCAACAGCTTTATCTGCCCAGTCAGGTCCCCCCGACCCCTTGGAAACAAAAGGCTAGTTAAAATATCTTCCCGAGAAATACACACCACCCACCCCCACACCCCATCCCTCAATGCTGTCAGAGTTGGCCTTCCTGAGAATACTTCCTGTTCATACCACCATGGTAAACAATAGTCCTCTATGCCCAAATAGTGTCTCTCTCTCTCTCTCTCTCTCTCTCTCTCTCTCTCTCTCTCTCTCTGCACACACAAAACAAATTAGCATTCCTTTTTGTGTCAACGCTTCAATGTATGTCACTAAACCACTGTGTCATTTTTTTACTCTGGGGCAAACCAAAAATATAGAACAAACCTAAAATATATGTTATTTCCCAAATGTGGAACACCCCGTTGTTCGTAAATGAAACTTCCAACGTGAAGAAAAAGAATTTTGTCTGTGAAAAGTTTTCACTTCGCACATAGTGACGGGCATTTAAATTGAAAGACAAACCCCATAACTCCCAGTGATAGACCTCAATGATTTCAAGTTATTATACACCCCACCCTGTTTTTAGATCGCGGCCAACTCACGCTGAGGAGAAAATTGGGGTGTGAGTGCTTAGCTTGAACCGGATCACGGACATTGCGCTGTTGAACAATCGGCCTTTATACTCAACCCTGTCGCGTGATGAAACCGGATTCCTGTTGCGTGCAGTTATTGCCGTCATAACCTGTAGGTAGAGACAGCTGTTGTGTAGTCATGTGAGTTTACAAGATTGCATCTCTTTCATAACCAGAAAGTTGGGCTTGAAAATTGGTTGTGAAACGGTTTCCTGTTTTCGCTCCAGTGGGTGACAATCAGCCTTTCATACAGTTATTTATTAGTCTGTCGCGTGATGCATTTAAATTGAAACCCACAACTTTAATCCCAGGAGAGACCTCAATTATTCAATTTAGTATACACCCCACCATGTTTTACAAGTGTTTTAGATCACTCGAGGAGAAAATCGGGTGTGAGTTGTTAGTTTGAACCAGATCACGGACATTGCCTTGTCATGTTATGCATTTAAATTGAAACCAGATCACGGACATTTGTGTTGCGTGCGTTTTATTACCTTGTTTACCCAACCAACATGATAATGGCGGACCTATCTGTGATTTTGGACCTTGCAGCTTCTGGGCGTAAGGTCTAAAATCACAGACCGCACACCGTCACTGACGTCCAAGTAGGGAGAAAATAAAACCAGACAAGCTTTTCGTAGTCATTATTATAAGGCTTGCGGTGTGAGTGGTTAGTTTGAAACCCCTTTTATAACCAGAAAGGCAAGCATAGTGTTTTTGTACAAACAGATTATATTGTGTTTTTAAAATGGACTTAATGACGCATGACCCACATTGCGGCTTATTTGCCGGTGCCACGGGCTGTGGAAAAACTCAATTTGTTCTTAATCTCTTACAAACAAGATACATCTATCATTTCGAAAACATAGTAATATTTTGTCCTACAATCAAACACAACAAAGCTTATCACAACCGTTTATTCATTTGGACTGACAACAACATATACTTAGTCGACCCTGAGAAAAAACTGAATGATTACCTACAATATTTTACAAAGCAATTTGAAGGACAGCCAACATTGTTCATAGTCGATGACTGTTCTGCAGAGAAAGACATTGTCAAGAAGAGAAACACTCTAGCAGAACTTGCCTTCAGTGGCAGACATGCAAACATAAGTGTATGGATTCTCACTCAGAAATATAATGCTGTACTGAAAGATTTTCGAGAACAGTTAAAGTTTATCTGTTTGTTTTACTGTAAGGACCGTGACAGCTTTGAAGACTGTCTCAGAGAGAACGATGTCATTCCAAATAAGCAAGAACGGGATGATGTAAAAAATAAACTGAAATCAACTAAGCATCTAAAGCTCATTTTAAAGACAGATCAACCTACAGGGTATGGGTTAGTGAATTAATTTATACTTTTAGTTTGTCTAAAAAAAGGACAGACGGACAAAAGGAGCAAAATTGGCCTATTGGTGAAATCATAGATATTACATATTGCTTTAAAGATGTTAAATATGTAAGCCAGCTTTATAATAAAGAGTCACCAGATAATTTTTTTATGTTACCACAACACTGTATATGACTGGTAATATAACTTTAAGTGTTGATAATCCATTTATAAAAAAAAATAACTGTTGATATTAAGACACAGTCATTTACTGTTAATGAATATTTAAGTGGTTGGTTTGCTAAATTGTGTAGTGATTTAGCAAAAGAACTATATAAAATAAATTTATATTTTAACGTTGTTACATTTAATAAAATGGTATTGCACATACAAAACCAATAATGATGATTGAGTCAGTGTGTAAACAAATCTGTTTTGTAGGAGTTACAGTCAATAAAGTGCCATTTTCATTATATAATTTTCTATTTATTTTTTTGTCGGACAAATAAAAAAGATGGACAACCATCAAAGCTTAAGAAACGTGTTTCACACAACTGACTTACCTATATCTAATATTTACAATGTCTATGAATCAATAGAAAGATCTTTTTTAGTCATACAAAATAACCTTCTTTCTGATAGTGTAAAGATTCAGATTGTTGCAAAAATAGAATTTGCCAGAGATGTTGGTGAAGTTATTGTAACGTATATCTCGACAAGGCAGCACACAGTTAATTCGAGAAGAGAACTAGAGAAAGTGTTTAGAGAAAGATTGTTACCAGACTTCCATGAAGCAATTGACAGAGCAGAAATGCAAGGGTCTGGCTGGCATGAAGGCCTTGTACATGAACTACAACTGAAGCAGTCAAGATATCCTATACTAGGTAAATCATGGATACCACTTCCAACTGAGGTTGCAAACAAAAAGGCTGTAGTCAATATTCAAAACAATGACAACTATTGTTTCATGTGGTGTGTGCTTGCTAAACTTCATTTTGTAAAAGCAAAACCTGATCGTGTATCTAACTATACCAAATTTGTAAATGAACTCAACTTCAGTGGCATTGAGTTCCCTGTTAAAATAGAGGACATAGATCTGTTTGAAAAACTAAATCCTGGTATATCTGTGAATGTGTTTGTGTGGGAAAATGAATCTGAGAATAAGTTACAGCCAATTAGAGTATCTCCAATTGCCCCAACCTATGGGCAGCCAGAAGATAAACATGTTGACATGTTGCTAATTGGAGATGACAATAACTTCCACTACACAATTATCAGGAATATGTCACGTCTAATTCATTCACATACAACGAAACACAATGGGAAACAGGAAGTGTGCAAGAGATGTTTACAAAGATTCTCCTCCATAAAATTAGCAGACAAACATGTTTTACACTGCAGGTCAGCTGATGACATACAAACTGTACTTAAGTATCCAGATCCTGGTAGTCAAGTGTATTTTAAGAACTATGGGAATCAGCAAAAGCTGCCGTTTGTAGTGTATGCAGATTTTGAATCACTCGTTGTTCCATATGAAGGTCCTGTTCCAGAGTCATTACCAAAGACTGTAAAATTGAGTGACCAAGTGGTGTGTTCTTTTGGATATATTCTTGTTATGTCAGATGGACATCATTCAGAACCTGTTATCTACAGGGGTGAAAATGCAGCATGTCTGTTTTTAACAGAAATGAGACAACTGTATAGTCAGGTAGTACAATATCTCACAACATGTCAGATGTCTCTGGTGATGACAGAAGAAGACAAACTAAAATTTGATACAGCTGAGACGTGTTGGATTTGTGAACAACCTTTAGGTGGTGATAAAGTTTGTGACCACGATCACATAACTGGGCGTTACAGAGGAGCTGCACATAATAATTGTAACTTGTTATTAAAAATAGATAGAACCAAGAAAAAGCTCAAGCTGAACGTCATCCAGTGTTATGCGCCCACCAATGACAGTGACGAGGAAGAGAAACAAGAGTTCTACGACCGACTCCAGAGTGCCGTGGACAAATGTGCGGAGCGAGACATCACCATCGTCATGGGCGATTTTAATGCCAAAATAGGGGAGGACAACACCGGATACGAAGAGGTGATGGGGAGACAGGGACTAGGCTCGGAGATGAGTGAGAACGGGGAGAGGTTTGTAGACTTTTGTGCTCTAAACCGACTTGTCATTGGAGGCAGCATCTTCCCACACAGAAGAATACACAAAGCAACTTGGGTCTCACCTGACCATACAACAGAGAACCAAATAGACCATATCTGCATTAGCAAGAAATTTAGAAGATCCCTTCAAGATGTTCGAGTGAGGAGGGGAGCAGATGTCGCCTCAGACCACCATCTGCTTACCTTAAGAATGAAGCTCAAGCTAAAGAAAAGCCGCACAGAGACAACAAGAAGACAGCGCTATAATGTAGGCCTCCTGAGAGAAACTGGAGTTAGAGAAGAGTTCAAACTGGTGCTGTCCAACCGGTTTCAAGCGCTACAGGAGCTAGTAAATGAAGAGGAGGCGGTCACCACAGAGCAGCAGTGGAAGGCAGTTAGAGAGGCGCTGAACTCAACCTGCAAAGACACTGTAGGGTTCAGGAAACACCACCACAAGGACTGGCTGTCGGCACAGACCTTGAAGAAGATAGAAGCGAGGAAGCAGAAGAAAGCAGCGGTCAACAACAGTCGCACGAGAGCAGCCAAAGTAAGGGCACAGGGGGAATACTCGGAAGCCAACCGCGAGGTGAAGAGGAGTATCAGGGCAGACAAGAGGGCCTACACAGACAGCCTGGCAGCAGAGGCAGAAAAGGCAGCAGGCAGCGGCAACATGAAACAGCTCTACGACATTACCAGAAGATTGTCGGGTAAGTATGGCCATACAGAAAGACCAGTAAAAGACAAAGAAGGCAAGCCTATTGCAGACAGAGCAGACCAACTCGACAGATGGGCCGAGTATTTTGAAGAGTTACTGAACAGACCTAGCCCACCCGACCCCCCCGACATCCAGCCGGCAGAGACCGACCTACCCATCAGCTGTGACAGACCCAGCCGGGAAGAGATCAGAAAAGCAGTGGCATTTTTGAAGAATGGCAAAGCAGCAGGGCCAGATGGCATCCAAGCGGAGTCTCTGAAAGCAGACCTAGAGACAACAGTTGAGATGCTGTACCCACTGTTTGGAAAGATCTGGGAAGAGGAGGTGATGCCAGCTGACTGGAAGGAGGGGTACCTAATCAAGCTTCCCAAGAAAGGCGACCTCAGCAAGTGTTCCAACTACAGAGGAATCACCTTGCTGTCAGTACCAGGAAAGGTCTTCAACAGGATCATCCTAGAGAGAATGAAGAGCTCCGTTGACCCCCAGCTGAGAGACCAGCAAGCAGGATTCAGGAAGAACCGATCATGTACAGACCAGATCGCCACTCTCCGCATCATCGTGGAACAGTCTCTGGAGTGGAGCTCCCCGCTGTACGTCAACTTTGTGGATTATGAGAAAGCATTTGACAGCGTGGACCGAGAGACTCTGTGGAAACTCCTACGACACTACGGTGTACCCACAAAGCTCGTCCGCCTGATCAAGAGCAGCTATGATGGCATGACATGTCGCGTGATCCACGAAGGGCAGTTCACCAGAGAGCTCCAGGTCAGAACTGGTGTCAGGCAGGGGTGTCTGCTGTCTCCATTCCTCTTCCTACTGGCCATAGACTGGGTCATGAAGATGACCACAGAGCACAGACGAAGTGGAATACAGTGGACACTGTGGACACAGCTTGACGACCTCGATTTTGCAGACGACTTGGCATTACTGTCCCACACTCATCAACAAATGCAGAACAAGACCACGAGGCTTGCTGACATCTCGTCCCAAGTGGGCCTCACCATTCACAAACAGAAAACAAAGACAATGAGGCTGAACGCAACCAGGGAAGAACCAGTCTTGCTTGCTGGCACCCCGTTGGAGGAGGTGGAGTCCTTCACCTATCTCGGGAGCATCATAGACAAAAAAGGCGGCACTGATGCAGATGTCAGAGCACGAATCGGTAAAGCCAGAGCAGCCTTTCTCCAGTTGAAAAAAGTGTGGAGTTCCAGAGAGCTGTCACAACACACCAAAGTCCGGATTTTCAACTCCAATGTAAAAGCAGTTCTCCTATATGGAGCAGAGACATGGAGATTGACAAAAACCACAGTCAACAGAGTACAGACCTTCATGAACAGTTGCCTTAGAAGAATTTTGAAAATCCACTGGCCAGAGAAGATCAGCAACGTCAGACTCTGGGAGAGAACAGAGCAGATAACAGCAGAGAATGAAATTGGGCGAAGAAGATGGGGATGGATCGGTCACAGTCTGAGAAAGCCAGCTTCCAGTATCACTAGGCAGGCATTGTCATGGAACCCCCAGGGAAAGAGGAAAAGAGGTAGGCCGAGAAACTCCTGGCGTCGAGACCTCCAAGCAGACATCAAGAGACTGGGAACCACCTGGAGTAGAATTGAAGGAGAAGCACAGGACAGGAGTTGCTGGAGGTCTCTCGTCGACGGCCTATACCCGGGTAGGGGTGACAGGCGTAAGTAAGTAAGTATTAAAAATAGATCCTAAGACATACAAGTTACCAATCTTTTTCCACAATCTCAAAGGATATGATTCACACATTATCATGCAGGCTGTAGACGAGTCGTACAAAAACATTAGTTGTATTGCACAGACAACTGAGAAATACTTAACTTTTAGGTTAGATAAATTAGCATTTTATGACTCCATGCAACATTTGTCTTTTTTAGGATTGGCTAGTCTTGCAGAAGGACTGACTGAGTATCCAATAACGAGTAAATATTTTGAACCAGACTTGGTTAAGAAAGGTGTCTATCCATATGAGTACATTGATCACTGGGTTGTGTTTGAAGAAAGGAGTCTTCCACCAAAAGAACATTTTTATTCTACACTAATTGGTAAAGGTATTTCTGACTCTGAATACCAACACGCACTTAATGCGTGGGATAAATTAGGATGTCAGACAATTGGTGACTACCACGATCAGTACTTAAAGGCAGATGTTTGCTTGCTAGCAGATGTATTTGAAAGTTACCGTGAAAAGGGTTTGTTACACTACAGTCTTGACCCAGCTTGCTACATCACTAGTCCTGGCATGACATGGGATGCATTTTTGAAATCCAGTAAGATATTTATAGACCTGTTGTCTGATCGTACGATGGTTGAAATGGTGGAACGCGGATTGAGGGGGGGCATTAGTTTAGCAGCAAACAATTATGGCAAGGCCAACAACAAATATCTTGATGACTTTGACCCCTCAAAGCCAATGTCATTTATTACGTACTTAGATGCTAATAATTTGTATGGATTTGCAATGTGTGAATTGTTGCCATTAAAAAACTTTTGTTTGTATGATTTGTCACAGTATGGCATAAAAAAATTAACAAAATATATTATGGCTCGAGGTCAAAATGATGAAAAGGGTTGGATCTTTGAAGTAGACCTGGAGTACCCACATCATCTACATGATTACCACAATGATTATCCGTTGGCTGTTGAGAAAATGAGTATGACAGGGAAAAAAGAAGACACCAAACTAGTGCCAAATTTAAATGATAAATTCAATTACGTGTGTCACTATCACTTGTTACAGTTTTACATCAGACATGGGTTAGTACTAAAGAAAGTTCACAGAGGTATTCAATTTGATCAGAGTGCTTTCATGAAAGATTACATAATGAAGAACACCACATTGCGTGCCAGAGACGGCAACACTGCATTTGACAAAGACTTCTTTAAGCTTATGAACAATGCTTGTTTTGGTAAGACTATGGAAAATCCTCATCACCGCAAAGATGTGAGACTGGTTACAACTGAATCAGGTGCAATTAAACTTACAGGTAAGCCGCAGTACACAGGGTATAAAGAGTTTCATTCATCATTGTATGCAGTGTCACTCAAAAAAAAGATTGTTAAACTGGACAAACCAGTTTTCATTGGTATGGCAATACTAGAGTTATCAAAATTATTGATGCTTGAATTTTATTATGATTACTTCAAACCAAAGTATCCTGAGTGCCGTCTGCTATACACTGACACTGACTCTATGATTATAGATGTGCCTACTGAAGACTTTTATGAAGACATGAAAACAGAGTTACACATGTATGACACGTCTGATTACCCAAAAGACCATCCACTGTTTAGCACACAAAACAAGAAAGTGCCTGGTAAGTTTAAGGATGAACTAAATGGTGTGCCAATAGTTGAGTACGTTGGACTGAGATCAAAAATGTATTCTATACTACACCAAAAGGGTAGTCAGTCAAAAGCAAAAGGTATCAAGAAAACAGCAATAAAAAATAAAGACATCCGTCATGAACATTACAAGAAAGTGTTAGATGGAGAACTGATGCCTGATTATCCAAACAAAACACTGAGGTCAAATAGACACAATATTGAAATGATTCAAACACAAAAGAAGTCTCTAGCAGTAGGGGACACGAAGCGAGTGTTTTTCAGTAAGGAAAAAGCTTATGCACCAGGTCATTACAGACTCAAGTTATCTGAAGAAATAGCTGACGAACTGGTTGATGAATTAATTGATGAGTTAGTTACTGAAATGAGTAACAGTGTCTGGGGGAATAATCTGTAATTCTTCTCTAACAAATGCCCTCTTTGGTGCAGGCTCATACAGATAATATATTGTTGCATTAGCTGAAGGAACTATTTTTTTTATATTATGAACAGATGTAGACCAAATTGGATCAGTTGCCCTACGTCTAACGTCATTTTCAGCCTCACCAGGTTGATACAAATATCTCACCTGTTTTGTAAACAAGCTAGTGTCTGGAGGTGTTATTGCTTTTATTTCTGACGGTATTGTTTTTAATTTAATAGAATCAACAGGTTTAGGGTGACCATCATTATTCATTGCTTTTATCACAGAAGGTAATCTTTTAACCCACTCAGTGTTACGTGTGTCATGCATGAGTTCCTTAGAATACTGATAGCTGAAAAGTCTCTCTGATAATTGTTTGTTAAAGTTTTCTACAATTGCCTGTGATCTATGCAAGCCTGGTATGCCTCGCCGCACTAGCACTCCATGCTTTGCAAATAATTGATTAACAGCACCTTTAAATTCACTCCCATCATCAACCTGCACAAGTCTAGGGTATTTTAAAGGACCTCGACTATATATCTTTGATAATGCAGTGGCCACTGTTACAGCATTCTTGTCAGTTATGGGTTCTGCATCCTTATACCTTGAAGCTATGTCAACAACAGTTAATGCATACTTGTATCGTTTCTTTCTTATTGTGTCATGCGGAAGAAACAGGAGGTCCATTTGGTGTGTGTCATTAGGTGATGTGTTTTCAAAATGAGGCCTTGTTATTTTTCTTGGAGCAGGAAGATATATTTGCCAAATTGCCTGTTTTTTGAGCCACTGTTTTATTTGGTCGAGTGTAACATCCCCACCCACAGCTACATGTAATTTTCTATTGCAGTTTTTCCTTTCCAGTAGCCAATTGGGGAGTAATATATTTTTGATAGTTTAGCGTCTGCCATTTTTTCTAGCAATATAAGCTCCTGTAAAATATACTAATGTCATTCCTACTAGAACAAATATTATTTCTCCATTTCTTTGTTCTGAGCTTGGTTGGTAATAGTCGCTAAGTTTTGGTTGAGGAATAGATACGTCTTCACCAGTTACAAGATAGTATTCTTTGATCGCGTCATCAACATTTGAAAATGTATGCTGTGCATGACCCTCAAGTTTTAGTTTTTCATTAATAAAATCAAGTTTCTCAATTCTTTGCTTTTCGTAATCTTGTTGAGCTTGAGCTAGTTTTTCAGATGCCTCATTGTGGCGCTTCATTTCTTCTGCTGATTCTTCTTTACTCATTTTTGAAAAGAGATAGTTTGATCCGCTAAATGCCAATGCGTTAACAACGGCCCCACCAACCATAATAGCTATAGTTGCCATACTTTTTATTTACATAGAAACATTTTCTGGAATAATACCTTGCTTAACGAGAAGGTTTTTTGTGGCAATCGATGCTGTGACAACTGCTACTAGCTTAGCACTGTCTTCGAAGTCTAATTTACTAAGGTCTGCTGATTTCATTTTGAGAAGACTTTTTCCCAGCATAGAATATGCTACTGCTAGTCCACTTATTACAGCGGAGTGATAGACAAGGTTCATTAAGTTCTTTGTGTCGCTCATTTTCTTATGCTATAAAAATTAAAATAATAAATTTATTTACTGCATGTAAAATGAGTCCAAAGGTTTTGACACTGCTGGTAATGTGGAGACTTCTTCTTTTATTTTTGGAGTGCTTGATTTTTTGGACACTGTTTGAGTCTGTGGTTTGTATTTTTTGTATAATTGGTAACCTACGTAACAGAATCCTACAGCAAATCCAGCAACTAAATATTTTGTTGGTTTAGACTCAGTTGTTTGTCTCTCACTTTGTGGGGGGTGTGTTGGTCCTGACGGTAGTGACACTGGTGCTGTTGATGATGTGTCAGTTACATGAGCCTTTTGTGTTAATGCCTGAAGCTGTAATTTTTTTTGTCTGTTATATTCAGCTAATTTTTTGCCTGCCTCTATTCGACCTGGACTTTTAGCCTTCGTCACTGTTTGAACCTGTGTCAAGACAGGTTGTGGAGTCGTCTCGTCCATTTTCTTCTAATTTAAAATTTATTTTAGAAAAATCAATATGACTCCCAGTTACCAGCAAGGTTACCACTGGAGCAAGGTAATTCCCAAACTTGTAAAACATAAGGCATGCTAATTTACCTATTGAACTTGAAACTATGGGATTGCTTTCAAGGTCCTGTGATAGACTGTCACTGTCAACAGGTAGGAAGTGACTTACAGCTTTTGTATATAGGCAGACAAGAGATCGACTCAAATCACGTGTCATTATTGAACTAATGTGATTTTCATATTTTGAATGTAGTTTGATTAGCTCGTCAGCGGTAAGAGATTCTATGTCTTCTGTCATGTATTGTTTACCAAGAAAAGCCTTTGATTTTCCAGAAACAATACATGACAGAAGGCATTGTTTTTTCGAGTCTAAGTCTTTGTTTTCTACAGCGCAGATATCACTTAGAAGGAGTAATTCGTCTTGGTTCATTTTTATAATGAAAAATAAAATAAAAAAAAAACTTTGCTTGGACCTGTGAATAACTTATGATCTTACTTGATAACTAATTTCAAAGTTACCTACAACTTACAAGTAACTTTGACGTTAGTTATCATAAGTTCTTAACCCAAGTCATAAGACACTCGGACAGATTTCTCAAGTTACAAGGACAATAAGAAAACTTTTTTTTAGTAATAATCTGGTGGTGGAGCTGATGGCGTCAAATGAGCAGGCATGACATCTCTTTGCGAAGAGTATGATAAAAATAATGGATAACCAAAACCTATCGTTACTTGCTTGTAAGTTCTCGAACTTTTTTCATAGTTTCTTCTACGCCTATCTTTTTTCCTTGTTCTAAAAAAGATTTCTTTAGCTCTTCAACATTTACAGCCTGACTACGCATCTTATTCTGTATTTCAGACTTTTGTTGTTTATAGTTGGCCAAATCATCCTGGACTCTCTTAAATTCGTTATCGTCAATTTCATTATCTTCCAAAGATTTACTAATAATAAGTTTCATACTCGTCAGCTTAGCTGCTGCAAGCGTACTTAATGCTTTATGCTTTTGCAACTTTGTATAAATTTTTTTGTTAACGGCTTCCATACCAAAGCATGCCAGGCTTGTGGCAAGGCCAACAGCTTCAACAGCAATTCCTACCCCCGTTGCAAACAGAGTTATACCTCCTACAGATAATCCGGCTGAAACCACCCCCATGGCCATTGATGTGTTGTGTACAGAATTGAAAACCGTTTGGTAACGACGTTTACACCTCGAGTATTTTGCTTGTTCTCCTTCCAAATACTTCAACGCTTCTGTAATATTTATTAAACGGAATGAATCTGCCTTTAATGTTTTATCACGCTCAATAGGCTCAGGTGGTATTTGCGGATACAGTGGTGGCATTTTTTATGACAAATTTTTTTTTTTATATTAATCTTCTAATTTACTTTGCAACTCTTCAAAGGTATACAATTTGCTAGCATAATAAAATGAAACAAGGTCTATGTGTTCCAAGTTTATGAAATTTAGATAAACTAGAGTTGTTTTATCAATCACTACCTTAACAGCAGGGACACTACTCAAAACTTCAAAATCTGTATTGATTTTTCTAATAGCAATAACAACCTTTGTTGACTCTGCTACTGTGGTATCCCACGTAAGTTTGATTCCCTGCGCGATATCTGCTTCTTTCACAGCTTCCACAGATCTCATGAGAATTTCAAAAACTATTGTCGCTTCTCTATCTATGGTAAAATTTGCTGGTACGAACGAAATAGAAGTATCTGTTCTGCCTTTCCTATTTGTAAGAAGATACCTTCGTTTCCCATACTCTTGAAGTTTTAGTTTTTCTCTGCTATTGGTTTCGGAATAGCTTGGCACAAGACTTACAAGCGTTGGCTCAGAGTTAACAACTTTTCTAAATACTAAGGCACCTTCATCAGTAAAATAAACATAAGGACTGATAAAAACAAACTTTATGTCCCATACAATGGGAACAGGTGCAAGCGGAACAGGGGTAGGAATAATTACCCATTTATTCCCCACATGTTTTAAGCTGTAGAGCACATTACTTACAGGAGTAGGAACAGTAACATCATGAAGTTGACTAAGTTTAGGAAATGCGCCATCTTTCACATCTTCAATTGCTTTTCGTTTGTACAATCCAACGGACACAAGTTCAAGGCCATACACTTCTCCTATTTCGCCTTCTTTATCAAAATCTTGCACGTCAGCCAAATCTTTCAACTCTACTGATGGACACGCAACTGGAATAATTCTAGGCTTTGGACCAAGACCGCTCATTTTTATAAAACAAAAATAAAATTTATTTAACTTCCAAAACAACATAAAAATCATGCATTACAACTGGTTTACCATTCTGATTAGTTACAGATAAGCACAATGATTCAAAGAAACTAGAACCTAATTTTTTAAACTGAGAATTAGGAAATCTAGCAACCACACTTTCACAATATGCGGCAGTTCCAGTCGGCAAGCATCTTAACAAAGTTGAAGGCTTTCCATTGTGTACATTTTCAGTAGTGTTCAGTTCTTTCAAATGAACATTTAGCACTGTGTGTACTGACAAATGAACAGGATATCTGCCAGTTATTCTTGGTTTTTTGGTGATAGTAGACTACCAACTGATTGTGACCAATCTTCATCTGGATGTGTTATTTTTTTAAAAAATCCAAGTAATAATAAAAGACTATTTGATAAAGAAAACTGACCACTTTTCGGAAAATCAATTGTAACAAGTAAATTAGCTGGGTTTAAAGTTGCTTTAATTTTAAATTCATTTTGAAGCCATTCAGCTAAAGTACAAAAGTCATAATATGCGGCTCGTAAAGTATCACCCTTTTCTAAACCATCGAGAGTTCCACTTACAGAATAATTTTCATCATCCGTTACATTAAACCACTTTACTGTGTAGAACATTTCATGGATAGCTACAGCCTTGCTACCATCACGATTATCAATCCCATTAGTTAACCACCCTGGTTTGCTTGTGTCAAGATTTGTTAAGGTAATAAACATTTTTATTATCACATAAAAAAAAGGATGGAATTTAAATCACCAACCATTACCACTACAAACGCATTTCAATTTAATGTAGATGCTAAATATAATGTCGCCCCTACTTATGAACAGAAAATAATTCAACTAAATCAACTCGACATAGCTGTAAGCGAACAAGATTTATTTCAAGTCAAAGTACCCAACCCTTTTGATCATTACCTAAACCCTCCAATAACAGACGATGCTACTGCAAGAAAGTGGTCTTCAAGTCCACTACAGATGTTTCAAAACCAACTCAACTTTGCTATACTGTGTTCTACTACAGGCTGTGGTGTTTCATTTACAGATCACTTGAATCACTCACCCCACCCGGGTCTGCCCTGGGGGACTTGGGTGGGGTTAGGTATTTTTTAGTTCCCAGGGTCACCCTGGTCAGCCCCACAGGGTGGGGTTTTCTCTCTATTCTGGGGCATGTGTTTCTGTCTACCCGAGGTCCATTCACCTGTATTTGCCTTTTTTAAACTCTCCCTACTGTCTGCACTGCCTGTAGCTCTTGATATTGGATGTGTGTTGCTAAATGGTCTTAGCTTTATTTAGGCCACCCCACCCGGGTCTGCCCTGGGGGACTTGGGTGGGGTTAGGTATTTTTTAGTTCCCAGGGTCACCCTGGTCAGCCCCACAGGGTGGGTTTTTCTCTCTATTCTGGGGCATTTGTTTCTGTCTACCCTTTGTCCATTCACCTGTATTTGCCTTTTTAAAACTCTCCCTACTGTCTGCACTGCCTGTAGCTCTTGATATTGGATGTGTGTTGCTAAATGGTCTTAGCTTTATTTAGGCCCCCCACCTGGGTCTGCCCTGGGGGACCTGGGTGGGGTTAGGTACTTTTTAGTTCCCAGGGTCACCCTGGTCAGCCCCACAGGGTGAGTTTTTCTCTCTATTCTGGGGCATGTGTTTCTGTCTACCCTTTGTCCATTCACCTGTATTTGCCTTTTTAAAACTCTCCCTACTGTCTGCACTGCCTGTAGCTCTTGATATTGGATGTGTGTTGCTAAATGGTCTTAGCTTTATTTAGGCCCCATGTGTTAGGTTTATTTAACGTATTTGACCAGATGGCGACATACATTCAATGTTCTGTTTATTTATTTTTTTTCACAAGCAGTGCAGGCACGTCCTGAGAAAGCCTTGTTGCTGTCGGGACGTTAAGCAATGTACAATCAATCAATCAATTTATTTAGGCCCCATGTGTTAGGTTTATTTAATGTATTTGACCGGCTGGCGACATACATTCAATGTTCTGTTTATTTTTTTTCACAAGCAGTGCAGGCACGTCCTGAGAAAGCCTTGTTGCTGTCGGGACGTTAAGCAATGTACAATCAATCAATCATTTATTTAGGCCCCATGTGTTAGGTTTATTTAATGTGTTTGACCGGCTGGCGACATACATTCAATGTTCTGTTTAGTTGGTTGTTTTTTTTCACAAGCAGTGCAGGCACGTCCTGAGAAAGCCTTGTTGCTGTCGGGACGTTAAGCAATGTACAATCAATCAATCACTTGAATCACTCAAACAAACTGATTAGCTCTGTGTATCATTTCCACACGTATTACCAGCTTAGACGTATTCTGTCAGAACTGCATACACCATTACCAACTGAATCCAGTTTTAATCAGTTTAATAATCCCATGGATATGAAAGCATTTGAACGCATCTGTAATGAGTTTAACATAAGCCCCCGGTATAACTTCACACAAAAACTTGATGATCACCACGGCAGGGGTACACTGTATTATGCTATGAGTCACAGACAATACCCTCAAGATTATTACCCTGGTTACACTTCATTCTCATCAAAATCTGAAGTGTGGTTAGGCTCAATTGAGCAGAAGCAGACTAATGCCTGGACTACATTTATTTTAGACAGGAGTGACGGGTTTACTCAAGCAGGAGTCGAACGCATCAATGAGTCTATCAGAACATATGTCTGGTGTATACTAGGTGCACAATCATTAACAAAATCGAATATTTTGAATGGAAGTGGTAAATTTGAAGCACAAAAACAGTTTCTCGCTAATCTTGAAGATTCAGTAAATTCAGTAGTTGATCTCCCATCAAGCATACAACGCTACCAAGACGTTCTCAGATATGCTAGATCAAAAGTTGACTTTGTAGTTGGTATTGGGTTATACATGTTGCCATCAGACCTTCAACTTCAAATGGGGACAATAACAAATTATAATAATGAAATAGTTGTTGCAGGTGTTGGTCAGAAATTAGGACTCAATCAATCTGTAAACTTGGGGGCCACAACCACACATGTACAGTCATTAAAACCATTACAGACAGTAACACCCCCGGCCACGGCACCAGTAACATCATCACCTGTACAGACAGTAACAGCTCCAGCTTTGACACCGGTACCCATAACGATAACACCAACACCAATCCTTGACACACATGAGTCAGAGAGAACAGCATTGGTAATAGGTCTCACTGGATTAGGAGTATTACTTCTTTACCTGTTTCATTAAATAACCCACTATTAACCCTCCTACTGTAACCAAAAAGACCCACACATGCTCTGCCATAAACCCTACTGCCTTCGCTGCAGTACTAATCAACCAACTGACAACAGTGCCTATAATGCCAGGCAACGCGTCTACTGCTTTCAGAGCCAATTTCTTAAGCAAGTCTGATATGTGAGACAGTTGTTTCTTTACCCACGACTGTAAGTCTTTTGGATCTGTTGGGACTGGGGTTGGTGGTGCTGGAGGTGGAGAACCACCCCCGGAGACAGCCAACACAACTGTACTGATAATAAACCCCAGAGCTGTAATTAAACTGGCAATTGTGATACCCTGTTCTCTGAAAAGTGTTTTAAGTCTCTCAGCCAGAGTAGTGTCTTCGTGAAGTATTTTTTGAATAGTTTCTCTAATCCTGTTGACCTGTGATTTCAGTTTTTGTCTTCCAATACTAATCGTTTCTAACCGTCCTGATCTTTCTATCTGCAAATCATTTAATCTGTGTTGGATTCTTTCTTTCATTTCTGTACCCCACCCGGGTCTGCCCTGGGGGACTTGGGTGGGGTTAGGTATTTTTTAGTTCCCAGGGTCACCCTGGTCAGCCCCACAGGGTGGGTTTTTCTCTCTATTCTGGGGCATGTGTTTATGTCTACCCTTTGTCCATTCACCTGTATTTGCCTTTTTAAAACTCTCCCTACTGTCTGCACTGCCTGTAGCTCTTGATATTGGATGTGTGTTGCTAAATGGTCTTAGCTTTATTTAGGCCCCATGTGTTAAGTTTATTTAATGTATTTGACCGCCTGGCGACATACATTCAATGTTCTGTTTATTTTTTTATTTTTTTTTTTTCACAAGCAGTGCAGGCACGTCCTGAGAAAGCCTTGTTGCTGTCGGGACGTTAAGCAATGTACAATCAATGTACAATCAATCTTTCATTTCTGTGTCAAGATTCCCATTGTCTGCGGTAGCCAGTTTCTCTTTTTCACGTTCTATGTGTTTATCAAGCTCTCCCAGTTTGGCAAGATTATTAACCATCTCACCTCTTATTGTCTGCAGTGATTTATCTAACCCTATAATCTCCCGCATTGACAAAGGTGGATCTTCTATTGTTTTCATAGCATCATTTATTTGTCCTTCAGTAAATGAGGTTTCTTGTATCACTGTGTTTGCTATTTCTGGTAGGCTTGTTACTGGTGCCATTTCAATTTCTTGCCCTGTTGGTAACTTTGTTTGCGTGTCTTGAAGCACACTAACCAGTCTTGGCGTGACAGGAGACCCACCAATACCAAGTTGACGCAAGGCACTAACACCACCTTCATTTTTTATTGTACTTAAAGCCCTAAACCTACTAGGGTCTTTTTTGTTAGTCAATAGTACTTTTCCTTTGTCAACAGTATTTAAATATAAATGACCCTTGCCATCAAGTTCAAACTGGTTAGGGTCTATGTTGTCTGGGCGGCCACCAACATGATCATAAAATGAGTTCACTTTGGTTTCTAAAAGTTCGTGACGTAAACTGTAAATATTTCTTGTACCAGTCATATCTGCCATATCTGTCATATCTGTTGTATTACCAAAATCATACGTGTCATCCATTTCAAAATCTTCATGATTAAATCCTCCCGCGGCCATTGTTTTTATTAATTTAATTTTTTTTATTGTGCATAATAAAAATGACACAGTCCTACGGATCAAAGTTAGACCCATACAGAAAACTACGTGAACCTTTCGGTGTTAAGGCCATTAGACAATCAATTGTCATCACAAACAATCCTAGTACTATAGACCAAAACCAGACTCTTACTGTCAAGTTTCCAAACCTAGGTCCCAGTGACGTTATTGTTCCTGGTACTGCTCGTCTTGCTTTTAATATTGAACTTTCATCGGACACAGATGACAAAAGAACACTAGTTAACAATCTAGGTAGAGCAATTATTAAGAATATTAAAGTTAAACTTGAAGGACAGGAAGTGTTTAGTCTTGACGATGCTGATGTGTTCTACTGCTACACGGATTTGTGGCTTACACAACCAGAACGAGAGGATCGTATTTATCAAGGCATACAGTCAGATAGCATTATGAAAATTTGAATAAATGCATCAGACAAAACAACCACAGAAGCCAAGGACCTTATTGTGGCCGAAACATATGGAAATAGGTTTTGCATTCCACTCGAATTTGAAATCCTAACAGGGCACTCGCCTTATTATCAAGGAGCACTAAATGACCGCCTGAGCTTCGAACTAACCTTCAATGATTACTCCAAAGTTATCAAATCAACGGATCTCAATGCATCATATAAGATCTCTAACATTTCCTTGGAATATGAGATTGTCACGCATACTGAACTAGCCAGACTCATACAAAATCAGTACCAGTCAAGACTTCCAATTTATTATGACAGAGTGATTAGACACAGTTTATTTAATAAAAACAAAAGCGACCAGATTTGGAACATCAACCTAAACACGCCTGCTAGGTCACTGAAAGGCATTCTTATGTTATTTACTGAACCTGAAAGTCCTTACCAAGGAGATTCAGAAAAATTTTACAATCCGAAAATTACACATTTATCCTGCACAATCGAAGGCCGACCTAATCAAGTGTATTCGTCTGGAATGATGGGATATCAGCACTATGATGAAATCACAAAGTATTTTGCTGGGGGAAGACTTAGAGAAAAATCAGCAAATATTGCGTGCAAAGATCTGCATCTGTATGACGTAAGAATCGGTGAATACCTGACAGACAAGTACGCACTGTGGCTAGATCTGCGTTCTACGGAGGATAATTTCCTTCATGGTTCTGGCCGTATTATCGAAAACGGTAGTGACGGAATCTCAATTCAAATTAAAAAAAAACAGAAAAATCTGAAAATATAAATATATATTTGTATCTGATTTATGATGCGCAACTTAACATTTCTGAGTGCAGGCTAAGTAGTCACATATATTAAAAGTATTCACTTAGCTTTTAAGTTGTTTTGGTTTTAATCCTTCACAGCCCATTTTGAATACCGAAATCACTATAAAATCCGAACGTATTAGTAGGCACGTCGCGCTTGTGCTGAAACACGGACTAAACTGAACCAATTTTGGCCTTCTTGGTTATGAGACTCACTCAAACTTCAAACTAACAACTCACACCCGATTTTCTCCTCGAGTGATCTAAAACACTTGTAAAACATGGTGGGGTGTATACTAAATTGAATAATTGAGGTCTCTCCTGGGATTAAAGTTGTGGGTTTCAATTTAAATGCATCACGCGACAGACTAATAAATAACTGTATGAAAGGCTGATTGTCACCCACTGGAGTGAAAACAGGAAACCGTTTCACAACCAATTTTCAAGCCCAACTTTCTGGTTATGAAAGAGATGCAATCTTGTAAACTCACATGACTACACAACAGCTGTCTCTACCTACAGGTTATGACGGCAATAACTGCACGCAACAGGAATCCGGTTTCATCACGCGACAGGGTTGAGTATAAAGGCCGATTGTTCAACAGCGCAATGTCCGTGATCCGGTTCAAGCTAAGCACTCACACCCCAATTTTCTCCTCAGCGTGAGTTGGCCGCGATCTAAAAACAGGGTGGGGTGTATAATAACTTGAAATCATTGAGGTCTATCACTGGGAGTTATGGGGTTTGTCTTTCAATTTAAATGCGTCGCAGCCCGTCACTATGAGCGAAGTGAAAACTTTCACAGACAAAATTATTTTTCCTCCACACAACGTTGGAAGTTTCATTTACGAACAACGTGGTGTTCCACATTTGGAAAATAACCTACATTCAAGATTTGTTCTATATTTTTGGTTTGCCCCAGAGTAAAAAAATGACACAGTGGTTTAGTGACATACATTGAAGCGTTGACACAAAAAGGAATGCTAATTTGTTTTGTGTGTGCAGAGAGAGAGAGAGAGAGAGAGAGAGAGAGAGAGAGAGAGACACTATTTGGGCATAGAGGACTATTGTTTACCATGGTGGTATGAACAGGAAGTATTCTCAGGAAGGCCAACTCTGACAGCATTGAGGGATGGGGTGTGGGGGTGGGTGGTGTGTATTTCTCGGGAAGATATTTTAACTAGCCTTTTGTTTCCAAGGGGTCGGGGGGACCTGACTGGGCAGATAAAGCTGTTGAATGTATTTGGTCAAGTGTGTTTGTTTATTTACGGAAAGGATTAAATAAATCAATTGTTTCTTAAATGGGTGGGCTTGCTTAATTACCGTGTTAATTAGAATAAATCAATTGTTTGGGGGGGGGGGGGGGGGTAAAATAGAGGTGTTGAATAAAATTCCTTAGCAGTTGTGTCAATCACTATGAGCCACGATAAGTTGTACTGGTTATGATGACAACAGAGTATTCGATAATGCTGCACTGATCATGGTCGCCATTTTAAAAAAAAATTTGGTAATGGTGGGGAGGTGATGGGGGGTCAGTGGGTTTATTATTTAAAATGGCGTGATTTATCGATCGATGCGGCATTTATCGATTTGATTGGTTTTCAAATCTCATATTCTCATTCTCTCACACTTGTAAAGGTAGTGGGTGATTTTCAGTTTTTGGCCTTTATGGTCTTCTGTGTCTAAACTATCACTTGAAGGAATAATTGTGTATGTGAACGTTAAATATATTTTAAATTATATTTTTGATGTATATGTACTGAATAAACAATTGTAAATGAAGGCCAAAATGCGTATTTTTTGCCTGAAAATTCACCCTCTATCCATTGCAGAGCCTCCCATGTGTCATACATCAAGAGAAATCTCTCAATTCCTAGTGTCCAGCTAACGTCACAGCTACAATTAGAAATGCAATCGGAGGCAACATGGTGTCAAAGATTATAGAAGCTATGCTAAGTGGTCCAGGCTGCAGCATTTCCTGCTGTAAAAAGCGAGCTCCGTCCATCTGTGTGTATATTGTAAGCGATAATTACACTTGCTTATTGTAAACAAACACTGAGGTGGTGTCATTTAGGTCCATTGTGTGTATATGTAATACAATACTTAGCTGTATCACACACTGCCAGGGTCAGGAGGCTACTCACACGCACAAAATAATACACATACAACTGAGAGAGAAAGATACAGAGGCAGGCACACACACATACACACACACACACACAGAGATGACAAATGAAAATTTTACACGGCCTTAACGTAATCACTCTATCAATAATGGAAATGACTCAAACTCGAAAGAGTACTCAGAAAATCTAAATGATATTTACTGTGAAATGCCTGCCCATTTCTAGGGAGTTTATGTAGAACAAGAAGATAAGATAAGAAATATTATTCTTCACAGAAATGAAAATTGTTTCACGGGTTTACATCTCAGTAAAAAAAACTATAGATATATCACAATTAAAATGTCTTTCAGTCACACAGCCACATACATTCCTACACTTTTACATATTCACATCTATGTCTTAGAACAGGATTAGATGGCGTACCCTAAATACCCTAAAATGCACTTTGCCACTTTTGTAAAATTTCCATTGAAGAGAGAGATAATGAGATTTAAAACCCACCCTAATTAATTAACTTAAGTTCATCTAATTCATTAGCCATTTAAGACAATCACCCTACATCACCCCCACAAAGTCCCCACATTTTTTTAGCGCAAACGGTACACACAGCTCATTTGAAATTAAAACTAACGCACCGCATTACACACACAGTCCACATAAACCACCTTTGCCAGCTGCATATCAACAGGATTGATTTAAAAAAAAAAAAATCGGCAACAAAAGTAAATTACAAGTACTTAACCCTTTAGCCACCGATCTTGCCATTTGGCGAGTATGTGGCTCGCCACCGATCTCGCCTTTTGGCGAGTAACACAGTTGGGTTCACTGCACTTGATCGTGACTCTAATGTATGAGGTAGTTTTGGTCAATAATAGTGAATCATGGGACAGGGGAATCCCCTCTTACATTCCAGTGCTAACTTTGAGTGCTTTTGAGAGTTTTGAGCGAAGAAATTGCGAGTTTTTCTGACTTTTTGGGAGAGGTGCTTTTTCGTGATCGCTGAAACTTTGAAAGGGCGAAGTGAGTGGCACAAGAGACTATATACGGACTTTCTCCGTTGGGTACTTCTTTATATACGGACTTAGTTTTGCGTCGTTTGAACCTCACACGATCACAAACTGATGTTGATTCGAACGAGGAGCATCCATGTGGCAACGAAGTTGACAAAGAGTTTTTTGGAAATTTACAAGATAGCTCTGATAACGATCCGAGTACGAGCACTAGCGCAGGCCGATTTCATGTAGAAGAGTGTTGTGTATTCTTCATGGATTATGCTTGTGAGTTGGTGTGTTATGGATTATCTGTAGAGCTCTGAACAACCAACTATGCTTCAGTTGTGAGTTGAACATTTTCTCAATATATTTCTTGACATGTTATCATGTGTTTGTTACTTTGTTAGTGACTGCCATGTGTGTAAACTGTCTGAGAACACAGATTTTGTCTATTCTTCTTGCATCAGGCCAGATATAAAACTTTCAGTGAGTCACATGAAAGAAAAATAGGTGTCGGTGTACAAATTTGTTTTCTCGTCTCCATTTAAAAAAAAAAAATGAAGTAATTCGTTTCAGTGGTTCAAGAGTTATAGCCTTTTAAAGATAAGAGGTGTTGCGCCACAGCGGTCTGGCAAAACAGCTGCGGCGCTGGGAAATGCAACATTTTAACACCTGTGCAGGCCTGAAAGTCTAAAATTTTGCCCACCAGCCTTTGGCTAGTAACTTCCAAGTTTTACTAGCCAAACTGAAAATGTTACTAGCCAAAACTGAAAATTTTACTACTGAAAATAGCCCCCCAACTCAACAATATAATGTACCACAAGTGTTTGACGCCCAATGTTAGAGAGTGTTTTCTGCCCAGAGGCATTGAAAACAAATATTTGAACAGACAAACATAACCAAGTTAATGTTTATGTCCTGACTTCAGACTTTTGATAGTATCAAGTGGAAAAATAACTGACAAAGTCTCTATGTAAACTGTGGTGGGATTTTTTATTTATTTATTTTTTGTAAGTAGAGCCGGGCTTCTGTTTGCACAACAGGTTAAAGGGTCTGTAGACCCCAGGTATAAATTTTAGAGGGTACACAGACCCCCATCCTAGCATTATAGAGGTCCGCAGATTTATTTAAGAAAAACTGCATCATCTGTATGTTCCTTAACCCTTTCAGCGCCATAGGCACATTTCCCAAATTTTGAAAGCGTTACTTAACGACTATGTACCACTTGCAGGAGGTGGATTGACCATGATAATTCAACTCGAGGGCAGTGCCAGATTAGCTTGGCTCCTTCAGGCGCCAAGCTAATCTGGCACTGCCCTTGAATTATCATGGTCAATCAATCTCCTGCTGCAGGGTGTTGGCGCTGAAAGGGTTAAAATAAATTATCCCCACCCGGGTCTGCCCTGGGGGACTTGGGTGGGGTTAACTACATTTTAGTTCCCAGAGTCACCCTGGTCAGCCCCACAGGGTTGGGTTTTTCCCTATATTCTGGGGCATGTGTTTCTGTCTACCCTTGGCATTCACCTCTATTTGTCTTTTTAAAACTCGCCCAACTGTCTGCACTGCCTGTAGCTCTGGATTTGGTTGTGTGTTGCTAAGTGGTCTTAGCTTTATTTAGGCCCCTTGGCGTAGGTTTATTTAACGTATTGGACCGGCTGGCGACATACATTCAATATTCTGTTTCTTTTCTTTTTTCTTTTTTTTTTTCACAAGCAGTGCAGGCACGTCCTGAGAAAGCCTTTTTGCTGTCGGGACGAAAACAATGTACAATCAATCAATCATTAAAATAAATTATTTCATTTCGCTCTCTCCTCTTTAAATGTGTTGTGACAGTGTGTGTGTGTCCTTTCCATGATACTGATTCTTTAACTGGTGAGCTATCTCGCAAAATTCACAAACAGAAAACAAAGACAATGAGGCTGAACGCAACCAGGGAAGAACCAGTCTTGCTTGCTGGCACCCCGTTGGAGGAGGTGGAGTCCTTCACCTATCTCGGGAGCATCATAGACAAAAAAGGCGGCACTGATGCAGATGTCAGAGCACGAATCGGTAAAGCCAGAGCAGCCTTTCTCCAGTTGAAAAAAGTATGGAGTTCCAGAGAGCTGTCACAACACACCAAAGTCCGGATTTTCAACTCCAATGTAAAAGCAGTTCTCCTATATGGAGCAGAGACATGGAGATTGACAAAAACCACAGTCAACAGAGTACAGACCTTCATGAACAGTTGCCTTAGAAGAATTTTGAAAATCCACTGGCCAGAGAAGATCAGCAACGTCAGACTCTGGGAGAGAACAGAGCAGATAACAGCAGAGAATGAAATTGGGCGAAGAAGATGGGGATGGATCGGTCACAGTCTGAGAAAGCCAGCTTCCAGTATCACTAGGCAGGCATTGTCATGGAACCCCCAGGGAAAGAGGAAAAGAGGTAGGCCGAGAAACTCCTGGCGTCGAGACCTCCAAGCAGACATCAAGAGACTGGGAACCACCTGGAGTAGAATCGAAGGAGAAGCACAGGACAGGAGTTGCTGGAGGTCTCTCGTCGACGGCCTTTACCCGGGTAGGGGTGACAGGCGTAAGTAAGTAAAGTATCTCGCAAAAGCCTGTCTCCCTCGCTCTCTCACACACAGAAAAACATTTATTTATTTGTATGATCGTTTGATAATGTATTGTAACAGAGAATATAGCGTTTTCTGCTGAACGCGGCAGATTGACAACCAAAGTGTGACTTGTCTAAACTCTGTGTGTGTGTGTGTAAACTGATGTACTTCAAAGTTTGTTTCAACCCGTTTAACCACTCAGAAAGACGTGTTTCTCCATTTTTTTGCCTAATAACTGTGTACCAGAAGATGGATCGACCACGATTAAAAAAAAACTGACCAGACAAACTTATTTCTGTTCAAATTTCTGGACTTGCTTTTTGAGTTTGCCTCGGTGCTCATTGTGCATGCCATTCGAGCGCCGTCGTGCTTTAGCCATGGAAATACACTCAACACAGCCATGGATTCTGAAAACTGTGTCGTAGCGGCGGTGCCACACACGGCCCAGGGGTAGCATTTCTGGTACTGTCGCTTATGGATGGAGATGGCGATGGCGAAGTGCAACTTTCTTCTTAGCGATTATCAAGATCATACCTGACTGAACGATCCCAGATTGTTTCTGTTGACGGCTATCGTTCTGAGCCATCACCTCTTCGGTTTGGTGTACCCCAGGGCTCGGTCCTAGGACCTGTATTGTTCTTACTGTATGTTCAGCCCCTGTCCGACCTGATTTGTAGTCACTCTATTTCCCATCATGCATTTGCAGATGATACGCAGATGTACAAAAGTGATACTGTCGAGCAAGCTGTGAATGCCGTCCAAAATATAAGCCAGCGCATTGACCATGTCAAATCATGGATGACCACCAACAAACTGATGTTAAATGATGGCAAAACTGAAGCAATGTTGGTAGCTAATCCAAGATTATCTTCGTCCCTGCCTTTACCGTCGTCATTGTCTGTGGATGGAACACTCATTGGCTTCTCTGCGAGTGTGAGAAACCTGGGTGTTACACTTGACAGCGAGTTATCTATGTCACAGCATGTCAGTGCAGTGTGTAGATCCGCTTATCTGGAACTTCGTCGTATTAGTTCAGTTCGTCACCTGCTGACCGTGGAAGCCACTAAAACACTAGTTTGTGCATTTGTGCTGTCCAAGCTAGATTATTGTAACTCTTTGCTTTGTGGCTGCCCTCAGTATCTCATTGATCGCCTCCAAAAAATTCAGAACAATGCAGCCCGGCTTGTTGTGAGAGTCCGTAAGACTGAGCATGTCACACCCATTTTGAAGTCCCTTCACTGGCTACCTGTGTCCTCACGTATTCAATACAAAGTTATGTCAATCTGTTTTAACTGCCTTTCAGGCACCAGCCCTGAATACTTGTCCTCTTTGCTGCATGTGTATACACCCTCTCGTGAGCTCCGCTCCTCTTCTGATAAACGGAAGTTGTGTGTACCTTCTGTCCAAACTAAAACATTTGGTCAGCGCACTTTTGTTTATCAAGCCCCAGTGTTATGGAATACACTTCCTCTTGAGGTCATAAACAGTGAGTCTGTCTCTGACTTCAAGAGGTCGTTGAAAACTCACCTCTTCAAGCTTTACTTTGAATAACTGCCAGTGTTTGATGCCTTAGTTGTAGTTCTGCAATCCTCCTTGTTTAGACTGAATGTTAATTGAATATAAATTATTATGTATGTATTGTTGTATTGGTGTGTTCGGGCATTGTGCTTTGTTTGTTATGTGCATATGTCATTGTATTTTTATTTTTGTGTACAGATTGTAAAGCGCTTAGAGCTTTTGAGTAAGATTAAGCGCTATATAAATACTCATTATTATTATTATTATCAGACGATGCCGGATTGAAGAATCCGAAGCATTCCTTTGCTTTTTCTCCGCCATGTACAACTTTGTTCTAGATCGAAAGCGAAACGCATGATGCCGTATCCCATAATAGTATGTATGGTGACGTCACAGCAAGTAACGCGTTCAACATGTAGCGCGCACTTTGTAATAATATGCTGACACCACACATAAACTAACAGTTTGCCCGCCCTGTTACACTCGCACGGACCCCCGCATCGGGTCGATTCTGAACGCAGCTGCGACTGAGCGAGCCGCTAAACGAACCAATTCGTCACTAAAAATAGAACGACTGTCACCGACCATTGTTATGGTACGCACGTGTTCGGCTACTGCCGCAAAGTGATGTTAGAGGCGGCTCACGGTGCGGTCAGGTCACGCGCCGGCGTACCTGATGTTTGGCTGGCGGTTAGCCGTTGGATTGAAAAATGCACGAGCGCACTCGCATTTGGCGAGTGGGTATTTTTTTTTACTCGCCAAAAAAAAAATTCACTCGCCATAGCAAGTAAATTAGTCACCATTTTCAGGGCTGCTGTGGCGGTGAAAGGGTTAATAGGTAACCTATAAGTTACCTACAACTTTGCAAGTGACTTCAATGTTACCTCTGCAAGTTCTTATGAGTTAGTTGACATAAGTTTTATAAGTGACTTAAAATAAGTACTTCTTAAAATAAGTACTTGTAAGTGACTTTCAAGTTCTTGACTTAAGTCATCAGGTTACTCGGACAATTTCACAAAGTTACATGGACAACAAAATAACTTTTTCTCAGTAGGTGAGTACCTTTTTTTTTAGTCTGGCGCAGTGGCGCCGATGGTGTTAAATAGCTAGGCGCAAGTGGTGTGACATCTCTCTGTGAATTGCATGACAGAAATGAAGAAAAACTTATCTTTACTTGCTTAGAAGACCATGAACTTTTTCCATAGTCTCTTTTACCCCTATCTTTTTTCCTTCTTCTAAAAAAGATGTCTTTAGTTCTTCAACATTCATGGGTTGACTATGTGTCTTATTTTGAATTTCAGACTTCTGCCGTTTGTAATTGTCCAAATCATCCTGCACTCTCTTAAACTCATCATCATCAATTTTATTGTCCTCTATAGCTTTGCTGATAATACGTTTCATGCTGCTCAGCTTTGCTCCAGCAAGAGCACTCAATGCTTCATGCTTTTGCAACTTCTTACAAAATCTTTTGTTTAGGGCTTCCAAAACAAAACATGTCAGGCATGTGACAATGCTAACGCCTTCAATTGCGATCCCAATTATACTCCCCACGCCCGTTGCAAACAGGGCCACATCCCCTACAGAGCATCCAGTGGAAACAGCACCAACAACCATTGTTGTATTGTATACCGAATTGAAAACCGTGCTATACCGTCATTTACATCTTGAATATTTTGCCTCTTCACCTTCCAAATACTTCAATGCATCTGTAATATTTATTAAACGGAATGAGTCTGCCTGTAATCTTTCATCACCTATTTGCGGATACAAGGGCATTTTATTTATGGCAAATATTTTTTATATTTAATCAGCCATTACATTTTGAAAGTTTCAGGGGTGTATATTTTGATAGCATAATAAAACGAAACAAGATCTATATGTGTCAGGTTATGAAATTTAGAAAAACTAGAGTTGTTTTATTGACCACTACCTTAACAGCTGTGTTACTACTCAATACTTCTACCTCTGTGCCTTTTCTAATATTAATAAAGTGTTTCGCTGACTCCGACACTGAGTTATCCCGTCATAAGTTTGATTCCCTGTGCAAGTTTTGCTTCTTTGGCATCATCTAAAGGTCTCATGGTAATTTCAAAACTATTGTGTCTTCTCTAGCTATGGTAAAGTTTGCTTGTGTAAACACAGTAGGATCTGATCTGCCTTTCTATTTGTAAGAAGATACCTTCGTTTCTCATACTCTTGCAGTTTTAGTTTATCTCTGCTATTGTTTTCTTCAGAATAGCTCAGAACAAGACTCACAAGCAATGGTCCAGAGTTAATAACTTTCCTAAATGTTAAGTTTGCTTCATCATTTCCAGCCGGCAAGCACAAGGACTAATAAATTAAAACTTATGTCCCTCCCATTCAACTGCAGCTGTAGGAACAGGAGCAGGAACAACTACCCACTTATTACCCACATGTTTTAAGATGTAGAGCGCATTATTTACAGGATTAGGTACAGTAACATTACAAAGTTGATTAAGTTTAGGATACCTTTTTTCTGTGTCATCTTTCACATCATCAATTATTTTTCTCTTGTACAACCCAAAGGAATCAAGTTCAAGACCATACATTTCTCCTATCTCTCCTTCTTTATCAAAACCATGTACATCAGCCAAATCTTTTAACTCTATTACTGGGCAGGCAATTGGTGTAATTCTCGGCTTTGGTCTTTTACTCATTTTTATTCATCAAAATAAAATTTATTTAACTTCCAACACAACACAAAAATCATGCATCAGAACTGGTTTATCATCCTGATTAGTTACAGATAAACACAGTGATTTAAAGAAACTGGAGCCTAATGTTTTTTAACTAAATTAACAAATCTAACAACTACACTATCATAATGAGCAGCATTTCCAGCCGGCAAGCGTCATATCAGAGTTGAAGGCTTTCCATTGTGTACATTTTCCGTCGTGTTCAGTTCTTTCAAATGAACATTTAGTACTGCGTGTACTGATAGATTAACAGGTCGTCTTCCAATTATTTTATCTTCGGATGTTGTAGGTAGCCAACCCTTTCCTTTATCACCACCATCAAAATACCATATCCAACTCTCATCCCTAGCAGCCCCACCCGGGTCTGCCCTGGGGGACTTGGGTGGGGTTAGGTACTTTTTAGTTCCCAGGGTCACCCTGGTCAGCCCCACAGGGTGAGTTTTTCTCTCTATTCTGGGGCATGTGTTTCTGTCTACCCGAGGTCCATTCACCTGTATTTGCCTTTTTAAAACTCTCCCTACTGTCTGCACTGCCTGTAGCTCTTGATAGTGGATGTGTGTTGCTAAATGGTCTTAGCTTTATTTAGGCCCCATGTGTTAGGTTTATTTAATGTATTGGACCGGCTGGCGATTCAATGTTCTGTTTAGTTTTTTTTTTCCACAAGCAGTGCAGGCACGTCCTGAGAAAGCCTTGCTGCTGTCGGGACGTTAAGCAATGTACAATCAATCAATCAATCTCATCCCTAGCATTTTCACGTCTGCCTATTAAACCGAGCAACTATGCAAGTTCATTTGAAATTATAGGTCGACTACCTCCAGGAAATTCTAATGTAACAAGTAAGTTAGCTAGATTTAAAGTTGCTTTAACTTTTAATTTACTTTAAAACCAGTTAGCTAAAGTACAAAAGTCATAATACCCAGGTGGTATATAGTGTGTATCAGAGATTGAACTACCAATCAATCTATAACTTACATGATAACTTTTATCATCTTTTATATTAAACCACTTTACAGTGTAGAACATTTCATGGATAGCTACAACCTTATTACCATCACGATTATCAATTCCATTAGTTAACATCACTGGTTTGCTTGTGTCAAGATTTGTTAAGGTAATACACATTTTTATTATCACATATAAAAAGCACAATGGAATTTAAATCACAAACAAGCGTTGGCTCACGCGGTACAAAACCGTTTGAATTTAACGTGGATGCCAAGTACAATGTCGCACCTACTTATGACCAGAAAATAATTCAACTAAATCAAGCTCAACATAGCTGTGTCGGAAAGAGATTCATTTCAAGTAAAAGTTACCTAAACCCACCAATTACAGATGATTCAACTGCAAGAAAGTGGTCCTCAAGTCCACTACAGATGTTCCAAAACCAGCTTTACTTTGCTATACTGTGTTCAACTATTGGCTGCAGTGTTTCTTTTACAGACCACTTGAATCACTCAAACAAACTGATTAGGTCTGTTTATCATTTTCACACATATTACCAGCTTAGAAGAATACTGTCAGAACTTCATGTTCCGCTACCAACTGAATCCAGTTTCAACCATTTTAATAACCCCATGGATATGAAAGTGTTTGAACGCATCTGTAATGAATTTAAGATTAGCACCAAGTATGACTTCACACAAAAGCTTGATGATTACTACGGCATGGGAACATTGTATTATGCTCTCAGTCACAGACAATACCCCCAAGATTACTACCCCGGTTACACTTCATTCACACAGAAAACTGAAATCTGGTTAGGCTCAATAGAACAGAAACAGTCAAATGCCTGGACTACATTTGTCTTAGACAGAAGTGACGGGTTTACGCAAGCAGGAGTTGAATGCATTAATGAATCTATCAGAAGATATGTGTGGTGTATACTAGGAGCACAAGCTCAAACAAAATCTAACATCTTAAACGGGAGTGGCAGATTTGAAGCACAAAAACAATTTCTTGCAAACCTGGAAGATGCTATAAACTCAGTAGTAGATCTCCTGTCAAGCATACAACGCTACCAAGACGTTCTGAGGTATGCCAGATCAAAGTTGACTTTGTGGTTGGCATTGGGTTATACACGTTGCCATCTGACCTTCACTCCAAATGGTCCCCACCCGGGTCTGCCCTGGGGGACTTGGGTGGGTTAGGTACTTTTTAGTTCCCAGGGTCACCCTGGTCAGCCCCACAGGGTGGGTTTTCCTTTCTATTCTGGGGCATGTGTTTCTGTCTACCCTTGGTCCGTTCACCTGTATTTGCCTTTTTAAAAATCTCCCTATTGTCTGCACTGCCTGTAGCTCTTGATATTGGATGTGTGTTGCTAAATGGTCTTAGCTTTATTTAGGCCCCATGTGTTAGGTTTATTTAACGTATTTGACCGGCTGGCGACATACATTCAATGTTCTGTTTAGTGTTTTTTTTTTTCACAAGCAGTGCAGGCACGTCCTGAGAAAGCCTTGTTGCTGTCGGGACGTTAAGCAATGTACAAACAATCACTCCAAATGGGGACAATAAAAAATTATAATAATGAAATAATTGTTGCAGGGTGTGATCAGAAATTAGGACTTAATCAGTAAACTCCAACAAACTTACAACCAACGCTTGTTCCAGTCACACTAGTCGCACCAGCACCAGTCACACCAACAGCACCAACACCAGAACAACCACAGCCAAACACACGAGTCAGAGAGAACTGTGTTGGTAATAGGCCTTACTGGATTAGGGATATTACTTCTTTACCTGCTTCGTTAAATATCCATTTTTTAGCTCAGAGATCTCCAGAATGAGTGGTGGACCAGACTTGCACAGAGGACCCAGCTTTGTGCTGACAATGGTGACTACAGGGGCTTCTACGAAGCACTGAAAGCAGTGTATGGCCCCAGGCACCTGGTACAAAGTCCCCTGCGAAGCGCGAATGGCCAGGCACTCCTCACAGATAATACCTCCATCTTGAACCGCTGGTCGGAATACTTTCAGAGCCTCTTCAGCGCTGAGCGCACTGTTCAAGAAGCAGTCGTCCTACAAATCCCACACCTCCCAGTGAGGGTTGAATTGGACGAACCGCCCACCGCTGAAGAGACCCTCACAGCCATCCACCAGCTCAAGAGTGGCAAAGCAGCAGGCATTGATGGAATACCGCCAGAGATCTGGAAACATGGAGGCACAGCACTGCACAACAGGCTCCATGACCTCTTTCTTTGCTGCTGGGAGGAAGGAACACTACCAAAAGATCTCCGTGATGCAGTCGTCATCACCCTGTACAAGAACAAAGGCGAGAAGTCTGACTGTTCCAACTATCGGGGAATTACCCTGCTGTCCATTGCTGGGAAAATCCTTGCAAGGCTGCTCCTGAATCGGCTGGTACCTGCCATCGCTGAAGACCAACTCCCAGAGGGCCAGTGTGGCTTCAGAGCAAACAGGAGCACCACCGATATGGTCTTTGTGCTGAGACAGCTACAGGAGAAGTGCTGTGAGCAGAACAAAGGGCTGTACGTAACATTTGTCGACCTAACAAAAGCGTTCGACACTGTGAGCAGGCAAGGCATGTGGCAGATCCTGGAGCGACTTGGCTGTCCCCCAAAGTTCCTCAACATGATTGTCCAGCTACACGAGGACCAGCAAGGCCAGGTCAGACTCAACAATGACCTCTCAGAACCATTCCCTATTCTCAACGGCGTAAAGCAGGGCTGCGTGCTGGCACCGACCCTCTTCACCATCTTTTTTAGCATGATGTTGAAGCAGGCCACAGTGGACCTCGATGATGACGATGCAGTGTACATCAGGTATCGTCTCGATGGCAACCTGTTCAACCTCAGACGACTGCAGGCCCACACGAAAACCCTAGACCAACTGATTCGTGAGCTGCTTTTTGCTGATGATGCTGCCCTCGTTGCACACACAGAGAGAGCCCTGCAGCGCATCACGTCTTGCTTCGCAGATGCTGCCCAGCTCTTTGGACTCGAGGTCAGTCTGAAAAAGACAGAGGTCCTCCATCAGCCAGCACCCAAGACAGTGTATCGCCCTCCTCACATCACCATTGGCGAGTCTGAACTAAAGTCAGTGCACCAGTTTACCTACCTTGGCTGCATTATCACGTCGGACGCCAAGCTGGACAAGGAGCTTGACAGCAGGCTGGCAAAAGCGAACAGCGCTTTCGGGCGACTTTTCAAGCGGGTGTGGCACAATCAACAACTGAAAACAGGCACCAAGATCAGCGTGTACAGAGCTGTGGTCCTCACCACCCTGCTGTATGGTTCCGAGTCCTGGGCCCTCTACCGCAGCCAACTACGACTCCTCGAACGCTTCCACCAGCGCTTGGGCATTCACTGGAGTGACTATGTCACCAACGTCGAGGTCCTTGAACAGGCTGAAACTGTGAGCATCGAGGCTTTGCTGCTGCGGACACAGCTCCGCTGGGTGGGGCATGTCTCCAGGATGGAGGATCATCGCCTACCAAAGATCACACTGTTCGGCGAGCTTGCTACTGGACACCGTGACAGAGGGGCACCAAAGAAGAGATACAAAGACTGTCTCAAGAAGTCACTTAGTGCCTGCCAAATCGACCACCACCAGTGGTCTTCGCTTGCTGCGGACCGTGACACCTGGCGCTCCACCATTTACAAGGCAGCTGTCTCCTTTGAGGACTCTCACAGAGCTAGCCTTAAGGACAAGCGGCTCAGGAGAAAAAACAGAGATGCCGCAGCTCAGAACCCTGGCCATACCTTCCCCTGCAGCCACTGCGGTCGAACCTGCCTGTCTCGGATTGGCCTCCGCAGCCACGAACAAGCCTGCAGACGTCGTGGTCAACTCCTATAAAATCTTCGTTCGCGAAGTCAAGCCAAGAAATATCCATTTATTGATTCTCCTACTGTCACCAAAAAGACCCACACATGCTCTGCCATAAACCCCACTACCTTCCCTGGTGTACTGATCAACCAACTGACAACACTTCCTATTATACCAGGCAAAGCATCCATTGCTTTTACAGCCAACTTCTTAAGCAAGTCTGATACATGTGTTGTTGTTTTTTTTTACCCAGACTGTAAGTCTTTTGGGTCTGACGGCAGAGTCAGAGAAGCCGGAGGCGGAGGACCACTGCCTCCTGTTACAGCCATTACAACAGTATGATAATAAACCCAAGAGCAGTAATTAAACTTGCAATAGTGATTCCCTGCTCTCTGAAAAGTGTTTTCAATCTCTCAGCTAATGTAGTGTCTTCATGAAGTATTTTCTGATTAGTTTCTCTAATCCTGTTGACTTGTGTTTTCAGTTTTTCTTTTTCTATTTCAACTACTTCTAGCCGTGCGGATTTTTCTATCTGTAAATCTTTTAATCGATGTTGTATGCTATCTTTTATTTCAATACCATAATTCTCCTCGTCTGCTTTACCTAGTTGGGTTTTTTTTTTTTTTTTTTTCCATTTCTGTGTGATTATGAAGCTCACATAGTTTGGCTACATTATTGACCAGTTCACCTCTGATTGTTTGTAATGCTTCATTCAACCCCATTATCTCCCGCATCTGTTGTTTTCCTTACTTCACCGGTAAATGATGTTTCTTGTATTGCTTTGTCTGCTATTTCTGATAACCCTTTACTGTCATTTCAATTTCTTGTACTGTTGGCAACTTTTCTTTTTGCACATCTTGAAGATCACTCACCAGTTTGCTTGTTTGCTTGGTAACTTCTTACTACCAACACCAAGATACCTTTCCAGCCCAGCCTTACCACCAACTTCACCTTACATTGTACTTAAGGCTCTAAACTTAGCAGGGTTGCTTTTATGGGTTAGATATATTTTACCTCTGTCAATTGTATTTACCAATAAATGGCCCTTGTTATCAAATTCAAACTGATTACATCTATATTGTCTGGGTGGTCACAAACATGATCATAAAACCAGTTCACTTTGCTTTCTAAACGTTCCCGATGCAAACTGGAAATATTCCTTATGTAACCGACTGAGCTGAGACGTTATGATGTTTTTAAAAAAAAAATTCCTCTACCCTCTGGCCACCCAAGTCACTTAGCCTTTGCGCTACCCACGCTTAGCCATGGGCCGCAACCCAGCCTTGTAGAGTCAGTCGGCTAGTAACTTTGTAGTACTTCGAAGGCTGTGCTAGTTGGTCCGTGTTCTAGCCTCTTTTAAATGGCTTTACCGATCGAGAATCCGTAATTCACATCAGTTTCCTCATGAAATTTCCCTTCTACTCATAAGTTTTTTGTTTAGTGACCACCATAGTTTAATTAGCGATTTTCTTATGTTTATAAATTTCAGTAAGCTCACTTAGCCCACTATAAAATTAAATAATAAATTCCTAGGACTTCCCTCTAAAATATAGTTTATTGTAGTTTTTCGCTATTCACATTTTCTGTCCTATACTTCAGGCATGGGAATTGTCCGCGAGATTCCGTGAAAAAGAAGAGATCGTCCGCGAAAATAAAAAGGCGTTTCCAAAAACACAAACATTGTGGGTAGCAAAATGAGCAGAGCACCGTTTTAACATCGCGGGCAGGATATGACGCGGCAGGCTGTGTCCGCGACCCGCACTGGTGGCCGAGTGCGCCGCGCCGTGCAGTAAATCTAGGTGGGCAGACGTGCATTGTATTTGCTGATTTCATTTCGGACCCTGATATGAAGGCATCGTGATTACCGCCCCCCCCCCCCCCCCCCCCCCCCCCCCGCCCCCCCACCCCGTCCGGCGTCATGATTACTACTACCCCCCACCCCCCACCCGTCGTTTGATCCCCCACCCGGGTCTGCCCTGGGGGACTTGGGTGGGGTTAGGTATTTTTTAGTTCCCAGGGTCACCCTGGTCAGCCCCACAGGGTGGGTTTTTCTCTCTATTCTGGGGCATGTGTTTCTGTCTACCCTTTGTCCATTCACCTGTATTTGCCTTTTTAAAACTCTCCCTACTGTCTGCACTGCCTGTAGCTCTTGATATTGGATGTGTGTTGCTAAATGGTCTTAGCTTTATTTGGGTCCCATGTGTTAGGTTTATTTAATGTGTTTGACCGGCTGGCGACATACATTCAATGTTCTGTTTAGTTTTTTTTCACAAGCAGTGCAGGCACGTCCTGAGAAAGCCTTGTTGCTGTCGGGACGTTAAGCAATGTACAATCAATCAATCAACCGTCGTTTGATTTTTGGGCCGCGTTAAAGATGTCTAGCGCCAACCCTGCCCCCCCCCCCCCCCCTCCTGTCGTTTGATTTTTTTCAACCCCTGGAAAGGAAAGCAAGGTCTAGCTTCAAGGAGGCCTGAGGTTGAAGCCCTAGTTTCAGATGATTTTTGCTTGGGCAATTCCCATGCCTGATACTTCAAACCCGAAGCCTTTGCGCTAAGTACTTATTGAGTTATGGCTCTTTTTCTAGTGCCTAGGAAGCACAGATTTACCCATTCTTCGGTCTATCTGGAACCATTTTTCGGTCTGCGCCGTGATGCGTTCTTTGTGGCTCGCGCTGCCAGTATTTAAGCCCCGTAGGAGCCAGCACGGGATGTCTTTGTCCTAAACTAGTCACCCCACTGACCGTGTAGTTGCCATCACTCTGTGCCATCATCTTGTCTTCAACCATATCTCCACTGCTGTGTTTCTGCTTATTTGATAAACCGCAAATAAAGTACATCAATGCGACCTCTGCTTCAGCTTCTTATTTTCCCAGCTTTATTCACCCACCAACACCGGGTGCACACAAGTTCACATCTGGCGCTGCGAGCAAAGGATCGGGGTAAAGAAGTCCAAAACAGCACAGAGAGGGCGACTGAAACGACAACATGGAGAACGATGGAAACCAGCAAGATGCAGTCCCTCAGCAAGCTGTTGACCACCAAGCTGGCCAGGGACATGTCCTGATAAATGCCGTGGCAGGCCAGATGGCACATATCATGCAATCTGCACCAGCAGTAAGACTTCCCAGATTTTCAGCGTCACAAGAAACTTACCCGTGGACAGAGTTCCAAGAGGAAGTTTGACGGCGTTTTGAAGATGGACAAAACTCGCCACAGGCTGCAGCATGCCTGGTATTAGCTTTACTGGATGGCCCAGCTAAACGGGAAGTTTTGTCCAGGCCAGCCAAGCAAAGACAGACAGTGGAGGACATTTTGAGAGTCCTTGACCATCGATTTGGGGACCAAAGGTCCCGTAGCGAGCTTATGACCACATTCTACGCCCGTAGGATGAGTGTTGGCGAAGACGTCCTGACGTACTCACACACCCTGGTTGGGTTGGGAGCAAGGATCAACACAGTGACACCAAACGCCTCCTCGGACACCATGATGAGACACCGGCTGGTCGGCGGGGCACACCCTCAACTAAATGGTGTCCTGCAGCTGTTCCTACAGATCAGGCCGACCAGCGAGGACAGCGAGCGGCGTGTCAGTGTCCAAGCGCACACTGCTGAGTCCAGCTCTGAGATTGACCTCCTCCGAACGCAAGTGGCAGCCCTCCTTGCCCAACAGGCTGAACTGCGTGCCCTCCTGCAGCACCAGCGAACAACGATGGGAACACCAGGATGCTTCACTCCCATTTCAGGGAGCTTGTTTCTGGTGCCAGCAGCCTGGACACAGAGAAAGTGGGTGCCCTGCTAAGGAGCTGTACCACAATCGTCGCTGACCAAGACCGCCCCAGCCTCCGAACACCAGCCAAGCCACCAGCCGTAACTGCCAACCAGGGAAACTTCTAATCCCCATTGTCAGTAGGCAGACAACGGGGGCCAATGAAGTGTACATGGGACTTGTTGGATGATGCCCTGTGGTTAGGGTGAAAGTAGGTGGCAAGCAAAGACAGGCGTTGATTGACACTGGAAGTGAGATGTCCACGGTAACATCATTGTGGGTGGACGCCCACTTGCCTCATGTCCCAGTGCAGTCTGAGAACTTCTTGACTGTTCGTGCTGCAAATGGACAGGTAGTCCCCTACAAAGGAATCGTTTTGTGCAGTCTGGAAGTGTTGAAGGACAGCCTGCAGTCAGTTCCTTTCCTTGTAGTGAACGATCCAGAAGACTCACCCGGCGGCGCAAGAAAGAGACCCCAATTCTGTTGGCAATGAATGTGTTGAGCCAGCTGCACAATTCAACCCAACAGCCTTCAGCCCTCCCACCAGCTCTTCAGGCCTTTGTCCGAGAAGTACACCTGGACAAATCCTCTGTTCGCGGGCAAGCTCTAGTTGCTGATGGATGCTGCGTACCAGCCAACTCCCTCATCAACGTCCGCATTACAGGAGTCCAACAGCATCGACCTCTGTATGCATCCCCACTGTGCTCGGCGTTAAAGCCCAATAACTAAACTAAACTAAGCATCCCCCCCCTGACTACCCCACTCCCAAGCGGTCTGGTTGTCATCCCCACGTTGGTGAGCGCAAACCGGCAGCAGCGATACATACGACTGGCCAACCTCAGCACCCAAGATCACCTGCTGTGGCTGCGAACGCCCATAGCACTACTTCATGCTGTGGACACGGTTGAATACGACGGCATCCGGGTCACCACAGACTGCCTGGAGATGGCTGTCACCATTGAAGAGGTCTCTACAGCATCGTCCCCTACACCCCCTCCTTCTTCCAGTGTTTCCCTTCCCGAGTGTGGCGGAGATGATTTCCAGAGGGTGCAGCTCCAGCAGCTTCTATCGCAGTATTCACATGTCTTTGCCCAGGGTGAACACAGACCTGGAGCAGCACCGCATCCCGACTACGGACAACATCCTCTTCGCACAGCCCTACTGCAGCATCCCGCCAAAACAGCTGTGAGAAGTACAGGAACACCTCCAGTCACTCATCAACTCAGGTATTGTGGTGGAGAGTAGGAGCCTGTATGCTGCACCTCTGGTGCTTGTGAGGAAAAAGGATGGCAGCCTGCGACTGTGTGTTGACTTTTGCCGCCTGAATTTCTAAGACGGTCGGCAATGCATACCCACTCCCTCGCATCCAAGAATCTTTTGAGTCGCTTGTCAGTGCGAAGTTCTTCTCCACATTCAACTTAGCCAGTGGATACCACCAAATAGCTATGCACCCAGACGATCAGCACAGTACAGCGTTCATCACTCCGATTGGGGTTGTTCGAGTACACGAGGATGCCGTTCAGGTTGTCATCAGCACCTGCTACCTTCCAGCGCCTGATGCAAGCGGCGATGAGTCAGGAGCTGTTCCAGTTCCTTCTGGTTTACTTGGACGATCTTCTGGTGTATTCGAAGACATTTGAGGAGCTCCTGGCCCATCTTGAGAGAATCTTGAAGCGCCTGTCTGACCTTGGTTTGAAACTGCGGGTAGACAAGTGCCAATTTCTGCATAGGCAGGTGACATACCTTGGACACACCATATCAGCGAACGTGGTATCCTGCAACAGCGAGAAAATCAAGGTTGTTCAGGAATGGCCTTCACCAACCACCACAACAGAGCTGCGCAGTTTTTTTGGGTTTTGCCAGCTACTACCGACGCTTTATCCAAGGGTTCACGAAGTTGGCTGGCCCTCTTCATGACTAGTAACTGAGAGCTGCAAGTCCAAGAAGAAAAGGGGCAACCTCACTCGACTTTGGGCCCAACCATGCGACGACGCCTTCAAAGCACTGAAAGAGGCTCTGACATCTGCTCCTGTCCTGGGCTACGCAGACTTCAATGAGCCCTTTATCCTGGAAACTGATGCCAGCCATGATGGTTTGGGTGCGATCCTCTCTCAAAAGCAAGGCAAACAACTACGAGTCATCGCGTACGCCAGCCGTTGCCTGCGTCCCACTGAGAAGAGTTACCACTGCCAGAGTTCCAAGCTCCAGCTCCTTGCCATCAAGTGGGCTATCACCGACAAGTTCAGGTACTACTTGCTTGGGGCAGAATTCAAGGTTCTCACGGACAACAATCCATTGGTTCATGGTTCACCTCAAGACAGCAAAGCTTGGTGCACTGGAGCAGGGTTGGGCAGCACAGTTGGCACAGTTCAATTTTAGTTTTGAGTATCGACCTGGACGAGAGAATTGAGCAGACTCGCTATCCCGCCTACCTGCAAAAGAAGTGGAGACGGAAGTGCCACCTCCAGTCCTGACCAGTGTACCAGCAGAGATAGCCATGTGTGAGCGCATGGCTGTGGGTGAACCACCTGACATTTCTGCTTGTGACAACCCAGTTGACTCCTCTCCCCTCACCCTGACTCCAAGGTTCCTTCCCCAGACACCCAGACTGATACTGACATCTTTCCGCGGATTGGCGACATCCAAATGCGGCGCTACCAGGAGGAAGACACAGTCATTGGCCCATTCCTGACAGCCTGGCCGAGCAAGCCCTCATCTTTCGATAGACCGGCTCGTGCGCTCCTTCAACAACATCAGCGGCTGCAGATGAAGGATGGCCTTCTACATTGAAGTGTCACCGACCCTGGACGAGGTGCTGCCTGCAGCTCGTCTTACCAAGTTGCCTGCGACCTGATGTCCTGGTAGCCCTACACGACAACATGGGACACCAGGGCCATGAGCGTACCATCGACCTGGTAAGGACGCGGGTCTACTGGCCTGGGATGTACGAAGACACCAAAGGGTATATCGGCCGGCAAAGGTTTTCCTCCATTAAGTTAGCACATAATCATGTTCAACACTGTAGGTTCGGGTGCTGACATTCAAACAATACTTAGGTATCCAGATCCTGGTAGCCAGGTATATTTCAAGAACTATGGTAATCAGCAATAGCTGCCATTTGTAGTGTATGCCGATTTTGAATCACTGGTTGTACCACATGAGGGTCCTGTTCCAGAATCATTACCAAAGACTGTAAAATTAAGTGATCAAGAGGTGTGCTCCTTTGGCTACATTCTAGTTAGGTCAAACGGTGAGCATACAGAACCTGTTATCTACAGAGATGAAAATGCAGCAGGCGAGTTTTTAACAGAAATGAGACAACTATACAGGGACGTAGTACAATATGTCACAACATGCCGAAAGCCTATGGTGATGACACAAGAGGATGAACTGAATTTTAATACAGCGGAGGTATGTTCCTCGCGCTGGGACCATACGGCGTTGAGGCGCGTCCCCTGGGTGGTGGATAGGGGGTCCCTCGTGAGAGAGTTCCCAGGGTCACCCTGGTCAGCCCCACAGGGTGGGTTTTTCTCTCTATTCTGGGGCATGTGTTTCTGTCTACCCGAGGTCCATTCATCTGTATTTGCCTTTTTAAAACTCTCCCTACTGTCTGCACTGCCTGTAGCTCTTGATGTTTGATGTGTGTTGCTAAATGGTCTTAGCTTTATTTATGCCCCATGTTGTAGGTTTATTTAATGTATTTGACCGGCTGGCGACATACATTCAATTTTCTGTTTAGTTTTTTTTTCACAAGCAGTGCAGGCACGTCCTGAGAAAGCCTTGTTGCTGTCGGGACGTTAAGCAATGTACAATCATCATCACCCTCGTGAGAGGGGTGCACCGAATGAAATAAGGTGCTGTGAACCAACATGGTCTAAGGGAAGGTGACCCCGACAGAAAACCCCTGGTCCTCCTAGTAAGGGGGTTGGGTGTGGGGGTAGCTTCCCCACCCTGCAAAAAAGGAAATAGCTACAAAAACGCCGACGAAAAGACTAACAGTAATTCCATTCCTGGAGGAGGAAGGTTCTTCTACCAGAAGACTTACGACGTCCTGTGGTGAAAGCCGGAAGTCTTCGGAAGCCACAGGACCGAGCCGCCTCTCTCTATCCAGGGATACAACCATGGGCACATGGAACGTCAAGACCATGTACCAGAGCGGCAAGGCCGCCCAGATAGCAGCGGAAATGCAAACGTACAACCTTTCCCTGCTAGGTATCAGTGAAGCCAGATGGACGCAGTCTGGCCAGAAAAGGCTGTTAAGTGGGGAGATGATTCTGTATTCAGGTCATGAAGAGGAGAATGCCCCCCATACAGTGGCACAGAGCGCGCTGATGGGCTGGGAACCTCTTGGGCCAAGAATTATCACAGCAGCCTTTAGAACCAAGAAAAAGCTCAAGCTAAATGTCATCCAGTGTTATGCGCCCACTAATGACAGTGACGAGGAAGAGAAACAAGAGTTCTACGACCGACTCCAGAATGCCTTGGACAAATGTGCGGAGCGAGACATCACCATCGTCATGGGCGATTTTAATGCCAAAATAGGGGAGGACAACACCGGATACGAAGAGGTGATGGGGAGACAGGGACTAGGCTCGGAGATGAGTGAGAACGGGGAGAGGTTTGTAGACTTTTGTGCTCTAAACCGACTTGTCATTGGAGGCAGCATCTTCCCACACAGAAGAATACACAAAGCAACTTGGGTCTCACCTGACCATACAACAGAGAACCAAATAGACCATATCTGCATTAGCAAGAAATTTAGAAGATCCCTTCAAGATGTTCGAGTGAGGAGGGGAGCAGATGTCGCCTCCGACCACCATCTGCTTACCTTAAGAATGAAGCTCAAGCTAAAGAAAAGCCGCACAGAGACAACAAGAAGACAGCGCTATAATGTAGGCCTCCTGAGAGAAACTGGAGTTAGAGAAGAGTTTAAACTGGTGCTGTCCAACCGGTTTCAAGCGCTGCAGGAGCTAGTAAATGAAGAGGAGGCGGTCACCACAGAGCAGCAGTGGAAGGCAGTTAGAGAGGCTCTGAACTCAACCTGCAAAGACACTGTAGGGTTCAGGAAACACCATCACAAGGGCTGGCTGTCGGCACAGACCTTGAAGAAGATAGAAGTGAGGAAGCAGAAGAAAGCAGCTGTCAACAAACAGTCGCACAAGAGCAGCCAAAGTAAGGGCACAGGGGGAATACTCGGAAGCCAACCGCGAGGTGAAGAGTAGTATCAGGGCAGACAAGAGGGCCTACACAGACAGCCTGGCAGCAGAGGCAGAAAAGGCAGCAGGCAGCGGCAACATGAAACGGCTCTACGACATTACCAGAAGATTGTCAGGCAAGTATGGCCATACAGAAAGACCAGTAAAAGACAAAGAAGGCAAGCCTATTGCAGACAGAGCAGACCAACTCGACAGATGGGCCGAGTATTTTGAAGAAGAGTTACTGAACAGACCGAGCCCACCCGACCCCCAGACATCCAGCCGGCAGAGACCGACCTACCCATCAGCTGTGACAGACCCAGCCGGGAAGAGATCAGAAGAGCAGTGGCATTCTTGAAGAACGGCAAAGCAGCAGGCCCAGATGGCATCCCAGCGGAGTCTCTGAAAGCAGACCTAGAGACAACAGTGGAGATGCTGTACCCACTGTTTGGAAAGATCTGGGAAGAGGAGGTGATGCCGGCTGACTGGAAGGAGGGGTACCTAATCAAGCTTCCCAAGAAAGGCGACCTCAGCAAGTGTTCCAACTACAGAGGAATCACCTTGCTGTCAGTACCAGGAAAGGTCTTCAACAGGATCATCCTGGAGAGAATGAAGAGCTCCGTTGACCCCCAGCTGAGAGACCAGCAAGCAGGATTCAGGAAGAACCGATCATGTACAGACCAGATCGCCACTCTCCGCATCATCGTGGAACAGTCTCTGGAGTGGAGCTCCCCGCTGTACGTCAACTTTGTGGATTATGAGAAAGCATTTGACAGTGTGGACCGAGAGACTCTGTGGAAACTCCTACGACACTACGGTGTACCCACAAAGCTCGTCCGCCTGATCAAGAGCAGCTACGATGGCATGACATGTCGCGTGATCCACGAAGGGCAGTTCACCAGGGAGCTCCAGGTCAGAACTGGTGTCAGGCAGGGGTGTCTGCTGTCTCCGTTCCTCTTCCTACTGGCCATAGACTGGGTCATGAAGATGACCACAGAGCACAGACGAAGTGGAATACAGTGGACACTGTGGACACAGCTTGACGACCTCGATTTTGCAGACGACTTGGCATTACTGTCCCACACTCATCAACAAATGCAGGACAAGACCACGAGGCTTGCTGACATCTCGTCCCAAGTGGGCCTCACCATTCACAAACAGAAAACAAAGACAATGAGGCTGAACGCAACCAGGGAAGAACCAGTCTTGCTTGCTGGCACCCCGTTGGAGGAGGTGGAGTCCTTCACCTATCTCAGGAGCATCATAGACAAAAAAGGCGGCACTGATGCAGATGTCAGAGCACGAATCGGTAAAGCCAGAGCAGCCTTTCTCCAGTTGAAAAAAGTGTGGAGCTCCAGAGAGCTGTCACAACACACCAAAGTCCGGATTTTCAACTCAAATGTAAAAGCAGTTCTCTTATATGGAGCAGAGACTTGGAGATTGACAAAAACCACAGTCAACAGAGTACAGACCTTCATGAACAGTTGCCTTAGAAGAATTTTGAAAATCCACTGGCCAGAGAAGATCAGCAACGTCAGACTCTGGGAGAGAACAGAGCAGATAACAGCAGAGAATGAAATTGGGCGAAGAAGATGGGGATGGATCGGTCACAGTCTGAGAAAGCCAGCTTCCAGTATCACTAGGCAGGCATTGTCATGGAACCCCCAGGGAAAGAGGAAAAGAGGTAGGCCGAGAAACTCCTGGCGTCGAGACCTCCAAGCAGACATCAAGAGACTGGGAACCACCTGGAGTAGAATCGAAGGAGAAGCACAGGACAGGAGTTGCTGGAGGTCTCTCGTCGACGGCCTATACCTGGGTAGGGGTGACAGGCGTAAGTAAGTAAGTAAGTAAGGAGGTATGTTGGATTTGAAACGACATCTGGAGGGTGATAAAGTTTGCGAACATGACCACATAACTGGGTGTTACAGGGCTGCTGCTTATAGTGAATGTAACTTAAAACTAAAAATAGAACCCAAAAATTATAGGTTGACTATCTTTTTCCACAATCTCAAAGGATATGATTCACACATTATCATCCAGGCTGTAGATGAGTCTTACAAAAAGATTAGTTGTATTGCCCAGACAACTGAGAAATACTTGACTTTTAGGTTAAACAACAAACTCATCTTTGATGACCCCATGCAACATTTGCCCTCAGCACTTGCTAGTCTGGCAGAAGGTCTGACTGGTTTTCCAATAACAAGTACTCAAACCAAGGGGAATCACAGCGCTGGACAGACAACAGTTAGATCCCCTGCCCCCGCCTATCAGGCACCCAATCGCCAGCCCACAGAGAAATACGCAGGTATAGAATAAGACAATCATTTCCATTCCTAAATAAGAATGGATCAGGTCTCTTATATAACCCATGTCTTTCTCCGGAACTTAGGAAGTAGGCAGGAGAAACATACATACACAAACATGAAGGTGCGCTACTATATGTGGTCGGGTAAATACCCTGATTTCCCACAGTAGATGCACAGAACATTACACAACAATGTAACGATACAAATTTTGCCTCGAGTTATACATGATACTCACAAACCAGATAGGTGAGGCTAGCGCTGGCAGAATTGTCAGTACTCAAACCAAGGGGAATCACAGCGCTGGACAGACAACAGTTAGATCCCCTGCCCCCGCCTATCAGGCACCCAATCGCCAGCCCACAGAGAAATACGCAGGTATAGAATAAGACAATCATTTCCATTCCTAAATAAGAATGGATCAGGTCTCTTATATAACCCATGTCTTTCTCCGGAACTTAGGAAGTAGGCAGGAGAAACATACATACACAAACATGAAGGTGCGCTACTATATGTGGTCGGGTAAATACCCTGATTTCCCACAGTAGATGCACAGAACATTACACAACAATGTAACGATACAAATTTTGCCTCGAGTTATACATGATACTCACAAACCAGATAGGTGAGGCTAGCGCTGGCAGAATTGTCAGTACTCAAACCAAGGGGAATCACAGCGCTGGACAGACAACAGTTAGATCCCCTGCCCCCGCCTATCAGGCACCCAATCGCCAGCCCACAGAGAAATACGCAGGTATAGAATAAGACAATCATTTCCATTCCTAAATAAGAATGGATCAGGTCTTTTATATAACCCATGTCTTTCTCCGGAACTTAGGAAGTAGGCAGGAGAAACATACATACACAAACATGAAGGTGCGCTACTATATGTGGTCGGGTAAACTGTCTTACTTCGTCTGTACCGGGCCCTTGTTCGGTCCAAACTGGATTACGGCTCTGTGGTGTATGGCTCAGCTTCCAAGCCTGTGCTACAGCGTCTGAACAGAATTCACCATCAGGGTCTGCGGATATGTCTTGGGGCCTTCAGGACGTCTCCAGTTCCTAGTCTGTATGCCGAGGCAGGGGAGCCTTCTCTCAAGCTCCGCCGCATCCGCCTCATGCTCAGCTACGTTCTGAAACTGAAGGCCCATCCAGACAATCCTGCCTATGATTGTGTTTTTAAACCATCGTTTGCAGAGATTTACGATACCCATCCGGGAGCTGTCCGTCCACTTTCTTTCCGTGTCCGACCTCATCTGCAGGCGGCCGGATTGGACCTGGACAGAGTTTCGGAATCCCTGCAACACATCACTCCACCTTGGCTCTTACCAGTTCCTGACATCTTGCTGGACTTGACTGCCCACAAGAAAGACTCTACTCCACCAGCCATATACCAACAGAGCCTCAATGAACTGCTTTCAATTTTTCCTGGCTATTGTCGCATCTATACCGATGGGTCAAAGTCTGAGGATGGGAGAGTGGCTGCAGCCGCAGTATCCTCTCGCCATCCTAGACGCCCATTTAAGCACCGCCTCCCAGACCACTCATCTGTATTTAGTGCGGAACTGCAGGCGGTTCTGCTGGCACTCAAGCATGCTTATCGATCTAGAGAAAGGAACTTCCTGATTCTGTCTGACTCTCTTTCTGCCCTGCAGGCCCTTCAGGGCACGGGAAATGACCACCCACTGCTGGTGCAGATCAGAGAGCTCCACGCGGACTTGATGAAGGAATATTATGATATCATTTTTATTTGGGTGCCAGGGCATGTGGGCATCGAAGGCAACAGGATCGCAGATTCTGCTGCCAACGATGCCCGCAATGACCCTGTCCCTGACACACAGACTGTTTATAGTGATTTTAGACATGTGGCTAGTGCGTACATAGCCCGTGAGTGGCAGTCAGAGTGGGACAAAGAGGAAGCTAACAAGCTGCATGAAGCCCTTCCTAAGTTGTCCGACGGTCTACCTTATCGCTGCGGCAGCCGCCGTGAGGAGACTGTCCTGGCTCGGCTCCACATCGGCCACACGTATGTTACGCACTCTTATTTACTTAAACAGGAGGAGCGTCCATGGTGTTATGCCTGCGACGAGCAGTACTCTGTTCAACACTTTTTGTTGTCTTGTGCTGATCTAATCGACACAAGGTATAAACATTTCACAGCAGACTCCTTGAAGGTTTTGTTCCGGGATGTGCCCCCGGACAAGATCTTCAGTTTTCTGAGAGAGTGCCATATTTTTAATAAGATTTGAGCGTTTATAGATTATGATGTTTCTATTATTTTGACCTTTTTGAGAGTCTTCCGACGTTTTCTTTAAAGACCTGTGCGACATTTTAGCCTGACATATTTTTAAGGTATTCTTAAGACCTTTCTTTTAGTCTGGCTGACCAGATTTTTACCCTTCCCGCCGTGAGATGGCCTTAGTTGCCTGCTCGGCGTTAAACCCAAATAACTAACTAAGTATTACAATGACAGTGCTTCTTGACTGCTGTGCGATTCAGAAAAATTAAGAACTTTTTGATGAAGCGATCGGCATTTGACCACTGATGTGACAGCTTGTGCCTCGTGCTTTTAGATTCAAGATGTCAGAAGGGGATGGCTTGGAGTGTGCAGCAGATTGTCGTTGTTTTATCCTAAAGTGTCATGTGTGTTGGGATATCTGGAAAAAGGAATACCAAAACAAAACGCTCGTTGTTAACAGCAGGACTAGTGCTGAGATTGATGGATTTTAAGGTAAGATTTTATTTTACAACGTAGACATGATGTCAGATATTCTTCGAAAATTCGGGAGATGATTTTCTTCAGATAGTCCCGCATTGAGTGACGTGAAAATTTGGCAATAGCGTGCTTTGTGTATAGTGTTGCTGGGTGTGTATTTTCGTTTTAGTTCTTGAATTTGTTGCTCTGTGCTTTGGTGAAATTGTGGCATGTTGCCTGTTGGTGTTTGAGCAGACGACAGTGCCTGGCTTGCCGGTTTGCAAGGATTGTGTGTCTCTGATTGGTTAAAAAAAAACTCGGAAGCTATTTTTGTTCGGTGGTTTCCCGAACTTTGAAAATGTCTCAGTGGAAGGCTTTTGCAGTTTGCGCTATGTAATTAGTGGTGAAATATTGTTTAGTTGGCTCCTCATGTCGTAAAAAATAAGGCAGATGATGTGTATTACGTCAAATAGGACTGCGTTAGTGCGTTTTTTTCTGCTATTTTGTCGAACCGAGTTGCTATCAAGACTCGAAAACGAGGTCGTAACGCGTCATTGAGAGGGCTATAAAACGTCCGCCATTTTTCGCTACAGTGGTTTTTATATCACGGTCACATGGTACAGTTTGCGCTAAATTTACTGGTCGTGTGACATAGGGAGGAAAACAAATGGTATTGTTTAATTGTTTACAGGTATGTCAAGACAAAATGAATCATTTTAGTACACATTGTAAATAAACAGTACGTTAAGGCACTGAAAGGAATCTTGCAGTGTCCCTGAATGAACCCCTTCAGTGCCATAAAGCTTGAGCCATACCTCTGAAACCTTTGTCCACTGGCAATGCAATAATCTCTTTGACCTGAAGAACACAGGTACAAGAGGTATAGATCCCTCGTGAACCTCTGTGTTTGCAAGGGTCATGAGGAACTATGCTTCTCTCAGTTGCAGTGTGCTGAGTGGTGTTTGCTCTGCACCGGCACTGAAGAGGTTATTCACTTTTCAAATGTACTTTTATTCACTTTAGAAATGTACATGTAGAGTGCTGATATGAGTGGTGTTTGCTCTGTCTTGGCACGAAAGAGGCTATTCACTTTTGAAATCTATATGCAAGCACAAATGTACCTGAGATCTAATATCTAATATCTGACAACATTACATGAATTGTGCTGAAATTAAATAGCATTTTTTTGCGCTGTTCATTGTCTTAAAATTTGTTAGCGTTTCCACTGAACATTTGGTTCCCCCCAGCACATAATGGCTGACTCCAAAAGTTGTATAAGAAGTCGGCCTTGAAGGCAAATGTCATGCGCACTCCCGACACGAGCACCATGCTGTACACTTGCACTGACCCACTGACAGTCTGGCAATGACTTGCCAGTACACACGTCGTCGTGCATGTTATAGACTTAGAATAGTGTTGGGTACTTTTGTTTATGGTAGTTTTACTCTGTTGCTGTAATCATACCATGCTAAGACTGGTATTGCTTGATTTTCGGACTTATGAGAAAATAGAGCGCTCAAAGAAAGCGAATGCGGACCACGCATGACATGCGGATATATGCGCCGCGCTTCAGTTCAGAAGTGCAGAGAGAGATCCTCAGAGAGGATCATCACTGTTACAGAATTCTCTGAGGATCATCGTCACAACAAGACACGAACTTCCATGATACAAGCCAACATCTCACAAGTAATGACAAAAAAAATGGCAAGGTACCTGCCACCGCTGAAATATGCGACTAAGCGTCAGAATGCATTTATGGACGCATAAATGTAGAGGGGCGGATACAAAGATAAGGCAACAAACACAGAATATTCTTCTTCATCACAAAGAGAGAACTGAAAATTGCTGAGAGACGACAGCACAAGGTCAACGATGAATGAATGTTGTACGCATAGCCAGCATTCAGCCCACAGATCATGACCAATGCTAAGACTGTGGACATAGGACAAGTGACAGCATCACTTCAGCCGAGTTTGAATTTCCCCAGTCTATAGGACAAGAGGGAACAACAGACACGTAATCAAGCTCAACATCGGCTGTTAACTGTTACACATGTCAACAGAGGAAAGAGCAGACATTGAACCACCTTCCAACACTCATCTGATCAGTGAGAGTTGGACCATGAGACAATGAATGAGCACCAAGACTGCATGTTGAGAAATCCATGCAAACTACGACACAACAGTGGAGACGAGACATCCGCTAATAACGGAACAGTGTCATGTGGTGATGTTTCATCACTATCGTTACGCATGGTACAGCGGACTGCCCGGCACAGAATGACGGAGCAACTGTAGCGATAACGGCTTCAGGTCAGTACATCTGTACTGACTGAAAATGCAGCCAATCAGCAGCGGTTTCAATAACAGCCAGACAGGGAAAAAGACGTCTAGCACAGCTTCACATCTTTGCACATCTGACATGCACAACAGTGTTGCAGAGGCTTTCTCGATACTGGCAGAAAACTGGTCTGGGCGTGTGTCACTCAAGCATGACTATACAATGGGACAAAGTTCATTGCGACATCATGCCGATTGAAAGACACTGCTGTCGTCGTTTTTGAGAGCAATGTGATGCAGTCGACACCACATGCTGCTACACACACAGAAACAATGGATGTCTGGATATGACAAGACCTCCACACATCATCATGATGCACGACAGATACAAATCACTTTACATGTCATGAACGGCACGCCAGATAGAGCGATTGCAACACTGAAATTAGACTGTTTTCTGTATTTGAGACTGCACGCCCACATCATTGCTACTTTCTTAGAGTGACATTGCTCAAGTATGCGACGGCACAATCGAATGCCACACTGATTCACCAAGTTGCGTCCAGCTGGAGGACAGACCGCCTGACGTCAGCAGATGCGGACACCAGTCCAGATGAGTGCAAAAACCAGTGGTTGTCAGAATCAACCACCGAAGAAGCAAACTCAGTTCAAGTACATCGAGGCCATGATACATCGCCCTCGTGCAAAATACGGTCAGCATTACATCACTGAGAGCTAGAGAGGTGATGCCACCCCAGTCCATGTAACGGTGAGCATGCTGAGACAAGCTTCTAATCCCAAACAGGGAAAAGACCCCTTCAGCGAGCTCGGGGGTAGTCGTGCATGAACAGGCAAAATCATCTGGAAGCGAAGTGAACCAACAGTGGCCTGTTTTACCAACATACCAGGGATAAGAATGCCGACCATCGCCCTTCACACAAGGCGATGGGTGTACCAGCAGTTTTAACATCAGGTTACAGCTGACGTGCTGACTTTTTTTTACCAGATTTAGCTAGTGTGGACAGCAGACAAAGAGTGCTGCTGCACCATCGCAGATGAGAGCCGTGTCAATCCTGTTATAAGGAGGAACAAGAACCCACTGATCACCCATTCAAAAAGATGGCCTTACCTTGCCTTGTACGCAATGTGCTACTGAGATCACCAAGTATCCTGCTGTGGCATCGGTTTGAAGTACCTGTGCGATGCCAACCTCAGGTACAATGGGGACACTGAGACAGGATGGGGATTTCTCCCGTGTGGACCGCACTTTTTGCCTGCTGCAAGCTGAGCAGTGTGCATGATGTCTATCCAGAGATGAAAAAAGAAACCATGCTGCTGTACCATGCAAGAATTGTTGACTACTACACATCGAGCGTTGCCTAAACAGGAAGCGGCATCTGGAAATCAAGAGTGCGAAAGACTGAGACGGGTCGAGTCACCTGGGTATGCTAAAACATCTGCTTCATAATGATTACTTTGATTATGTTGAGCTTTCTTGTCCTTTGAATAAGTTAGTACTATTAGCATTTTGAATTTCAACCTCACTCTCACAGGGGTCACACTTACGCAAAAAACCTGCGTTTTATACACAATTTTCTGGGAGGGTATGCGTTTGCTACAGTAGAACCTCCAATGAATCATCACCCCTGTACACGGCAGGTGATCGTTCACGGGAAGTTTGATGAAAACGGACCTAGGCATGCTTGTGACACTCGGATAGCAGCATATAGATGTTCCATCACTAAAACGCAACCTCCAAGGAACCTTTTTACGCTTCTTTGAAGTGTGACACATGTACCAGTGGTGTCGATGTTTCGTTATTTTCAGTGATGAAAGAAAAGAAAATTGTGCTTGTGTGTACTAGTATGGGAGGGAGAAAGAGCGACACATGTCGATGTGTGTCAGTGCCGTGTTCTTGTCTTAAATAGATAAGATAGGATGGGGCGGAGTAACGAGGGTGTGGCACGGGCACGAGCCGGAGTCAGTATCCCGTCACCTTATTCTCCTGATAACTGAGTGGAGGCAAAATGCTTTGCACTTTTTCCAGCCTATGTGTAACCATTTTCTTTTTCTCGCCACTTTTTCCTTGGCTAAGCACCCATGTGTGTAGCATAGAATCGTTACAACTGACTTCACGGTTTGTGGCCAGCGTATATAATGAAAAGTCGTTCATTTCAGTACAAATTGGCAGCCACTGATTCGTTTTGATGCCGCGATTTCTTGACTGGCGTGGAATTCATAGATCTCCTGAAGAAACATAATGTTGTTGCTCATGCAATTCTCCTTCTTCAGAATGGCAGAACATGCAACTAGCGTGAAGCACTGTGTGTGCATCTGTGTTTGTGTTTTCAAGTGTTTGTGGATCAGAGGGTAGGGTGGAGAGTGATCGATCAGACTGATAAGCCAGAAAAATAGGAACAACTTTTGGCTGCTGTGTCATCTTGTGTCTAGAATACACACATGGAATTGTAAATCAAAAGTTAGTTTTACAGAGAGTGACTGATGTAAAACATCAATTACATTATTGTAAAGCCATGACGTAGAACTCTGTCCACCTTGACATGGGGACGTAGCTTAGTGCATAAGACACTGCGCTGGCAGTCGTAAGATCCCGGGTTCAAATCCCCTGGTGGGCAGGAATGGGATGTGGACTTTTCCTCATTCCCATCGAGTCAAATTTACGCACAGACTCGGCTTATGGTTGCCTGTCTCGCCTTCGTGTGCACAGCACGCATAATCATCAAGTGCGCACGTTAAAAATCCCATTACCACTAATCGAAAAGAGAAGGCCCGGTAGGGCCGGTGAAATGGAAACAGAAATATTTCACATGCACCAAAGTTAATAGCCAGGAGGAGGTTTGCACATAAAGTAGCGCTTAGTAGCAGCAGGCATTCAAAGCTCCAGCTTCCATCCCTACGGCGGCGCCTTGATCATCTTTAATTAGATGGATATGTGCGCCTCAGAGACACCGTACCATACCATACCATACCATCACTCATGTTTCAAGCCAGGCACACAAGTGTTTTGACTGGACGTGCGTCCATACAGACTGATTTGAGTGAATGTTGCTAAAAGTCGGAAAATATACTCGGAAAATGCATGTGAGCTCAAAACAGTACAGTAGACTTTGCGATGAAATCCTCATCTTGTGTTAAATTTGTACATGAAATTTTACATGGTCCTTCCTGCTCCCATAATTCAATGTACAAAGGAATAGGATAGGTTAGTTAGAACTATTGACATTGTTGTGACCATCAGAACTGACCTTTGTGAAACAGCATTGCTTTTGTTGCAACTGACTTGCAGAATAATAGTCCCATCATGATTTTTTTTTTTCCTTTGCTACATTTTTAACAAATGAACGAAAGTTAATGGTCTCAAGCAAAGCTTATTTTCAAGGTGATGCTGCAACATCACTCACTTTGAAACTAGTGTCCAAAGATGTACTTTGGATGAGCTTTGGAATAAACTTCACCAGAAAACTGATCCAGCAGACATGATTTTATCCATCTTTTAACTACACACCTTTTCCAAGGTTTGCACGCCTTACTGCATAATCTTACACTTGTCTCAGATCCAAAATTGAATGCTTATGTATGTTTTACGGTATTGTTTTGGAATCGTTCAAATGGTGTTATAATGTTTGATCTGGACTAGGTGCATAAAGCATTGCTGGCGGCCACTAGCGATTACTTCCGGGTGATGTTTGGTGGTGTGATGGCGGAGAGCAAGCAGGACATCGTGGACCTGAAGGGTGTCACAGCAGATGGGCTGCAACACATCATTGACTTTATCTACAGGTATCGACAGATCATATTTATAATCTTTTGTCAAAGGTGCAGAAGGTTTGACACTGCCCCACCCACCAACCCCCATTTCCCTATACATCAGGTATGCAACTTTATTAAGTCAACTTTGTATCTATACTAATGGTCAAAACTTAGGGCCACTTTTTGTCGCAGACGCACCGACAACACCACACAAATAATGTAACAATACTTGGAGTCAGTACTTTGCTAATTTATTCAGTAACAATTTCATTTATGTTTTGAGTAAATCAAGCAATTGTGTTCACCCACCCATCATTTGAAAAGTCACACAAGACTGGTCCAGTCAGTAGCGAGTGTACCCACCGTTTAAAGCCAAGCATTCAGTGCAGCGTTGATGCATGAAGTTCACCAGGTTCGGAGAACATGTTGTGGGATCGCTTCCCACTCTTGGTGCAGGAACTGAGTCAGCTGGGGGACGCCTTGAGGTGGGGGGTGGTTGCTGACTACACGTTGCCCCAGCACGTCTCGGAGGTGCTCGATGGGAGCCAGATCAGGTGAAGGAGCTGGCCACTCCATCCTCATGATGCCCTGTTTCTCAAGGTACTCTCCAGCACATGGACGCGATGAGGTCGAGCGTTGTCGTCCTGCAGAACAGCATTGTCACCTATGGCTTGGAGAGCTGGCTGGATGAGGGGCTGCACAATCTCATCCCGATAGCGCAGCCCAGTCAGGGTGCCTCCTGCCTTCCCTGCTGAAGCCTGCCCAGACCATGACTGAGCCTCCTCCGTAGCAATCCACCTCTTGGACGCATCCATCTGTGAATCGCTCGCCCTGGCTTCTCCAGACCCTCACCCTGCCATCGTTGAAGGACACAGTGAACCGTGACTCATCCGTAAACAGAACCTGAGTCCACTGGAGTCTGTACCACCTCACATGTTGACGACACCAGGCAACCCGGGCTCTGCAATAATAATAATAATAATAATAAGCGCATTAAATAGGCGCTTTATCCCAATTGAAAATCGGCTGAAAGCGCCGCCGCGAACTGAACCCAACAAGCACGCTCACGTGAATCACATGCATTCACTCACACACTGTACATATACACAGAACATTCACGTGATGCTAAGGGCAAGCTCAAGCGAGCTACTGTAGTTTTTGGAAATTCAAAAACCGTTTGTATTTGAAATTTGATTAAGTGGGCTGAAACTGATACCAATGAGCTGGAGTGAGGGGTATTTTCCCTGCTGCTCTGCATGAAGCCAGCCGAATTTTGCGCAGACATTGGCAGACTGTGCTTCTGCTGACATTGACGTTTGCAGCTTGCATCAGTTGCCGTCGCAGAGTGGTTGACGGGACAGTTCGGTCGCGCAGAGCCGCCACACAGAGTTATCTGTCCTCCCTTCTGCTGGTGCAGCGCGGGCGTCCTGAGCAGGGTCGTCGTTCTGCCCTTCCAGTTTCTTGGAATCGTGCCAGCAGCATCTGGATCACTGAATGGGACACCAGAAGACGTCTCCCAACTTCTCATCCAGAAATTCCATCCTGCAGCTATGCTAGCACCCGGCTTTGATCTACTGGCGTTAGGCTTCATCGTGGTGGCATGGTTAGGAAAGTGACAATTATGCCCTTACTGTACTGGTATTGTAGCGAAACGGAGGTGTTCATGACTGAGCCCTTTAGCACGTGCATCACGACTTTACCGAGTTTTTCCACCCGCCTGCCTTTGGTACGCTTGCCAATATCGCACAGCTTTTCACAAAAACTGACGATGTTTCACGTGCATTTGACATGTTCGTGGAAATTGATGAATTGCTGTCTATTCACATTGTTCCCTGTTCAGTGGACTGTCTAAGCTCAACTTTTAACCCACTTGGATCGAAAGAACATTGTATTTTATTACCGTACTTGCGATGACACAAAAGTGGGGTGGCCCTTAAGTTTTGACCATTAGTATATTACAAAATGCGGGAAGATCCAAATTTGTTGTCATGTCTGAAGTTTTCTATAATCAAAGTTATTTATGTGTGCTTGCCAGATACTGGGTACAAGTGGGTAATTCATTAGTGTGAACTGAATGTAAGGTGTTGGGAAGAGATGGGGTGGTTTAAAGTAGTGTATAATCGTGCGTGTGTCTGAGAGAGAGGGTGTGCTGTTGTGCATGCGCAGTAAGTCCAGTGTTTTCCTGGAGAACAGCGCTATACAAGAACTATGTATTATTATTATTATTATTAACTGATAACACTAATTTTAACACCTTGCGCATGCTTGTTGATATGTCACATGTCTCTGGTATGCAATAGGTACATTTGTCCAAAAATTGTGTTTGGTGAATTTTATTACAATTAAAATTTCACCTGAAAGTGGGACATGTGAAAAAGTACTATTCCTATGAAAGAAAACACATGGTAATGGTTGTTTATTAATGACATACTCCCATAGATCATTATTTCAGATAAAATTTGTCCTTAGAAACATTCCAATCAGTCAAATTGACAAAATATTTGCAAAATTACTTGATTGCGTTGCTGTACATGACTGAGATGCATGACGTAAGTATCTGCATGCTTTTGCTGTGGCAAGTACACAAATGTATTGGTCCTGAACTACACAACTACGTGTGTGGTAAAGGCACAAAAATGCGAAACACAAGGTTAAACAAGAAAGCTTGAGACAAATTACATTTCTTTTTAAAATATGATAAACCATAATTCTACTGCTATAAGTATGCAACCCCTGTGGCAAAAGTGGACATGTAATGTCATGGGTGACAGTTGTTTGAACAGGTTTTTCCCAAGTGTCTTTTTGAAGACAGGGTGTTGAGAGTTTAGATGACTTTCTGACAAAAGAACGCACCAGCCAGATACTCACAAATCTTTTGTGTAAAGATGTTAGTCTTATGATATACTGTATTGGCAGTTAGACGTCATGTAATGTTATGCTTAGGCACGCAAGTTTGAAAGAGTACTTTTGTTGTACAGTGCAGGATTTTGCGTGGTATGTATGGGAGGGGAGGGGTGGGAGAGGGGATGGGGGGGATGGCTGCCTGAGATGACGGAAGGAAACAGTAAGATTTTCTCTTTTTTTTCTGCAACTTCACTGGGCACAGGCTGATGAAACAAGAAAAGCTCACTCTTTTACAGGAATGTTCAAGCAAGTTACGAGTGTTCGCAAAGGATTCTGTATTATTTGAAACATGGCGCCTGCAAGCAGATTGAGGTTTACTGGTCATGTGAGTAGTAACACTGAGACAAAAAGGTTTCTCAGACCACAGGAATGCAATCCAAAGTATTACAAAAGTGTGTGTGTGTTTTCAAACGCCCAAACAGCGCACAGGTGTTTTGATGGGGAAAGTGTTAACAATCTACGATACCGTACACGCTGAATATCAAAGAGCAACATGGTTTACGGTGCTCCTGACATAGACCGTCACAAGCGTTATCTTATGCATACGGCTGTTATTGCTTACTGGACAGTCTGCCTGGCCGACGGTCCGTGACTTGGGATATCTGAAAAAGGGTTAAATGCCCTTTGGCAAAGCGATAGTAGTGTTTTCACTGATAGCCTCTATGCATTTAGTTCTGTTTGTGTCTATCTCTCGGGTTGTGCCTTCTAGCAGAATGTTATACATTGTTATAATCTGCCAAAATAGTATACTTTTATTACACGCCTTTACCATAGCTGACACTTAGTTCGCTTCCAGCTGCCAGAGAGATAAGGCTGCCGCAAGGTCAAATTCCACTCTCGCCCACTCATTCTATTTATATCGCACCTACTACTGTGCAGTACACGGCGTGACCGGCTCTCTGCCGCTATAACAACTACCTACTGGTTTGTATTCATAACACATCTCTGCCTAAAGTGACTGTTGTGGAAGCAACATCGTTCAAAAGTTGAAATTCTCACCTACACACTGATACCAAACACGACAACATTACGACTTGCACTTGTGTAGCAGGTCATGGTGAAAATAAAGAGAACGGGAATTTGTTGATGTACGAGAACGAGAATTTATTGTGAAATTGACAAAGTTCCCACAGCCATAACACAAAGACGCTACTTTTCCCAGTGAAACACACTTGCATGCATAAGGGTTAGCATGCCTACACTTAATGGATTTTGGGTTCATGGTGGGGGACGGAAGCAGGAGGGTAATTAATGAGGTCACTGACAGGTGTCGACAGACAAGTTCCAGACATCCCACTTGGTGTACACTCCCGGCATTGGGGAAAGAGAGGGCTTAGTTACACGGATACTATTGAGGAGAAAGCCACGTTTCTTTCTTGGGAAAAAGTGTAACACTAACAGTCAACCTTGTAAATGTACTTTTGATTTAACTTTTGATCATGATGGAGTCTTGTGAAACGCGTACAGTCTGTGTACACACAGGTGTGTTCCATGCAATGAGAGTAAATGCATTGTGCAGAATATGTGGCGAGAGATCACAAAAGAGATACACGGATAAAAAGTCATTTCTTTGCATCAATTATGAACACTTAATCCACAAGTGTTATGGAATTAATATCCAGGAAGACAAAGACATGATGCACTCCAAAACAATGTGTAGGAGTTGCTATTGTCGGATGAAATGGATAGACTCGACTGAAACACGTGTGTCCGAGGAGACGACGCGAAATGCGGCGTCTGATATTGCCTCATCACAACACATTTGGACCATGTTCGATCCAAATACGAGTGTTGAAGAATGTGTCGCGTGTGTTCACTTCATGCAGCTAAGTAAAGGAGGACGACCAGTGAAGTGGGGTTCCCGGCATGGAAAGAAACGATCGTTTCAATCCGCGGCATGTGACACTGATAACACTGACACTGATAACAGCACTAATGAAGGTGATAGTGGCATACAAGTTTTTATTCCGCCGACGTCTACTCCCCGTAAAACGCCATGCACAGTTGATGCTCAAACGTCGCCGTTACAAAGAGTGTGGACCCCCATCTCCACCAGCAAAGCGGACGCATGAAATAGCCATTTCACCCATTGAAAAAACGGGTGTTGATATAGCCACATCTCCACATATCAAACGACCCAGCCTTCGACCTATCCAGGAACTGCAGATGCCACTGACAAAGGAGGAAGAAAAATATCAGACGGCACTAAACCGCACAATGCTTAATGAATCAGCTGATGCCACAATTCGTTGCAAGACTGGAGGACAGCCTTTGTATTTTATGCACATACCCAAACCAAGAAAACCAACAACAGTGGCATCATCGGCCGTAATACAAAGAAGGTCGAAGGTGCTAGCCCGTGCTAGAGCGAATATGTCTGGCGGATCAGAGGTGGACGAAACTGAACAAATAGCTGACGAGTTAAGATGAGAAAGAAATGAAAAAATGACTGCAATATTAGACAGAGCAGGCCATAGGCGATCCGTGTATGTCTGTAGAAAACAGGGTATTGCGCTGAGAACCAATCTAGGATTAAGCTGGTCCAAGTACAGAACATATAAACGCTTCATGAGAAGTATTGGTGTCAACCTTGAAAGTGAAAGAAAAGAAAGGCAGGATCAGAAGGAAGCACTCTGTGGCAGAGTGACCATTGAACAAAAGAATCTGACCTTTGAAAACAAAGTCACAAACAAGAAGGAAAGCCAGAAAACGCCTGTCGCATACATAGAAGATCTCACACATTTTGTTCCTGAACTGCTTGACAAGTATGAAGCTGCAAATCTTCTTGAATGGCATGAACAAATACCAAAAGATGAAATTTGGATAAAACTAGGAGGTGATCATGGCGGTAACAGTTATAAAACAATGCTTCAAGTTGCTAATCTCCAAAACCCTTTGGTGTGTATGGCTAACTGTAAAGACAGTCATGAAAATCTTCAAACAATTTTGCAGCCGTTTAAAGAGCAGGTGTCAGTTCTCCAAACCATGAAATGGAAAGAAAAACAGATACGTGTATTTCTGTTTGGCGATTACGATTTTCTCGTCAAACTTTTTAGTCTCTCAGGAGCACAAGGGGTCCACCCTTGTCTTTGGTGCACAGCTTCGAAAAGTCAGCTACAAAGAGCTCCACATGAGCGAGTACAAGTGAAACAACGAACTCTGAACAACATCAAGAGGGATTACAGACGATACATTCGTGCAGGAGGAGACAAAAAGAATGCCAAGGGTTACAACAATGTTGTACATGAACCAATCTTTGATGTTGAGATTTCGTAAACGGCACCACCATACCTCCATCTTCTGTTAGGTATAGTAAAAAAAAAACATCATTCCCTCCTTGAGCAAGAATGCCACGAACTTGATAAAGCCATTGCTGAAAGACTGGCCGAGGGAAAGGAGGCACATGATGAAAACACACCTTTTGAAAAGTACATTTCAGAAGTAAGAGTCATCAAAGAACTGGAAAAAAGAAAACAGCTGACTGAGGGTATTGCAGTGTTGAGCGACAAGAGACACAATGAGAGTGCGAAGAATTTTGATGAACGACGTGAGCAGAAGATGCAGCGGGTAGCAGAATTCGAGGACAAAATAGAAGCTCTGAGAGAAGAGACAAAGTTGCCATTTCTGTGCGGGCCTGTCACTTCTGGCCTTGACGAGGCACTAAAGAGGAATAAGATATTCATGCAAGCCTACCATGGCCGTTCGTTTGTTGGCAACCACTGCCACCGTTACTTGTGTTGACTGATGTTGGTGACAGTGTTATCAGCAATACCATGAAGCTGACAGATGATCCTAAACTTCATGCAGCAGCGCATGACATATCCTTAAAGTTCCGAATTCTGAATGACCTTTACTCACAAGTTCATGCTAATGTTTTTCACAAAATGCCAGTGAAGAGCAAGAATGAATCAATGCAAGACATCAATGACAAGATTGCAAACTACATGCATTTTTTTCGAAGTACTTTTACAGCCAGTAGCATCATTCCGAAACAACATATCCTGGAATGTCACTGCGTTGAATTTATGACAAAGTGGGGATTTGGTTTGGCGCTTCATGGTGAGCAGGGAGGTGAAGAGAGTCACGCTACCATTAACATTCTAAAGAGCAGGACATATGGCTTGCAGATAGAGGAGGAAAAACTCAGACTGCTCCAGACCGAGCACATGACACTCGTGTCACCCGTCCTCCACTCCGTCATTCCTACAGCAGTCAAACAGAAACAAATTCTCGCATAGACGGCGCCAGAGTTGTGTATCTGTGAACAGAAACTCGGTATTCGGTTCTTATGTCTAGTGTGTTAGAAAATGTGTTAAACCTCAAGGTATGTTTAAAAACACTGTTGAATATTGTGACCTGTTATGGACTGATCGTATTTCGGGATGGCAATAGCAGTCTGTGGAGTACCGAGACGGCTGCGGGCGAGAAATGCCAGAACACGCGACCTGTCAGTGACCTCATTAACCACCCTCCTGCTTTCGTTCCCCACCATGAATCCAAAATCCGGTAAGTGATACTTACTGTAGGCATGCTGACCCTTATGCATGCAAGTGTGTTTCGTTGGGAAAAGTAGCGTCTTCGTGTTATGGCTGTGGGAACTTTGTCAATTTCACAACAAACACCGACATCGTACATCAACAAATTCCCGTTCTCTTTATTTTCACCATAACCTGCTACACAAGTGCAAGTCGTAATGTTGTCATATTTGGTATCAGTGTGTAGGTGAGAATTTCAACTTTTGAACGATGTTGCTTCCACAACAGTCGCTGTAGGCAGAGATGTGTTATGAATACAAATGTGTAGGTAGTTGTTATAGCGGCAGAGCGCCGGTCATGCCGTGTACCGCACAGTAGCAAGTGCGATATAAATAGAATGAGCGGGCGAGAGTGGAATGTGACCTCGCGGCGCCTTATCTCTCTGGCAGCTGGAAGCGAACTAAGTGCTAGGCGCCAGCACTGGCTGGTAAAGCCGTGATTAAGATCAGTTCACTACTGACACAGTCTAGAAGTAATACATCTAGGCAATTTGGGCATTTTATGTGTTGCCCCTCATGATCATAACAGACATGACACATCCCTCATGTCTGTTTAGGTTCCACGTGTCCACATTCTAATCGCAAACCCTTCACAAACCCACCATTCTTGAACATATCGACACACTGAGATACATGCGTGGGCACAAACACACACACACGCACACACACACACACACACTGACACACGCACATACACAAACTGATCAACAAAATGATCCAACATTAGAACTGGTATTGCATTAGATCTGGTATTAGAATCCCTCATTCTCCGTTTGTTTTGTTCTGGAAAGAAAGATGTATTTGTAGCACCGCCGAATTTGGAGCAGGGGGTGTCAAAACAAAAACCTTGGTCAGCAGTCCGTGAGAGCCCCGCACAGAGCTGTGCTAAAGTGGTGTTAGAAAAACCGCCAGTAAATCCAAGATAGAACACATAGTGCTATATTTGGTATCGTTGGAACAAGCTTTTCCTGCCCTTTATCAGGGTGCCTGGCGCATGTTTGAATTCAAGAGAAAACTGCATTAGATTTTGACATGAAATTTTCATTTTTTTAACTCATGAGATATGTATCTGGGAATGATCGCGCGCACATGTGCCAGCTACCGATGAAAAGCTCATTCAAAAACCTTTCGATCGATATATCATCTGACACGGACGATCAAATCTTGGATTTGCGCAGTGGCTTTGAAACTGACACCCCAACGCGCGAACACGACTTCACATTGGCGCCCGCAATAGAAGCTGCTTTCGTCAATGATGACGCAAACTTTGCTTGTAACTTGCAGAAAACATTGTGCAAGTACACACGTTTATGATTAATGATAGGCATTATAAACTAACACTGATTGATAGAATTGATTATTTGGACACACAGTTTAATTTTTACTGTGTGTAGTCGATTTCCAGCCTGAAGGTCACGTCCTCCTCATGGGGTATAATTTCTTTTGACCTAAATTACAGCTTTGACAAGTCTAGTCCTACTGAAATGCACACCATATTTACTGCCATACTTCAGAGTTGCACTTGAATTTTTCTTAGACAAATATGTTTGACAGTTTCTTTGAAATAACCGTTTTAGATGACAAGAATGACAACTCTTTGCCAGTTAGCAGACAAATTTTTCAGAACGCCAACTCATTTGGTTTTGACTGCCTAAACTATGAAAAAATAATTTTTTTTGTGGTGTATGTTTTCTGGTTGTCGTAACGTACTTGTAAATGTAAATAAAGCAAATGATACAAACACATTATTATTATTATTATTACATGTATTATTATTATTATTATATTTTATTTTTGAAGTTTTACTCTTTTTGTCAGTTTCTTACTATAGATAAAAGAAAAACACATTGAACAACAAATAGTTTTGGTTGCTTTTAATTTTGTTTAGACAAACACTTCAAGATGCTGTCAGACAGAATTCAGCAGAGAAAATGAGGAGGATCAACCAAAACCTCCCCCATCTCGATCAACAAACTTTTCTTACAGCTGAATATATAACACAACAATGGCAAACAACACCAGATACTCAACTCGGACTTTATTTAATAAGACTTGCTACTCTGAAGGTTTGCCTGTCTATCCAGTACTTTCTATGACACGGACGTATATCCGTCAAATCACTTTGGTATCAGTTTCAGCCAACTTAATAAAATTTCAAATATAAAACGATTTCCAAATACCGTCAGTAGCTCGATTGAGCTTGCCCTTAGCACCACGTGAATGTTCTGTGTTTACGTACAGTGTGTGAGTGAATGCGTGTGGTTCACGTAAGCGTGCTTGTTGGGTTCAGTTCGCGGCTACATTCTGCGCATTGAGTTATATTATAAATATGAGAAATGCGCCATATAAATACCATGTAATAATAAATAAGAAAATATAGACTTGACGAAAGACATGAATATCTTGACCAAGAAATGAGTGCTACCATCCCAGACCACTTATCCTTTCCAGTCCACTCTTCCCTATCTTCTCAGCCGACCAGCATCTTAGGCAAACAACGACTGCATCTTTTTCTTCTTTTGCAATCAAAGCAGATTCATGTCTGTATGACTGAAGCTAGCATTCATAAGGTGTAGAGAACTGACCTGAAACGATGGGTGCAAAATGTTTGCCCTTTCTTGTTGTTGCTGATGTAATCAAACCCCAGAAAATTCTTACGCAGTTGAAAAAAGACCTACACCTAATTCAGAGTCTACCCCCCACCCCCCACCCACCCACCCCCGCCACCACCCACTATGGCACTCACAGTGATCACAGCATCACCTAGTCAAGTTTATAATAATTGTTACATCCTGTTATGATGATGTAACCCTGAAAATTGCCTGCCAGTGCTATAGAAAATGTCTTGTCGGCATCTGACACATTATTTTTTTCTTTTTTTGCGATTTCGCGGAAATGACCGTTTACTGGTTGCACAAATACCTTCACTGTGAGCCAGAGATTCAATATTTGTCATTCTGTTTTTTTTGCAGAGGATGCAGAAGGTATGCCTTAACATAATATTGCCTGATTTGGGCTTCTGGAATGAATTCTGATTTCTTTAGAAGAAAATGTTTCTTAACCTCATTTTAGCATCCGCGAAGAGCGTGAATGGGGGTACCCTTACGCCATCGGCTATATCTCTGGTGTGTTCCTAAGGATTAGGATTTTCGGGGAACATGGCTTAAACATCTCAGGACATACTGAAACCCATCTTACTGACGGGGGGGGGGGGGGGGGGGGGGGGGGGGGGGGGGGGGGGGGGGTGCACGGTAGACCGGGCTAACTCATGGAGTAATGAGTGTGGATTGAATAGTCTCAGGAAAAAATGCCAACATTAAAGTTTACGAAGGACGGACGGACGACCACTGGCCCATTACATAGATTCACGTTCCGCATGTGAACCTAACACTGAAAAGTATCAACTCCGTTTTTGCTTCTGACCATTTCTCACACTAAAGGCTACCAAATACTAAAACTTGACGAAAATCGGTAGAGTGGTTCCAGAGATATTGCACAGACAAAAACTGAAGCACTGAAAACACAGGGCCTTTACACTCGGTATGTCAGATAATTTTCCTTTGCACAGCTTTCTTCGGGGTACTTTTACTTTAACAACAATTTAAATCAAATGAGCCGCCCTTTTTGTGATATTACCTTTAGTGTTACTTACTTACGCCTGTCACCCCTACCCGGGTATAGGCCGTCGACGAGAGACCTCCAGCAACTCCTGTCCTGTGCTTCTTCTTCGATTCTACTCCAGGTGGTTCCCAGTCTCTTGATGTCTGCTTGGAGGTCTCGATGCCAGGAGTTTCTCGGCCTACCTCTTTTCCTCTTTCCCTGGGGGTTCCATGACAATGCCTGCCTAGTGATACTGGAAGCTGGCTTTCTCAGACTGTGACCGATCCATCCCCATCTTCTTCGCCCAATTTCATTCTCTGCTGTTATCTGCTCTGTTCTCTCCCAGAGTCTGACATTGCTGATCTTCTCTGGCCAGTGGATTTTCAAAATTCTTCTAAGGCAACTGTTCATGAAGGTCTGTACTCTGTTGACTGTAGTTTTTGTCAATCTCCAAGTCTCTGCTCCATATAGGAGAACTGCTTTTACATTGGAGTTGAAAATCCGGACTTTGGTGTGTTGTGACAGCTCTCTGGAACTCCACACTTTTTTCAACTGGAGAAAGGCTGCTCTGGCTTTACCGATTCGTGCTCTGACATCTGCATCAGTGCCGCCTTTTTTGTCTATGATGCTCCCGAGATAGGTGAAGGACTCCACCTCCTCCAACGGGGTGCCAGCAAGCAAGACTGGTTCTTCCCTGGTTGCGTTCAGCCTCATTGTCTTTGTTTTCTGTTTGTGAATGGAGAGGCCCACTTGGGACGAGATGTCAGCAAGCCTCGTGGTCTTGTCCTGCATTTGTTGATGAGTGTGGGACAGTAACGCCAAGTCGTCTGCAAAATCGAGGTCGTCAAGCTGTGTCCACAGTGTCCACTGTATTCCACTTCGTCTGTGCTCTGTGGTCATCTTCATGACCCAGTCTATGGCCAGTAGGAAGAGGAACGGAGACAGCAGACACCCCTGCCTGACACCGGTTCTGACCTGGAGCTCCCTGGTGAACTGCCCTTCGTGGATCACGCGACATGTCATGCCATCGTAGCTGCTCTTGATCAGGCGGACGAGTTTTGTGGGTACACCGTAGTGTCGTAGGAGTTTCCACAGAGTCTCTCGGTCCACACTGTCAAATGCTTTCTCATAATCCACAAAGTTGACGTACAGCGGGGAGCTCCACTCCAGAGACTGTTCCACGATGATGCGGAGAGTGGCGATCTGGTCTGTACATGATCGGTTCTTCCTGAATCCTGCTTGCTGGTCTCTCAGCTGGGGGTCAACGGAGCTCTTCATTCTCTCCAGGATGATCCTGTTGAAGACCTTTCCTGGTACTGACAGCAAGGTGATTCCTCTGTAGTTGGAACACTTGCTGAGGTCGCCTTTCTTGGGAAGCTTGATTAGGTACCCCTCCTTCCAGTCAGCCGGCATCACCTCCTCTTCCCAGATCTTTCCAAACAGTGGGTACAGCATCTCCACTGTTGTCTCTAGGTCTGCTTTCAGAGACTCCGCTGGGATGCCATCTGGGCCTGCTGCTTTGCCGTTCTTCAAAAATGCCACTGCTCTTCTGATTTCTTCCCGGCTGGGTCTGTCACAGCTGATGGGTAGGTCGGTCTCTGCCGGCTGGATGTCTGGAGGGTCGGGTGGGCTAGGTCTGTTCAGTAACTCTTCAAAATACTCGGCCCATCTGTCGAGTTGGTCTGCTCTGTCTGCAATAGGCTTGCCTTCTTTGTCTTTTACTGGTCTTTCTGCATGGCCATACTTGCCTGACAATCTTCTGGTAATGTCGTAGAGCTGTTTCATGTTGCCGCTGCCTGCTGCCTTTTCTGCCTCTGCTGCCAGGCTGTCTGTGTAGGCCCTTTTGTCTGCCCTGATACTACTCTTCACCTCGCGGTTGGCTTCCGAGTATTCCCCCTGTGCCCTTACTTTGGCTGCTCTCGTGCGACTGTTGTTGCTTTCTTCTGCTTCCTCACTTCTATCTTCTTCAAGGTCTGTGCCGACAGCCAGTCCTTGTGATTGTGTTTCCTGAACCCTACAGTGTCTTTGCAGGTTGAGTTCAGAGCCTCTCTAACTGCCTTCCACTGCTGCTCTGTGGTGACCACCTCCTCTTCATTTACTAGCTCCTGTAGCGCTTGAAACCGGTTGGACAGCACCAGTTTAAACTCTTCTCTAACTCCAGTTTCTCTCAGGAGGCCTACATTATAGCGCTGTCTTCTTGTTGTCTCTGTGCGGCTTTTCTTTAGCTTGAGCTTCATTCTTAAGGTAAGCAGATGGTGGTCTGAGGCGACATCTGCTCCCCTCCTCACTCGAACATCTTGAAGGGATCTTCTAAATTTCTTGCTAATGCAGATATGGTCTATTTGGTTCTCTGTTGTATGGTCAGGTGAGACCCAAGTTGCTTTGTGTATTCTTCTGTGTGGGAAGATGCTGCCTCCAATGACAAGTCGGTTTAGAGCACAAAAGTCTACAAACCTCTCCCCGTTCTCACTCATCTCCAAGCCTAGTCCCTGTCTCCCCATCACCTCTTCGTATCCGGTGTTGTCCTCCCCTATTTTGGCATTAAAATCGCCCATGACGATGGTGATGTCTCGCTCCGCACATTTGTCCAAGGCACTCTGGAGTCGGTCGTAGAACTCTTGTTTCTCTTCCTCGTCACTGTCATTAGTGGGCACATAACACTGGATGACGTTCAGCTTGAGCTTTTTCTTGGTTCTAAAGGCTGCTGTGATAATTCTTGGCCCAAGAGGTTCCCAGCCCATCAGCGCTCTCTGTGCCACTGGTGACAGCATGAATGCTACACCTTCTGTATGGGGGGCATTCTCCTCTTCATGACCTGAATACAGAATCATCTCCCCACTTAACAGCCTTTTCTGGCCAGACTGCGTCCATCTGGCTTCACTGATACCTAGCAGGGAAAGGTTGTACTTTTGCATTTCCGCTGCTATCTGGGCGGCCTTGCCGCTCTGGTACATGGTCTTGACATTCCATGTGCCCATGGTTGTATCCCTGGATAGAGAGAGGCGGCTCGGTCCTGTGGCTTCCGAAGACTTCCGGCTTTCACCACAGGACGTCATAAGTCTTCTGGTAGAAGAACCTTCCTCCTCCAGGAATGGAATTACTGTTAGTCTTTTCGTCGGCGTTTTTGTAGCTATTTCCTTTTTTGCAGGGTGGGGAAGCTACCCCCACGCCCAACCCCCTTACTAGGAGGACCAGGGGTTTTCTGTCGGGGTCACCTTCCCTTAGACCATGTTGGTTCACGGCACCTTATTTCATTCGGTGCACCCCTCTCACGAGGGACCCCCTATCCACCACCCAGGGGACGCGCCTCAACGCCATATGGTCCCAGCGCGAGGTAAGACCTATCTATGCATACTAATTTGGATGACCCCTCAGAAAGGTCAAGGGTCACAAGGGCTCGGGGAAATGGGTCCGAAATAGCCGTATTTTGACAAAAGATGTTTTTTCTCGATGACTATTCACAACTTTAAACCCAAACTTGCTACAGAGATACCTGATGGGAAGACCTTTCTATGCACTAATTTGGTTGATCCCTCAGAAAGGTCAAGGGTCACGAGAGCTCAGGAAATAGGTCTAAAATAGCCATATTTTGATAAAAGATGTTTTTTTCTCAAATACTATTCACAACTTTAAACCCAAACTTGCTACATAGATACCTGATGGTAAGACCTATCTATGCATACTAATGAGCGACTTAGCTCGCTGCTGCTACCGCTAGGTTGCGTAAACACAGTAGGGGCTAACCCCAACATTCTCAGTGTTTTAGTTGATCCCTGTCCGTGCACATTATCTTTGGTCCTCGCGACATACTGCATGCCACGGGTATGTCGTTTTACTGTTCACAGGCTTTCGTTTTCATCTGGTATATCGCACAGTAGGATTAGTTAATGTGGTTTACTGCGCTTAGCGTGTCCGGATTCTATGTCATCCAATCGGGTACCGAGTTCAGGAGCAATACACCTGCGGCCTGTAGTGTAGCGCGAGTACTAAAGCCTGTGCACACAAACAGCTATCACCTAAGACACCGAGAATAGTGAAGTCCCCGTATAAGAGCAGCGACACCACACGGCAGCAGGAGAAGACAATTTCATCCAAGTCGACCATTTAGATGACCCCTTGGAAAGGTCAAGGGTCATGAGGCTGGCAAATGTGTGTAAAATGCTGACTTGTGATAAAATTGTACAGTTATATCTTGAACCGCTTAGAGATTGCTCTGCACAGAGGTAATTCAATACCCCTCCAAAACACATGGCCCCACGAGCCCGGTAGCATCTGCGTTACTGCGGAATTGTTTATATTACAGCGGACGGCAGACCCAGCCATCCCATTAGTCCCTTTCCTTTTTGTCCCCTATTTTCTTGACAACGTGCGCAAAATAAAACTTACTGTGAGAAGTCCACATACGATTTTGTACTAAACGTGTCTTAATAATTAATGACCGTTTTGTCATTATTGACCGTTTTGTCCACTGCATTTAAATTACCATACTGTGTGTTTATCATTATTGTTGTTCAAACCGTGCCAGCAACTCATGAGTCATCATCGGAAGTTTGCAGCATGGAACATACCTTCGCTCATCTTCTTATGAATGTACTTTTTAGTATATGCTACATTTTTTTTCTACGTGGTAACGGAATTTATGTCATGTTGGCGAATTTCAATATACTGCTGCAGTGAGTAATACTGCTACAGTGAGTATCCAGATTAGTCATTTTTAAGCCGGGATGAAGTTGACTAATTGTGCTGCATGGCTTTGCAGCTGCTCCTTAACCTTACCTGACATGATAATTAGGTGCAGTCTCTGATCATACCTTGAATTTGTCACGCCAGGCGGGTGAACTTGTGTGAAATCATTGAAAATTCGCATCAACTTCAGTGGGGCATGTACTTCGATTTCAGTGTGGAATTTTTTTTTAATGAACTTTAGAATTTAATAATTTTTCAGTGCGTTTACGGGTTAGCGCATTTTTGTTGGTGTTGTAATGTCCCTGATCCACATGACTCTTCTGACTGAGCAAAGGTGGAACTGTAATGATTGGGGGGGTGGGGGGGGATGTGTATGCCCTGAAATCGTGATGCGTGATTGGCGTTACTCATGTATCGTGATTCGTTACTGCAATATTTCATCCTCATGACATTGAAAGAAGGGGTTGTCGTGAAAGCCGAATAAGCGGAATTTCGTGATTCATGAAAACGCCATACTTACATCGTGAAAAGTGGAAGTATGTTGCCAGACCATAAACTCTAATAAGAAATTTCATACACCCCCACCCACCCACCCCCTGCACCCACCCCCCCTGCACCCCCCCCCCCCTCACCCCCCGCCCCTCCTCCCCCCCATACGCCCCCACATTAGACTTTTCTGGCAGTCAAAGAGGAGGTTGTGGACTTCTTTCTGTATCGTATCTTTCCATCATGAAACATGAATATTGCTTTTTTGTTTTGTTTTAAAATTGTGATTCACATTGTGTATCACAAACTATATCGTTGTGAATTCGCGATGGAGCCCACCCATGCGCCCCCTTTTATATATTTCATTTTATGTTCTGTTTTGTTCCCGGTAGTCACATAACACTTTCGGAGTGCCACAACAAAATCAGTGAGCCCATTTCCAAAACAGGCATTGTGAAACCGATACTTTTCAATAGTCAACAATTGAATTCCGGAGAAAAATGACATGTGTTTATGCTTATGTGTAAGTGTGTTTATTTATGTGCCTGCATACGTTAATGTGTGTGTGTGTTTGAGAGAGAGAGTGATGAAATTAAACTTTATTAAGAGATAGAGAACAACAGCTGTGTTTAAACATAGGCAAGACCAAGGACATGTGTATAGACTTCAGTAGACTTCCGTAAAGACCCCCCACCCCAGTCTGATACGGTCATCAATGGAGAGAGGGTAGCGATTGTGGTCCATGTTAAGTACCTCGGTACAACGATCAACAACAGTCTGAAATGGGACCGTCACTGTGACATTGCGTACAAGAAAGGTCAGCTGTGTCTCTGCTGCCTCAGAAAGTTGCGTTCTTCAGGGCGCAAAGAAAGACCACCCACTGCTGATGCAGATTAGAGAGTTGTATGCAGACTTGAAGGAATATTATGACATCACGTTTATTTGGGTCCCAGGGCATGTTGGCATCGAAGGCAACAGGATCGCATATTCTGCTGCCCAACAATGCCTGAAATGACCCTGTCCCGGACACACAGACTGTTTATGGTCATTTTAAACCTGTGATTGGCTGGCTTGGCTTGACTTCGCGAACGAAGATTTTATAGGAGTTGCCCACGACGTCTGCAGGCTTGTTCGTGGCTGCGGAGGCCAATCCGAGACAGGCAGGTTCGACCGCAGTGGCTGCAGGGGAAGGTATGGCCAGGGTTCTGAGCTGCGGCATCTCTGTTTTTTCTCCTGAGCCGCTTGTCCTTAAGGCTAGCTCTGTGAGAGTCCTCAAAGGAGACAGCTGCCTTGTAAATGGTGGAGCGCCAGGTGTCACGGTCCGCAGCAAGCGAAGACCACTGGTGGTGGTCGATTTGGCAGGCACTAAGTGACTTCTTGAGACAGTCTTTGTATCTCTTCTTTGGTGCCCCTCTGTCACGGTGTCCAGTAGCAAGCTCGCCGAACAGGGTGATCTTTGGTAGGCGATGATCCTCCATCCTGGAGACATGCCCCGCCCAGCGGAGCTGTGTCCGCAGCAGCAAAGCCTCGATGCTCACAGTTTCAGCCTGTTCAAGGACCTCGACGTTGGTGACATAGTCACTCCAGTGAATGCCCAGGATGGTGCGCAGGCAGCGCTGGTGGAAGCGTTCGAGGAGTCGTAGTTGGCTGCGGTAGAGGGCCCAGGACTCGGAACCATACAGCAGGGTGGTGAGGACCACAGCTCTGTACACGCTGATCTTGGTGCCTGTTTTCAGCTGTTGATTGTGCCACACCCGCTTGAAAAGTCGCCCGAAAGCGCTGTTCGCTTTTGCCAGCCTGCTGTCAAGCTCCTTGTCCGACGTGATAATGCAGCCAAGGTAAGTAAACTGGTGCACTGACTTTAGTTCAGACTCGCCAATGGTGATGTGAGGAGGGCGATACACTGTCTTGGGTGCCGGCTGATGGAGGACCTCTGTCTTTTTCAGACTGACCTCGAGTCCAAAGAGCTGGGCAGCATCTGCGAAGCAAGACGTGATGCGCTGCAGGGCTCTCTCTGTGTGTGCAACGAGGGCAGCATCATCAGCAAAAAGCAGCTCACGAATCAGTTGGTCTAGGGTTTTCGTGTGGGCCTGCAGTCGTCTGAGATTGAACAGGCTGCCATCGAGACGATACCTGATGTACACTGCATCGTCATCATCGAGGTCCACTGTGGCCTGCTTCAACATCATGCTAAAAAAGATGGTGAAGAGGGTCGGTGCCAGCACGCAGCCCTGCTTTACGCCGTTGAGAATAGGAAATGGTTCTGAGAGGTCATTGTTGAGTCTGACCTGGCCTTGCTGGTCCTCGTGTAGCTGGACAATCATGTTGAGGAACTTTGGGGGACAGCCAAGTCGCTCCAGGATCTGCCACATGCCTTGCCTGCTCACAGTGTCGAACGCTTTTGTTAGGTCGACAAATGTTACGTACAGCCCTTTGTTCTGCTCGCGGCACTTCTCCTGTAGCTGTCTCAGCACAAAGACCATATCGGTGGTGCTCCTGTTTGCTCTGAAGCCACACTGGCCCTCTGGGAGTTGGTCTTCAGCGATGGCAGGTACCAGCCGATTCAGGAGCAGCCTTGCAAGGATTTTCCCAGCAATGGACAGCAGGGTAATTCCCCGATAGTTGGAACAGTCAGACTTTTCGCCTTTGTTCTTGTACAGGGTGATAACGACTGCATCACGGAGATCTTTTGGTAGTGTTCCTTCCTCCCAGCAGCAGAGAAAGAGGTCGTGGAGCTTGTTGTGCAGTGCTGGGCCTCCATGTTTCCAGATCTCTGGCGGTATTCCATCAATGCCTGCTGCTTTGCCACTCTTGAGCTGGTGGATGGCTGTGAGGGTCTCTTCAGCGGTGGGCGGTTCGTCCAATTCAACCTTTAGTGGGAGGTGTGGGATTTGTAGGACGACTGCTTCTTGAACAGTGCGCTCAGCGCTGAAGAGGCTCTGAAAGTATTCCGACCAGCGGTTCAAGATGGAGGTATTATCTGTGAGGAGTGCCTGGCCATTCGCGCTTCGCAGGGGACTTTGTACCAGGTGCCTGGGGCCATACACTGTTTTCAGTGCTTCGTAGAAGCCTCTGTAGTCACCATTGTCAGCACAAAGGTGGGTCCTCTGTGCAAGTCTGGTCCACCACTCATTCTGGAGATCTCTGAGCTTGCGCTGGAGACTGCTGCAGACGAGGCGGAAGGCAGACTTCCTCACAGGGCAGGAAGGCTGGGCTAGGTGGGCCTGATGGGCGGCTCTTTTTTTTGCTAGGTGTTCCTGGATCTCTACATCGTTTTCATCAAACCAGTCTTTGTTCTTCTTTCTGGTGAAACCCAAGACTTCTGCAGAGGATTTTGCAATAGCAGTTTTCAGTTGTTCCCAAAGTGTTTCAGGGGAAGAGTCTACTGGGTCCGCTGTGTCTTTGAGCCTGCGCTGTAAATCTGTCTGAAAGGCAGCTTTCACATCGTCACGCTGAAGGCTGGCAACATTAAGCTTTTTCTTGGGGGGCCCCCATTTCTTGGGTTTTGGCTTGAAGTGGAGCCTGAGTTTGCAGCGGACAAGGCGGTGGTCAGTGTGGCACTCTGCGCTGGGCATCACTCTGGTGAGGAGGACGTCACTGCGGTCCCTCTGACGCACTAGGACATAGTCGATAAGGTGCCAGTGTTTGGAGCGAGGATGCATCCAGGTGGTCTTTCGACTGTCCTTTTGCTGAAAAGTAGTGTTGGTGATGACCAGTTGCTGCTCCGCACAGAACTCCAACAGTAGGCGGCCATTGTCATTGCAGTTCCCCACGCCATGCTTGCCGAGGACTCCTTTCCAGGCTTCAGAGTCCTGGCCCACTCTGGCGTTGAAGTCGCCAAGGATGATGACTTTGTCGTCTGCAGGGGTACTGTGTAGGAGGCTGCGCAGGTCAGTGTAAAACTTGTCCTTTTCAGCAGGCTCTGCCAGGAGGGTTGGGGAGTACACACTGAGAAGGGTGACGTGTTGCTGGTGTCTCAGTGGGAGGCGCATGGACATGATGCGGTCTGAGTGGCCCGTTGGTAGGTTTTCCAGCTTAGTCGCAATGGATGTCTTGACCATGAAACCCACGCCTGAGAGCCGTCTTTCTGATGCAGGCCTGCCTGACCAGTAGAGGGTGTACCCAGCACCAAGTTCTTGGAGGCTGCCTTCGTCCGGAAGGCGTACTTCGCCGAGCGCGGCGATGTCGATGTTTAACCTCCGCAATTCATGGGCAATGAGGGCGGAGCGACGTTCAGGGCGTCCGCTGTCTGCTGTGTCGAGCATGGTTCGGATGTTCCAGCATGCTACGTTGAGTCCGGTCGTTGTCGTCATGAGAGTGGATCCGTTATTTTTTCTTGTTTTTTGACCGCAGGAGAAGATGCCCGTTGACCGCGGCTAGCCAACTGGGGTTGCGAGGGGACGAGCTTTGGTTAGGCCACCTTTTCTAGGCCCCTCTCCGTGTGGAGCAAGCAGTGCTGTCCCTAGAGAAGGCTGCTTGGTCGTTCAGGGTGTGCCGAGTGACGTTGTCATCCCCAGGTCAACATCAGGCGACCCAATATCCTGAACCGCCTGCATGCAGGTTTGAGACTGCGGCTTCCAGTGACATCTTTCACCTGCCGTTTCGCCCCTCGCCCGTCGCTACAGGACTTGGAATGGTCAGTGTCATGGTCCGTGGACGTTTCCTAAAGCCTGCGCGGTGGAGCTTTTTGGTGGAGTGCAGTGTGCGCAGTACTGGCCCCACCCTTTAAACCCTTGGTTCATCTGCCATGGCCTAGCAAGCTGGGACGATGGCATCGAGGTCCTCGGGTTGTAGGTTTTATATCAGACTGTCCTTGTCCTAGTCTCTGGCTCAAAAGCCTTCCCCGGAGACACGGGGACTTTGATGTCAGGGGTTTCCTCCCTTAGCCTTTCCGCAGCCAAGCGGCCAGGCCTGCAAGGCAGCAGGCGACTCGTGGAGGGCGGGGTCGTCTATGTCCCGTGCAGATGTGAACATCTGCCCACTGCCCAAAAACCTGTGATTAGTGCTTACATAATAACCCACAAGTGCAACAAAGGTGTTGGACAGTCTACCTTATCGCTGCGGCAGCCGCCCTGAGGAGACTTGCTCGGCTTCACATCGTCCAGATGTACATTCTCATTCAAATTTAATAAAACTAGAGAAGCGTCCATGGTGTTATGCCTTTGACGAGCAGTTTTCTGTTAAGCATTTTTTGCTGTCTTGTGCCAATCTAGTTGACACGTGACATAAGCACTTCACAGCTGGCTCCTTGAAGGTTTTGTTCCGGGATGTCCCCCTGGACAAAATCTTCAGTTTTCTGAGAGTCGAGTTTTTAGCAAGATTTGAGCATTCACAGACTGTGTGAATTTTATTATTTTGACCCTTACGAGAGTCTGTAGACTTTTCCTTTAAAGACTCGTGCGACATTTTAGCATGAAAGATTTTAAAAATATACTACTGGTCAAAACTTAAGGACCACTTTTTATCACAGACGCACCGACAACACCACACAAATAATGTAACAATACTTGGAGTCAGTACTGTGCTAATTTATTCAGTAACAATTTCATTTAAGTTTTGAGTAAATCAAGCGATTGTAACAACAGCAGTACGTTAGAATGTTCACCCAACCCTGATCTGAAAAGTCACACAAGACTGTCAGTAGCGAGTGTACCCACCATTTGCAGCCAAAAATGTAATGCAGCGTTGATGCATGGAGTTCACCAGGGTTTGGAAAACATGTGGGATTGCTTCCCACTCTTGGTGCAGGAACTGAGTCAGCTGGGTGATGCCTTGAGGTCTCCACCTCAAGGCAAGGGTGGGTGCTGACTACACGTTGCCCCAGCACGTCCCAGAGGTGCTCGAACCCCCGCCCGGGTCTGCCCTGGGGGACTTGGGTGGGGTTAACTACTTTTTAGTTCCCAGGGTCACCCTGGTCAGCCCCACAGGGTGGGTTTTCCCCTCTATTCTGGGGCATGTGTTTCTGTCTAACCTTGATCCATTCACCTGTATTTTCCTTTTTAAACTCTTCCTACTGTCTGCGTTGCCTGCAGCTCTTGATATTGGATGTGTGTTGGTAAATGGTCTTAGGTGTGTTTAGCGTATTAGACCGGCTGGCGACATACATTCACTATTCTGTTTAGTTGGGTTTTTTCACAAGCAGTGCAGGCACGTCCTGAGAAAGTCTTCTTGCTATCGGGACATTAAGCAATGTACAACCAGAGGTGCTCGATGGGAGCCAGATCAGGTGAAGGAGCTGGCCACTCCATCCTCATGATGCCCCGTTGCTCAAGGTACTCATCCACCACACGGGCACGATGAGGTCAAGCGTTGTCGTCCTGCAGAACAGCATTGTCACCTATAGCTTGGAGAGCTGGCTGGATGGATAAGGGGCTGTACAATCTCGTCCCGATAGCACAGCCCAGTCTTTGTGCCTCGGATGACGTGGAGGGGGGTCCTGCCTTCCCTGCTGAAGCCTGCCCAGACCATGACTGAGCCTCCTCCGTAGCGATCCACCTCTTGGACGCATCCATCCGTGAATCGCTTGCCCTGGCGTCTCTAGACCCTCACCCTGCCGTCGTTGAAGGACACAGTGAACCGTGACTCAACAGTAAACAGAACCTGAGTCTACTGGAATCTGTTCCACCTCACATGTTGATGACACCAGGCAACCCGGGCTCTGCGATGAGCTTGAGTGAGGGGTATTCTCACTGCTGCTCTGCATGAAGCCAGGCCAATTTCGCGCAGACATCAGCAGACTGTGCTTCTGCTGACGTTAACCTTTAGCACGCTGGTGGCGACATTTGTCGCCAGCCACCATCTTGCTTCATTATCGGATGGCGACATATGTCGCCACCGCGTGGTCTGCTCGTAATCGGCTATGGTAAACACACTAAGTTGCTATGAAGCCTTTGCAAAGGATTGTGGGGGATTGTAAATGAGGCTTGCTTCCGTTTTATATCGGCCATCTTGCTAACTTCCGAGTGTGTTTGAGCGATTCGAATTTTCTAAGCGAGAGTTTGTTCTGACGGCTTCATTTTGACAAAAGATGACCGATGAGGACTTAGAAGCATTCATCAAGGAATACTTTTATGGAGTCAGATTCCGATGATGAAGACTTTCTTGGCTTTTTGCCAGACTTGAGATCAAGGGGGGGGGGGGGAGGGGGGGGGGAGATATGGTGGTGATGGGCAGAGGAGTGATTCTGAATTGAGTGCTAGTGAATGCGGAAATGGTGCGTAGTAAGCATTGATTTTTTGTTGTTGTTAGAATAACACAGATAACACAGTTTTAAGAATTGTGACATAATCTTGATTCATTTATTTACATACATGCCAAATTCCACAATCATACATAGAAAAATGAAAAGGTTGTAGGCTTTTGAAGTAAGTAGGGTAGGGTTGGGTTTAGCCCACTCAAAAAGATTGCAGCTGCAGGGAAAAGAACTGCCAGCGGAAAGCAGAGTGCTAAAGGTTAATATTTCAGGCATCAGAACTGTCCGATTTTCGGCGATTTTCAGATTCTTCATGTGCTTAGTTAATAACACTTTTGACTTCTTATGTGCCAGGAAATGGCTTTAAATAACTCTACAATTCTTCAAAATCGCTGTTTTCAGATTTTTTTGGGGTGAACAGTTCTGATGCCTGATATTTGCAGCTTGCATCAGTTGGCGTCGCAGAGTGGTTGACATGACTGTTCGGTCGCGCAGAGCCGCCACACAGAGGTATCTGTCCTCCTTTCTGCTGGTGCAGCACGGGGGTCCTGAGCAGGGTCGTCGTTCTGCCCTTTCAGTTTCTTGGAATCGTGCCAGCAGCCTCTGGATCACTGAATGAGACACCCCAAGACATCTCCCAACTGCTCGTCTGGAAATTCCATCCTGCAGCCATGCTAGCGCCCGGCCTTGATCTACTGGCATTAGACTTCATCTTGGTGGCATGCTTAGGAAAGTGACAATTATGCCCTGCTGTACCGGTATTTGTAGCGAAACAGAAGTGTTCACGACTGACCCCTTTAGCACGTGCATCACGACTTTACCGAGTTTTTCCACCTGACTGCTTTTGGTACGCTTGCCAATATCGCACAGCTTTTCACAAAAACTGACGATGTTTCACGTGCATTTGACACATTCATGGAAATTGATGAATTGTTGTCTATTGTTCCCTGTACAGTGGACTGTCTAAGGTTAACTTTTAACCCATTTGGATCAAAAGAACATTGTATTTTATTAGCGTACTTGCGACGATAAACAGTGACACAAAAAGTGGGGTGGCACTTAAATTTTGACCATTAGTATATATTTACATTTCGTCTTAAGACCTTTCTTTTAGTCTGGCTGGCCAGACTTTTACTCATCCAGCCATGAGATGGCCTTAGTTGCCTGCTCGGCGTTAAACTAACGTCAACCTGCCATAAGTAGTAGGACCAAAGAAGCCCCAACAGAAGAATAGATGACAGCAGCAACCATGAACAAAAAGCAGGTGAGGAAACAGAAGACAGAAGCTGTCAACACCAGCCACACAAGAGCAGCAAGGGCAGCAGCACAAGCTGAGTACACAGAAGCCCACAAAGAGGTAAAGTGAAGTGTGAGGACTGACAAGCGCAGCTATATGGACAGCCTGACAGAGGAGGCAGAGCAATCTGCAGCAACAGGCAAAATGAAACAATTGTATGACACGGGAAAGTACAGAAAGTACAGCCAGCCAGAAAGACCTATCAAGGATAAGGAGGGACAGGTCATCATGGGGAAGAAACAACAACTGAACAGGTGGGAAGAACACTTTGAAGAGCTGCTGAACAGACCAGAACCAGCAAGCCCACCCAATATCCAGGCAGCTGATGTGGACCTGCCGATAGACTGCAGTAAATCAACCAGGGAGGTCATTTTAAGAACAAAGAATGGTAAAGCTGCAGGCCTCGATGACATCCCGGCAGAAGCATTGAAGGCAGATACTGAAACCACTGCTGAGATGCTTTTCCCTCTCTTTGAAAAGATCTGGGAGGAAGGAGACGGCAGACTGGAAAGAGGACTACCTCATTAAGATACCAAAGAAGGGTTGCTTGAGCTACTGTGCAAACTACAGGGGAATCACACTACTATCTGTCCCAGGAAAAATCTTCAACAGGATAATCTTAGAATGAAAGATGCAGTGGACCACCAGCTGAGAGACCAGCAAGCATGATTCCGAAAAGAAAGATCATGCACTGACCAGATAGCAACATTGTGCATCATTTTAGAACAGTCCATCAAATAGAATTCATCCCTTTATATAAATGTTGTTGACTATGAGAAGGCGTTTGACAGTGTCCATCGAGAAAGTCTCAAGCACAATGGGATACCAGTCAAGCTAGTGAGCCTTACCTGAAGACTTCTGACCCTGTATCCTTTAATGTTTTTTTTTTTTTGTTTTTTTTTGGCATCCTGTCTCGGAAGACAATGGAGTATATGCGCTTGCTGGGTCAGTCACTGGAGTGACCTCTCCAGGGCGCAAGCCTGGGCAAAGTGTATGGAGATCATGGGGTGCCCAGTCGTCAAGATCCCCCTCTCGGCCTCGCTGATGTATCCAAAGGAATGCAAAGCAGTACGTTTGGCACCAGTTTGGCTGCAGGAGCTGCCAGAACAGTGCGTGAATACAGGCAACTGTCTGCCTTCGGGGCTCCATTCCTGATTTGAAGGGTTTACTCCCCCACATTTGGCCATTGGATCCAACCTGATCTCCTCCGTCCTCTAGCCGTTGGCTGTCAGAAACAGCTCATCCGCCTAGTGGTGCAATGTGAACACCACCCCCTTACGTGGTTTAGCCCACCAGCTGAGGTGGTTTGCCAGGGTGTGGCGCTTGGAGCCAACACGAGAGAGATTAAGGAGATGGATGAGGACCAGTGATGCCCGTCCGTCCTATGTAGGACGCAGCTGCCGAACAGCAAAGGTGCTACCTCTATCCAGAGCCCCCCTACACCCTACATTAATGGTTTTAATGCTATCCACAAAGGCTCTGATTCGGAGAGACGCTCAGGTGGAGTGGCTCTTCTCATTAGCAACCAGTTTTTATTTAGCCCCGTTAGTGTTGACACCTGTCTTCAGGCTGTCGCAGCCTGGGTTACCTTAAAGAAGACCATAACCATATGCAGTATTTACCTGCCACCATCCCTACGGGTCTGTAGTAATGATATTTTTAACTTTTAGTAATGATATTTTTAACTTAGTAGATCAGCTGCCCCCTCCCTTTATTTTCATGGGAGATTTTAACGGTCACGTTCACCTGTGGGGTAGTGACCACTATGATGGCAGAGGTCAGATTTTAGAAGATGTTTTTTCTCAACTTAACCTATGTGTTTTTAATGATGGCTCACCTGCCTACTCTATCCCAGGTTCAGGATCAAGTTCTGTTCTAGACCTCACTGTGTGTGATCTTTCACTCATGCTGGACTTTGACTGGAAGGTTCACGACGACCTGTGTGGTAGTGACCACTTCCCAGTAGTCCTGTCATTGGTCAGCTGTGGGGAGGATCCACCGGTGGGGCACTGGAATCTCAAGAAAGCTAACTGGCCTCTGTTCGCCTCCCTCTGTCAGTCTCGTATTACAGAGGAGGTTGATTGATTGATTGATTGTACATTGCTTAACGTCCCGACAGCAACAAGGCTTTCTCAGGACGTGCCTGCACTGCTTGTGAAAAAAAAAAACAACCAACTAAACAGAACATTGAATGTATGTCGCCAGCCGGTCAAACACATTAAATAAACCTAACACATGGGGCCTAAATAAAGCTAAGACCATTTAGCAACACACATCCAATATCAAGAGCTACAGGCAGTGCAGACAGTAGGGAGAGTTTAAAAAAGGCAAATACAGGTGAATGGACCTCGGGTAGACAGAAACACATGCCCCAGAATAGAGAGAAAAACCCACCCTGTGGGGCTGACCAGGGTGACCCTGGGAACTAAAAAATACCTAACCCCACCCAAGTCCCCCAGGGCAGACCCGGGTGGGGTTACAGAGGAGGTGGTCATGTCAGCTGAAGAACCTATTTCTTCTTTTACTACTATTTTGTTGGACGTAGCGGGTGAAACCATCCCTAAAACTTCCGCATCAGTCCCTCGGAAGCCGAGAGTACCATGGTTCAATGAAGAGTGCCGCAAGACCCAAAAAGCGCGCAAATCTGCTCAGCGACATGCTTTCCGTAATCCGTCGCAAGTGAATATTTTAACCTTTAAAAGACAGAGGGCGAAAGCCCGTTACATTTTGAAACGTGAATGCCGTGCTTCCTGGAGACGATTCGTCTCATCTTTAACTTCTCGGACTCCGTCCCAGAAAGTCTGGAAGGCTGTTCGAAGAATTAGAGGCAGGGGTGGCTCGGCTTCTGTCGGCCATCTTAGAGATGGTGCCAGCTTGGTCACAGATAAAAAGCTGTGGCCAATTTGCTTGCCTCCACCATTGCCCATAATTCTTCAACAGAGCATTATTCACCCTTCTTCCAGAGAGAGAAGGAGAAGCGAGAGTCTCGTATTTGTGATTTTAAGTCCGATAACTCAGAAGACTATAATGCCCCTTTTATATTATCAGAATTGCAGCAAGCCTTGCAGAAATGTAATGACTCTGCTGCTGGCCTAGATACCATCCACTATCAATTCCTAACGCATCTGCCTGAGAGGTCACTCCTTGTACTTCTCAAGGCCTTTAACCATATCTGGAGAACTGGCCATTTTCCGCCGTCTTGGCACCAGGCTGTGGTTGTACCGATCCCCAAGCCGGGTAAGGATCCTTCTGACCCAGGCAACTACCGGCCTATCGCTTTGACATCATGTTTATGTAAAACTATGGAGCGCCTGGTCAACGCCCGCCTGGTGTGGCATCTTGAGTCATACAGGGTCTCCTCACAGACCTCCAGTGCGGTTTCCGGCGCTTCCGTAGTACAACTGACCATTTAGTCCGCTTTGAATCATTTATTCGAGATTCTTTTGTCAACAAGCAGCATGTCTATGCAATTTTCTTCGATCTTGAGAAGGCATATGACACTACCTGGAAGTATGGCATAATGTCTGACTTGTTGGACATGGGTTTTAAAGGGCACCTGCCCGTTTTTATTCACAATTTTTTGACTAACCAGTCGTTCCATGTCCGTGTGGGCTCCACCCTCTCTGACTCCTTTGAACAGGAGATGGGTGTCCCACAGGGCAGCATTCTATCTCCTGTTTTATTTAGTATTAAAATTAATAGCATTGTAAAGGCCGTGAAGGATGATTCTGAATGCTCTTTGTTTGTTGACGACTTTGCTTTGTGCGCACATGGTCGGGGACTTGCGTCTCTTGAGAGGCGCCTGCAGATGTGCGTTGATCGCATCCAGCGGTGGGTGTCTCTCAATGGATTTAAGTTCTCGCCCTCCAAGACAGTCTGTGTGCATTTTACTAACCAGACGAAATTTTTTCCAGAACCTAGCCTGAGCATTGCCGGAGTGCCAATTAAGGTGGCCGAGGAGGCAAAGTTTCTGGGGGTCATCTTTGACAAAAGACTTACCTTCTGCAACCATATTAATTACCTCAGAACCTCTTGTCAGAAGGCTGTCGACATTCTTCGTGTCGTTGGTCGGTCTGACTGGGGTGCGGACCTTACTGTCTTACTTCGACTGTACCGGGCCCTTTTTCAGTCCAAACTGGATTACGGCTCTGTGGTGTATAGCTCAGCTTCCAAGTCTGTGCTACAGTGTCTGAACACAATTCACCATCAGGGTCTGCGGATATGTCTTGGGGCTTTCAAGACGTCTCCAGTTCCTAGTCTGTATGCCGAGGCAGGGGAGCCTTCTCTCAAGCTCTGCCGCATCCGCCTCATGCTCAGCTATGTTCTGAAACTGAAGGTCCATCCAGACAATCCTGCCTATGATTGTGTTTTTAAACCATCGTTTGCAGAGATTTACGATACCCATCCGGGAGCTGTCCGTCCACTTTCTTTCCATGTCCGACCTCATCTGCAGGCGGCCGGATTGGACCTGGACAGTTAGTTAGTTAGTTATTTGGGTTTAACGCCGAGCAGGCGACTAAGGCCATCTCACGGTGGGATGGGTAAAAATCTGGTCAGCCATACTAAAAGCAAGGTCTTAAGACAAGATGGAAATATAGCTTTAAAATGTCAGGTTAAAATGTCTCACAAGTCTTTAAAAGAAACGTATACAGACTCTCAAAAAGGGCAAATAAAAAATATTTACATAGTCTATGAATGCTCAGATCTTGTTAAAAATATTGCATTCGCTCAAGAAATTGAAGATTTTGTCCGGGGGAACATCCCGGAACAAAACCTTCAAGGAGTCTGCTGTGAAGTGTTTATATCTCGTGTCAATTAGATCGGCACAATACAGCAAAAAGTGTCGAACAGAAAAATGCTCATCACAGGCAAAATACCATGGACGCTCATCCTGTTTAAGTAAGTAAGAGTGCGTAACATACGTGTGCCCGATGTGGAGCCGAGCAAGGACAGTCTCCTCACGGCAGCTGCCGCAGCGGAAAGGTAGACTGTCGGACAACGTAGGAAGAGCTTCATGAAGCTTGTTCCCTTCCTCTTTGTCCCACTCGGACTGCCATTCGCGGGCTATGTACGCACTAATCACAGGTTGAAAATCACTATAAACAGTCTGTGTCCGGGACAGGGTCACTGCGGGCACTGTTGGCAGCAGAATCTGCGATTATGTTGCCTTCGATGCCCACGTGGCCCGGGACCCAAATAAAAATGATGTCATAATATTCCTTCATCAAGTCTGTGTAGAGCTCTCTAATCTGTACCAGCAGTGGATGGTCTGTTCCCGCGCCCTGAAGGGCCTGCAGGGCAGAAAGAGAGTCAGACAGAATCAGGAAGTTCCTTTCCCGAGACTGTTAGGCATGCTTGAGTGCCAGCAGAATTGCCTGCAGTTCTGCACTAAATACAGAGGAATGGTCAGGGAGACAGAGCTTAAATGGGCGTCTAGGATGGCGAGAGGACACTGCAGCCGCAGCCACCCTCCCATCCTCAGACTTGGACCCATCCGTATAAAGACGACAATAGCCAGGAAAAATTGAAAGGAGTTCATTGAGCCTCTGTTGGTATATGGCTGGTGGAGTACAATCCTTCTTGTGGGCGGTCAAGTCCAGCAAGATGTCAGGAACTGGTAGTAGCCAGGGTGGAGTGACGTGTTGCAGAGATTCCAAAACTTTGTCCAGGTCCACTCCGGCCGCCTGCAGATTAGGTCAGACACGGAAGGAAAGTGGACGGACAGCTCCCGGATGGGCATCATAAATCTCTGCAAACGAAGGGTTAAAGACACAATCATAGGCAGGATTTTCGGGATGGGCCTTCAGCTGCAGAACGTAGCTGAGCATGAGGCGGATGCGGCGGAGCCTGAGAGAAGGCTTTCCTGCCTCTGCATACAGACTAGGAACTGGAGATGTCCTGAAAGCTCCCAGACATATGCGCAGACCTTGATGGTGAATTGTGTTCAGACGCTGTAGAACAGACTTGGAAGCCGAGCCATATACCACAGAGCCGTAATCCAGTTTGGACCGAACAAGGGCCCGGTACAGTTGAAGTAAGACAATGCGGTCTGCACCCCAGTCAGTACGACCAACGACACGAAGAATGTCGAGGGCCTTCTGACAAGAGGTTCTAAGGTAGTTAACATGGTTTCAGAAGGTCAATCTTTTGTCAAAGATGACCCCCAAAAACTTTGCCTCTTCGGCCACCTTAATTGGCACTCCAGCAATGCTCAGGACCTGGACAGAGTTTCGGAATCCCTGCAACACATCACTCCACCCTGGCTCTTACCAGTTGCTGACATGTTGCTGGACATGACTGCCCACAAGAAAGACTCTACCCCACCAGCCATATAATAATAATAATAATAATAAGCGCATTAAATAGGCGCTTTATCCCAATTGAAAATCGGCTCAAAGCGCCGCCGCGAACTTAACCCAACAAGCACGCTCACGTGAATCACGCGCATTCACTCACACACTGTACATAAACACAGAACATTCACGTGGTGCTAAGGGCAAGCTCAAGCGAGCTACTGTAGTTTTTGGAAATTGAAAATCGTTTGTATTTGAAATTTGATTAAGTGGGCTGAAACTGATGCCAAAGTGGAGGGGGAGGAAGAGCCGGAGTACCCGGAGAAAGAACCCCCAACCCCCAATATACCAACAGAGCCTCAATGAACTCCTTTCAATTTTTCCTGGCTATTGTCGTATCTATACGGATGGGTGAAAGTCTGAGGATGGGAGAGTTGCTGCGGCCGCAGTGTCCTCTCGCCATCCTAGACGCCCATTTAAGCACCGCCTCCCAGACCACTCATCTGTATTTAGTGCAGAACTGCATGCGGTTCTGCTGGCACTTAGGCATGCTTATCGATCTAGAGAAAGGAACTTCCTGATTCTGTCTGACTCTCTTTCTGCCCTGCAGGCCCTTCAGGGCACGGGAAATGACCACCCACTGCTCGTGCAGATCAGAGAGCTCTACGCAGACTTGATGAAGGAATATTATGACATTTTTATTTGGGTCCCAGGGCATGTGGGCATTGAAGGCAACAGGATCGCAGATTCTGCTGCCAACGATGCCCGCAACGACCCTGTCCCTGACACACAGACTGTTTACAGTGATTTTAAACCTGTGATTAGTGCGTACATAGCCCGTGAGTGGTAGTCCAAGTGGGACAAAGAGGAAGCTAACAAGCTGCATTAAGCCCTTCCTAAGTTGTCCGACGGTCTATCTTATCGCTGCGGCAGCCGCCGTGAGGAGACTGTCGTTGCTCGGCTCTACATCAGGCACACGTATGTTACGCACTCTTATTTACTAAAACAGGAGGAGTGTCCATGGTGTTATGCCTGCGACGAGCAGTATTCAGTTAAACACTTTTTGCTGTCTTGTGCCGATTTAATTGACACAAGATATAAACACTTCACAGCAGATTCCTTGAAGGTTTTGTTCCGGGATGTGCCTCCCGGACAAAATCTTCAGTTTTCTGAGAGAATGCAATATTTTTAATAAGCTTTGAGCATTCATAGACTATGACAATTCCATTATTTTGACCTTTTTCTGAGTCTGTAGACGTTTTCTTTCAAGACCTGTGCGACATTTTAGCATGAAATATTTTTAAGATATATTTACAATCTTGTCTTAAGAGCTTTCTTTTAGTCTGGCTGGGCAGATTTTTACCCATCCCGCCGTGAGATGGCCTTAGCGTTAAACCCAAATAACTAACCACCTCTTCTCCCCCCCCCCCCCCCCCCACAACTTCAATACCTGAATGAGAGCATTTTTTTCATGCATTTAGCAAATTGAACGCCCCAAACCCCACCCCTTTCAAGGTTGCGGTCACAGCTGAAGGTCAAAGGCCAGACTCATGACTAACTGTTGGTCAAAAACTAAATGAACAAACACCGTAAACATGGGTCACAGTGCAGGTAAACAGGGTGTTGTGACACAAAACATGCAAAAACGCCTATAAAACTGCAAACGAAGTGATTTTTTAGCAAAATGTCAAATTTTTCATGATTTTGTCACTTTTCCAAGTGAAAAAGGCCAAACGCAATGATATGGTTACATTAAACCAGATTCTGGTCAAAGTCACATATGGCATGTAGTGCCTCTGACAGGCCATAGTACACCGTGGGCCTCGCCTGCAGTCACATCCAGGTAAAATATGCGGCCATTACTAGTTGGGTGACTTGGTGGTTAGCATAGTGAAATTCTGCTGAATGGACTGGAGAATTTGATGTACGAATCATGAAAATCCATATAGATTTGGCTGGGAAATTTGGATTAAAAAATCAGAAGGGAAAAAAACCCATGAAAAACAACATTCGGCAATACATTAAGTTGGAATATTTGTCAGTGCTCAAAGTAAACAAAAGGCCGTAACTTTTTGGTCAAGGTCACAGATGCCAATATTTAAATTTTGGACACTGTGGACATGAGTATCTCCAAAATCACTCAGCTGATTCAGTTCAAACATTGGTTGGTGTAAGGTTATGGGTGCAGACAGTGTTGTAAATGAAAATTATGCAGGTTCTTAAAGGTCAAGGTCATGATGAGCATAAAAAGTTATGTTTTTGGCTCATGTGTGAAGCAAAAGCGAATCTGTGTTCTGGGACAGCAGTGAGATGGCCTTAGTCGCCTGCTCGGCGTTAAACCACAATAACTGTTCTGGGCCAGTGGTTAGTCGTCTAGTGGGGCGGTCCGTGGCACAGTGGTTAAAGCGCCTGCCACCAATGCCAAAGGTGCGAGGTTTGAAAACAGGTTCCGGCATTGGACTTTTCTCCTCTGGTAAGTGTCACCATTAATTCAGCGGACCGTCGGGGGTTCTTTCTCCGGGTACTCCGGTTCTTCCACCCCCCTTCCCACCCCACCCCTCCCACCCCCACCCCACCCCCCACACTTTGGTACCGGTTTCAGGCCACTTTATCTATTTCAAATACAAGCGATCAAAAACTTCTGTAACTTTAATAGCTGCTCTGACCCTTCGTCTCTCTGGTATTGTGTTTGTCTTCAGAGTAAATCCGTGTCTGTCACGTGAGTGTGCGTGTTGGGTTTCAGTTCATTGCGCTTTGAGTCGATTCACCCAAAAATTGAGAAAAAGCGCCCATATGATACCGGTATTATTATTATTATCTGTTGGCCGTCGGTTATTGTAAACTTCAACGCTGGCATTTTCTGAGAGACTATTCAAGCCACAGTCTTCAAACTTTGCTCAAGGATACTTTGTGGCAAGACCTTTCTAAACATGCCAATTTCAGTGACCTCTCTTAAAGGTCAAGGTTACAGGGGATCAGGAAATAGGTCAAAAATAGACATTTTTTGACACAATGTATGTTTTCTCAAATACTATTCACAACTTCACAAACCCAAACTTGGTACAAGAATACCTGATGGTAAGACTTTTCTATGCATACAAATTTGGATGATACCTAGGAAAGGTCAAGGGTCACAGGAGATCAGGAAGTAGGTAAAAAAACACATATTTTGACAAAAGATGTTTTTTCCCAAATACTGTTAAAAACTTCAGACCCAAACTTGGTACAGAGATACGTGATGGTAAGGCCTTCCTATTCATACCAATTTGGATGACCCCTCAGAAAGGTCAAGGGTTGCAAGAGATCAGGATATAGTTTACAAATAGCTATTTCTTGACACAGATTGGTTTTTTTCAAATACTATTGACAACTTCAAACCCAAACTTGGTCCAGAGATACCTGATGATAAAATCTTCATATGCATGATAATTTGTATGACCCCTGGGAAAGGTCAAGGTCATGAGAGATCGGCAAACAGTGTGAAAAAAGTAGAATTTTAGCTTTTATCGGCACTTTTGCCAAACTTTTCAATCAAATTTGTCAGACAGTTATCTGATAAGACCTTTCTATGCATACTGTTTTATTTCACAACTTGTAAAGGTCAAGGGTTACAGAAGATTGACAACATGGATTTCACAGGTAGAAAAGCCAACCCCATACATACTTTAGAACTGGATCCTTCGTGCATGTGAGCCATAATGGGTTTGCCATTTTTGTTGGTAGTTATATTTTGAACAACTGTGATATTAAAATACAAATTTATACTCATTTTAGCGTCATTTACGTGTTGTGTGTATGATGATTTATGTATGTGTATGTGAACATCAAACCATATTCCTATGTCCCATGACAAATGGCAATAAAGAATGTCATTGTTATCGTACCAAAATCAAGAACAAGTCCAATGCTTTGAGCCACATGTTGACCAACCACTAGTGCATTTCCAAGTCTAGGAACAATGTGATATTCTTGCTGAAAACTACGACCTGCTATCTCAGTTGGAAGAGTCTCTGTGCCGCATGTAATGTGAGGGGATGCATCAACAGCTAACAGGCTGTAACTGGCAAAAGGTGGGCTAGGTTCCTGCTTCAAACTCTTTGCTGCATCCATCCCTTTGAGTGACACAGGGCTGCCACTATGAGCGAGAACGCTGAACTCATTGTCGGCAGTCTTCACCTGCAATATATGGCCAACATCTGGAGATTTTACAAAGGCAACTCTGTTTTTCCTGGGGCATTCTGCTGCCCTCTTTGGTTTTCCTTGTGAGTTTTGGGCCTGGGTAGATGAATTAAGCTTTGGGTTTGGGGTGTGATGGTGATGGATTTTCAATGTTGGCAGCAGAGGGTGAGCCACCAGTCTCAACATTTGCTGGAATAGTGCGATATGCTTGTCAATGCAGAATATGATCATTTGCGGCACATGCTATGTCTTGCAGACTGGAGAAGTTTCCGTCGGCCAACTAGATGTGCAAGTCCCCATCACCAGTAGCTGTCAAGAACTGGCCCTTGACAACCAGCTCAAAAATATGCACACAATCAGGACCATCGATGGTCGCTGCAGCTGGACACGTCCAATGGATGAAGTTCTGTCCCAGTCTTGCCACAAACTCCTCGAAAGACACCAGCCCTCTTACGATATCTTCTGAATTGGATTCTGTAAAATTATGGAGTTCATTCTTATCTGTGGAGAATGGCCTTCTTCACACTGTGATAGTCCTGCTGGTCAGTATCAGGAAGCTGATGGAAAGCTTGCTGAGCTCAGCCTGTCAGCAGAGGACCTAACGGTAAAGGCTGAGGAGATCTGTCAAGGCCTGCGGCTTGACGCTCCAAGACTCAGTAGACAATATCATCACTGTCTTCATTAAAAGTATGCATGTTAGACAGGCGACCCCCACCCCCCACCCCCAACCTCTGCAGGGGGAGAAGTTTCATGAGCAGTCTTTAACCCTTTGGGTGTTGGTAGTAGTTTTAGTTGTGATGGTTCCTGCAGGAATCATCATGACTAAAACAGCTACCAACACCCAAAGCATTAATGCAGCTAGCCATCAGATTTGGTCTTGACAGTGTCTGTCTGATTTATTTTACAAAGCTCAAGAGTTAACTGGTAAAATATTCAAACGCTTCCTCTTCCGTGATGACTCTGATTCAAAACTGGAACTGGAAAAACAGGAGAAACGCGGGCAAGGTCACTGTAGAAGTGCAAGACACTGGGCTGAGCTAACCCTGAGCAACACCACCAGATGACTGTAAAAGTTTAAAGCTTGTCAACACAATGAAAAGTAGGAGGAACAGACACTGCTTTGGGCAGTACCCAATAGATTGAGCCATTGACGCATTGTAAAGGCAGGGATGTCCTTACTTACATCAAAGATCCTACATAGAAAGATAAACCAGCTCCTCTTTAGCGTATAGCAGAAAAACGAGGTCAGCCGAGGAGTTGCTTCCCTTGTTCTGGCCATGTACGCAACCGGTAAACACACGATGGTATTACCATTAGAAAAACATCAGCACGAGCAAATGCAGTGTATCCCTAGATGTTTCATGCTACATGGTGCAGGCCACTTTGATAATAAAATCTGTGATGGGCTGGGGGGGGGGGGGGGGGGTGTGCAATATTTTGTTTTAAATGGTGTGAATCTACAGAGTTGTTTACATGTACTTCAAGTTGTGTTGTTGTTTTAATAATGCTTACTTATAGTGTATTTGAATGTTATCATTTCTCTTTCATTTAGTTATTCTGTATTATTTATTCATGTGTTAGTGAGAAGTGCAATTTCAGCAAGTATCAACCAGCCATGATTCATGCCTTCTATGATCTTGCAGTGAGTTTGTTTTGTTTATTTATGCTTAATTATTTTCGCCCATTAATCCCAAGCCCACATTCAACAATTTTTGGAATAGTCACCACTCGACTGTGTACCAGTTGCAGGAGATGGATCTACCATGATAATTCAATGTCAGTGCCAGATTAGCCTCGGGCGCCAAGCTAATCTGACATGACCCTTGAATTATTGATCAATCCAATGCCTGCCTGCTTGAGGCTAAATGGGTTATGTAAACAATTTCTGCAAATAACATTAACACAAATAACATTTATAAAACACACTCACACAAATCACAAATACATGCTAGCATACACATCATGTAAGAAATGAGACAACACGGGTAAAGTCTGGCATAAGAGCAAAAAGTATTCTCTATTGTATTCCTCTGAAATGATCTAGTGGCAGATAATAAACCATCTTCATAACAGGCAAAAAGGAAAAAATAATAACTGAACATAATCAAATGTCATATGAAAGAAGAGTCTTGTATACACTTGCACAAGTACAACACAGTGCAGCTGTCCGAAAGATCCTGAACATGCACTTGGTAGCACTAAAAAAGTAAAGTAATTATTCAATCAGTAAATTGTTTCAACAAATTAAAAAAAAAGTGTTCAGAGAAAGAAGAGTAGTCATTTTTATGATGTCTGGACTTAGTGGACTATTTTCTTATTTTAAAGGTGACGCACTTTCAACATTTTCCTCGCGCTGGGACCATACGGCGTTGAGGTGGTGGATAGGGGGTCCCTCGTGAGAGGGGTGCACCGAATGAAATAAGGTGCCGTGAACCAACATGGTCTAAGGGAAGGTGACCCCGACAGGAAACCCCTGGTCCTCCTAGTAAGGGGGTTGGGCGTGGGGGTAGCTTCCCCACTCTGCAAAAAAGGAAATAGCTACAAAAACGCCGACGAAAAGACTAACAGTAATTCCTTTCCTGGAGGAGGAAGGTTCTTCTACCAGAGGACTTATGACGTCCTGTGGTGAAAGCCGGAAGTCTTCGGAAGCCACAGGACCGAGCCGCCTCTCTCTATCCAGGGATACAACCATGGGCACATGGAACGTTAAAACCATGTACCAGAGCGGCAAGGCCGCCCAGATAGCAGCGGAAATGCAAAAGTACAACCTTTCCCTGCTAGGTATCAGTGAAGCCAGATGGACGCAGTCTGGCCAAAAAAGGCTGCTAAGTGGGGAGATGATTCTGTATTCAGGTCATGAAGAGGAGAATGCCCCCCATACAGAAGGTGTAGCATTCATGCTGTCACCAGTGGCACAAAGAGCGCTGATGGGCTGGGAACCTCTTGGGCCAAGAATCATCACAGCAGCCTTTAGAACCAAGAAAAAGCTCAAATTGAACGTCATCCAGTGTTATGCGCCCACTAATGACAGTGACGAGGAAGAGAAACAAGAGTTCTACGACCGACTCCAGAGTGCCTTGGACAAATGTGCGGAGCGAGACATCACCATCGTCATGGGCGATTTTAATGCCAAAATAGGGGAGGACAATACCGGATACGAAGAGGTGATGGGGAGACAGGGACTAGGCTCGGAGATGAGTGAGAACGGGGAGAGGTTTGTAGACTTTTGTGCTCTAAACCGACTTGTCATTGGAGGCAGCATCTTCCCACACAGAAGGATACACAAAGCAACTTGGGTCTCACCTGACCATACAACAGAGAACCAAATAGACCATATCTGCATTAGCAAGAAATTTAGAAGATCCCTTCAAGATGTTCGAGTTAGGAGGGGAGCAGATGTCGCCTCCGACCACCATCTGCTTACCTTAAGAATGAAGCTCAAGCTAAAGAAATGTCGCACAGAGACAACAAGAAGACAGCGCTATAATGTAGGCCTCCTGAGAGAAACTGGAGTTAGAGAAGAGTTCAAACTGGTGCTGTCCAACCGGTTTCAAGCGCTACAGGAGCTAGTAAATGAAGAGGAGGTGGTCACCACAGAGCAGCAGTGGAAGGCAGTTAGAGAAGCGCTGAACTCAACCTGCAAAGACACTGTAGGGTTCAGGAAACACCATCACAAGGACTGGCTGTCAGCACAGACTTTGAAGAAGATAGAAGTGAGGAAGCAGAAGAAAGCAGTTGTCAACAACAGTCGCACGAGAGCAGCCAAAGTAAGGGCACAGGGGGAATACTGGGAAGCCAACCGCGAGGTGAAGAGTAGTATCAGGGCAGACAAGAGGGCCTGCACAGACAACCTGGCAGAAAAGGCAGCAGGCAGCGGCAATATGAAACAGCTCTACGACATTACCAGAAGATTGTCAGGCAAGTATGGCCATACAGAAAGACCAGTAAAAGACAAAGAAGGCAAGCCTATTGCAGACAGAGCAGACCAACTCGACAGATGGGCCGAGTATTTTGAAGAGTTACTGAACAGACCTAGCCCACCCGACCCCCCAGACATCCAGCCGGCAGAGACCGACCTACCCATCAGCTGTGACAGACCCAGCCGGGAAGAGATCAGAAGAGCAGTGGCATTTTTGAAGAACGGCAAAGCAGCAGGCCCAGATGGCATCCCAGCGGAGTCTCTGAAAGCAGACCCAGAGACAACAGTGGAGATGCTGTACCCACTGTTTGGAAAGATCTGGGAAGAGGAGGTGATGCCGGCTGACTGGAAGGAAGGGTACCTAATCAAGCTTCCCAAGAAAGGCGACCTCAGCAAGTGTTCCAACTACAGAGGAATCACCTTGCTGTCAGTACCAGGAAAGGTCTTCAACAGGATCATCCTGGAGAGAATGAAGAGCTCCGTTGACCCCCAGCTGAGAGACCAGCAAGCAGGATTCAGGAAGAACCGATCATGTACAGACCAGATCGCCACTCTCCGCATCATCGTGGAACAGTCTCTGGAGTGGAGCTCCCCGCTGTACATCAACTTTGTGGATTATGAGAAAGCATTTGACAGTGTGGACCGAGAGACTCTGTGGAAACTCCTACGACACTACGGTGTACCATAAAGCTCGTCCGCCTGATCAAGAGCAGCTACGATGGTATGACATGTCGCGTGATCCACGAAGGGCAGTTCACCAGGGAGCTCCAGGTCAGAACTGGTGTCAGGCAGGGGTGTCTGCTGTCTCCATTCCTCTTCCTACTGGCCATAGACTGGGTCATGAAGATGACCACAGAGCACAGACGAAGTGGAATACAGTGGACACTGTGGACACAGCTAGAGATATAAATACTGAGCGGATTGAAGCATCATTAACACAATGACTGAGTTAACCCCTTGATTATATCTTTTTTGGCCCTCCATATCTATGTCTCCCGCACAGAGTAAATACCATTGGAAGTTACCCCTAAATCATTATTATTTAAACAGCCACATTTTTATGAAAATCAAAAATAATACTTAAGGGGTTAACTCAGTCATTGTGTTAATAATACTTTAATCCGCTCAGTATTTATATCTCTCTTAATTAGCTCATATGTCTACTGTCGCAATGTTACTATGTACGTAAACACAGCCCGTCGCCAGCTGACTCTAGGTACGACGCGTCAGAATAAAATATGCACAACAGTTACAAAATATGATCACGTAGCAATGTTTTGACAACGTTGCTCAAAACCTTTTCAAATCCTTTAGCTGCTAGATCGATGTACCACACCTGAGTCGATATTCACACAATTTATTTTTGACCTTAAGAAAATGCACATCGAAAAAATCATGACCCCCCACAAATGTAAATTGGTTTTAAGATTGAATGGGAATAAAACCCCCATTAGCTACCGCACACAGAGAGAGAGAGAAAGACCCGCTTTGACAACACAGACATAAACTCCACTCATGTGAAACTTACACGTTTTAAATCAGCTTCTTTTCAAGCCAGCTCACCTGTTTACCTTTGTGGTGTCTAATGTCGCCACGCGCCGGCACAGTAGCGCGCCACTGTTCAACTCACTGTGAGACCTAACACTCTATGTGAAGCCGGCTCTACAGCTCTGAAAAGGCTATTTGCTGAGAGGTGTCATACACTCAAGAAGACAGCATGTTTCGAAATTGACTTCATATTTACTCAATGACTGGTTCCCGAGAAATCAAACGGTGGCCTATACTCTGCACTATACAGGGAGCTGGAAAAACAGTTGTATAAGAAACTAACAAGTAATATCTAACACACAGACGTACACACAAACAAACACACTTACAAACAGACGCGCACACAAACAAACAAACAAACACACAATCAAACAGACGTACACACACACAAACACACAATCAAACAGACATACACACACACACAAACACACACACACACACACACGCACTTACAGACACTCATGTCAGTACAATTTTATCGTAAGCATGAGCTGCCAGGTGGTGTCACGGTTGATCGCCTTTTGTGTTGCCTCACGTTGCGCTATTAGCGGCCGCATTCCATTCCTTTTCAATTCAGACACGAGCCGCATTTTGAAAAGGCTCTCAGCCGTCAAAGGCCTTTATAGCTATACCCTTTCAAATCGCTAAGTTGTGTCAAAGATCAACAAGGGGACATATTACTTTTCAAAAAGAGGGGGATTTGTACAAGTGGGCTTAATGTACTCATGTGGTTTCTGAGGAATTAGAAAATCAACTGGTGGTTATTACACTATACAGGCACTGAAAAAACAGCTGGATAAGAAAATACCAAGTAAAAACAATAAGTCACAACTCACTTAAAGGTTACCTTAAAGTGAGTTACAATAGGAACTTATTAACTACTTATCATTAAGAACTTATTAATTACTTATCCTAATTACTTGCAAGTACTTAATAACAACTTGACTCTAGTCACGTATACTAAGTCTTTTTTACCAAGACACAAGGGCACCGGAAAACTTTTTTTTCTCAATAATATTCTGGTGGTGCAGATGGTGCAGGCCTAAACTGTGTAAGTGGCATGTCATCTCTCTGCGAAGTGTAATGAAAAAATAAACGATTACCAAATCTGATTTTTATTTGTTTAAAAGATTGTGTAGCTTTTCTGTGGTTTCCTGAACACCTATCTTTTTTCCTTCCGCTAAAAAACTAGCCTTCAGTTCTTCAACATTCACGGGAGATTGACTACGCATCTTATTTTGTATTTCAGACTTTTGTTGTTTGTAGTTATTTAAATCATCCTGGACTCGTTTAAATTCCTCGTCATTAATACAATTATCATTCAATGCCTTACTGATAATAAGTTTAAGACTGCTCAGCTTTGCACCCGCCAAAGTACTCAATGCTTCATGTTTTTCTAATTTCGTGTGAAACCTCTTGTTCAAGGCCTCCAAACCAAAGCATGCTAGGCATGTAGCAACGCTTAGACCCTCAATTGCTATTCCAGCCAAACTCCCAATTCCTGTGGCGAACAAAACAATGCCCCCTACAGAACATGAAGCTGAAACTGCACCAATAGCCATAGAAGTGTTTTGAACAGAATTAAATACTGACTTATACCTCCTTTTGCACCGTGAATATTTCGCCTCCTCACTCTCCAAATATTTCAAAGCTTCTGTAATATTATTTAATCTGAATGCATCTGCCTGTAATGTTTTATCTGAAGCAATTGGCATATGTGGATCAGGCGCAAGTGTTGTTTTAGTCATCACATTTGTTTCAGTCGGATCAAGCGTTGGTAGTTGTGGATAGAAGTTTACCATTTTTTTTATTGACAAATTTTTTTAAAAAATTTAATCAGCAATTACATTTTGCAACTCTTCAAAAGTATACAATTTGCTGGCATAATAAAATGCAACAAGATCAATGTGTTCAAGGTTTATGTAAGTTAGACGAACAAAAGTTGTTTTGTCAACCACCACCTTGACAGCTGGAACACTGCTCGAAACATTAATAACATCATTATTTTTTGTAATAGCAATAAAGACCTTTGATGATTCTGTTACTGTTTCATCCCATGTAAGTTTAATTCCCTGTGCAATTTGAGCCTCTTTAGCAGTAGTTACTGATTTCATGATAATTTCAAATACTATTGCCGCTTCTCTAGCCACGACTAAGCTTGCTGGCATAAACACAACAGAAGTATCTGATCTACCCTTTCTAGTTGTAAGAAGATACCGCCGTCTCTCATAATTTTCAACTTTCAGTTTTTCTCTGCTATTGTTGTCTGGGGCAAAGCTTGGAACAAGACTTACAATAAGCGGCCCAGAATTAACAACCTTCCTAAACACTAAGGCACCTTCGTCATCAGTGTATACATAAGGACTAATAAATTCCAACTTTATGTCCCAGTCAATTGTGGGTGGTGGAACAGGCACAGGTGAAACCACCCACTTATTTCCCACATGTATTAAGTTGTAGGGCGAATTATTTACAGGTGGAGTAGGTACAGTAACATCACGTAGCTGACCAAGTTTAGGAATCTGTTTTTCACCGTCTTTCATGTCAACAATTACTTTCCTCTTGTACATGCCATTTGAATCAAGTTCAAAACCATATATTTCTCCAACATCCCCCTCCTTCTCAAAATCCTGGACGTCTGCCAAATCTTTCAACTCTGTTACTGGACACGCAACTGGTATGATTCTCGGCTTTGGACCACCACTCATTTTTTATAAACAAAAATAAAATTATTTAATTTCCAACACAACACTAAAATCATGCATAAGAACTGGTTTGTCATCCTGATTAGTTACAGATATACTCAGTGACTCAAAGAAACTAGAACCTAATTTCTTAAACTGCAAATTAGGAAATCTAACAACCACACTTTCACAATACGGAGCAGTTCCAGTAGGTAAACATCTCAACAAAGTTGAAGGCTTTCCATTGTGAACATTCTCAGATGTGTTTAGTTCTTTCAAATGAACATTTAATACTGTGTGCACTGACAAATCGACAGGACGTTTTCCAGTTATTTTAAGTTTTTTAATCTTCATTGTTATAATACCAGACATAGCTTCACCTAAATTATCTGTTCTCCACCAATCTTCGTCAATATAAAATCCAAGTAAATATGCAAATTTATCTGAGATCCTTAACCAATTTTGTGTCAAAAATTCTAATGTAACAAGTAGGTTAGCTGGATTTAAAGTTGCTTTAATTTTAAATTTACTTTGAAACCATTCAGCTATAGTACAAAAGTCATAATACCCGGGTGGTAAAGCTTCAGTCTTACCATCAAAAATTACTTTATTATATATATTATCTTCTACATTAAACCATTTTACTGTGTAGAACAATTCATGGATAGCTGCAGCCTTGCTACCATCCCGATTATCAATCCCATTAGTTAACCACACTGGTTTGCTTGTGTCAAGATTTGTTAAGGTAATAAACATTTTTATTATCTCATATAAAAAAGGATGGAATTTAAATCACCAACCATTACCACTACAAACGCATTTCAATTTAATGTGAATGCCAAATATAATGTCGCACCTACTTATGAACAGAAAATAATTCAACTAAATCAACTCGACATAGCTGTGTCTGACGCAAGCGTACAAGATTTATTTCAAGTCAAAGTACCGAATCCGTTTGACCATTACCTAAACCCTCCAATAACAGATGACTCAACTGCAAGAAAGTGGTCTTCAAGTCCACTACAGATGTTTCAAAACCAACTCAATTTTGCC